>JAQQTP010000083.1:8105000-9305000 GCA_029884605.1 Ormosia emarginata | reverse complement strand
TTTTGGATGATTTTGGTGGTATTGGAAAGCTAAGACAAAATGCTACAACTTTCATGCCACGTTGCTTCATTCTGATGGCATCCATGAGATCAGCACTGAATGATTTCGGAGATAAAGAATCTCAATAATTTTTCACTCACCAACTCACCATTTGGCATTTTTCACTCATCCACCTATTCCTCACCTATTCTTAATCAGCCCCCTTGTCATTTTGTATTCTTAATTCTCTATAAAAGGCATCATTGGCTGATTATTTGGTGCTCTTGGTATTAGGCTTAGTTTTTAGAAGTTATGGCTATGCTTGTTTATTATTTTTCTTTGTTATAATTTTCTCTTGCTCTAAATTGAAGTTATGTTCATCTTTCTTTTCTTCTCTCTTTCTTTCTTCTTATCTATGAGTAACTAAATCTTTATCTTGCTTGGGTGAAAGAGTGAAGCTCTTGGTAATGAAATAAGATTAAATTATTCTATTTCTTGTGCTTAAATGATATATTATCAAATGGACATTATATGTGTTGTATTTTGTTTCCAATCAATTTAGAAACCTTCTTTGTATAATGGAGATATTGATTTATTGTAAACAATAGGATTGGCACAGTGAATGCTTGAACTCATTTACAAATGTTGGTAGATAATTAAAAGAATCATAATATGATTACATATATAATTGAACTTTGAATGTTATATTTTTCTATTGGAACCTCCATTCTATGTGGATTTCAATTAAGTTATAAAGAGAAATAATCTTGCCTTTAATTTATTACTAAGAGTGGATCTCTTAACCTAAACAAGTTCTTAAATTTATTTGTGAACATCTTTTATAACTTTTGGTGTTGTGATAAATCCTTTTCTTACCTCAATTAATTTTTCTTCATCAATTCCCTGTGGATCGACCTCGGACTCCTGAGAAATTTATTACTTGAGACAACCTGCACTTGGGTTTGCATCCTTTAAATTCTACAATCAATCACTAATTATTGCCATAGGGTTGTCAAATCTTGTGAAAATGTTCTTTTTAAAGAACTTGACAACCACCTTTGCATCCTTAGTTGGTGTGGCAATTAACTTCATCCATTTGGACACATAATCAACAACCATTAATATGAATTGATTAGAAAATAAGGAAGGAAAAGAGCCCATGAAATCAATTCCCAAGACGTCAAGCAACTTCACTTCTAAGATGTTGTTAAATGGCATTTTGTGTTTTCTAGAGATGTTGCTAACTCTTTGGCACCTATCACAACTTTCAACAAACTTATGAGCATCTTTAAACAAAGTAGGTGAATAGAAACCAAATTGTAATACCTTTGTTACTATTCTATTACCTCCGAAATGACCTCCATAATCAGAACCATGATAGTGCCACAAGATGCTTACTGCTTCTTCATTCAAAACGCATCTTCTCAACATACTGTCAGCACATCTTTTAAAAAGAAATGGTTCATCCTAAATATAATACCTAGCATCATGTAAGAAGTTTTTTCTTTGTTGCCATGTTAGTTCAGATGGGATGAGTCCAACCACCTTGTAATTTGCAAAGTCCGCATACCAAGGGGGGATTTGAAGAACGAACAACTGTTCATCTAGAAATTATTCCTTTATTTGTACCTGTTCTTCTTTTGAGCCTCCTTCTTGTGTGATTCTTGACAAGTGGTCAACTACTAAGTTTTTGTTCCTTTCTTGTCTCGAATCTCCAAGTCAAATTCCTGCAACAAAAAAATCCATCTAATCAGTCTAGGTTTTGCATCTTGTTTAGTCAAGAGATATTTTAAAATTGAATGGTTAGTATAGACAATTACTCTTAACCTAACCAAATAAGAACATAATTTATCAAATGCAAAGACTACTGTCGCGACCGGGATCGCGACAAAATAGCAGCTCGCGATGATTTTAAAAAAATTGAAATATGGAGTCGCCACCAATTTTATTTAAATTTAGGAAAAATTAGAAAACCTTTTTAGAAAATGGTCCTTGGAACCAAATCGGATTCGGGAGTCGGTTATGGATAGGGAAGGGTGGAAACTTAATCCCACTGCACCCCTATCACACCCGTCCTGAGACGGTACCTTAAATCAGTTGTGCAAAAAATTAATAATCTCGAATTTATTTATTTTACCCCTCTTAAAAAAACTTTGTAAATATTTTATTTTTTTATTTTTTATTTTTTAAAAAAATAAAAGAAGAACCAAATTATGAAAAAAAATTAATTTTGACTTGTCAGAATGAAAATTCTGCTCCTACGTATCCTCAGGTGCAATGAGGAACTCAAAGTCACGTAGTTCTGTAAAAAAAGTGTGAGTTTATTAATTAAGAAAAGATTCTTGAAAATGAATTTTATTTGAAAATAAAACCAATTTTGCACAGAGTTCAAGTTAGCACTAGACTACTCAATAAACTCTCATGATCCAAATGAAACTGAAGATAGAATCTACTATTCAATCATTATCATTGATCATTACATTTATTAAAAAGATTTTGTATATATATATATATATATATATATATATATATATATATATATATATATATATATATATTTGTTTTTTTTTCATTTTTCGTATTTTTTATTATTTATTTTTATTTTATCTTTTATTAAGAAGACAAATGCAAACTTTTGTTTCGGTGAATGGGCTACTGGCCCAAATAATAAGTGGTTCGGTCTTAACCCCAAAAAAAAAAAAAAAGAAAACAAACAAAATAAAGAAAAGAAAAACAAAGAGAATTTTGGAAACATATTCAAATCAAATAACAAAGAAAGGAGGGGTAACAGGGGAAGACCCGTGAGATGAGGACGACACCGTGGCTAGTGGCGGCGTGGTGGTCGACGGATCTGTGTGGTGGTGCCGTCAGGATCTGGAGGTCCGGACAGGGATGCAAGCGTGGTGAGCAGCTCACGGCGCTGGCGTGCGGAGCCCGCTCTGGTGCAGGTGGCAACGTGGTTCGAGGCTGGGGAGCGGCGGATCAGAGCGGGGCACGGCGCGACGATGGATGAGCTGCTGGGTACGTCACGGTTCGGGTGAGGGAACTGTCGGATTTGGTCACATGGTGGAGAACGCAGACTGACTGGGTTCGCAGATCTGCGCTTTCTGGGGCGGCGCGACTAGACGGCGAGGTGGGACGGTGCCGTGCTGGTTCGCAGGTTGAGAGTAACGGCGGTCTGGTGACTTCAGACGACTGGGCTCGCGGTGCTGGTCCGCAGTTTGAAGTCCTGGTGCGGGCTGACGGCGGTGAGGATGGGTGGCGCGATGCTGGTCCGCAGTGGCGCAGCGTGGAGGAAGATGGGTCACTGGTCTTGTGGGGGAGGCTAGGCGTGGTGGAGATGGCGGAATGGAGGGGCTGTTTGGGTGGCTATGGTTAAGATAGAAGGCTAGGTGCTGGTGCAGACTGTGCGGGATGAACAGCGGCGGTGCTGCATGTAGGATGACGAACCGCGAGGCTGTTCGGCAGCGTCACTGGTGCGAGTTAGTTTGTGGTGTGGCGTGGCTGCAGGTGAAGGTGGAATAATGGTGAAGATGGTGAAACTTGATGGCTGAGCACGGTGGGTACGGTGGGTATAGGGGAGGTATGGTGGTGAAGGGAGATGCTTGGTTATGGTTTTGTGGTGGCTATGGAAGATGTGTGAGCCAAGGTGTGGGGTGGTTGTGTGAAGGATTGTTATGGTGAAATGTGAATGAAGAGGGAAAGAAAGAAATCAAGTCCCCTCCCCCTGCTCTTCGTCAATCAGCTTGCCCCTATGTTAGTGTAGGAAAAAAATTATGGCTGCCCCCCTGAATGTGTGTGTGTTCACTTTTTTGAACCAAATCCCCCTCCCCCTGTTACTATGTGTGCAGTGAGTGTAACGTGTGTGCAAAGTAAAACATGAATGAGTGAAAGTAAGTGTGTATTGTGCAGAGTGTTGCGTGTGTGCTGTGAAGTGGGGAGATTGAGTGTTGAGTGAATTGTGCAAAGAGATTAGTGAGTGCAGTGACATGATTTTTATTTTTTATTTATTTATTTATTTATTTTTTAGAAGAAAGAAAGAAAGAGAAAAAAAAAATGAAAATATTATTCTTTTTTTCTTTTATTTTATTTTTTTAATTTATTTTTTCATTTTTTTATTTTTTTTCATTTTTTTTCATTTTTTCATTTTTTTTTCAATTTTTCCTTTTTTCTTCTTCTTATTATTATTTTTTGTCTGGACAAAATTGAGTGTTCATACGATTCCCTTATTTACTTGTTTCTTATTAGATAATAGGAATAATCGTAGTTTTTCAAATTATCGTCGTAAGAAATGAGTAAAGATATGAACTTCAATTTTGTCCGGCAATGCAAAACAAGGCAAGAAATTGAAATGCATGGAACTGATGCACTCAACAGAAAATTAAAATGCATGGAGCCGATGCGCTCAACAGGAATTAAAATGCAAGGAGGCGATACGCTCAACAGAAAATTAAATGCATGGAACCGATGCGCTCAACAGAAAATTAAAATGCATGGAGCCGATGCGCTCAACAGAAAATAAAATGCAATGAGCCGATGCGCTCAACAGAAAATAAAAATGCATGGAGCTGATGCGCTCAACAGAAAATTAAAATGCAAGGAGCCGATGCGCTCAACAAAAATTAAAATGCAAGGAGCCGATGCGCTCAACAGAAATTAAAATGCAAGGAGCCGATGCGTTCAACAGGAAATTAAAATGCATAGAGCCGATGCGCTCAACAGAAAACTTAAAATTCCTGGAATTTTTTCTTTTCTCTTTTCTTTTTTTTTATTTTTATTTTTTTATTATTTATTCAAAGTCATCTTGACCAACGGCGATCCTGGAAAGTTTTGACCAATCAAAACCTTTGTTCACGTGCTTTTCTCGTCCGACCCCTCGGGTTGGCTTGGAATCCTCTTGACTTCCTTTATCCCTTCTTCATTTCTCTTTCTCTTTTTTTCTTTTTCTTTTTTGAACACCTCATCAGGCCATAGACCTGGAATGTTGTAAAGCCATCAAGAAAGGGCTTGGTATTCTTTTTTGACACAATCATCAGGTCGTGGACCTGGAATTTTGTAAAACTATCAAGCACAGGACTTAGAATTCTTTTTAACATATCATCAGATCATGGACCTAGAACGTTGTAAAACCATCAAGCAAAGGACTTGCAATTCTTTTTTTTTTTACACAATCATCAGGCCATGGACCTGGAATCTTGTGAGAGCCGTCAAACCAAGGACTTGGGATTTCTGGATTATCCCTTGACATATCATTTCCTCCTTCAAACTTCCAAGTTTTTTTGTTCATCAGGGGATTATCATTAGATAGTCGAATCATAGTATTGTACTCATATTCATCTTACCTGAAGCATTATATGACAAACATGCATGGATTCAAGAGCACAACAGGAGAGAAATTGACCAAGTGAACAACTCCTGAACTGGTCTTGGAAGTTTGACTACACAAAAGGATATGTACAAATGATGAAAAGACAAACAAAGATATTGGATTCAAAGATGCGTTGCCCCAATATTGGATTGGTTCAACCTTCATGAAAATGATCTTTATCTGCCTACTAGACATTATGGCTAATGACTCCCTTCTGCTGAGCACGCACATCAAGGCAAATCGAATCAAAGAGAAATTTGCCCCGGTCTAGAATAGAATTGAATAGGGCAGACGTCCTAATGACTAAAAGATTTGCCCTAACATAGGTTAAATTGAACCAAGGAAACAAAAAAAAATTGCCCCAGTTTGGAGTCAATTTGAACAGGATGGAACTTATTCTAGTGTAAGGCCAGATTGAACCAAAGAGAAATTTGCCCCAGTGTAGGACTAGCAAGTACTTCCTTTTCTTTTTTCTTTTTTTTTCTTTTTTGTTTTATAAGAGCAAGAAATTAAAAACTCGAAATAGCACTAACCTTTTGTCTCAAAATTAAAATTAATGAGAATGCAGCAATCCTCCATTGATCAGAATGGACTTTTTAAGGCTTGTAATGTGGCTAAGGTTAGCGGTTATGAAATGAAGGATATAAGGCCCAAACAAGTGTTTAAGGGTTGAATGAGACCAAGGATCCTTGTTCAAAACTAAACCTCGTCAACTGACTTTGCGCTTTCAAACACACTTTTCTTTTATTGTTCTTCATTTCTTCCCATTTTCTTTTTACTTCAATAATTCACCTTTGTAGTGACCTCTTTCATTTCATTTTCTTTCCTTTTTTTTCAGAAAAAACACAATTTTCACTTTGTGTTAACCCCTAGTGTAGGGGTGATCCTTGTCCAGGGTTAAATTGAGGAAAACTTTCAAGCTCAAAAAGGGACAACAAGAGATGATGAAAAGATGAATTCCTGTGAAAGATAAAGAAAGATGGCCAATCTTCATTTCAAATCTTGAGTGCTCATTTTCAAAAATTTTAATTTTGAGACAAAAAGACAGTACATACCGAGTGAAGACTTTCCTACTCTTTTTTATTTTTTTCTCTTTTTTTTGTTTTTTTTTGTTTTTTTTTTTTTGCAAATAACACCTACACATATGGCCTTCGTGACTGCCAAATTTTTTTCAGAACGAGAAATCCATGGGATCCGAACCAAAAGACGACAAGTAAAGGAAAGAAAAGAATGACAAAAAAAAGACGTGACATGAACATGAGTGTCACAGACATAAGAAAATGAAACAAGACATATTGAGATCCATGCAAATCCATTACATTAATGCTTCAAAAAAGCTAACATGAGTTCAACATCATAAAATTCTAAAATGGCAATCACATCAATTAACGCATCAGATCATCAGCTGTTCAGAAGTTCCAAATCGCTGGAGGTCAATTGGTATAGGCAGAGTAAGACAGTGGAAAGCAAAATTGTGAAGGTTACTGATTTTGCATGTAGCTCACTTCCCACTTTCCTTTCCTAGGGGAATAATTCTTCTTCAAAACTAACTTCGTTGTTGTCGGTTGCCAATTTGCCAGCTTTTACCAGAACTTCAATCCTCTCCCCAGCAGCTACTAAGTCAGCGAAATCTCGATATACAGCACCCGTCATTATCTCAATATATGGAGCTCCCAAAGTCTCCAAGAAGTATGAACACATTTCTGTCAGAGTCAACAGTGGTTGTACTTATACTGCGAGAACCCTCCACCTCTGGGCATACTGCTTGAAGGTTTCCTCACTTCCTTTCTGCATCGAGCTCAATTGTTCTCGGGTAGGAGCTGTATCTAGATTAAACTTGTATTGATCCATGAATAAATTAGCCAGCTCCGTCCAACGAGAAATCTTACAACGGTCTAATTGAAGATACCACTCTAAAGCAGGGCCTGTAAGACTCTCGTGGAAGAAGCTAATGAGGAACTTATCATCCTTGGACCAAACAGCCAACGTGGTTCCATAACTGATCAAATGAAACAAAGGGTTACCACTCCCATCATACTTGGCGAAATCAGGAATCTTGAAACCTTTAGGGATTATGACATCGGTGGTAGGACACAGATCTTCTATTCTAAGACATCCATAAGTGTCGGGGCCCTTGATTGCCTTAATCTGTTCTTCTATTTTCTTCATCCACTCTTCTTTCATCTTATTTTTCTCAGTCATGACATGGTTACTTCCAGAGCAAGGCAATGTCGCCTGCCCCAGAACAGACACCTGAGGTTGTTCCCAGATAGGGCCAGTGTAACCAAGAATTTCACCACGAACTCCTTCCAAGGTGCGATACCCATCCCCAATAGGCATTCCCATTGATGTCATTTGAGGTAGTTGCTCATGTATCCCCATAACGATGCCTGAGGTTACAGTCGAGAAAATTGGAGCAGTCACCGATGACACATTTGCATATGCTTCAACCCCATTTGTACCTCTACTTTCACTGATTAAGTGGAGGGACTCCCTCAGATCTTGCAATATTGCTTCCATCCTTGCTTGACTCTCAGATATCTCATTCATCCTCTCTTTCATTTCATCAATTTCTCTGCTCAAGTTTCTCCCCATCTCAGGATTATTTGCAGCCATTCTGGTCCGAGATCTGGTATTGTGAACTCGAGTTTGATTGGTCTCTTCTTTCCTAGGCCACACAAAGGTTCTTGAACCAGTTTGATTTATTTAACAAAGACTGAGATGAAATGAATGAGATGCATGAGAAGCATAAGGTAAAATGAATGAGATGCAATGAAATGGAAGGAATGAGATGCATGAGACGCATAAGGTGAAATGAATGAACTCAGAAGACATTTTTTCTTTTTTCTTTTCTTTTTTTTTTAAAAAAATGCAATCAATGCCATGAAAATGTAAGATGTATATGTTTTTTCTTTTTTTTCTCAAAAAAAATATGAATGACATGAAAATGCATGATTTTTTTTTAATACTAAGAATGCTATGAAAATGCAATGTATATTTTTTTTATTTTTTGGAATGCAAGGAAATGACAAGAAAATGCAAGATGAGGTTTTTTTTAAATTTTTTTTTTTAAGAAATACAAGAATGAATGACATGAGAAATGGATAAATCAAGAAGAAACACGCTCCCTTTGTGTCCTAATTAGGTGAAACTTAAAGGTTGAATTTCCTTATGGTCACGACTCTAATTTTGACAGCCACTATGTTCAATCTATCAGTGCAAGGTTTTTAGAATAGATCTAGACCTCTAAAAGTCACGGTCCCCAAATTGCCCTTATCTCGAAAGACAAGGATCCAATTAATGAATTAATCACAAGTAGGGATAGACCCTCTCAATATGATTAGTCCACTACACTGGTAATAATCTGAGTGGTGTCCCAACTAATGTCAAGTGAGCATGAAGCCCCTCAATAACAAAAGTCGAGACCTCTCCTATTCCTCGGGTTTGCACAGACTCGGGTATAGAACCCAAAAGTGTGTGACATAAGTGATAGTGACGTGTGTGAGGGAGCATACAAACCTATACCAAAAATTTAAAAAGACAAAAAATTACCCCCAACCTGCAAAACATATATACAACAGCTAGCCAGCAATCATCTACCCTATGGTTTAAACAATTAATCACAAAATATATACAAGTAAAAAATATATACAGAATAATGATATCAGATATTTACAAAATAAAATAAAATCTATTTACAAACAAATAAGAAAACAAAAACAAGGACAAAAGGGGTAAATAAATAAATAGAGATTATTAAAAATTTGCACAACTAATAACAACAGGTTTGACTATCCAAGTTTCCCTAGTGGAGTCGCCATCTGTCGCGACCGGGATCGTGGCGAAATAGCAGCTCGCGATGATTTTAAAAAAATTGAAATATGGAGTCGCCACCAATTTTATTTAAATTTAGGAAAAATTAAAAAACCTTTTTAGAAAATGGTCCTTGGAATCAAATCGGATTCGGGAGTCGGTTATGGATAGGAAAGGGTAGAAACTTAATCCCACTGCACCCCTATCACACCCGTCCTAAGACGGTACCTTAAATCAGTTGTGCAAAAAATTAATAATCTCGAATTTATTTATTTTACCCCTCTTAAAAAAACTTTGTAAATATTTTATTTTTTTATTTTTTATTTTTTATTTTTAAAAAAAATAAAAGAAGAACCAAATTATGAAAAAAAAAATTAATTTTGACTTGACAGAATGAAAATTCTGCTCCTACGTACCTTCAGGTGCAATGAAGAACTCAAAGTCACGTAATTCTGTAAAAAAAGTGAGTTGATTAATTAAGAAAAGATTCTTGAAAATGAATTTTATTTGAAAATAAAACCAATTTTGCACAGAGTTCAAGTTAGCACTAGGCTACTCAATAAACTCTCATGATCCAAATGACACTGAAGATAGAATCTACTATTCAATCATTATCATTGATCATTACATTTATTAAAAAGATTTTGTATATATATATATATATATATATATGTTTGTTTTTTTTTTCATTTTTCGTATTTTTTATTATTTATTTTTATTTTATCTTTTATTAAGAAGACAAATGCAAACTTTTGTTTCAAAGTGAATGGGCTACTTGGCCTAAATAATAGTGGTTCGGTCTTAACCCCAAAAAGAAAAAAAAAAAAGAAAGAAAACAAACAAAATAAAGAAAAGAAAAACAAAGAGAATTCTGGAAACATATTCAAATCAAATAACAGCAAATGAGGGGGTAACAGGGGAAGACCCATGAGATGAGGACGACACCGTGGCTAGTGGCGGCGTGGTGGTCGACGGATCTGTGCGGTGGTGCCGTCGGGATCTGGAGGTCCGGACAGGGATGCAAGCGCGGTGAGCAGCTCACGGCGCTGGCGTGCAGAGCCCGCTCTGGTGCAGGTGGCAACGTGGTTCGAGGCTGGGGAGCGGCGGATCAGAGCGGGGCACGGCGCGACGATGGATGAGCTGCTGGGTACGTCACGGTTCGGGTGAGGGAACTGTCGGATTTGGTCGCGTGGTGGAGAACACAGACTGACTGGGTTCGCAGATCTGCGCTTTCCGGTGTGGCGCGACTAGACGGCAAGGTGGGACGGTGCCGTGCTGGTTCGCAAGTGGAGAGCAACGGCGGTCTGGTGACTTCAGACGACTGGGCTCGCCGTGCTGGTCCGTGGTTTGAAGTCCTGGTGCGGGCTGATGGCGGTGAGGATGGGTGGCGCGATGCTGGTCCGCGGTGGCGCAGCGTGGAGGAAGATGGGTCACTGGTCTTGTGGGGGGGCTAGGCATGGTAGAGATGGCGGAATGGAGGGGCTGTTTGGGTGGCTATGGTTAAGATAGAAGGCTAGGTGCTGGTGCAGGCTGTGCGGGATGAACAGGGGCGGTGCTACATGTGGGATGACGAACCGTAGGGCTGTTCGGCAGCATCACTGGTGCGGGTTGGTTTGTGGTGTGGCATGGCTGCAGGTGAAGGTGGAATAATGGTGAAGATGGTGAAACTTGATGGCTGAGCACGGTGGGTACGGTGGGTATGGTGGAGGTATGGTGGTGAAGGGAGATGCTTGGTTATGGTTTTGTGGTGGCTATGGAAGATGTGTGAGCCAAGGTGTGGGGTGGTTGTGTGAAGGATTGTTATGGTGAAATGTGAATGAAGAGGGAAAGAAAGAAATCAAGTCCCCTCCCCCTGCTCTTCGTCAATCAGCTTCCCCCTATGTTAGTGTAGGAAAAAAATTATGGTTGCCCCCCTGAATGTGTGTGTGTTCACTTTTTTGAACCGAATCCCCCTCCCCCTGTTACTATGTGTGCAGTGAGTGTAACGTGTGTGCAAAGTAAAACGTGAATGAGTGAAATAAGTGTGCAGAGAGAAGTGGGGAGATTAGTGAGTGAGTGAATCGAGAGAGATTAGACATACATATTTTTATTTTTTATTTATTTATTATTATTCTTTTTTTAGAAAGAAAGAAAGAGAAAAAATGAAAATATTATTCTTTTTTTTCTTTTATTTTTTTTAATTTATTTTTTCTTTTTTATTTTTTTATTTTTTCATTTTTTTCATTTTTTCATTTTTTTCATTTTTTTCAGTTTTTCCTTTTTTCTTCTTCTTATTATTATTTTTTGTCTGGACAAAATTGAGTGTTCACAACTACTGCAAGTAATTCTTTTTCTGTGGTTGCATAATTAAGTTGTGCATCATTCAAAACTCTACTTGCATAATAAATGACATGCAAAACTTTATCTTTTCTCTATCCTAAAATAGCACCCATTGTAAAATCACTTGTATCACATATTAATTCAAAAGGTAAATTTCAGTCATGAGCAATAATTATAGGAGCCAAAATGAGCTTATTTTTTGAAACATTAAATGCATTTAAACAGTCATCATAAAAAAAATGGTGCATCTTTAACAAGTAACTGGCATAGTGGTTTGGTGACCTTGGAGAAGTCCTTCATAAATCTCCTGCAGAACCCAACATGCCCAAAGAAACTCCTTACTCCCTTGACATTGGTGGGAGGTGGTAATTTCTCAATGATTTCTACTTTTGCTCGATCCACTTCAATTCCCAGTGAGCAGATGTGATGTCCTAGAGTAATTCCTTCATGTACTATGAAGTGACATTTCTCCTAATTCAATACTAAGTTAGTCTTCTAACATCTTTCCAAAACCAAGAGAGATTAGACAAACAAGAATCAAAAGAAGATCCAAATACAGAAAAATCATCCATCAAAATTTCAACAAACTTTTCAATCATATCAGAAAAAATAGAAATCATACACCTTTGTAAAGTTACAAGAGCATCGCATAATCTGAAAGGCATCCTTTGATATGCAAAAATTCTATACGGAAAAGTGAAAATAGTCTTCTCCTGATCCTCGGGTGCCGCCAAGATCTGATTATAGCCTGAATAGTCATCTAAAAAATAATAATATGCGTGACCTACTAACTTTTCTACTATCAGATCAATGAATGAAAGGGGAAAATGATCCTTCCTTGTTGTATTATTGAGTCTGCTGTAGTCTATGCACATTCTCCATCCGATGATGGTCCTTGTGGGAATGAGTTTATTTTGTCATTAACTACCACAGTCATCCCCCTTTCTTCGAAACCACTTATACCATACTTACCCACGAACTGTCTGAGATAGGATAAATAATGCCTGTATCATAAAGCTTCATCACTTACTTTGTCACCACTTCTTTCGTGGTGGAGTTTAATCTCCTTTGCGGTTGAATCACCGGCTTGAAGTCATCTTCCATTAGGATATTATGCATGTAAATTGTAGAACTAATACCCTTAAGATCCTCAATAGTCGACCCAATAGTTGATTTGTGTTCTTTCAAGACCCTCAAAAGCTTCTCTTCTTCAACTTCACTGAGCTCAACATTCATAGTTACTGGAAAAGTATCGTTCTCACCAAGAAAAACATACTTGCGATTATATGGAAACAACTTTAATTCTAGCTTTGGTGGTTCTTCTTTAACTGCATCTTCTCTCTTTAGCTCTTCTTTCTGCAAGTTTAGACAAGAAAAGATTAGCAAAGCCTCCAAATTGGCTATACACTCAAGTATCTCTGATGCTACCTCCTCATCATCATCCACTGAGGTATTAGAGTTAACTAATACAGTTTCGAGTGGAGATGTCGGAAGGCTCTGCTCTAATGCTTTATTAACCAAAGAATCAGTCACATCAAACCTAAGGCATTGTTCTTCCTCCATAAGATATTTCATCGCCTCAAAGACATTAAAGGTGACCTTCTCATCTTGCACTCTCAACATGAGCTCTCATTGTTGCACATCAATTAATGTTATTCTAGTTGCTAAGAAAGCCCTACCTAGAATGAGATGGATGTCTACATCCTCTTTTATATCTAGAACCACAAAATCAGTTGGAAAAATGAACTTATCTACATTAATTAACACATCTTCAACTATACCGTAAGGGTATTTGACAGATCAATCTACTAGTTGAAGGGAGATCATTGTTGACTTCATATTTTCAATTGCCAGCTTATGCATCATAGATATTAGCATGAGGTTTATATTTTCCCCAAGATCACAAAAAGCTTTACCAATAGTTAGCTTCCCAATAGTGCAAGGGATGGTGAAACTACCTGGATCTTTCAATTTAGGTGGTAGTTTCCTCTGAATTATAGCACTGCACTCCTCTTTCAACACCACTATCTCATCTTCCTTAAGTTTTCTCTTCTTTGATAGTAAGTGCTTCATGAATTTAGTATATAATGGCATTTGTTCAAGTGCTTCAGCAAAAGGGATGTCTATTTGCAGCTTCTTGAAGACATCTACAAACTTTGAGAATTGTCTCTCTTGATTCTTCTTCTTCAACCTATGTGGGAATGGGATCTTGACGTATGGTGATGGTTCATATGTTGTCTTCTACTCAAGATACTTCTTCTTTCTTTGCATTTTTTGTTGTTCCTCTTTAGTTTCTTCTTCTTTAATGCCATCTTGAATTGAGACATCTTTAGTAGGAATATCATTTTCCTCTTTCTCAATTCATAAAGAGCTAGGTGCTTCTTTCAAGTGTTCTTCCAAAGTCTTGTCACTTCTTAAAGTGATTACCTTATAATGCTTCGTTGGATTGACCATAGTGTCACTAGGTAAGCTACCTGGAGGTCTCTTTGTCAACTGTCTTGATATCTGACCCACCTTGAGTTTCCAAACTTCAAATAGCTACCTCTTGATTTTTGAAGTTGGCTCTTGATTCTTGCATGAAATTAGAAGTCTGTTGCACAAAAGAAGATGTCTGTTGAGAGAAATTTTCAAGAACAATCTCTAGAGGAGATTTCTTCTCTCGTTGAGTAGCATTTTGCATCGCTTGATTATTCCAAGAAAAATTGGGATGATTCCTCCACCCTAGATTATACGTGTTTGAGTATAGGTTACCTTGGGGTCTTGAAGGATTGCCCATGTAATTGAATTGCTCTTGAGAAGTAACACCTGAGTTGCTTGCCTCGCATTCACCATTGACATGATTGCCCCCGCAAAAATCACAAGTTAAAGCTTGATGGTTAACTGAGCTTACCTGCATATTCCCAATTTGCTTGGTGAGATTGGCGATTTGCTACGAAAGAGTCTTATTTTGCACAAGTGTGACATCAAAGGTGCCAAGCTTCATAACTCTCTATTTAACCATTGAACTTCCACTAGACATTTGATATTCATTCATAGCCATAGTTTTAAATAATTCTTGAGCCTCTTTAGGAGTTTTAGTGTTGAGAGACTCACCTGAAGATGCATCAACCATAACCTTAGTGGAATAATTCAAACCATTATAGAAGATCTGAACTTGTTGCAAGATTTCATATGCATAATAAGGACATCTTCTCAGTAATTCCTTGAATATTTCCTAAGCTTCAAACAAAGATTCCCCCTGATTTTGAGTGAAATATGCAATCTCACTCCTCATCTTTATGAACATTAACAGAGAAAATTAGGGAGGTGGGGACAGAAGGTGGGGAGTACTCCCCACCTCCGGCCTATGCGGGTGCCATCCCTATTCCAGTTGACTAAAAGTTACAGAATTTAGCAATTAAATCTTAGAAAATCTAAGTATGTAGTTGTGAGTTCGATCTTGGGATTCGTATATATTGAAATAATATTGCTAGGAAGGGTCCCCGCTTAAGTATCTGATTGCACCCCAGGAGATTAGTCTCTCACCTATTGGATGGTAGATATTCTGACAAACCAAAAAAAAAAAATAGTTATATGGAGTGAAAGGTTTCTTCAACTGAAACTATACTCAAAACAAAAAAATCCAATTTGATTGAAAGGTTCTGGAAGCAATAGTATGCCCATGTTAGAGTCTTACCATGGTGGAGTCTTACATTTAACCACATTCAGATGCATATAATGCCAAAGTCCAAGATTGCAAAAGATTAACCTAATTGGAATCATATTCTCCACAAGCACATTAATTAATTATATTGGAATGTACGCTAATAGCATATAACTATTGTTGTGCTATTTTTCCCCCTGGCATACCTAGTGCCATAACCTCTAAAGCCTCTTCTGTTGATCCCAGTACCATAATCATTTGTTACAATTTCCAGTTCTAACAAAAGTTCAAATTTTTAAATAATTTTGTTTAGGTATACAAGAAGTATATCATGTAGTGCTAGCAAATGCAATCTGTGGTGATATTAAAAATTTTAACATATATTTACTTATTTCCTATTTAGGTTCAAAATTAAAAATATTTCCTTCTTCGTGGATTGGAAACTTTATATTGATTAAGTGAAGAATAAATCAGTGATTTAAAGACACGATACTACTAAAACTTTGATAACCCCTGCAATAAAACTCACACAATTTAGCATTTTTTTTTGTAGTGAGTTGATAACTATTTGTCATGACCCAATCTTGGGTTATGACCTACACACATACAGGCTAGTGATACTCAGCACTCAACTAGTTGGCAAGCCTAACAATACAATATCAATTAAAGAAAACAATTTGAAGCTTAAATCAGGGCTACCAAGAATCTGACAGAGTTTTCTCTTAAAACTGAACAACCACACATTTCATTTAGACCTGATCAATAATACATATCTAGATCCAAAACAAACATAAGTATCTAGCATCAGTCATATGTACAAACTGAGCTAGCTATACAGAAAGGACATATCAAGACTTTATAGTCGTATATATATATATATATATATCAAAAGAAAAAAAAATTATCTCTTATAGCTGCAAAATACAGGAGCCGACGTGTAACACTAGCCACCAATGACAATGAAGGCCTACCAAAAGACAAGCACTCCTGGGCAGAATAGCAAATCTCATAAACTCGCTACTCAACAACCTACGAATTTGAAGGGAGAAAAGAATGGGGTGAGTCATATAGACTCAGTGAGAGCATAATAAACATAGTGAATAGGAAGAGGAAACAAGTAATAGCATGAATATTTAAGCTTTCCAAAACAACTCAAAGCACAATAATCAAATAAATGAAGTTTATAAATAAAATCACTTGTTGCGTGTTTTCCTTTCCAGAAGTAAATTTATAATCGTAAAGGAATTCAACTATACTTAACAAATCTCATCTCATATCCTAAACAAAATATTTTTATCTATTATATGCACATTAGTTATTACATCTCTTCACCACGGCAAACAAAACACACGCCGTCATTTCTCTTCACAATGGCAAGCAGAACACACATCATTATCTTTCTTCGCCATGGCAGGTAAGACACACACCATTATCTCTCTTCGCCACAGCAGGCGGAACACACGTCGTTAACTCTCTTCTCCATGATGGGCAAAACACACAACATTATCTCTCTTCGCCATGACAAGTAGAACACAGACTGTTATCTCTCTTCGCCATGGAAAGTGATACACACACCATTATCTCTCTTTGCCATGGCAGTGGAACACACACTGTTATCTCTCTTCGCCACGACAGGTAGGACACACACGGTTATCTCTTCGCTAACGGTGAACGGAGTTTTAACACACAACTCTTATAGCTTAATTCTCATAACAAAAATTCAAAATCATTATAGGTTAGCTTTCAGGAGTAACAACTTAATAGGTCACAAGGTCAATAAAATACAACTCCAAAAGTATAATAATCATAAAATAAATTCATATCCTAGCTTAAAGATTTTGTTTCCCCAAAATATGAAGCTTGAGGCTATAACTAAAGCTATTATAAATATGTAACAAGAGGTTTAAATTTCAAAATATGTCACAGTGTAAATTATCTACTCACTAATATGTCACAGTGTAAATTATCTACTCATTCAAGGACATTCTTGACCTTGGCAGGGTCAACTGCCACTCCTTGCCCGGAAATTATATGGCCCAAATATTCCACTTGGTGGTTGCCAAAATTGCACTTCTATTTGTTCGCCACAAATTGATTATGCTGCAACACCTCCAGAACCCGAGTGAGATGAGAAATGTGAGTAACCCAATTAGCACTATAGACTAAAATGTTATAAAAAAAAAAACCACATAAACCTTTGAAGAAAGGGCTTAAAAATCTGGTTCATGGTAGCCTGGAAAGTTGCAGGCGCATTAGTTAGTCCGAATGGCATCACTAAGTACTCGTAATACCCTTCGTGAGTTCGAAATGTTGTCTTGTGCACATCCTCTTCCCGGACCCTGATTTGGTGATAACCGGATTTAAGGTCCAGTTTAGAGAAATAATAAGCTCCATGTAACTCATCAAGGAGTTCATCCACTACCGGAATAGGGTACTTGTTAGGCACTGTCTCCTTGTTGAAGGCCTTGTAGTCAACACATAAACGCTAAGTAGCATATTTCTTTTTTACCAAAATTACCAGGCTAAAAAAAGCACTACAACTGTGCCTAATCATACCTTGTTGTAACATCTCTTTCACATGTTTCTCTATCTCATCCTTATGATGATGAGGGTACCGATACGGCCGTACACTCACAAGGCCAGCCCCTTGCTGTAACACAATTGAATGGGCAATGTCACGACTTGGGGGAAGGCATGTAATCTCCTTGAAAATAGCAAAGAACTAGTTCAAGAGCTCCTAAAGTTCATCTTTCTGTAGAGGGGACAATAGTGACTCATTTGTTGTTATTGTATCATCATCTACAGACCACAATATTCCATCCTTACCTCCATTCATTCCTTCCAGCAAGCTGCGAAAAGAGGCTTGTGGCATAACTTTAGGGAGCTGTCCACATAATTCCATATCCTTCCCTGCCCATTGAAAATTCATGGTCATGTCTTTCCAATCCATTAACACCTTCCCAAGTGTTTGCAGCCACGCCACACCCAATATCATGTCAATACCTCCTAAATCCAGCACATATGCATCCACCTTAATGGAGGTTATACCCATTTGAATTGTGATTCCCGAACATATTCAAGTTGTGGTGACCCTGTGTCCATCTCCTAACTGGATACCCAATGTTTTAGTGTTAGAGACCTTCAGTCTTAAGGCTGATGTCACTTGGGGTGAAATAAAATTGTGGCTGGCCCTACTGTCCACTAAAATAAAAATGGACACTCCTTGTAACTTCCCCTCTAATCTCATGGTTTTTACTTCACTCACAGAGGCCTCAGCAAACCCAAACAACCCCATAGCTTTGCACTCTAGAGTCCCCTCATCCTCTTCCTCAGCATCGTCTTCTTCCTCATTGAGTGTCTCACCATCACCCAATGTTATTAACCGCAACTGCTTCTTTGGGCATTAATGGAGAGGATGGAATTTATCCCCACATCGAAAGCACAGATTCTTTGCCCTCCTCTCCATGAGCTCATGATACGGCAAGTGGCGCACCCCCTTGCTTCGATTATTTCCCCATCGGCGGTCCCCCTCTACCCGATGAGTGCTCGACGCCAACGACTCGGAGGAGACCTTTTGCGGCGTCTCTACCAAGGTGGTTCGAGTCCTACCTGTGCTCGGGTCTCAGTGGCTCGAGTGGTCTCGGGGTTCCTTGGAAAATCTGTTGGATTGCCAACTCTGCCTCGATGTCATGAGCCAATTTCATCATTTGGCAGCGCGAACGTGGGTTGAACGATCTCACCCGACATCGGATCTCAGGGCACAACCCACCCATAAAATACCCCATGTATTGCTCCTCTGGAAGACGCTCTACCTGAGACAAGATGAGTTCAAACTCCTCAATATACTCATCGAATGACCCCGTTTGTTGGAGGACAGGGAGCTCCTCGAATGGGTTATCAAATTTTTGCCCCCCATAACGCTCGATCAGGGCACGCTTCAGTTTCTCCCACGATAAGTCGCCCTTCGTCGCTCTTAGCAGATTAAACCAATGGATTGTTTGGGCCTCCATACACAGCAGAGCGAGCTTAATCTTCACCTCCTCCGACGTACCCTGAACCTCGAAGTACGTCTTTGCTCGAGTGATCCACCCCTCCGGGTCAGACCCGTCGAACATCGACAATTCAACTTTCTTCGCCGATATTTGAAACTCCTCCATCTTATCCTTCCGCTGTGGCGACTCTTCCTCCGACGAGGAGGAATCGTTGTGAGCCTCATCCGTCTTCTTCTCCAACATCTTACTAACCTCCTGAAGCAGAGACTGCTTCAACTCCATGAATGTGACCCGAAAGGCTTATTAAAGATCCCAGCCTCCAAGGTCGTAAGTCGTGCCTCCAATGCTTCCACTTTCTCAGTCATCTTAGGTGGCATGGACAATTCCGGCAATGCTGGCGCTACCTCAACGTTTTCAGTAGGTCGGACTAATGATGGAAACCCCAGAAGGAATCCGGTATATTTGTAATATTCAATATCAAAAAGGAGTTGATAGAGCTCTTACAGAGAAAGGGAACGATAACCAGAGCCTAAGGTTCCTATACAGAGAGATGTTCTCCTAACAATATCAATACCAAAATACATCATAAAAAAAATACTCATTGCTCCTACTGTCTTACTAATGCATGATTCATTTAGATTCTCTCCCCTACACATGCAGTAACAAAATGCCAGTCATGAAACTAATTCCCTCTCTCACGTGGACCCTCCTTTTTTCTTCTAGAATAAACCCTCCAAATGTTGGGCTTCCTATGATTCAGGTCCAGCACCTGATCCAAGGCTTGGTCAGTCACTGTATTGGGCCCCATGGCTCTATCAATTTTCTTCACATTCTTTGGGAGTGAAATTAATGTCCCTCGCGATATGAGAGTGTCCTTGCCCACAGGTACATTCCCGCGGTTTCAAACTCTTGACATTCGAGAGGCCCCTTAAACTTATATTTTTAATTTTCTCTTGTTGGCTAGTAGGGCAGGGCTATAAGATTCAATTTCATCAAAGTGTAAATTTTGTAATACTTTGCTTGTATTCATAGGAGTTTAAGTTATAATATTGGATTTGGAGATGGGCAAATTAAGTGAAGTAAGCTGCTTAAAAAAGGTATTAGACATATAGTTTGTTCATAGAACGTTAATAATTTATTTGGCAAATAACCCTGTTTGTTGAAAGAACTGTAAACAGTAAATCACAAACACCGTCTGGAAATTGCAACAAGCCAACAACTATACCCAAGAAACAATTTGGTACAAAGAACCAGGTCCATTGTAGTTTGTAAACTAGAGGTGGTTTTATATGAATCCAATGGAAACAAATAAATATTTCACCTAACAGTTCCACCAGAGCAAAGAGAAAAGCGATATACATTCATATAGTGAAAAATGACAAACAAATAAGGTATCTAGAAAATTCTCTTTAATTTGATTTGTGGCCATAATTTTCTTTCCCCCTAACAGGCAAGGCGTGGATACTCCTCCAGCAATCTATTCCAGAAGTAAACATCACCTGGAGACCTCAGATAATCCAGATTCTATCACACAATTGACTTCATCGCAATCAGCTTTCATTCCATTCTCGTATTTGCATGCTACACCTTCCTATCACTGATTCAGTGGGGGAATGAGTTTAAGAGTAAAACTTGTAAGTCTTAGCGTCAAGTATAATAGATCTCAATCCTCCAATAGGTGATAAAATCATTAACAATAGACCAAGCACAATGCAGATCTGTAATCAATGGAGAAGGATTAAAAGCTGGCTTAAAATGAAACCAGTTAAAGGAGAATAATTGAAACAAAAAAAAAAAACATCAAGCATACCCAGTTAGTCCACCAAGACAAGCTGTATCTCTTTGGTTTGTAGATTGCAAGCCACATGATGCAGGGGAGCTGAAAATTTAAATAAGAAAATGAATAATTATGCAAAAAACATTTACCCTAAGGACAATATTCTTGGCTTACGAAGTATGTTGTTGGAGCAAAAGCAAATCCTCCAAAAAATCCAAGGAGACCACCGAAAAATGGGAAGGTAATAGCAACAAACATTGTGAATGCTGAAAACAAAGAGACTGATGTATCAATGCACAGACCAAATGAAATCCATTCGAAGTGAATATAACAGCTTGTCAAAAAACAGATAGATTACTTACCCACATACACATTACGTACAACAAAACGAAGTATTCTGCTAGGTTGGAAATTCAATTTCTTCACCATCACAGTTTCAATCATATCAAACACTGGGATTGCATAAATCTACATCAACAAAAATAAAATGGCAATTTGGTTAGATTTAGTGACTTTAATATTGAACCAAAAAAGAAGGGTGATTTTAAAATGAAAAGATTTTGCACAAGTATAAAGAATCAGAGAAATTGAAGTTCACCTGATAGCTTCCAATAACATGGACGACAACAAACATGTTAGCCATTGCAATAAGCCATTTTGGTTTGTCCAAGGAGATGAGGATGTTGTCTTCAACCTCATTGCCAAACATCCAGTAACCGACAAGAGCAACTGGGAAGTAGCACAAAGCCACAATTATGTAGGCAACAACCACTCCTTTCCACATAGGACCCTTGGATGGCCTCTCTGGTGTAGATGGAATTGTTGCTTGGATTTCCAGCACCACATTGTGTCCAGCATAGGCAAAAGCCACATCGCCAAGGGCACTAAAGAAGCCAAAGACTGTTCCTGCTGTAGTCTTAGCTTTATAACCATATTGTACATTTTCTTGAACACCCTTATGAGCAGAAGCTGCCCAGGCAATTGTAGAGTAGCTGTAGGACAACGCAAACATCAAAGTCTAAGTAAACATGTAGAAGTTATGTTTCCTTGTGTATTCTCATTCAACCAGCAGACTCTAAGCAGGTTGACAGTTGACAAAGATAACAAAAGAAGGATATAGATTAAAAATACGACTTGTACCTCAAGGACATGACTGCTGCTGCCAAAGACACACCAGAAATAGAGTTGTAGTTGGGGAGATGGGACAGTACGAAGTGAACAGAGGCAAAAATCATAATGAAAAAGGTCAATTTGATCTTTTTGCAGCTTGAACACACGGTATCATGGAACTTCTGCAATGATTTTCCCCCAGTGACCATATATACAATGTTCACCCCAATTTCAACCACAAGTTGTTGAGGCACCACAATATAAAGACCCAACTTTTCACCAAAGGCATACTGACCAAGTTCATGGTATCTGTCAAAACGTTTTCCCGGAACCATTTCATGCATCTCAACCATTTGCCATAGCGTGTACAAGGTTATGATCCATGAAAGGACTAGTACAGTCACACCAGGACCCCTGAAGAAGACATTGTGATTCTCAAATCAACACACACTTGGTATACAAAAACGTTGCTTACCTAGCTACTTGTTTAGGCATTTTGGAGCTTTGTTACCAAAGAAATATTTCTACTACTCAGTCTGTACCTCTAATATTACTATTTGCAAATATAATTTTTAAAAATTCAAAATTTATGCAGTAATTTACTAATTTGTGTCTTGCATGATATTGTTTATGCAATTTAAACATGTTTTAGAGATCTTTAACATTCTTCTACAAAAAAAAACTAATTAACATTCACTTTTATTTTTAAAGCTAAAATGCAACATGGGTTTGAAAAATACCATCCAAGCTCTGACATGGCATAAGGAAGACTAAGAACACCAGCTCCAACCATGGCAGTGACATTGTGGAAAGCTGAGTACCACCATTTTGCATTCCTTGATGAAGTAATTGGAAGCCAGTCATCAATTGCCTTCTGCCTCCCTAATTTTTCTTCAATCTATTTGATCAACAACAACAACAACAAAATTGATTAAACCAAAATAATAATAATAATTATTATTCACAATAAAAATAAATAAATTTGAAAGATTGAAAAGGCTTATTTTGTAATCTTCTTAAGAATGAGGGGTCTCTTTTGATTTGATTGGGCACCCAAGATAATTTTAATTAGAAATTGAATGGTGTTTTCGCGTTAAAGGCGGGTCGAATAAGTTGTGGAAAAAGCACAGGTCCCAAACTTCTTGGAGTTGCAGTATATAGGATGAGATCGTGGGGGCCTTGTAAAGTGTTTGTCTTTCTCTTTTTATCATGACTTTTGTGCATCACATGACTATCGCCATTGATTTACATAATTGTAAAATACTACCTAATTACATGTTGATATACAATTATATTTTTTTTAATAACAACTACATGAGAAATTCAACTAATTTACGTGACATGTCACAGCTGCTGTAAAAAAGTTGACATAAATTTTTAAGTAGACTTGTAAAACAGTGCTTTTACACTGTATAATTAAACGAGAGTCATATCAACTATATTATTATTTTTCATTATTTATATAGTAATAATATTAGGATTGAGAAAACTAAAATAATATGAGAAAAACAATAGTGCATTACATAGCTGACGTTGGTGAACTTAAGAATTTCTCAAAAATTTTACACTAATTTCAATCAAAATTAAACTGTTCGTTCGTTAAA
The DNA here is from genome assembly GCA_029884605.1 of Ormosia emarginata. NCBI lineage: Eukaryota > Viridiplantae > Streptophyta > Magnoliopsida > Fabales > Fabaceae > Ormosia > Ormosia emarginata. The sequence goes on along the minus strand of JAQQTP010000083.1, from coordinate 9,281,395 downwards.
AAAAAATTAAACTGTTCTTTTATCAAAGATAACAATATTTTATATTACCTTTTTTTAAAAAAAAAAAAAGGTTTGATGAAATTAGTAAAAAGAAACTCATGATAAATATTTGTCATGAACAAAAAATAGTCATAATTTTTATACAAATATTTTAATGAAAAAAATCTTTCTTGTAATTATCGTAAAGATTTTATATTTGCCTGATAAGATTGATAATATCTATCAACTTTGACAGAAAGAGACCGATTCAAAGGTGTAATAAATATCATAGAAATAATTTATGTAACCATTTTGTTAGTTGTTATATAAGTTATATTTATTTTAAATTACTTTTGCTAATTTAATGCGTTGGGAAAGTTTTTAGAAATACAATAATGATAATAGTTTTAGGGTATGGATATGAATATAGTTGCTGCTGGGAGGAGATTCTACGGGCTCTAAATTACGCAAGAATGATGAATGAAGGTTCACCGATCATAGAATAAGTGTTGCCGACTATGCCAAGTGAACAATTTTTCTTGGTTGCATAAACAAATATGTCGATCGTAAAAAAACAAAAAACAAATATGTAGGGCCCACATTTCCATATGGATTACCAGAACTGAGAAGTGAGAACATATATGTATCCTCATCCAACTAGGTAAAGCAAAAGAGAAATATTTGTGTACATACTTCAAGTTGCCAATTATTCTATTCAATTATAATGTTATTTAATTTAATAGGTGCAGAGATTTTTGTTTTCAAAATATGTACTTCAAATAATTACATGATACATCTTATCAAAGTCCTGTGAAATTTGACTAAGAAATACCCAACAAATATTCCCAAAAGAAAAAAAAAAGTGAATAAGATGACACATTACAATGACATCTACCTATACTAGTTTAGATTCATTATTATATATAAGAAATGTTAAAATCTTAGTCAACTACGTATTAAGAAATATATATTAATGCCTATAGTGTGTAGCCACACAATTTTTTTCACTGGTTTAAACTAGGAAGCACCACCAATCCACCATTATGCTTACACCAATTTTATATAGTTAATGACGACTGAATTATTAGTTAATAATGTTTGATAAATGATGACTTGATTGCTAGTAATTGATTATTAATTTCTGAATCAAACCGTATATGTTATTAATTAATAATTAAATCATTGTTAACTGGTATATATAAAAATGATATACAAATTTTGGTCTTAAAAAAAAAACACAACTGAAAAAATATTCTCAAAAGAAAAAATGAAGTGAATAATATGACACTCTACAATGACATCTCTGTATAAATTTGTGCATGCTACACTGACAAGACAACTCTTGTCTATCAATAGCGGTTGCTAATGAACATTTATGTATGAAATCATGTGGAACCAAAATAATCGGCACAATCAATGGCCAAAAGTATTGTTACTTGTTAGGAACCATTTTTATTGGAATCAGAATGAAGTTTGGTCAACCATGGCTAAGAGACAGTAGGCATACTGCATGCCATTGGTTCTCTTGATCTTCTAGCTATAGTTTGCTTAGATCTACAAAAACATCTTGTAACATAAAGCGAAAGGGTCTGTGCTGTCGAGTTTCTATTTAACCCCTATCACACGTGTCTTAAATACTCTAAATAAATTAAGAAAAAAGGGTTTCCATAAATTGTGATTGCAGTTATGATCTCGGTCGTTGTGATTGTAAGTATGGTGACTACCAATAAAAATTATAGTTATTGTAACATGAATTTTTTTAAACTTACACAAAATATTGCGTTCTCTGTAGTCTATTGCAGTCTGATACAATCCTATTACAGTCATAACGTCGTTACGTTACAAAAAATTTTTATGATTTTTTTTTATATTATAATTACGATCTGATGCGATTGTTGCAGTAACTACAATCGCAATATTACAACCGCATCACGATCCGCATTTTCAAACCATATTTCAGCCATCCATGAAATCTCTCATGAAGTGTGGCAATTTCCCAGCCACGAAAGAGGTAAGTAAACAGGAGAAAGAGACCACAACAAAGTAGAAGAGAAACGACGACGAATAGGACTCTACGAAGTCTTTTTAAGATTGAATATCTTTTTATTTTATTTTTATGTTCAAATTTATCAGAAACCAAAACAGAGTATGAAAACCAGATGCAGATAAACAATGATAAAATTGCTGAACACAGACACAGAGAGAGAGAGAGAGAGAGAGAGAGAGAGAGAGACAGACTTACAGTGTTGTTGGCATAAGAATTGTAATCCGTTGTTGCCTGAGTTCCCATAATAGTCGCAAAAGCAGTGAAGATAGATGTTGCAATTGCAAGACAGAGGATTGGTATGAAAAAAAGGGTGACTCTCTGAGCTTTGTAAAACGTGAAATGTGTCTGTACTTAAAAGGGGAAACCGGAGAGGTTCCTACCTCGCTAGTATAATTAGCACAAAAAAATTAGCTTTATGTATAGATATAATTATAAAAATATATTTTTTTATTTTTTCTCTTTTATTACATCTTTTTAAAAATGATTTTTTTAAAAAATTATTTATTTCTACTTCTAATTAAAATAAAAAATTTATTTTTTTATATTATATTTTAAACAAAATTTGATTACAATCATTAATTTCAACTTTTGTTTTCAATCTCATTTAATGTTTTTTTATTTTATTACTTTTAATTCTATTTAATTAAATTAATGAACACATAAAAAATTATATAAAATTAATGAAATTAAAAATTAGAATTAATTTTTATTCTTATATTTTTTAAAAATCTTATTTAAACAACTATATATATTTAAAAATACAAACAAACGTACCCAAATATTAATGTATAGCATGAAAAGAGGGCTCGTGAGTTCTTGAGAAAGAGAAATTATTTATACAAATTAAATTAATAAATCATTTATATATTATTATTTTATATAAAATAATAAATATCTAATTTTTGTGATATAATTTAAAATAATAATATGTCAATTAATTATTGACTTAATTTATACAATTTTGTAAATTACATTAAATAATAAATATATACAAGAATCTTTCCTTGAATATGATGTGCTATTGATTGACTTTTATGCGTGAAACTTCAAGTGGCTTTGGATTATTGGCATAATAAAGTCTTTGAAAATTGCCGAAATTGCGTGGAAACAAGCCAGCAGTTTTGATGTCATTTTCTCACTCATTAATTTTTGGCAAAGACCGGAGGTTTCTGCATTCACATTCATTCAACAGTGCAAAATTATTTTCTATTATATTATTCAATTTTTATATTAATTTTTTAATTATTAAATAAAAAATAAAAAATATTTTTTATATTTTTAAAATATTAGATATATTTATTTTTTTATTTAATATTTTTTATTTAATATTATGAAAATTATTAAAAAACACTTGTAGAAAGTGATAATATTATGGTAAATTTTCAATTGAATTCTCTTCAAATTTTATTAATTGGACTACTTATTTTTCAAACTGTTTTTCTAATTTAAGTAAAAAAAATCCTAATTAAAGTATTCTCTCTGACACATAACATATTCTCCTTTTAATTCACTCCAAATTTTTCCGATCTGGCACCACTTTTTACTTCCGCACATTTTGGCTTTCTGCCTTTCATTTCCGCCGCTCATGTAGTGGTATACTCATTCATATTTTTACTTATAATACTTTACATTTTCATAATTTTTATTATTTAATTTTAATTAAATCTATCTCATTTTTATATATCTTTACGTTAATTTTATTACATAAGTAGATATAAATAAAATATGAGTCTATTATGTATCACTAATATTATTATTTAAAAGTAATATTATTTACACATATTTTCACTTACAATATTTCACATCTTCACAATTTTACCATTTGATTATACTTGAATTTATCTTATTTTTACACATTTTCACTCTAATTCTACTACATAAATAAATGTGTATAAAATATGAGTCTAACTTTATGTCACTAACATTATTGTATTACAAATAACCACTTAATTAAGTTTACTCACTATAATAACTTGTAATTACTTATATATGTTTAAGAATTTTTATATCTAAATCAATTTATACTACAAGAGACAATATATAAAAATATTTTTTCTATTATTAGATATTTTTAAATAATTTAATTTGAATATATTATCAATATAAAAGTTTTTCCACAGTATTATTTAATCATGCATTATAACATCATAAAAATATTTAATTCTCACAATAATTATTTCAAAAACTAAATATATAATAATATATGATTAATTGATAATGTGTAAAAGTTTTTTGTATTACCATTTAATCATGCGTTACTACATCATAAAAAATATTTAATTCTTATAATAATTATTTCAAAAGTTACATATATAATAATATATAATTACTTGATAGTGTTAAACATTTTATATTGACAGTGCATTAAAGTTAAATTCTTTTTAAAATTGTACACAATTATATCAATATATTTTTAGTTAAAATGCAAATTATGATTATTAGATTCAAAAATTTTGTTAATCAAGTAAGGTTTTTGATGCATTCGTGTTATTTTTAATCATTTTATAGTTTTAATATATTTTATCATCTTGTGTCTTTTATATATTTTATTTTATTTGGTTATCAAAATTTATATGTTCAAAAATAATTCTACTAATTTTCATTTATTAAATAATAGTTAAATCAATAAAATTATCTACTATATTGTGTTATTTATTATTTATTCTGTTACAATAAATGAACTATCTCTTATATCATGTAATAATCAGTAGCTTTAATTCATAAATTATTTTTTTAACGAAACAATAGAGAAAAAGACATATCAAAAGTAATTAAAATTATTTTTGATGAAAACAATTTTACTTAATCATTACATTCATCTCAAAATTATGCAAGCAATTTAGTCAAAGATAAAAAAAAAATGTAATTAAAACAACAAATATAAAAAATCCGTGAATCTCACCGAGAGGTATACTATTAATATTATAAATTAATTAGAAACTTCATAAATTAAGAGTGCCATAAACATTTTAGTATTATATTCATATATCTATGTCCCTAATGGGAGATTCTAACGCGTAGCTTTAATTATTGAGCACTAAATAGTCTATTTGAAGATATAAGGTCCAAATATGGATAAGATTTATTTATCTGTAATTAGACTGTTATTATGTGTGCCTGTCAATTTATTTTTTTAATTTATTTAATAATAATTTATAATAATAATAATAAAATAATAATAATAATAAAAAGAGTATTTGAAGTTAATTATAACTTTGCAATGGGAAATAAATAAGTATTTTAAGACAATTGTAATTAAAAAAAAAATATTTATAATTTTATTTTTTTATGTTTATCTTTGAATCTTTAAATGATATATGATATCCTTTTTATTTTTATTTAAATAATTAAATATTAAAAAATAAAAATTAGGCACCAAAATGAGGAATCCTTTTTATCTATACATACTAAAATATGTGAATAATCGTTTGAATATATACTCATATATATTATTATAATGGGGAATCCCTACTTTGTTATCTAATTTTATTTTTCTAAAACTACAATTATTAATTACTCATTTAAAAATTTCAAGATAAACATAAAAGAGAATAAAATTGTAATTACAGAGAAACAATTTTTGTAGGCAGACCACATATCTTTGTGCTTCCACGTCGAATGAAAATTAGTTTTATTGACAATTTAAATGAGTCGAACTTATAAAAATACTACGTGATCTCCCAAAAAAAGATAAATATGAAAAGATAAAATTATTAATACATCTTATTACATATTTAAATATTTAAACATAAATATAAAAAAGATTCAAATAATTTTCATTATTATTATTATATTTAATAAAAATAAAAAATGTGAATTGTCCAACATGAAGTGTCGATCAATACCCTAGGAATTAATGATGATAATTTTGAAAATGAAAAATTAGATACTAAAGTAGGAAACCTCCTTTATATAATAGTGTATAGAAAGATTTGGTTTTCTTTATTTATTAATATAAAATTTGTCATGTTATCATCTAATTATATATTATTATTTTATTACATAAGTTTGATTATAATAAACATCTACTTTAAAAAAATTAAAGTAAAAAATGTATAAAAAAATTGTGACGTTAAAATACTGTATAAACACATAATTTATTTCTTTTAATAATAATAATAATAATAATGTAATAATAAACTAGATTACATTCACAATGAATCAAGGTTAAATTCTATATATAATTATCTTTTCCAAAAATGTGTGATTAGATTTTCTTTAAGTTAATATACTGACGTTATATTCTCAAAAATGAGATCTTGACTGTTTCACTTACATATATATTTGCACGTCATTTCCATTCAGATTCCAAGAATCATACTGGTATACCATTCAGCAGTATCCATACTATATTATTTTCTGTACATGTTTCTGGTACCAAACAAATTACATACTAGTTCAAGCGAATAACAAACAATTATTGGATTTTTTTAAAAAAAAATCATTTGACTTTTTGTTTATTAATTTAACAAGCAAGTATATCCTACTCCAACCAAAATAAGCTATAATTGTTTCCTGGTTTACTAGGAAACCTATTGACACAAATTAAATGCACTCATATAGATTAAGTAAAAGGAGAAAGAAAGAAACTTCACACGTTTCTCCCAGTTTGGAAATCCAAATCCACTTGGCTCCGGGTCCGGGATTTTCTTGATTCATGCACATACTCTGCAGCAAGTAGTTTTCTAAGAAATAGTATGAGAATTTGCCACCATAAGGTTAAGGACAAACTCAAAGGCATACCAAAATTTTCTCAAGACCAATAAACAGCTCACACCAGCTGGGGCAACTAGGATCGCTATGAATTACGAGCCAAATAAGGTAGGTCTCAGTAAATTAAATGACTAAATAACACTAAAAAAAGAGGGGTTCAAGTTGCGGGTAGTTGTAGTTATTGTTCATGGCTGAGGCCCATTACGTAAATTGAACATTTGAGTAATGAGTCTTCCACCAATTAATTAATTCCACACCATGACATGCAGGGGGCGGCACTACGCCTAGAGCTGGTAAAACGGGTTTAATCTGTTGGGTTGGTCCGCTAATTCGTTATTTTTTTGCGAGTTAGGTTCAAGATTTTAATTCATTATTTATTTTTAACCCGCATAACTTGTCCCGTATAATCCGTGGGTTAAGCGAGGCGAGTGCGGGTTGGCCCGTCGGGTTGAATTTTTTTAAAAAAGTGTTACAAATTAGTCTTATTATTTGTGTTTGTGATATTTTTATAGGTATGATACTAAATTTATTTTATTTATTTTATTTTTTTAATCTCTATAAATTATAATTTTTTTATTTTTAAATTTTTATGATTTTTTTATTATTTTTTATATATATTTTTTTATTTTTTAGGATCAACTCACTTACTTTTTTTTTTTTTTTTTTTATATGAGTCAACTCACAACCCGTCAACCCGCACTAAAACGGAGTGAGTTGACTTTCTTAACCCATTTTCCATTTTAGCAGTAACCTGCCTAATCCCGTATTTTTACGGGTTGAATGCGGAGACGGAGACAATGTACGGATTAAGCATTTTGTCACCTCTAACTACGGCACCCTCAAACCAAAAAAAAATCGTTATTATGTGTAACTTTTTGAATAAGCCCCTCCTTAATAGTTGAATCCAGTCTCCTCTCCTAATTTTTTTTTATACATATGTGAGAGCACCCAATCCAAAAAATTATAGTTCTGCTTCTGATGATATGGTATGCATAGCCCTTGCCATGCTTCATTTTGTCCAGTCCAGATCCATATATGCTGCGCTGCTGCACAGCAAAACCACCCAATTTAGGTATACTACATAATATGAGAAATTTGTAGATGTTCCATAGTGAGAAAAAGTTTTTGCTTTGTAACTAAGAATTTCTATGATATTGAAATCAAATCACACTTAAATTACTTATTTGTGGTTTACCCTACTTTACCCTCTCCCTATTAAGTATTTTGGTTTTCTACCAAAAAAAAAAAGCTAAAACACAAATAAATTAAATATTTTATAAAATTTAGATATAAAATATATACATATTTTATTTTATTATATTTCAACAATTTTTATTTATGTGCCAAAAAAACGTTTTGTTTTTATATTCTCTTTTTTTTTTTAATATTGAACTACTGGTTTAGAATTAAAGCATTGTTTTTCTTTTTTCTTATGTTGACATCTACACGAATTTGTTTTGTTTGACATCTATGTTTCTATATTAGTTCTTTCATTGTTTTATACATGTTGAAGCTTCCATTTTTAATTGAGTGTTGTTAATGTGTGTCTTAAAGACATATGTTAAAAAATCAAAAATATAAATTATTAAATGAAAGTAAAAGTATTTATTGAATTGAAAATCTAAAAAATAATTAATATTTTCTTCTTAAAATAATTAATAATAAATATTATTTTTAATCCTTGACATATATCTAAGACACATTTTAACAAAATCTAAATTTTATGTTTCAAATAAGATTTTGATCCTTATATTAGTTTTTTTATTGTTTTGCTCATGATCACACGGAAATTACATGTGTCTGCGTAGTACAACGGCAGGAAAACCCTCTTCTCTAATTTATTAAAAAAATTATATATAAAAACAATAATTACGTGGATCTTTTGAGTCTATCTGTACTAAGTACTAACGGAGTTGTGATATTTATACTAAAAACCTTTTTGATACATTATCAGTTAGCTGATCACTGTCAACTAAATTATCTCAGCTTTTATTAACAAATATACGTGTTTCTTCCTAGGCAGTTGTTATTTTATGATGCAAAGTGTTCAAAGACTAGGTCAAGAGTTGAAGTTGAACTTATCGTGGTGCGCATTGCGTGAAACCCAACAGATTTCGTAGTCCAAACAGTTACTTGGAGAATCATTGCAAGGAATTAAGAAGTTTCTGTTTCTCTGCGTATATATGTCAATTAACCATTGATTGAGAAAGCCAAACTTCCCTGATCCCTCTTATATATCCTTGCACCATTCAAAATTGTAAAGAAAGTTCAACACATGTTGCCTTAGTAAGCATTAACCAATAACCATCGCTCCATGTTTGACAGAGTAACCTATTTGAAAAAAACCTATCCATCACATGCAATAGTACAATGGTTTGACGTTTGTCAACTGCTCCTTGAATCTGATGAACTATTAGAGATTCTAAAAAGAAAATTAATTTAATTAAGTATACGTACTTAAGTGGCAACTCACGCATTGACTTATATAACCCTTCCAATTAATTAAAAAAAAATAGCACTATCTTTGTGTCATCAATGTTCTGATTATAGGGTGCATACATTTTTTTTATTGATAAATAATGCTTTATGTAGAACTTTAAAGTACCCATTATCTCACATCTTAAAGAAACAGTAGAATCAAAATATAGATATATAAAAAATGAAATAGGCTATGTTCTAAATTGAGTTCTAGATTAATGATTTACGAACAACGATTCATAAGAATTAGATCTTAGATATTTATGAGTATTATTAAATAAGTAAATGGTGTGGTGTGGATTGTGATTAAAATTTAGAATGAAAATCAGTTGTCAAGTTCCACAAAAAATAAAAACCTTGCAACTAGTTGTAGTTAGCATGGGTCGATCCACAGAAAACTAATTCAATTAACACTATAAATTAAATCCTAATTTAAACACTCAAAAATAGTAAACAATAAAACGGGAGTTTGGTTTGTTAAAATTAAAAACAGAAATTAAATCCAAAACAAAACAGTAAATATAATTTAGAAAATTAATTAAAAGACAATGGTTAAGAGATGGAATCCACCACTAGATTTATATGATTATGCTAATCCACATATCTTTTATACCAACATGGTCAATTATGTTTTTATGTGATTGTGAGATTAATTCTTTATTTTCTTTAAGTTTTGGTTAATTCAAGACCATTCAAATCAATCCTTAATCAATAATTATTTGTAAAGCAATTTCTTACAAATTAAGATTTAGAAAACCAATCACACTAAGATCCAATCTCACACCAGGATTAAATTACTTAGATCATATCCTCATTAGTCCTACCACAAACCGAAGCATAGAATCCTAGTTTTACCACTTTTGAAATTGACAAAGAGTATAAAAACCTTTATACTAAATTAAGAACAGAAACATATGAATAAAAACACAATTGTATTGATATAAAGAAATATGCAAGAATCACATAATCAAAACTAGGGTTTCATCTTCCCTTAACCATATAAGAAAACTAGCCACACATGACAAATTCAAAACCAAAAGAATAATAGAAGAAAAACATTGTCAAAAATAGAAGTGCAGAAGAAAACTAAATATCAAACTAGTTTCCAAAGGTTGGGGATGATTGATCTCTAATTGCTCGAACCTGAGACTCCAATCTTCGATCCAATCTCCTTCTCCCTTGTTCTTGGTCTTCTCCTTAGCGTCTCAGCAGTTTCCCAGTCCAGACTCCCTTTAAGAACTCTAAGCAACCCTATTTATAGGTTTGGGAACCTAATTTAGCATTAAAACACGAAATTAAACTTCTGAACCGATGACACGGGCCGTGTCATATGACACGGCCTAACCCGTGTCTGATTATGGTGACAGAACTCCAGCTAATTCCAAAGTTAGAGAAGAACACGACTCACCCCATGTCATTTGACACGGGCCGTGTTCTCGGTCAGAGCTGAAAATTGATTTTTCCTCGTGAAGTCAGAGACATACACGGCCTACTTCGTGTCATTTGACACAGGCCGTGTTGATCACTTTCTTCAAATCCAACCTTGATTCTTCATGAATGCCCTTCTTCTTTTGCTTCTAGGGATTGATATTGATTTCCTTGAGTCTTTAACTCTCCTCTCAATGGTTCAATGCCAATGGACTCCATCACTCATAGATCTCCTGAAAGTCACAATACATTTATGAGTGTTTATAACCACATTTAAGCATAGTTTCACAATAAACATCCAAAGACAGCTCTAAATCAGAAACTTAGCTAAATGTCAATAATTGAGCACATATGGAGTCCAATTAGATCAAACAAAAGGCATTTAAGAGCTGAAATTATCGATAGATCAGTAAATATGTATATTTATGAAGAGTAAATCTCTAACAGAATTTTTCATAGATAGATAAATTAATTATATCTCCTATAAATAGATGACACAGTTATAAGATATAACAATATTACTAGATTCTTATCCTAATTGACACTATTTAATACAAATTTAAATATGATTCTTATCAATCAAGACACTCTTATAAACGCCACACAATGTAGCAAATATATATAACTAACTTTAAACACTTTATCCACCTTGTATACGGTCTAACTTGAACGTCAGAGTACTTTTTGTAAATACTCACCCCTCACACCATTGTCGTTGTCATCATGTTACGGAAGAAACAACCTTCATCAACCTAAGTCAAGTAATTCTCAAAAATTCATTCAGAACATTAGCGTTACTTGTGAGAAAACAATAAAATTTGATTCTTATTACCACCATCTTGGTCACTACAAGACAAAATCACGTTTCTACCACCTAGAATCAATCTTCTTCTAGCCATCATCCGGCATCTACTCCAATTCAGGAGCTAGTCGTTGCCCAATCAAAACCCAGGCAAGATAGGGGGTAGAGACTTCACATACTGGTGAAAATCTTTCTCATCAACCGCGGTAAATTCTGATGATGCAGTGACTTAGTCTGCATGGAGTCCGTTCTAGGGATACCAGGCAACAAGTGTCAGCATTACATCACTTAGAGGCACAGGCGAACAACGATGAAGTTCGGTCTCACCAGGGCGAGTTCGATCTCCCAGAGCTATCTAGAGAAGAACTTATCTCTCTACTTAGACTTTAGGACAAACATATTTATAACCTGGAAAGAACTATTAACTAGGAGAAGGAGGACGAAAACTGAATTCCTCACCAAAATCAGGAAAATAGAAGGGACCCAGCCCCCGACGGGGTTTGTAATCTAGAATATTCAAGGAATACGGAACCCATCAGAGAGCTGAAATCCCGGGTTCTTGGTTAGTGGTTTAGGAGCACTCCGTCCCGTAAGAATTGGATCCTAGATATTTATGAGCGCTATTAGATAAGTAAATATGTCTATTTATGATGATCAAATCTCTAAAAGAATCTATTATAGATAGAGAAATCAATTATATCCTCATAAATAGATGAGACAGTTATAAAAGATAACAATCTTACTAGATTATTATCCTAATTAACAATATTTAATATAAATTTAAACATGATTCTTATCAATCAAGACACTCCTATAAATATCACACTAGGTAGCAAAGATATGCAACTAACTCTAAACACTCTATCCACTTTGTGTATAATCTAACTTGAAATAGCGTCAGATAACTTTTTTGCAATCTTATCTCTCACACTACCATCGCTTTTATTATGTTACAGAATAAATCACCGTCATCAATCTAATTCAAGTAATTCTCTTAAATACATTCAGAACAAACTCAACTTTAATAAACTAATAAAAATTATATAAATATAAATAATATATATATATATATATATATATGTAAATCGGTGTGGATAAACATTATTCTTTTTCCAATAAGTCATGCAAAAATGAGAGTATAACTTAAGGCAATGAAAGCGAGTTGTTTTCTTATTTGTTATGTGGCTTAAGGAATGTTAGGCACGTATATATTCAAATGTGAACAAAACTAAACCTAGTTTTCGGGGCATAACGTTCTTGTGAATCTCAACAAATGTCCAACGTCACAAGAAAGAACCCGGTTGTTGCTAGGAAAGGGATTTATTTATTATGTTTTTAATAGAAAGTTTAACAAGATGAGAGGTAGTTTCATTTTAAGGTACACTTATTAATGACCTCACCAATAAATGATCACCAATAAGAATTCATCAGCCTAAAACTTTTAGATAGACACAATTCAGTTTTATTAGTTGAGCCAACTCTTTGACAAAGAAATTTTCACATCAATAGAATGGTAATTAGAATGAGTATACAATTAGGGTTTGTTTACACCCTTATGTGTTATATGATTAATTTGTTAACACATCAATGTTACTCATATATATATATATATATATACATAATATATATATATATATATATATATAATCTTACATTTTTATCATTTAATTACATCTAAATTCATTTTATTTTTTGTACACTTACACTCAAATTCTACCATTTATGATTGGAATGAGTACGCAATTAGGGTTTGCTTACCCCCTTATGTGCTATATAATTTGTAAATACAACAATGTTACTCACATATATTATAAACACTCATTTTTACAATTTTCATCATTCAATTACATTAGGACTTACCTTTTTTTTTTATACATCTATACTCAAATTTTGTCATTTATAATATGAGAAATGTGAGAAAAAAGGAGATATGTCACAAGCATTTTCCTTATTAATAATATGCATCTCATTAAGTTTTTCTCTTTTCAATTGACAGTAACAACTAGACGTGACAGAGACATGATGCCTGTACTACGTATGATACATAGAAGTATAGAACAATAATGATTTAAACTATATCTAAATTTCTGATAATAGAAAATTATTTATATATAGTTACCAAAAAAAAAAGAAGAAAATTGGAGTAGGTGTTACATGAGGAAGCGTTGAAATATATGATATGAACATTTTAGAATAAAATAAAAAGAAAGAAAGAAATAGAAATAGTAGGGCTTTTGATATTGTCAATTTGCACTCTCTTATAGTTATTTTTAATTTTTATTTCTTTAGTTACTCTTAAGTGTTTTTAAAGTTAAAGCTATTTTTATTTATATTTTATATTATTGTTTATTCATATTCTTTATTAGTTCTATTTTTTTAACTAGTATATGAACCCATTTACCGGTGAAAATCTGCAAATTAAAACTTGACAAACACTTACAAATAAAAGTAAAGAAACTTTAAATATAATTAAAAGAAGCCAGTAACAATTAAACGAATTAAAATCTTAGCACATTTTCAGTCATGAACAATAATGAATTCTGTACTAATGAAGAACATATAGAATGGTAATGAAATAAATAAATATCAACAAATAGAATTGTAAACAATGAATGAAATAGAAAACCCGTTACTAAAACATAGGTTTGGTGACAAATAGAATTCTGAAATAATAAGAAAAACTAAAATAAAGAATAAAGAATATGGATATTTAACGCTTGTTATTGAAATACCAAAATGCAAATAATATGTTTAAAATATATCTTCTATAATAGAAGAAAAATGACCAAGATGAATAAAATTACAAATAATTTTTTTGTCAAATCTAATTTTTTCAGTAATTGTATAATCAAATTATTTCAAATGCTATTAAATAGTTGTTTTGAGTAAAGAAATATCATGCAACATTATTAAATAAAATTTACGCTTCAAATGTTAACTTGCTTATTTAAAATAAATTAATATTAAATTAATTATGAAATTAATTATTGATAGCTTTGTTTCGAATGAACACTTTGCAACATAATTATCGGATTTAACTCATAATTTTGTTAAGTAGTATAGTCAAGTGGTATCTAAATTAGTTTATGCACACTTTGACTAATTTATTCGACTAATTTATCTCCCTGATATAGTTAAAGGTAAGCTTATCCACATTGGCACTAAAGAATAAGGATATTTCTTACATACTAACATCAAGTAATTGATATAACTCTATTATAATTTTTGTCTAAGTAAATGTACAATTATTTCAAAATAAAATACTGTTATATTTTGTAAGAAATTAAAATAAGATTAGACGTATATTAAAAAAATAAAATATAATAATTACCATTTGTTTTAAAAAATATGACTTAGAGTCATAAATATAATAAAATATACTTTTCACAGTGACGTAAATTATAGCAAGATTATGTTTTATTAATATTTTCGGATTATTTTATTAATATACATTGTATTTAAATTATATTAAAGTCATAAAAAACCTAAAATCCAATAATTAAAGAAAACTAAAAAATGTGACAATTTAGTGAAGGATAGTTTAGAAAATTAACATTGAAAAATGATGATCACATATTTTATATATTAATAAACCCGTATTTTTAATCATTTACACTCTCAATGTACTTAATTGATTAAGCCTAGTTATGTTTTATAAGTTTGGACTCAAATTGGACTTAAATTGATTCTTTTCAGCATTATTTTGGTCTTACGTTGTTTCTGTATTTCGGTCATATCTTGAGTTTTAAATATCTGATAATTATGAATTTTACCTTGTAGGAAAGATAAGAGAGAGCTCTACAACTTTGATGAAGAGCTCAAAGTCTCAATCAAACATGTAGTGGAGCTAATTGGGCTTGGAAGACAGAACACGAGTTTTGTGTCTGAAACCTGAATAGTGTACAGTAATCAGAGCATAACTCGGGCTGCAAGAATTATCTTGGGCTGAAATTTGGACATTTGAAAGTTAAGACCCATATCTACAACTTTCATGTTAAACACAAAACTTGATTCGGGCTCCTTGATGGTGATATTGGGTCTGAAAGTCAAAACAGAGGTGCTGAAATTAGGCCTGAATAGTCTGTAGTAATTGGGTCATATCTTGGGCTGTAGGACGAATTTTTGGGTGATTCCAGAGCCATTGGAAAGCTTAGACAATTTCCTAGAACTTTCATGAAGACCACTTGGCTCGAAAATGACGGAATCAATGACTTAAGCAATGAATTATTTCTGAGACAAAGAATCTTAATAATCCAACTACTCATCCAATCATCCAACCACTCAACCACTCATCCAACCACTCCACCCACTCATCCACCTACTCTTAATCATTCTCCTTGTCATTTTGTATCCCTACTCCTCTATAAAAGGCACCATGAGCTGGATGTTGAGAGCTCAGTGTTGGGCACTTGGTGTTAGGCTTAGTTTTTACAAGTTATGGTTATGCTTATTTATTATTTTTCTTTGTTGTAATTTTCTCTTGTTCTAAATTAAAGTTATGTTCATCTTTCTCTTTTTCTCTCTTTCTTTCTTCTTATCTATGAGTAACTAAATCTTCATCTTGCTTGGGTGAAAGAGTGAAGCTCTTGGTAATGAAATAAGGTTAGATTATTCTATTTTCTTGTGCTTAAATGATATATTATCAAATGGACTTTATATGTGTTGTATTTTGTTTCTAATCAATTTAGAAACCTTCTTTGTTAATGGAGATCTTGATTTATTGTAGACAATAGGATTGGCACAGTGAATGCTTGAACTCATTTACAAATGTTGGTAGATAATTAAAGAAATCATAATATGATTACATATATAATTGAACTTTGAATGTTATATTTTTCGATTGGAACCTCCGTTATGTGTGGATTTTAATTGAGTTAAAAAAGAGAAATAATCTTACCTTTAATTTATTACCAAGAGTGGATCTCCTAATCCAAGAAAGTTCTTAAATTTATTTGTGAACAAGTTTTATTATTTTTATTGTTGTGACAAATTTTTTTCTTACCTCAATTAATTTTTCTTCATCAATTCCCTGTGGATCGACCTCAGACTCCCGATAAATTTATTACTTGAGACAACCTACACTTGGATTTGCATCTTTTAATCTCGCAGTCAAAAAATAATTAATAAAAAAAGTAGATAGACAAAATGGTATGCCAATAGCCTCACTGAAAAATAAAAACAATGGTTTATAGAATATAAAATAAATAAAATTTAAACCTTAAACATTTTCCTCTTCAAGAATTGGAAAAAAAAAAAGAAACACAAACATTTTCAATTAAACAAGTCTTTTTTTTTTTTGTGTCTACAATTAAACAAGTTTTAATCTTCATCATTTTCTGTGCCTGTGGGCTGTGGCCTTTGGGCGTGCAAGTTGTAAATTCCAAAAAAATCTGTCATACAATATTGTTGGTCAATCAACAGTAAGAAACTCAATAAGATGGTAAAGTTATAATGCTACTTTTTTGGGTTTCATAAGGTTATACAATTCCAAAGGATTAAAGTGCAATTATAATAAACTCCAACATTTTGTTTTTTTTGGTTTGATAAAGTTAACGGGCTTCATCTTTCATTATCTTTTTTACACTACTTTCTAAGTAATAATTAGTCACTACTTGACCGAAAAGTTATACAACATTAATATTTTAAAATAGTAATTATATCACTACTTGATTAATATTTTAAAATAGATATCCGATATATATTATATTAGATATTTTAATATTTTTAAATATTTTTAATTTATTTATCTTTCAATTATTTTTTAAATTTTTATCATATTAACATATTCGTATCGTGTCATATTCGTATTCTATATATGTATTTGTACTTCCTAACTAAAAAGTAATTATTATTTGATATTAAGTTAATTACTACTAGATGTTAAGATATTTACAAAATAAATGAAAGAGTTTGTTTTTTGGAAAGTACTACCAAGTGGCTTCATAGTTAAGAGGGGGTGAATTGAGTTTGTAAATAATTTTTGCAAACTTTAAAAAAAAATACTTATTTATCAATCATTGTTGAATATATTAATTATAAAAAAGAGTACATAAATAAGGATGAGAACTTTTCACACCAAAGATATCAAAAATCAAAGTATTCAAGAGAGCAAACAACTATAAAGGCACAAATATAAAAGAGATAGGTTAGAGAAAAACAAATTCCTAGATTTATACTGGTTCAGTCACTCCTTGTGACCTACATCTAGTTCTCAAGTGATATATCCTAGATTTTTTTACTAAACATCAAGCTTCAACAGGTGTTTGAAACATTTACTTCCAAGAGCACCCACAACACTTTTGGGATACCCCACCCTTAGTATTTGAGTCTCACAACAAATAACACCTCACCATTTTCTTTCTTAAGAGATACATTACTCTCTTACAATAATTTTAAGATAAAATGAAAGATTAGAAACTCTCAAAAGAGTAGATAATACAACTTGAAGTCTAATGGGTATTAAGGAATCACACACTAAAGCTCAAAATAGGGATTCATGAGAAAAGAGTGTTAAGACTCGTATTTAATCCTCAAGAATGATTTTAAGATATTTTCCCAGCTTCTTTTAAGTCTCTAACACTTTTTATTTAAAACTCATGAAGAAATAGAATCGTTGGAGGTAATTGGGAGCATTAAATGTTAGTAACTAGTCGTTATTTTTCATCTTCAGATGCCCAAATAACATATTATTGCAATTCGATAACCTGTTATTACGTGTAAGTTAAAAATAATGTATCAGGAAAACACGAATAACAGATTATTGATTTTGGATAACAGATTATTTATGTTTTTAGAAAACACTGATGTAAGCAAATAACATATTATGAAGCCATAATCGGTTAGGGACTTTAAAAAAACAAAAAAGGCACAGTAATGACTTGTCAAATAACCTATTATATGCATTCCATAATAAGTTATTCCTTTTAAAACAACAAAATACACGCTACTGACTTGTCAAATAACTTGTTATGAAAATTTCATAATCGATTATTGCTCACAGATAACTTCTTATTGACTTCCAGATAATCTGTTATTAGTTTCCAACTAATCTGTTATTAACTATCAAGAAAAGATGATTTTTAAGAGTCTATGCAATCAAGGATTCCCAAAACTTTTACAACATTTCTAAACTCATTTTGCTGAATCTTGATAAATATTTTTACAAGCATAAAACATGATTTTTTATAGAGATTTAAGTTAAATAAAAATGATATATGAACTTAATGTGATTCATCTTTACTTTTACACAAAATCTAAGTCTTACAAGTTAAATTTGAAGATCCTTGAGACTTAATCTTTGCACAATCATTTCTTCTTTATTTGTTATCATCAAAATCATTGACATTGTCAATGCTAATTACAGAAAGAAGTTCATTTGGGGTTCTGAATGAGTTATTATATAATTGAAAAGTAATTACTATCTTATATCAAGGTATTTATAATTAAGCTTAAAAGGTTTTTACAAAATAAATGAAAGAGTATTTTTTTTATAAGTTATTTTGGATGTATGAATTAGTTAATATCTAGCATAAAACTATTTACCATTAAATTAATACTAAGTTTAGGGTTTTTACAAAATAAATGAAAGAGTAATTTTTAGATTAAATTCATTTGAGATGTCTGAATTAGTTATTATCTAATTTAAAAGTAATTATTATATAATATTAAGTTAATTACTATTAGACATTAAAATATTTATAGAATATATAAAAAATTTTACTTTTTAAAGAAAAAGTTCATTAAAAATTTTAAATGAGCTACTACTTAAAAGTAATTATTAAACTTTAATGTTATTACAAAATAAAAGAAAGAATATTTTTTAAAAGAAACTCATTTGAAGATCTGAATTAGTTATTACTTAACTTAAAAGTACATATACTATTTGATATTAAATTATTTATTATTAAACTTTAAGGTATGAACAAAATAACTGAAAGAGTTTATTTTATTTTATGATAAGTTTAAGAGATTAAATGAGTTACTATTTAATATAAACATAATTATCATTTTATTTTAAATTATTTATTAATAAGCTTTAAGACTTTTATAAAATAAATGAAAAGTGATATAAAAAGTGGTACAACCTTTTTTAGTACGAGAAAATCGTGACTGATTTCAAAGTTATGATATCTAAGCCTGACAACAGGTTGGGTTGGGTTGGGAGCAAGTTTTCACTCACGGAATATTCATGGACATATTAAAGTTCTGTCCATTGATGGACCTATTAAAGTTCTGAAGTATAACCTGTAATCACAGGTAAATAAGTAAACTCACAATTTTATATTAAAATAATAGTTTATACATTTTAATTATTCTAAACCATTATAACTTTATCTCCAAACTGACCGGCGCTTTGCAAAACCGCCCGGAGAATGATCCGCAACCACACGGCCTTGATTCGTTCAACAACATCAGAGACATCAAAACCCAGATGGTGAATCCTCTCCCTGTTCCCAGTGCTGGTGGTGTAGTACTTTTTTTGCACAACAATCCTGTTTTTCCCAAGAACTCGAAGTCAATCTCGTCCTGGGTCTTGTCACCTTCGAGGGAGGAGAGGTAGATGTTGAAGTTGAGGCCGCTGTTGTTGCCCTTTGGGCACTGGATGAGGGTGCTGAAGGTGCTGTAGTGGAAGCAGGTGGTGGCACTCCACCGCGATGGTCGTAGATGAGGGTGATGGTGTTGGACTGCGGGCAGTGGGAACAGGCTTCTGGGGTGTAGTTGATGGCGATCTCTTTGAGAGGTTGGGTTTGGTGGTGTTGGTGAGGTTTGGTCTCTGGGTGAAGCACTGGATCAGCCATTGCTGCAGTGTGAGCAATACAAAGTTGCAGAGTGCAATGTAAACACAGGCGAATTGAGAGAGAGAGTGTGAGAGTAGTATTGTTGGAAAATGGAGACAGTGATCAGAGGTCACGTGGGGGTGTGTTGAATGAGTTCTGAACCGTTGATGGGGTGTAGTTGATTTGTGGTCAATTGAAAAAACCCTTCCATGCTTTTTCAAATAATTAGAAATATAATATTACCTGTTCTTCAGGTTAAAAGTAACAAATCCATACCGTTAATTATTTTAACAAAATATATCAACGATTTAAATGGTTGGTCCGTCGGCGTCAATGGAGCACAAATATTTTGGTCCATTGAACACGTTTACCTCACTCAACACGACGTAACCTATACTCCCAAATTAATTAGTATTCTATTCGCTCCTAACCCACTCACAGGACTTGAGAATGTAAACTCCAACACACCCTTATGAAAATATTTAAAACTCGTAACCCTGCATATATTCATGGAAATTTTAAACATAATTTATTCTAATAGCATACTTAAATATAATTTTAAAAACCAAATTTTGTCTCATACAATTGATGGACAAGAAAATACCTCCACGGTCTCTATCTAGAATTTAACAAAGTAAATAAAAACATAATTAAGAATTAGAAACATAAACAACATGTGACAATAAACTTAAAAGGTATACATTATAACTAGATTGATAACATTCACATTCTGTAAAAGTACGGGGCAAATTAACCATAAACCCGCACCCATGCCATTTTATAAGAATAAATAACCTTACCCATCGTGACAGGCATAAATTGTTAATTTTAAAATGTTGCCAGCCTTAATAAGAACTTAATAACAGTACTTAAAAACAACCGGCATTAATAAATTACTGTTGGCAGTGTGAATTGAACGTAAACCTTACAAGTTGAGTGATTCGATACTTTCGAATTGAAGTCCTGTTCGTCCATTTTTCAACTAAGTAGACCCGATATTATGCTTAGGAGTTAGGGGGGAATAAAAGAATAGCCTATATATTACCAAAACATGATACGGTTTGGCCGGTGCACAAAGACTATAACTTCTTTTTTTCGGTACAACAAAGACTATAACTTTATTCTTATACTAAAATAGTGTTATCTTTCACTCCAAAACCTTTGACCATAAAATGGTGAAATCCCAACTAAACAAAGAACAGAAAACGGCTCATTTATATTTAATTTTCAGACTTTAATTTCAAAACATCAAATTGAGGCGCACAGCGATAATATCTATTTCATAACAATAAGGTATCAAATGGCCCAAGTAACCAGCCCAAGTTTCTCTCTTTTCTTTTGTGAAGTTTTTTCATCCGTATCTTTTTCTCTCCTTGTAATGCTTTGATTCTTTTTCGTTGGATATTTTCTTACGAGGTCTTCTACAGCAACCTTCTTCGTGTTTTTTTTCTTTGTTTTTAGTGTATAAATTTATTCAGATCTATAAATTTAATGTGTTTAGTTTTGAATTTTCTAGAGATACTTCTTATTATGATAAATTTGAAAATTTTAGTCTTTATCACTCAAATTGATTACATGTTTTGACTCACAGAATAATAAGATTTTCAAATTTGATTAACAAAGTTATGAATCATGAGAGTGTGACAAAATAAACAAGGAAAAAACCTTTTTGAAATAAGATTAAGACACCTTTAATTCAATGAAAAAGATAAATGTAACCTTTTATTTCATCTTTTTATTTTCCTAAATTTCTTTGTTAAGATTTTATAAGGCTTATGACGTTTACCCTTGTATTGTTTCTTCCTTTTGATTCTGTTAGATTCTTAAGGGTTGTTTTTATGCTCTATCCAGACATGTTGGAATTATTAATCTAGAGAAGTTTTCTTTTGTGTGTTTTTTAAAGACTGTGTTTTCCTCTTCATTTTGAGTATTTGAACATATTATATATTTGGCAAAAAAATAAAATAAAATTGGCGCAAGTAACCAGAAATTTTCGTTTACATTGAATATTCTTTTCCCACGATGACTTTTCAAAAGTGTATTAATTGTCAATTTCAGAATAAATATTTAAATATTCATAAAATACAATTAATAAATATTTAGCGCATATATATATATATATATATATATATATATATATATATATATATATATATATATATATATATATATATATATAAAAGAAGGATTAACATATCAATGTAATTGATTTTCTCTTATACTCATTTTTAATAGAATTTTATTTAATGGTTACCTTTAATGTAATAATCTCAACCATTAGATGAAAGTTGAACTAACGTTGAAAATGAATGTAAGAAAAAAAAAAGACTTACTAATGATGTCAACGGATCCCAATATATATATATATATATATATATATATATATATATATATATATATATATATATATAAGGGAGATCGATTCTGTGACCAGTGTAAGTCTTTTTTGACTTACGTTCATTTTCAACCATGAGATCCACTTTCATCTAATGGTTGAGATTATTTCATTAAAAGTAACTTTAGATGAAAGTGGATCTAATAGTTAAAAATGAGTGTAATTAAAAAACTTACATTAATATAAGTTAATCCTCCTATATATATATATTATAGAATGCGAATATTATCAATCTAGTTATTGAATCTTGTGTATTGTTGTGATGATCGTATATACCTAATTTAAAATAAATCGAATGTTCACAAGTATATATTTAATCTAATAGTTAACATTTATTTATATTTGAGTTAAATTAAATATATTTAATAAACTACCAGCTATTTTTTATATTCTATGAAATTTTATGTTCTTGATATATCGCATGATAACTTTCAATGCAATAGTTGGATTGATAGAATTTAACACTCATACTATTTGATAAAATAATATTTGACAGCGTAACTATGTTAAAGCTTACTCTTAAAATAAGTAAATTACAGACTCATATTGTTCTAGACCGTAATTCAAGATTCTGTCTAGTAGGATCAGACTCGACATGCGTATCAATTCTGCCATGAGTGCCCAACTAAGCTTTGATAACGAGTTGTCAAGACCCTGAATTACGACATTGGACCATAATAGCAAGATCAATAAATCTGTGCAATATCTTAACTGTCAATCATGATCTTATAAGATTATAAAATTTATAACTGTCTCTAACAGTTGATAACTACAATATCTACGTTCTTATATTATAGAGATTTTCTCCAATAATAAGAGGAAGACAATTTCTAGTAAGATACAAATCCTAAATACATACACTTAATACTGATCGCATTATGATTCCAGTCACGCTCTATAAGACTAAGTCACTCTAATCAGGTATTTGTTGTCTCACTGCATAACCCTACATGTATATTCTGCTTGACTTGGCGTTGAGCTTTTTACTACAGTACTAACCCCCGATGCAACACGCCTGATGCAACACGCCTTGATGAGGAAATCACCGTAACTTGTCTATCTCAGATATCTCTCTGAATTCATTTCAGAACACATACACATATACATAGGCCATAGGTTACTTACTTCTAATGCCACTTTTATACAAAATGATAATAAGGATATAGGTTTCAGTGGTATATGCCTATAATTCCAAAGAGTTACCTCAAAGGATTTTCTTTCCTCCATAAAAGGAGGAACTAGCCGGTAGAGTCAAGGATATTCCAGTGGAATGAGCTAGGAATTCGAACCCTTGCACATATAAAATTTGAAGTCTTATATGGATCCCTTATAAAGTTCAACTAATTGTGTAAACTCACATATTAATACTTAATTATCACTTTTATTAGACTATTGTCGCTACTTTCTAACTTAGCTCAATTAACGCTTATACAAATGACTTACAGATAATTTATCAACAAAAAAAATTTAAATTTGAGCCCAAATCATTTATTTGTTATAGATAAAAGGCGACCACGTGAATCAAATTTTAATGGCTAAATATTTATTCTCTGTTCTTAGTTAAACTCGTTATTACCACTACTATGTTTGTCTAAACATTTCATTATTAATTATAGTGATTATTGTTTTTTCTTATAAAAAAATCTCTTAAACTGCAAAGAATATTATTCTACGAATAACTACGTAATACAAGATAATATTTTTTAAATTGACAGCATTCTAACTGTTTCTCTCAATATTCAGACCAAAGCATGCAGAATGATTTAAAACAATATTTGAAATCCTCTTTTACTTTTATCTTTCAACTCTCATCACTCTTTCGATTTTATTTATTTATTTATTTTTTTCTTTTGGTTGTAAGTTATACAACCGGAAGTACCTTTTTCTACCATTTTCTTTCCAGTAAAGATGGGATTCGATTATACATTTTTATATATAGAAGATTTTACAAATTGAACCAGCTGGTTCATTTTCTCTTATTTTAAAGATTCCATGCTCTGGGCGTGTAAAAAAAAAAATATTATTATAATTATTATACTTATTTCCCGTCATGTTTGACTTTAGCGTTGAGTTAAATTAAGAGAATTGTTATTTTTTACGAATTGTTTTTTTTGTGAAAAATCACAAATGACTTGATAATAAAGAATAAGTATTTACTGTTTTTTTTAACCAACCACAAAAAAAAAAGCTGAAACGGCATTCATATGATATTGGTTTTAATGATTCGTGTATCGTTGCACGAATTCTATTTGTAAGAATTAACATTTTCCTTAAATTAATTGTATCGTTTCAGTATATATGCTTCAAAACTCGTTCCAATTGATTCAGTATGAACTCAGCAGATCTCTTATACAATTAATAATGCTATAAGATTATTTTCACCCCACAAATAATATGTCAAAAAGCTGAAGGCATCATTTGCCCTAATTTTTGCAACTTGTGTGGGGGCACTTTCCCCACCCAACTCTACCCACCAGGTATATGTCCTAGTCATAAGTTTGATCAACAAGAGAAATCATGCTACAATGTGATTGTACTTTGTGGAAAATTTAAGCTAAATGTCATATAAGAATTAGACTATAGAAGAGATGACTAATCTTAGTCCTCACACAACCAACACGAAGTGCCATTTGTCTTTTTCGTTCAGTTTATAGTCAAACATGTATAGCACAACTTGCTACCATCCAGAATTGACCGTTTTGTTCTGTTACTTGGCGGTTCTGGTCACTCTTGCGCGTTGACGTCCAACCTCTGAATCTAGCAATTACGCCAAGTACTTAACTTTTAACACAGCCTTATGTGCATTCGCCATTACCGACATCAACAACATTAATACTAATTTTAGAACTTTTAGTATAGTTTAATTTTTTATTTACTTAAAAAAATTACAATTGATTAATTTAATCATGATCATACCTTGCTCATTTTTGTTAAGCATGCATTTAGCTAGTATATTCGGATGGAGATTCGAAATGCATCATATTCAATCATGTGTGACGTTGTGAATGAGTTGCTGTCTTGTGCTGATGAGTTTTCTTTTTGATTTCAGTAAGCAACGTTTCGTTCCAAGTTGTTGTTTTTTTTTTTTTTTTTTTGCTTTTGCACATATAAAGGTTGACATTACTACCCGGAGTTTAGCGAAGAAAGTTATCATGAACCTATTTTGTTTGAGTTCATAGATGATTTTTTTATTTATTTGACAGTATCTATATACAAATCTGATTGTATATAAAAATTATCTGTTAAAATTTATAAGTTTCTTATATGTACAGTTATTCATAAAAAAATAAAATGATTTGATTAAATTTTTATGTGAATCTAAATGTTACTAATTAAATCTAATATTTTAATCTCAACCATTAATTTATTTTAAAAATAAATCAATGATTAATTTGTGCTTTGTCCATCTATGATGGTGTAAATAAAGTTTCGTTACATAAAAAAATATTTAGATAAAATTCCTTAGATATTTATGGTGATGTTATTTTACAATAAAAACATAATATGTGTTTTTATATTTTATTTATGAAAACTTTAAAAAGAAAGATTAAGTGACTAAAAAATTATATATATATATACGAGGAGAGATCGGTTTACATCAGTGTAAGTCTTTTTTGACTTACACTCATTTTCAACCGTTAGATTCACTTTCATCTAATGGTTAAGATTATTTTATTAAAAGTAGCCATTAGATGAAAGTTGATCTAATGGTTGAAAATGAGTGTAAATCAAAAAAGACTTACACTGGTGTCAATTGATTGATCCTTCCTCTCTCTCTCTCTCTCTCTCTCTCTCTCTCTCTCTCTATATATATATATATATATATAGACACACATATATAGGGGACATATCTAGGAAGAGGAGTTTTCATTATGAGAGGATGAGAGGAGTAAATCTGACCATACAACCATACATGGATGGATAGTCGAGATTGAAAGTTACGCTTTGTAATGCCAAATTGACCACTTAAAAAATTCACATGTATTTATGTTATAATCTTGACTGATTCATATATGATCCAAAGTTTTGAATTCAACATTTACTCATTTCATCTCTTATAATAAATACTTTCTTCTCACCATAGGAGTAAGATCTTTTATCTATATATATATATATATATATATA
Organism: Ormosia emarginata; assembly: GCA_029884605.1. NCBI lineage: Eukaryota > Viridiplantae > Streptophyta > Magnoliopsida > Fabales > Fabaceae > Ormosia > Ormosia emarginata. The sequence continues at coordinate 9,254,651 of JAQQTP010000083.1, read as the reverse complement.
TTACTAGAGAACCATGTTACAAGTACTTAAACTTTACCTAAGTTTTGACTAATATTTTTTTCAACTAGCTAGCGAATGTATATCTTCGACCTTCTTTTGCACCATTTATAATAAAAATCTTTGACTACAAAAACCCAAAAGAATACACCACCTTTGGTCGTGATCTCTCTGCGTCTTTAATTTCTTCTTGTCCAAAATTTGAATTTGATGGCAATCAATAACAATGATACATATTCCATAAAAGAACAAGTAGTTGACTTGCTTTCGTTGAATATCTTCGACCTTCTTTTGCACCATTTATAATAAAAATCTTTGACTACAAAAACCCAGAAGAATACACCACCTTTGGTCTTGATCTCTCTGCTTCTTTAATTTCTTCTTGTCCAAAATTTGAATTTGATGCCAATCAATAACAGTGATACATATTCCATAAAAGAACAAGTCGTTGACTTGCTTTCGTTTCCCATGCGGCCATGCTTAATCCTATCCTCTCACCAGCTAGTTCACTAATACGCAAGCTGCTAGTTACTGGTGATATTTATTGAGTATGAGGGTCAAATATTCTATTATCATTATCTTGATATAAAAATTAATAACACTTTTCGATTTAAGATAATTTCGAATGTGTATGATAAAACTTAGTATGAATGAAATTCACTAAGTCATGAACATACACATATTCTAACTCTATTAGAGTCAAAATTATAGTGAAAACTTGATGTTATCGAAATGTTAATTTCGATTTGATAGTTATTAGAAATGGTAATTTCGAGTTAGTCTCGAAAACTAAGACTCAAGGAGTAATTACATTTAAAATTTTCTGAAAGCAGAAGCAAGGGTCTCAACTAGAAGTCAGTAATTGCTTGAAGATTCAAATTTAAATTCATACAAAAGGATTTGAAAATGAAATAGAAGTTAGCAGTAGTTGTAGAAGTAAGATCCAGACAATACAATGATTGCTGACAAAGATTGGGTAGTTATTTATAGCATGAGGATTGCTGACAAAGATTTGACAGTTACTTCATAAGGATCACTGATAATTATTAGACAGTTTTCTTTGTTTTAGACACTTGTTAAGATCCTGTAAAAATGATAGTTACTTAGAATTTCTATAAATACTAAAAAGATAGAAATGTTTAAGGGTTGGAAATTCTATACTCACAAACACTTGTAAACATGCTCTCACGTCCACTACAAGAAATACGCGATTTAGCGACGGAAATTTGTGAGGGAAAATTTCCCTCGCTAATCCCTCGCTAATTAGCGAGGGAATTGCGAGGGATTAGCGAGGGAACCCTGAGTCCTCGCTAAATTTTAAAAATAAATATGAGGGATAAATAGCGAGTTAATAGCGAGGGATTGCGAGGTTTATTTCCCTCGCTAAAATCAACGAGGGAATGACGAGGAAAATTCCCTCGCTAAACCGATAAATTGTTAGCGAGGGATATTTTCGTCACAAATCCCTCGCTAAACTGATAAAATGTTAGCGAGGGATATTTTCATCACAAATCCCTCGCTAAACGATAAAATGTTAGCGAGAGATTTATTTTCGTCACAAATCCTCGCTAAAAGCGATAAAATGTTAGCGAGGGATTTATTTTCGTCACAAATCCTCGCTAAATAAAATGTTAGCGATAAAATGTTAGCGATATTTTTTTGTCACAAATCCCTCGCAAAACCTGATAAATTAAATTCACTCTCACGAAAATATCAAAGCAACCTCACCCGCACTCTCTCACTCTCGGCAACCTCCCCTCTCACTCTCGGGCCTCCCTCTCACTCTCGGGCCTCCCTCTCACTCTCGGCAACCTCCCTCTCACTCTCGGCAACCTCCCTCTCACCTGCACTCTCACTCTCTCTCACACACACTCTCTCTCTCTCGTGTTCTCCCTCTCCCTCTCCCCCACACTCAGGCTGCCCGGATCTCCCTCTCCCTCCCCCCACACTCAAAGGCGCCCGGATCTCCCTCTCCCTTTCGTGCTCTCTCTCACCTGTAGCAGTGGCCACCACCCGTTGCGGTCGCGGTCGTAGCTCCGATTCGACCATCACAACTCCATTCGCAGCTCCCGGTTTGGCCATCACAACTCCAACTCGCGCTTCGCCTCTGCTTCACGGGTAAGCCCCGTTAGCTTCTTTTTCCATTAAGCTTCTTTTTTCAATAATGTGAGTGGATTTGGCGGTGACCTCTTGTGGTAGTGACCCTCTTGTGAAAATTCATTTAAATATTTAAATATTTAAATATTTTGGTGATGTGAGGTTAGGTTGTTTGAGAATGGCGAGATGGTTTGTGTTGTTGATAAAATTTCGTATGTTGTTATATGCTATTGTTGGAGGGTTTTATGGAATGACAAGTGATAGGATTAGAGTGAGTTCAAGGTGTTTGATGTTTTGCCATGTTGAACTTTGGTTGCTAATGATGGTGGAAATCCATGGGTTTGGAGAAGGGTTCGGTGTTTTGTTGGGTTTGTAGTTTATGGAAATCCATTCCATGATGTTTTGCCATGTTGAACTTTGGTTGCTAATGTTCGTTTCTTTGTTCGTTTACGGTTTAATTCTCTGCAATGTGGATGTAAGTTTTTTGTGAGGTTGCATTGATATCATCTAATACTTAAATTTGTAAAAACAAGTTTTCGTAAATCTTTGATATTACTTGATGCTTGGATTTGGATGTCTATGCATGAGTTTGAGACACAAAATGTGAAAGCACTCATCCAGTTATCCCATAAACTTGATCCTTGCACCTTGAACTACCGCCCATTCCAGTATGAAACAAATTCAGACATAAACCTGAAAACCCAAATCAATACCCAAGAAATTACCGTCTCCACTCTCACACCCACGACCAAAGATATTAGGAACTTTCACCTGCTTAAATCCAAACTCCAATTCCAGAGCATAACAAATTAACTTGTGAAGAACATACTCTTTTATATCTTGAAAGACTGTTTAATAAAACTGGTAGAAGGGGGCAAGTTAGTATCTATGCATAAAGCCATTGGCTTCATTCTCTATGATCTGCCTTTGTACACTAGAAACAACAAAATGTACACTACTTCCTATATGTTCATTAAGTGTAGAATTAGTCCTATTAAACCTATGCAGGGAATGAAAAGTCCTATTTATCTAAGGACCAAAATGATGTAATGTACCAAGGTTGGACCTCGTCATACAACATTGAAAACTCAAAAACACAAAACAAACAAAATTGACTAACCAACACTAAAAATACACCAAAATAAATCTAATTGACCTATCAAATGATTTTTAAAAAATATGGGACCACCACACACTAAAAACTACACAAAAATGGAACTAAAAAATGAAATAAAAAATCTTCAAAAAATAAAAAAGTGGTCTAAACGATGGAATTTGGCTTAAAAATGAGTGACCTTTCAAATTCAGTACTGAAGCCTTGCTTAAAATGGCATTTTCCTTCAAGGAAACAAGTCTCAGCTCAATCTAAAATTAGCCTCTTTTTCCAAAAATTACAAAATTACCCAAAAACCTCACCAAATGATGGAAATTAGCTAAAATATGAGTACCTGATCCCTAAAGGGATCATTTTACTCCAAATGATGTTTTACCCTTGGACACCAAATTTCAGCTCAATCAGAATTAGCGAGATTGCATTTTTTCTCCCCTTCACCAGAAAAAAATTCAAAAACTAGAGAAAGAGTACTAGCAAGGTATAAAAGTAATTACTCTTTTATGTAGTATTTAGCTATATATTCATGGAGGATAATCTCTTATTTTTTTGTAATTACTTGAGTTATTTGCTTATCTTGAGTATGACATAAAGACATTGGTATTTTAGAGGGTTTGTCTAATTACTTTTGACATGTGTTTATTATTGGTACTTTTGACATGTGTTTCATCGTTATAAAAACAAACGTATATCGTTATGGTGCGATCAAGAGATGCACTGGTGAAGGTGTTTGTGTCTTTAGGATTAAATGTTACTTACATATCTATATGTTGCATGGTTGAAATGGTTGAAATTATAATGCTTTGTTTTTTTTTTCTCAATTTGAGCGAAGCCTTAGTTTCTCGTTTGAGATTCAATATTAATGAGCATGTGTACTTTTTAAAGTACTTGCTCGTTGTATTGAATCTTGAATTGTCCAAGTGGGACAGTTTGGGAAGGGACTTTTTCTTTACTTGGTTAATGGTTATTCCTTAAATCTCATATTTTATACTTGATGAAATTTTGTTCTGTTACATTTCTTTTTGTTCTCTGGGTGCATACTTGATCGTGGTAGATGTCACCATGTTTGAGTCGTGCACTTAGAGACTAAAGGGAAATGTTGTCAAAATTTCGTCAAGTATAAGATGTGTGATTTTTGTGAATTTTATGAACTAAGTGTTGAAAAAGTGTCTTTTTGAATGGGATAGGGTCATACCATTTTAAAAGAGAGGTGAAGATTTTGAAAAGGATTGTATTAATGTGCTAAGATAAATTTCAGCAATCATGAGACCCGATCGAAGTTGGATGTTACGAAGAAATGATCCTACTGGCTATGTAAGTGAAGAATTCAAGGATGGAGTTGATGATTTCATTAAGGTGGCTCAAGGAGACCCGACAATTACTGATGCATTAAATCGCATCCTTTGTCCATGTGCTAGATGTAGGAATCGTGTTTGGAGGGAGTTTTTTTGGGTAGAAGAACATCTGTATAAGTACGGATTTGTGGATGGTTATGTAAATTGGACGATTCATGGTGAGGACAGATGGGGGGATAACGACTCAACATCCATTGTCCATGATGATGAAATGGAGCCTAGGAATCCATACGTAGATATGGTTATGGATGCCGCGGGAGATAGATTAAATCCAGAAGCTCAAGATTTAGAAGATGATCCAAATCCGTCAGCAAGTTTTATGACTTGTTAAGAGAGGTGATGAACCTTTATGGGATGGTTGCCATAAGCACACGAAATTGTCACCGTAACTCAACTTTTGAACTTGAAGTCGAGTTTAACATGAGTGAGAGTTGCTATGATAGAATGGTTGTCATAATTAAGAGCATGCTTCCAGAGCATGAAAGGTTACCCGAAAACTTTTACAAATCTAAGAGAATGGTTCGTGAGTTGGGATTAGGATATGAGAAGATAGATGCGTGTCCTAATTAGTGCATGTTATATTACAAAGAATACAGTGACAAGAGTTTGTACTCAGTTGCTTAGTATGTGGACACCCACGATTCAAACCGAAGGCGGGACATTCATCGAATGAGAAGGATGTGCCGCACTCAGTGTTGCGATATTTTCCCATTATTCTTAGACTCCAACGTCTATTTATGTCCAAAAATACTGCACAACATATGAGTTGGCATACGGATGGATTGCGTCAAGATGAAGCAATGATCACACATCCAACTGATGCTGAGGCTTGGAAACGATTTGACACTACCCATTCAACATTTGCGCTAAAGGCTCGAAATGTTAGGCTTGGCCTTTGTACATATGATTTTAATCCATTTAGCGGTTCAGCCACACCATATTCATGTTGGCCTGTTTTTCTCACATCGTACAATCTACCCCCAAGTATGTGCATGAGAAGGGAATATATATTGCTCACTCTTGTGATTCTGGACCAAAGTCACCAGGTAAAAGTTTAGATGTCTATCTTAGACCCCTAATTGACGATCTAAAGAAATTGTGGGAAAATGGGGTGCACACTTATGATGCTTGGAAGAAGCAAAATTTCAATATGAAAGCGGCTTTATTGTGGACAATAAGTGACTTTCCACCTATGGAATGCTATCTGGTTGGAGCACTCATGGAAGACTTTCTTGTCCACTTTGTATGAATCACAGTAAGTCATTTGTATTGAAGCACGGTAGGAAATGTTGCTTTGGTTTGATTGCCATCGTCAATTTCTACCTTTTGATCATCCATTTCGCCGTGATCGAAACTCTTTTAAGAGATCAACAATAGAAAAATCTAATCCACCGCAACGTTTGAGTGGGACAGATGTCTTGAATAGAGTGAATCAACTTAAGGAAGTCATTTTCGGCTTGAAATCAGGTAAACAAAAACAAGATGGCTTTGGTATATATCATAACTAGGTGAAGAATAGCATATTCTGGGAATTGCCTTATTGGTCCACTAATCTAATACTACATAATATAGATGTTATGCATGTCGAGAAGAACGTGTGTGATAATATCTTCAACCTGTTATGGACATAAAGGGCAAGACAAAAGACAACGCAAACGCAAGAGAAGATTTGAAGATAATTTGCAAACGTCCCACCTTGGAGCTGATAGTTGAGAATGGCAAGTGTAAAAAACCAAAGGCGACATATGTCTTGGATGCCAATCAAAGGAAGATGGTGTGTGAGTGGATAAAACAGTTGAAATTTCCTGATGGGTATGCATCGAATATCGCACGTTGCATCAATGTAGACGGCGGGAAGATATATGGAATGAAAAGTCATGATTGTCATGTTTTTATGCAAAGGTTAATTCCTCTGGCATTTCGTGATATCTTGCCTAAACCTATATGGGGACCGTTAACGAACTCAGCTTATTCTTTAAAGAAGTTTGTGCAAGTGAAATTCGTGCTTCTGTCATGGAGAATGCAGAGCTTAGAATTATTGAAACAGTTTGCAAGTTAGAGAAGATTTTTCCTCCAGCATTCTTTGACGTGATGGAACATCTAGTTATGCATCTCCCCTATGAAGCTAAGGTTGGAGGACCAGTTCATTACAGGTGGATGTACCCCTTTGAGAGGTGTATGTTGTACTTAAAAAGAAAGGTCCGAAATAAGGCGAGAGTTGAAGGATCTATCTGTGAAGCATATATTTTAGAAGAAATTTCCAATTTTGCTTCCATGTATTTTGATCCCCACTTACAGACCAGGCGCACTCAAGTTCCTCGAAATGACGATGGTGGGGAAAATACAATTGATGAACGGTTTTCCATTTTTAAACATCCATGTCGTCCTATCGGGAAAGGTCGGAATAGATTCTTGACAGATGTGGAACTTCATATTGCTGAGACGTATGTGCTTGTAAATTGTAGAGAAGTAGAACCTTATATCCAGTAAGTCTACTCCCTAACTAATGAATTTGTTAATTTTTAACTATGTTATGCTTATATTAATTATTGTATTGATTAGACAATTCGAGGATTCGTTAAGGAAACATATCCCAATATCACTGATGATCAAATATTGGAAGCTCGAGATAAGGACTTCAGTAGGTGGCTAAAACATCTAGTGAGTCCTTTTATTCATAATCACATCTATCATGTTAAACTAAATGTTCATTATTCTAAATGTTACAATTATCTACCATTTATGTAATGATACAAGTTAATATAGGTCAAGTTGAGGATCAAATGATACGAGAGATAAGTTATGGTCCAAGCAAGTCTGTGACTTCTTACTATGGCTTAATAGTTAATGGGTATAGATTTCATACTAAGGAGTACGGACAAAATAAAGCTACCATGAATAGTGGCGTGTGTGTTAGAGGTAGTATATATGGTGAGAATGACTTTGACTATTATGGCATTGTTGAAGAGATATTAGAATTGTCATATGTAGGAAATCAGAATAGAGTATTTCTTTTACAATGTCATTGGTTTGACCCGATTAATGGAGTCAATGTTGATGAGAGATATGGGTTGGTTGACATCAAGCATAAATCAAGACTTCACTCAAATGAGCCATTCGTCTTGGTGAACAAGCACAACAAGTGTACTATACAAGATACCCACAAAGCGGGAATAGAGCTAATAGTGAATGGTGGGCGACTTGTAAGGTCGAGCAAAACTCTTCGTGGTGAGACATTGAACGATGAAGGTGATGAATTGAATGAGCTAGTTACTATTGATTATTACCAACATGATGGATCCCTTGGAACACACAATATTGTCATAGATGATGAAGCAATTTCCTTGTTTGATGCACATGCCCGGATGGAAGAAGTGAACATACATGATATACATAATCCAATGGACGTTCTGGTTGATGATGAGTTCATTGATGACAACGAAGATAATCAAATTAATGAATTCTCAGATGAAGATGAGGAATCTTTTGCTTCGACTCAAGTAGTTACAATTGAATCTTGTTCAATAAATTTTGTTAATGATATTTACACTAAAATATCATTATTATATTTTGAGGTTTTTATTGACATATAGTTTTTAACTCGTCATGTTTCATTATGTTTTCTTATGCAGATATTCATCATGGTAACTCGAGGTAGAGGCAATGGACGCGGTCGTGGGAGAGGCCGTAATGTTCCACCCCAGCCTTCTCCATCTTATCATATTTCTCCACCACTACAACCTTATCAGCACTCCCCAGGTATACCTGTAGGATAATCTTTTTAATTATTGTTAACTCTTGGTTTATATAAATGTAATATATATAATATTATTTTTTGTTTATTTATAATTATGTTAGGTGCAACTTCAGCTACTGGCCCATTGACCAGTGCAGACCGACCAGCGTCTATCCCATTGACCACTGGAGGCACATCAGCTTCTGTCCCACCTCTTACTGACCCACCCCTTTCTATGCCACCCCATGTTGACCCACCAACTAGCACCCCGAATGTGGTGCCTTCAAGTGGAGAATCCCATATAGAAACTGATAGCAGGGAACTTATATATTTGGCACCTGTCCCTGAACCGTAAGTAATAGTGATTATCATCTTTTATTACATTTTATATTACTAATATTAACTTTTTGTATTACTAACATTAACTTTTTGTACTTACAGGAGAAGGTTTTTCCCATCAAGAGTGACCCGAGACATCATGTACAATGTCATGACAAGGATGCCTATTCCAGCTAGTACGTGGAGAGATTATCCTTCTGAAATGAAGGAAATACTATTTAAGGATTTTATGGTAAGTAATTGTGTTTCTAGAATTATATATTATATATTCATTAAAAAATAAATATACTTTACATAATATTTGTGCAGGATAAGCATCGGTTCGCATCCGATTCGATCGCGGCATGGCTAGAGTCAGTCGGGAACGGACTTCCATGGATCGTTATTCGGACTATTTGAACAGAGCGCGGGAAAAGGCTTTTGAGAATGCAAATTCAAATAACTTGGCGATGTTAAGGGCCATGGACCCAGAGGGCTTAGGACGAAGTGTGGGATGGGCTAGTAGACATTTGGGCCGACGGAAAAATGGATGCGAAAGTCTGAAGCCGCCCGAAGGAATAGGGCAGCTATGCCTGATGCGTTGAAGCATACAGGAGGGTCGATTTCCTTTGGTCAACATAAGCACAAGATGGTAATATAAAAATCATTTAAAGTTTTGAGTTGTGAATATAATTAGAATATCAAAAACAATTTTCATTTATCTATTATCTAAGAAATAAGGGATTGTATATGTGTGTTTTGTCGCTATTTGTGGGTTTTAGATGTCTCATATTTCTTCTTAAACTCTCTAAAGAGATATAGTCAAACTCTAAGTTAGAGACCACATTTTACGTATAAAACCTCCTATTGAAGGATGCTTGTGATAGGTAAATTCTGAAATTGAGACCGATTCATTAGTGAAAATTTCATGTTTTATCGTGGAAGCTCTTTACTAATGTATTGATTATGTGTATACCTATATATGTATCTATTGAATGGATTGTGTAATTGAAATGGTTGCATGTTTCTCGACTGAAGTAAATAATGGTTTAGAAATTCTCGTGTTGATATTACTAAGCACTCTCTAGTTAATGAAAATCTCATTTTTCCTTAACTCAAATGCACAAGACTCTCTCACCTTTATTTTTTGTAATTACTTGAGTTATTTAGTATATTGAGTATGACATAAAGACATTGGTATTTTAGAGGATTTGTCTAATTACTTTTGATATATGTTTATCATATATTCTTCTATATGTGATTATAGGAGATAGAGTTAAAGCATCAAGTTTCTTACAGAGATCTCTATGCCAAAGTTCATAAGAAGAAAGATGGAAGTTATGTCTCTGAGCGCTCAAGGAACTTCATTGTAGGTGTCTTTATAATTTAAGTCATTTATATTTGTTAAGTTATTAATTTTTTTGCTAATATTTTTCTTGCTTTGTTATTTTAGGAGTCATACGACGCAGCAATGTCAGAAAAATATGGAGAAAACTCTTCCATTCATCCTATGGTTGACCCGCAGGTATGGTTGGATGCGGCGGGTCCCAACAAGAAGGGACGAGTGCATGGCATGGGTAACAGCTTACACATTGGTATTAACAATAACACCATGCATGTTTCATCCTCGGAGGTTGTGGGTCCTTCTCGCTCTACACCTTTGACACAGGACATAACTGAAGCCGTAAATACAGCTGTAAATACATACGGTAGTAAGTGCGGCAGAAGGCAACAAAATGAATGAATTCCTTCGTCCAGACTCAACTAGTCCCTATGTTTGCGCCCTTTCTATCTACGATCCAATCAGCAAATGTTGCTCCACAAGCACCATTGCAAGGTGAAGCAACTGGGGAGGGTCAAGAGGATGATGATTATGAAGACGAAGACGAAGCAAACTTAGATTGATTGCATGTTCTGTTTATTCTTATTTTGTATGACATTGTATGAAATTTTGAACTTACGTAGCTTATATAATAACTTTGAATAATTAGTAGATTTATTTTGGATTTGTATTTTGTTGCTTTTATTATTTGCTGGATAATCTTGATTGAAAAGATTTACAGGTATATTGGATATTAAAAACTAAGTCTTTTACAGGTATATTGGCCCAAAAAAAACTAATTTGCGAGGGTTTAGCGACGGAATAGCGAGGAAAATATATAATATACCTTGCGAGGGATCAGCGAGGGATCAGCGAGGGATTAGCGAGGGAAATCAGCGAGGGATTAGCGAGGGAATAGCGAGGGAACTCAGTGAGGGAATAGCGAGGGATTAGCGATGAAACTCAGCGAGGGATTAGCGACGGAATAGCGAGGGAAATCAGCGAGGGATTAGCGAGGGAATACCGAGGGATTTTCATTGTAATAGATTGCGTATATTCTTTATATAGCGACGAAATAGCGACAGAATTTCCCTCGCAAATTTGCGAGGAATACAGTTGTCAACGGTTTAAAATTTTGTGAGGGATTAGCGAGGGATTAGCGAAGGATTAGCGAGGGAAATTTTTTGGTTAGCGAGGGATTAGCGAGAGAATACGTGCCCTCACTAATTAGCGACCAAAAAAAACCGACCGATGTTTCCCTCGCTAATCCCTCGCTAATCCCTCGCAAAGTTTTTTTGCGAGGGATTAGCGAGGGATTAGCGAGGGAAATTTCCCTCGCTAATTTACTGATTTCTTGTGGTGGTCATCTTGACAATCACGAGCAAGCATGGAAGTCTAGTCAAGTATGTATCCATCATGTTTCATTTTTGTACAATTTACAGTTTCAATGCAAGTTTAATTCAAATACCTTTATACTCCTGGCCATTTACTTTATTGCAAATTCTATTCTACTCTTGATTAAGTGATTCTTTTGAAATCATTTAAGTTCTTTTTAATTGTTTTCATCTACTTGTTTTATTTATTTTCCTGCAAATTTTTGCTTCTATTCATTTACTTATCGACACACTTATTGCTTTCTTTTAATTTTTGTTCTTTTTCTTTCTACACTTTATATTTCCTGTCAAGTTTATTTTGCTACACTATACTTCCTTATTCTTTACATTTGATGCCATTTAATTGTTTTCTTTTAATTGTCTTCTTTATTTTTAAGTAAATCTTTAACTTTCAAAGTAAATTCTTTTCATTGCACTTTCATTGCTCCACCTATTTTTTGTATTTTTACTAATTAGTTAATTATCACAACATTGCTATACTTGTATTTTTGATTTACACATCTCCGTGAAATATTCGAAATCATTTTTGGCTTTCTTAATTAAAATATCAGTCAAAGTACTATAAAATTCCTTGAGGAAGTGATTCCTTTTCTCGAATCGAGATCCGAAATCAAATTTTCCATTTGAGAAAAATAACCATAAACAAATTGGCACGCCTAGTGGGACTTAGTTGAAAGACTAGTATTTAGAAGAACTCTAGTTGTTTATGCAATTAAGAAGTAGGAAAATTGTGCCAAGAATGTCTGATAGTACATTAATCAATGCTCAAAACCCTCAGGCAGGGAATAATGGAGCAAATGGCAATAGAGATACCATAGTGTCTGCAACTTTGCCACAACCCTTAGATCATGTGGTGAGTGAAATCACAGGGATTCCTGTTTCCAACTTGGAAAACAAAACTATTGGGATGAATAGGACATCATATTTATATGGGTTGCATCTTGGTTTTACACCCCAAAACATTACAGAAAACATAGGCACTGCCTAAGCTACATATGCAAGTTCGATACCCAATGTTTCACTAAGAAACCAAGTGGTAGGTACTAATGGCCAAGAGGCAAGGACAAGTGTAATTCGAACTGATAGGATGAATGTAGAAACACCTGTTTTTCCTAATTTGCCCAAGGATATGTCTTTGATTCCTTCAAGGAATACGAATATAGCCCTGAATAATAACAGGCAACAAATTGATGAGAGTAACCATGAGATGGTCCATATGCTAACTCAGTAAATGATTACTATTATAACCTCATTCATAGAGTCAACTAATAATACTTACACAACATTCGTTAGACAAATGAGTAGGATTGCTGATGTCTTTAGCAACCTAGAAGAGTCTATTAGTAATCAAAGTGGAAACACTTAGCCAATCTACCATGATAATACTTAATTGGTAAGCAATCCAAATGTTAATAACCCAGTTAAGGATATTCAGCAAAAGAAAACCAACTTGGCCCAAATGTAGGTTTTCGATTAGTCAATTGAAACTAGAATACTGATAACCTCCTTGAGAGAATTAGGCTAAACAATCTTAGGGGGCATCAAAATATCAAACCAAGCAGTTGAATATTTGCTAAATAGGTATGGTTTCAACGTAGTTTATGCAAACTAGCCTTATTTTATGTCAGTCTTTCTTGAATTCATCCAACAGGAAGAATTGCCTAGAGGATGGAAAGTCCCAAAAATCTCAAGTAATTAAATTTGTTGATGAGAGTGGAGAATTCACAGTGGAACATATTGCTTGATATACTATCAAATCAGGGGATATAGCCACTAATGAACATTTGAAAATGAAATATTTCCCTAATTCTTTAACCAAGAATGCCTTTACTTGGTTTACAACTCTGCCACCAAATTTGATACACTTTTGGAACTAACTTGATAGAAATTTTCATGATCAGTTCTTTAGAGGAGAGACTAAGGTAAGTCTCGTGGATTTATTTAACATTAGAAGAGGTAATGGGGAAACCATTGATGACTACTTAGCAAGATTCAAGTAAATGAAGACTAGGTGTTTTACTGTTATCCTAGAATCTGAAGTAGTCAATATGACTGGTTGTGGCTTAGATTATTCTATTTGAAAGAAACTAATAAACCAGTAACTCCTAGATATATCTCAACTTGCTGATAAGGTGAGACAAATTGAGCAATTAAAACTAAAAAATGACAGGGTTAAAAAACATCTCAAAAGAGAGAAAATTGCTTATGTCAAAACACCTAATATGCAGGAAAAGTATTATACACAATAAAAAGATAATATAGTAGCCTATATCGAAGTCGATGAGGATGAAGATGATGAGGACAATGAGGTTAACATTGCAGAATTAAATTTTGTTTCTCCCTATACCTGCTCATCTTTAATGCCTAATCGGACTAAAGATAAAATGAAATCCCTTAATAGGTCATCCTATGCTTTTGACATAACAAAGGCAGACCAAATTTTCGATGTGTTATTGAAAGACAAACAAATCAAACTTGCTGATGGGCTTTAAATCCCTACTATGGAAGAAATAAAAGGTCGAAAATACTATAAATACTATAATAGATATGGTCATTTAACTAATAATTGTATTCGTTTCAGGGATCTAATACAAAAAAAACATCAAAAAAGGAAGATTGAAGTTTGAAAACAAACAGAAAGAGACAAAGATTGATGTGGACCCATTCGAAGTGAATGCCAGCTATATTGAGCTAGTGAGCTTTACACTAGTAAACATGGTCGAAGTTGCTGAGGAGGTTGTTCCTGAGATCAGTCTTGAAATAGATCTCAATGCCTATGAAGCTACCAAGGAGGAAGTTTACCCTAAGGTTAGGGAAATCTTGGTAGAATTCCTGCTGAGAAAGAAAGGGGGAGAAAGGGAAGTGTCCCTCTGTCCTCATTGCAGTGCTGTATTTGATAAGTTGGCTGCCAAATCATACCAAGTTTCCAAGAAACAAAGGCAGAGGCAGAAGGATCCTTTAAGCTCTATTCAAATCCATAACCAACCCACAAACCATAATTCTGTGGTGATGGGTGACACTATTGATAAGATCAGGAAAGGGAAGATGAGACTACCACCAGCTAATATAGCTCCTAACTAATGGTTCAGGAACAACCCTCAAGCCCAGAAAATTCCTCAACCTAAGCCAAATTGGTATAAGTTTGAATTTGGGATGCAATATCCCATGGGTGGAAATGTGAAGCCTAATACTTGGGTGCGAAGCGCATGAGAGGCTTCGACTCAAGGTTTAAGCTCGTATATGTTGAAGACCCAGTGGCGAAAGGCCCAAAGGATCAGACAACAATAATAATAGGCAATGGCACAGCTGCAGATGTAGCAAAGGCCATACTCTGAGGTGGTGAAAGGACCACCAATAAAAATGGTCAGAAAAACAAAGCCACTTAGTCCCATGGATGAGGACGTAATCATAGATTCTTTTGAATTTGGCTTCAAAGATGACCTAGATACAATCTTTGGAGTGAATGTGGTGTTCCTACTCCCATATAATTTTGTTGGTATAGGAAATGAAGGCATGAACTTAGAAGAAGATTTTGAGGATGACTCTGAGGAGTCAGGGTGGTATTTGGTTGAGGAGGATACCGTCGAAGTTAAGGAAAATTCAGCAATCTTCGATATACCTATTACTGAAATGAAAAACCACTTGCGCCCTCTCTTCATCAAGGCAGTGGCGGATGGGAAGTTAGTAGAGAAGGTCTTGGTTGATAGGGGTGCAACTATAAACCTCATGCCAAAGAGTCAGCTAAAAAAATTTGGTAAGACAGACTCAGATTTACTGCCACACAATATGGTGGTTACAAATTTTAATGGCAAATCTTTAACCTCTGAAGGAGAATAGCCCTATACATTAAAGTGGCCTCAATGACAAGGTCCACTTTGTTCATTGTAGTCCCCTCGAAAGCCAGTTATAATTTATTGCTTGGAGGAGAATGGATTCATGCAGTGGGTGTTGTACCTTCGACTGTCCATCAGAAGATGTTCCTATGGAATCAGCTAGGGGAGTTGGATAGATGGTCGAAGCATATGACACTTTATGTCAGGCACAATAGAACCACACAGATCTTCAAATCTACGTTCCAGGAGTCAAGCCTTTTTTCATTTCGGATTCTACAACTCTCGATAGCAAGGGAGTCGAAATAATGACACTTACTCCAATATGCTTCTCCTTAATACCAGAAGCCGATTCAATTCGGCTCCAAGTATGTAATAATGATGCAAAGGCCTATAGGCGCCTTTTTAATGTTCAAGGCCGATTCAATTCGGGCTCAAGTTGTAATTTAAATGATAATTGAGAGCTAATTGGCCCGGTTGTCAGCCTACATGGTTGATAGAAGCACCTTTGAAGGTGCTATTTTGAGTCAAATAACTCGAATCTTAGCCTATATGGCTAAAAAATTTAGCACCATAGAAGGTGTCAACTTGGACTGTATTTATGATGACCCTTCCTTGAGATTCGAACAGACCCCTCTATCTGATGAAATTAAAAATATAGAGGTACAAGACCCCTTGGAAGAGATCAATTTAGGAACTAATGTAATTAAAAAACTTATTTTCATTAGTAGTTTGTTGAATAAAGACTTCAAATTGGAGTTAATTAAATCACTTGAAGAATTAAAAGACTATTTTGCATGGGAGCATGAAGAAATGCCCAAACTCAATAGAGATTTGGTATAACACAGACTGCTAATTCGAGCAGGTCAAAGACTGGTAAAGTAGGCTCCAAGAAGGTTTGCTCCTGAGGTAGTTCTCAAGATCAAAGAAGAAATTGAAAGGTTACTAAAAGCTAAGTTCATTCGAACTGCCAAGTATATAAACTGGATTTTTAATATTGTTCATATTATGAAGAAGAATGGTAAGTTAAGTGTATGCATAGATTTTTGAGATTTGAATTATGCTACTTGTAACACCCTCCCTAGGGTATCACATGTCTGACTCCCGACTCAAAATCTGTAAAGAAGTTCACACAAGGTTTGAGTTATAAAAAGATGGGTTTTAAATTTCTTTCTTTACTGAAACATAAACTTACTGAAAATATTAGGTAATATTGAAAATCATATTTCAATTATTCATTATGCAATATTGACACTAATTAATATTTCATAATTTAAAGAGAAATATAAAACTAACAGACTCTTTTTTTTTTACAGTAGCAAATCCCATGACGGGTCCTACTTAATAGTACGGTACAACACTAACGTTAAAACTTAACATACTTATTCTGTTGTGTATCCATCTTGTTGCATCGACATCCGTTCTACATCCGTTCTTTGTCAACACTGCACACCTTCGAGTCCCGAATGTCCACTCCTTATTGTTATCACCAATCTCGAGTATCCATCGTCCGTTATGTCAAGACAACTCGATTCTTCTATTATTTGATTTTAACAAGACAGACACAACAAAACAACATAACAAAGAGGTGAGATCACCTACGCCCAATACCAACATGGCAGACGGAGATAACACAAACAAAGAATATCATACGATATATGTCATACCAGAATTTCAATAATGCACTCAACATTAATCAACTATCATCATCATACTATTAACATTATTATCATCACACAATAATCATAAAAATGCCATCAACATGATTATCATCATCATCATCCAAGTTTTCAAAACAATTGTCATAGCCAATATTCCTCAATTAATATATATATATATATCATGCAGATATAAATGTCAAATTATGCATGTGCACGAAGACTCAGTTTTTCAAAAACAACTCCATGGAGGTTTTCACAATTTCGAGGAGAATGCTCATCAATTGTGTCGGCCTTTAGCCCAAAGACAATCTTCCAGTTGTTGAAAAGAATCGTGTTCTTGTCGGGTATCGTCAATGCGTTTTGCAAACGGACTGCATCGCCAAGTGACACAGGGTACTCGCCACCGTCCACTTGTCGACCGTCGCCCGACACCCCCAAGATCCATCATAGACCTCACTATCAATTCTCATTCCCTCTTCAACCACAAGTACCATGATATATACAATGCACGAATATATCCGGTGCAAGTCCAACCGAAGGGCCAAATCTTTTCAATTTCATTTGTTCAATGTATCATATGCCTCAACGCATATTTTTTTCCCAATGCATGTATAATGCACCAAATCCAATCACAAACATCTCTTTTTCCAATGCATATAAAATACACCAAATTATACTTTGTATTTTCAACAGCAAAAATTATGTTATCACATTTTCATAGTTATAAAACACTTTCATCGTGTTTTCAAAATTGCGTAATATTTCCGTTTCATTTTCACAATTCCAAAACGTTTACGTTACGTTTTACAATTCCAAAATGTTTATATTATGTTTTCAAAATATCGTAACACTTATGTTACGTTTTCAAAATTCTCAAACGTTTACATTATATTTTCACAATCCGGACACTTCATTCACGTTTTGAAAATACCGCAACTCTTCTCGTTACACTTTTAAAACACGTACTAATTTTTTTACATTTTTCTTAATCGCGTAAAAATATCGTTTCTCAAAATCGCATAGTATTTTTTCATCGCTTTAAAATCGCGTAACTTAAAAATCATTCTTTTAAGTCGCATAAATCATTTTCCGTCATTCTCAAAATATTTAAAACACTTTTCAAATCACATAACGATTTTTTGTTATTTTCACAATCACGTAAAAATAATTCATCACTTTTCCATCACGTAGTGATTTTTCAATAGTAATTGATTACGTAAAATATTTAAACGTAATTCAAATTGCGTAGAAATATTTTAACGTATTTAAAATCGCGTAAAAATATTTTTTATATTAAGTAACTTAAAAATCACATTTTTAAGATACGTAAATAATTTTTCACCACAATTTCATTACGAAAAATATTTCTTGACCTTTAAAAATTCCTTTTTAACTTTTCTCAAAATAATATAACTTTACACTTCATTTAATATATTTTCTTACTCAAGAAAATATTTTTCCACATTCTTTCTCAAGAAATTCTTTTTTCAAAATAGAATTCACAAAATCACTTTTTCATTGATGTAAATCAACGTTTAAAACTTAACATTTTCTAACGTATTTCAAAACTTGAAAATAAGTTATAATGTTAAGTAAATTTTCAAAACACCATTATATTCTCAATTTTTCCTAAATCAATTCTCTTCAAAACAAATTAAGATTCAAACCTTCTGTAACTTTTCTTTTTCATTTTCATATGAAAGTTCATTTCTCAGTGATAAAATACTTTGATTTCCCTTTCCAAAATCCTTATACTAAAATATTTTGTTCAAACATTTTGTTTCCACTTTAAAATTACTTTGTTTCATAAAAACCAAAATTATTCCAACCTCCAAAAGTCGTAGAGTCTTTGGCCATTGAAGCCATCAAATATTTTCCTCCTAAATTGATATGGTTTTACACAAACAAAATCATTAAAAATTCTTTATTTTCAAAACCGAAATACCGATGGTCATAAAAATCAAACCCATCTGTTCAAATTCATTTTTACTTTCCTTACAAATCTTTTTTCACTTTCTTTGCAAATCCTTAAAATTATCATTGCTATTTTCATTTAAATCTCATGTTTAGTAAAACACTTATAAACTTTTTACACAAAATAAATCAATAAAAATCCTTTTAAAACCGTATTCATGTACTCTTTGAAAAATAAATTCTTTGTTTATTTTCCTTACTTTTCTAAACATCCATTTTCATCATTCAAGAAAATATTAATTTTGTGAACACTTATCTTGAGATGTCTTGATCAAAATTCACCATATTCTAGGGATCAAAAATTAATTCTCTTGTTCTTGAAAAATTTTAACATAGAACCCTAACCTTGGGTGCCAAAACCGTAGTCATTCTTTGGCCATTGGAGCCAAAAATTAATTTTCTTTCCATCATCAAATCATGGAATATATATACATATTCAAATATATATTATAAGCATACCATAATCAAAGCAATAAATCATGCATAGTATAAGCATACCATCAAAGTCATAAACTCATGCATAGCATATCAAGCATAGGCAAATAAATCAAAACTCATAAACACACATAAATTATTACATGACCATGGATATGAATCCTCACATGGATTCAACATCCATCAAATATAAGACCATCTCTCACCACCATGCTTGGTTGGTGAGATGGATCTCCCTCTTACCTCTTGAAGATCCTCAAAAGCTTCTTGATTTGCTTCTTTTTCCAAGTCCTTCACCACCAAGGGCTTCTCAAATACAAAACAAAATACATAAAAATTAGTATACTAAGCTTGATTAAGAAAACCATGGATCAAACATGGTTTAGATCATGAAAAAGAGAGAAGAAATGAAGTTTCCTTACACTTCACCATAAATACCTCATAACTTTGATCTTGAAGAAACTCCTTGAAGATGAATGATTTAGAAGAAGTCTTTAACATGAAAGTTGCTTAGAATATCATGGAGATTCAAGATCTAAGGTTGGATGAAATTAAAAGAGCTTGGATGGTGATTTTAGGGGTTTTGACCGAATGATATCTCTTGAAGAACAAAGATGAAATTTTTGATTTTTGATAGAAACTTGAAGCTTGAATTTGAAGATCAAGATGAATGATTTTGGAAAAACTCATAACTAGAGATGTTCTTAGAATGATGTTTAGGTTTAGAAAATCAAGTTGGATGAAATTTTTGAGTGATGGAAGGTGCTTCTTGGAGTCTTGGCCAAAACATGAAGAAGGAGAGAAATTGAGAAAAACTCGATAACTTAAACTTCTTGAAAATGTCTAATGATGACCAAGGATGGCAATCATGGTGGAAACTTTTTCCGCCCCAAAGCTTCTCAATTTCGTGGCTCCCTCCAATGCATTCTCCTTGAGTACAAAAATCAAAAGTAAGCCATTATGATGTCTAACTTGACCAAGATACGTTAAAAAATGACATAAAGCTCTTTGTCTTCAAACACTCCAAAACCATCACCTTCTCTTCATAATGCATTCAATAAAGTTGTCTTCATTATTTGCCACCATTTGAAGCATTTCTAGCCATTGATTAATTCAATGGTTAGGATTTAGGTAGATTTTTAATTTAGAAGACTTAATCTAGGCCATTGGATCTTTCTTCTTTAAATTCTAGTCATTGGATGTGTCTTCAAAATTAAGCACAAGATTAACTTCTTCTTACTTTTAATCCAAGGGTCATAATTAGTCTTTATCACTTTTTAAGACTAAATCTTCACCATTGATTAAATCTAAATCTAATTGGCCATAAATGGTCCTTGTTATTCTTTCTGAAGACCAATTCTCCACCCTTGATCACTTCTAAATCCAATGGTTATAAATGGTACTTTGTCACTTTTTGAGACCAAATCTCTACCCTTGATTTAATCTACGGTTGATATTGAAGCCTTCCTTATTAAGCATGCAGATTAAATCTCTACCATTGATTAGATCAATGGTTAATATTCAATGCTTCTTCATTAAGTTTATTTCTTAACCGTTGATTAAATCAATAATGGATGTCCAAGCCATTAATGTTGACTAGGCAATATAATATTTATTTTTATATCTGTTATAACCCTACTAATAATATATTTACTGTATTTTTATCATCCAATAAATAAATACAGTACAAAACATAGTACAAGAAATTTTCTAAAACTGTTTCCAGATTCAGGTTTAGTAAGATCCCCTGTCTCCGTTTAAACAGTATAAATTTTTCTATGCGTAAAAAAAATTTTGCTTTGCGAGACCCACCTGGGCCCACGTAAGGTCATCTGGGCCCACATAAGATCACCTGGGCCCACATGCAGTAAAAAAAACATAATCATCCATAAAAATCACAAAAATTATATAATGCACAAATATCAAATTAGATTATGTAAAATAATTACCTAATAGTAAAAATTAAATTACGTAAAATTTTCTCCGGCCCGAAAATTTTTATTTTCCTGACACGGAGTAAATCACTCAAAACGATCAAATCTGACGGAATAAACAAAATAATTTTACGGTACGAAATTACTAAACAAGAAAATTATTAACTCAAAAATTACTTGTTTAAGAGATACGAAAATTTTGGGGTGTTACACTACTCCTAAAGATGAATATCATATGCTAATTGTTAATATGTTAGTTTACTTAGCATCAGGCCATGAAATCCTAAGTTTTATGGATGACTATTCTGGGTATAATCAAATTTATATTGTAAAAGATGGTGTATCAAAGACAACTTTTCGATGTCTAGGAGCAATTAGTACCTATGAATGGGTAGTCATGTCATTCGGTTTAAAGAATACTGGAGCCACATACCAAAAGGCCATGAATACTATTTTTCATGATATTATTGGTAAATCCATGGATGTTTACATTGATAATGTGGTGGTTAAATCGAAATCAGAACAGGAACATTTATCAAACTTGAGACAATCATTTGAAAGAATGAGAAAGCATGGATTAAAGATAAATCCTATTAAATGTGTTTTTGGTGTTTCTGTAGGAAACTTTCTTGGGTTCTTGGTCCAAAAGAAAGGAGTTGAGGTTGATCAGAACAATGACAAGGCTATACTTGAAGCATCACCTCCTTCGAATAAGAAACAACTCCAGTCTTTGTTAAGAAAGATTAACTTCCTTAGAAGATTCATCTTAAATCTATCTAGAAAAACCAATGTCTTCTCCCCACTATAGATGCTCAAAGCTGAAGAGGAGCTTCAATGGGAGAAAGAGCACATAGAGGCCTTTGACCAAATCAAACATTATTTGACCAATCCTCTAGTGACGATGCCTCTAATGCCAAGACGTCCTTTGAAGTTATACATCTCGGCGCATCAGATGAAACCATTGGAAGTATATTGGCCGAGGAAGATGAAAATGGAATCAAAAGAGCCATTTATAATTTAGTAAGGTTTTAATAGATATTGAGACTAGATATAGTATAATAGAGAAACTGTGTTTAGCTTTGCATTTCTCTTGCACTAAGTTAAAGTATTATATAAAGCCACATGATGTATTTGTGATTTTAAAGACAAATATAATAAAGTACATGTTATCCAAGCCTATTTTGCATGGTAGAGTAGGAAAATGAGCTATTGCTTTAACTAAATTTTCTTTGAAATACATGCTATTGAAGGTTATGAAAGGCCAAGTATTGACAAATTTTTTGACTGACTACCCTTGTGTTGACATCGAAGAAAATGATATTAACTATATGAGATTAAAACCATGGAAGTTATATTTCAATGTTTCGAAACATAGTGGAGGTGTTGGTATGGGAGTTTTAATTATTTCACTAATTGGAACCCCAACTAAATTTCTGTTTGAATTAAAACATGAATGTTTAAATAATGAAGCTTAATATGAATGTTTGATAGCTGGATTACAGAAATTAATTTCGCTTATAGCCAAAAATATCAAAGTATTGGGTGACTTCCAGTTAGTCATTAAACAACTGACTCAAGAACATAAATATATTATCCAAAATCTGTTCAAATATTTTGCTTTTGCAATAAGGTTGTTATGTGAATTTGATGAGGTGATAATGCAACATATTCCAAGAAAAGAGAATTATGAGGCTAATGAACTTGCTCAAATAATTTCAGGTTATAATGTTTTGAGTGAGACATTGGCGAAGTTAATCGAAATCAAAGAAAAATTGTATTCATTCAAAAACTTACAAATGTGTTCAATCGAAGATATGAATGATTCTGATTGGATGAAGTCAATTGCTGACTATTTACAAAACCCAAATTCTTTAGTCGAAAGAAAAATAAAGTATAGAGCCCTACACTATGTTATAATGGGTGATTCACTTTACAAAAAGTCAGTAGATAGAAATTAATTGACATGTTTAAGTGAAAAGGAAGCATACATAGCTTTAGCACAGGTGTATGAAGGCATTTGTGGTGCTCATCAAGCTGGTGAGAAAATGAAATGGGTTCATCACAAGCATAGGGTATTTTGGCCTATAATGGCTAAAGATTGTACTTCCTATACTAAGTCTTATGAGGAATGTCAAAGGCATGGGAACATTCAGCATGTTCTAGTAAGTGACTTACACTCAGTTATTAAGCCTTGGCCATTTCGAGGATGGGAGCTTGATCTAATATGACAAATCCACCCTTAATCTTCAAAAGGGCACAAATATATACTAGTTGTCAATGATTATACCATTTGACCTTTCCTTATCTATTCTTGAACAAGTTGATATACAACAACTGAAGCTTTAAGTCAAGTCTTCATTGAAAAGTAATGCTCGAAACAATAATATTTATCTCTCATGCTTTGAGAATAAATACAGGGGGCATCTGTTGGTATAAAAATAACACTTTTCGATTTAAGACAATTTCGAGTGTGTAAGATAAAGCTTAGTGTGAATGAAATTCACTAAGTCATGAACATGCACATTTTCTAACTCAATTAGAGTCGAAATTGTAGTGAAAACTTGAAGTTATCAAAATGTTAATTTCGATTTGATAGTTATTAGAAATGACAATTTCGAGTTAGTCTCGAAAAGTAAGACTCAAGGAATAACTACACTTGGGAATTTATGAAAACATAAGCAAGGGTCTTGACCAGAAGCTAGTAACTATTTGAAGATTCAAATTTAAATTTATTCAAAAGGATTTGAATTTGAAATAGAAGTTAACAACAGTTGTAGAAGTAAGATATAGACAATATAAGGATTGCTGACAAAGATTGAGCAGTTACTTGTAACACAATGATTGTTGACAAAGATTTATAAGTTACTTCACAAGGATCATTAATAATTATTAGATAGTTTTCTTTGTTTTAGACACATGTCAAGATTTTGTAGAAATGGTAGTTACTTAGAATTTTTATAAATACTGAAATGATGGAAATGTTTAGGGGTTAAAAATTCTATACTCACAAACACTTGTAAACACGCTTTCACATCATCTTGACAATCACGAGTAAGCACGCAAGTCTAGTGATAAACACATATTTTATTCATTAAGAAACCCTTATATTTAGTCATTTACACTCTCCATATTCTTAATTGATTGAGTTTGACATGATTTTGTGAGTTTGAGCTCAAATTGGTCCTAATTGAATATTTTCAGCATTATTGAGATTTTACACTGTTTCTGTATTTTGGTCATAACTTGAGTTCCTGATATCTGACAATCATGAATTTTATCTTGTAGGAAAGCTAAGAGGAAGCTCTACAACTTTGATGAAGAGCTCGAAGTCTGATTCAGATGTCTAAGGGACCTAAGTTTACATGGAAGTCAGAATACGGGTTTTGTCAGTAGAATCCGAACAGTGTGCACTCATAAAATCATATCTCAAGATGTAATAATGGAGATGGGCTGAAATTTGGACAGTGGATAGTCAAGATCCAAATAAACAACTTTCATGAAGAACACATTTTGAGAAAAAGAAGTCTAGTAGGTCATTTTGAGCTTGCAAGTCGGAACAGAGGTGCTGAAGTTGGGTTTGAGCAACCTACGGTATTTGGGACATATCTTGGGCTTAAGGAAGCCAAATTTGACGAACCAGCTATCCATTTTATAGCCAAGACAAGGATCTACAACTTTCATGAAGAACACTTTTCGTGAATCTGAAGTATAGTGGGTCGTTTTTGGCTTCCAAGTCAGACACGAAATTTTCATCCATCCACTAATCCACTAATCCACTCATCCACTCAACTAAATCAACCAATCATCCACTCACCCACTCAACCACTCATCCACTCAACTAACCCACTCAACCAATATTTAATCCACTCCACTCAAACCAACCCACTTAACCACTCACCCACTCAACCAATCCACTCAACCACCCCACTCCACTAACCCACTCATCCATCCACTCACCTTTGTCATTTTGTTACCCTAGACTTCTATAAAAGGGCACCATTGGTTATCATAGGGAGGAGGAACTCTCCTTCATTTTCTCTCAGTTTTTCTTGTGATTTCTTTCTAGCTATGTGTAACTAAACCTCCCTTGGTTAAGGGGTGATGAAACCGCTAGTATTAATGTTGTAAACTTTGCATATTTGATTATTTCAACACAGCTTATGTTTTTATTCATATATTTCTCAATCTATTGTTGGTATGAAGGTTTTTGTACTTGTTCCTACTTTCAAAGTAGTAGATCTAGGTTTATTATGCGCGGTTGCGGTAGTAGATCTAGTGGGATGTATGATGTTCATGTGGGTATAATTATCTTTGTCTTGCTATTTGCCGTTATAAAAGTGGTAGATCTGGGTTTATTATGCTGTGATTATGGTATTAGATCTGAGAAATATATGTTCTAAGTAATTTAATCCCTTGTGTGATTAGACCTTAGTGTAATTGGTTTTCTAAATCTTAATGCAATTGTTGGATAGTTGTAAGAAGCGGTTGCTTTATGACTAATCAGTGATTAGGAGTTGATTTGATTGTTAAATTGACCAACACGTAAGGAAAATAGAGATTTACTCTCACAATTGCATAAAAACATAATTGAGCATGTTGGAATAAAAAGGATATGTGGATTTACATTATCATATAAATCTAGTGGTGGATTCAATCTCTTAACCAATTTTCTTATATTGTTGATTTCATTGTTTATTGTTATCTTTGAAGTTTGCTCATTGTTCATCAAAACTCCAAAACCCCCTTTTATCTTGTTTCATGTTAATCGAGTCTAAATTGGGAATTGTTTAATAATGTTAATTGAATTGGTTTTCTGTGGATCGACCCTTACTAACTACAACTAGTTGTAAGGTTTTTATTTTTTGGTGGGCCTGACAACTGATTTTTATCTTAATTTTAATCACTACATCCGCATGCATCATCTAGTAAAGTATATTTACATCCAGTTTCATTTCTGTACAATTTATAGTTTCAATGCAAGTTTAATTCATCAAATCCATTTATACTTTTGACCATTTACTTTCTTGCAAATTTTCTTCTACTATTGATCAAGTGATTCTTTTAAGATTGTTTGAGTTCTTTTTAATTACTTTCATCTACTTGTTTTCTCTATTTTCCTGCAAATTTACGTTTCTATTCATTTACTTAACTACACACTTATGACTTTCTTTTAATTTATGTTCTTTATCTTTCTACACTATATATTGTCTGTCAAGTTTATTTTGTTATGCTTTAGTGCCTTGTTCTTTACATTTGATGCCATTTAATTATTATTTTTAATTATTTTCTTTATTTTTAAGCAAATCTTTAACTTTCAAAACAAGCTCTTTTCATTGCACTTTTATTGCTCCACCTATTTTTTTGTATTTTTACTAAGTTAACTATCATAACATATTGCTATACTTATATTTTCAATTTACGCATCTCTGTCAAATATTCGAAACCGTTCTTGACTTTCTTGATTAAAATATTAATAAAGTACTATAGAATTTCTTAAAAAAAAAGTAATTCCCTTTCTCGAATCGAAATTTGAAATTAAATTTGTCCTTGAACAAAAATTTATCATAAACACATTCTCAACAATTAAATTATCCAAAACCACAGAATATGTATTGTGTTATTATTACTATTTTTTTTGTTTTGTTTTGTGGTAAAAGATTTTAATATTAACAGTCTCTTGAAGTCTTGGTCGTCTTGTAGAAACACAGAAATAATCCAAAACCCCATGGGTACTTAATTCAACGGAAATTTAAGAGAATCATTGGCGAAGTTTCATGTCATTGAAGGTTCAATAATGCTTGTAGTATACACCTGCCAAGAGTTGGTACAATAATTTATTGGAGTGCTATTTTTTATTTTGAAGAAAGTCTACTATGCATGAAGTCTTGTACAATGGATCTTAGTCAATGGACTTATCCTGATGATGTTCACCGCAAAAAATTTAGAATGTGGTTTCTTCATTCTTTGATGAAAAATTTCCTTATTGAGAAGAAAAGTCTCAATGAGTCACTGTCGGTTCCCACTTCCCGCCATGTTTTTCGAGCTAATGACATCATATGCTAGAAAATCAGATATATATATATATATATATAGGCGTACGCTTATATTCAGGAATTATACTACCCCATGACATGATGCTACACTTGATTTTTTTTTTGTACCGCTACATGGGAATTACTATTTGCACAAATTTAAGAAGAGTTTATTCCCAATATAGTATATTAAAAAAATTGAATTTAGTTTAACTGTTATGATGTTTGATTAGAGGTGTCAAAATAGATCAAGCTCGATAAGTCGTGTAACATCCTAAAATTCCGTATCTCTTAAATAGTAATTTTGACAGTTAACAGAATTTTACTATTTAGTAATTTTTAGATACTGTAAAATTATTTTGATTATTCTCACAACAGATTTTGATCATTTTGAGTGATTTATTCGTGTCGGAAAAATAAAAATTTTTGGTAGGAAAAACTTTACGTAATTTAATTTTTACCGTTAGTTTTAACTATTTTACGTTCGATTTGATATTTGTGCGTTTTAATTTTTGTGATTTTATGGGTGATTATGAAATTTTAATGATATTCAATAGTTTTGACTATTTGTGGGTCCTAGTGGTTCTACGTGAGCTCGGGATGAGTCCCAAAACGTGAAAATTTTTCTACGCTTAAAAAAATTTGTACTGTTGAGACGGAGACATGAGATCTTACTAAACCTGAATCTGAAAACAGTTATAGAAAATTTCTTGTACTGTGTTTTGTACTATATTTAATTATCGGGTGATAAAAATACAGTAAATATAATTTTTGTGGGGTTTAGTAGATAAAAATAAATATTATACTATTAAGTCCACAAATTAATGGTTATGATAATTTTTGATGGACCAATAGGAAGCAAGTCTAATATTTAAGACTTTGAAATCAACCGTCAATTTAATCAACGGTGTAGGATAAGTCTAATAAAATGGTTTATGACCATTTATAACCATTGGATGTGAATTTAATCAACGGTGTAGAATTGGTCATATAAAGTGACTATGACCATTTGTATCCATTGGATGTTAATTTAATCTATGGTAGAGAATTGGTCAGAAAGAATGTGAGACCATTTATGGCAATTAATCGGATGTTGATTTAATCCCATGGTGGAGATTAAGTCTTAAAAAATGACAAAGACCATTTATGGCCCTTGGATGTAAAGTTTGAAGGAGTAATCTTAACCCTTTATTTTGGAGACACATCTAAAATTTAAATTTAAAGGAGAAAGATCCATGGCTTTAGATTTAGTCTTTCTAACTTAAAGTCTACATTTTAATCTTAACCATCAATTAATCAATGGCTAAGAATGCACAAATAATGATGGCTTGGAGATTAGTCACATTTTGAAGAAGCGAGGGGGGACAGTTTTATGATAGTGTAGGAGAATTAATAAGTTTCAAGACACCAATTATATGTTGTCTTGGTCATTATTATCGGTCATTGTTGATTCATTTTCAAGAAGCTAAGTTATCAAAATTTCTCTCCATTTCTCTTCTTCTCTAAGTTTCGCCAAGCACTCCAAATATACCTTCCATCACTCTTTAATTTCAACCAACCATATTTCTTGAATCCTTACCTTATTCTAAGCAACTTTCACGTGTTGGAGACTTTCTCTAAATCATTCATTTTCGAGGACTTTCTTCTTGAAAGCAAAGTTATAGGGTATTTGTGGTGAAGTGTAAGGAAACTTCATTTATTCTCTTCTTTTTCATGATCTAAATCACGTTTGATCCATTGCCTTCTCTTAATCAAACTTAAGATACTTAATTTTTATGTATTTTTTTTTGTATTTGAGAAGCGCTCAGTGGTGAAGACTTGGAAAAAGAAGCGAAATAAAGAGCTTTTCGGAGGATCTTGAGGTAAGAGGAGATCCACCTCACCATTAAGTATGGTGGTGAGAGATAGTATTATATTTGGTGGATGGTGAATCCACGCGAGGATTTATATCCATAGGCTTGAATTTATTTGTGGGTGTTTATGTCTTTAATTATTTGTTATCGCCGCAGTATCTTTCGTGATTTTATGGCTTTGATAAGATCTTAAAATATGTATGATAAGTATATGGAATGCTTGTAGTATTTATGATGAAATATGTATGTGTGTCTTATGATGTATTGATGGAAAGAAAAACAATTTTTGGCTCCAATGGCCAAGGGAGAAGGCTACGATTTTTGATCGCCTTAATTAGGGTTCACGTTAAAATTTTTCAAGAAAAGGGAATTGATTTTTGGGTCCTAAACTTAGTGAATTTCGTAAAGACACCTCAAAAATAGGTGTTCACAAATTAATATTTTCATGAATGATGAAAATGATGATTTGAAGAGTATGAAAAATAAACAAATGGTTTATTTTTCAAGAGAAAAAAGAACACGGTTTTGAGGAATTTTTATTGATTTATTTTGTGTCAAAGATCCAAGTATTTTTCTAAACATGAGTTTTAGACGAAATGGGCGATGTTGTTTCTAAGTGTTTATTAAACTTGATTTTGAAAAACGAAACGGAAACGTTGATTTTAAGGATTTGCGAAAGAAAGTGAAAAAGGATTTGCAAAGAAAGTGAAAAAGGATTTGTAAAGAAAGTAAAAATGAATTTGAACAAATGGGTTTGGTTTTTATGACCATCGGTATTTCGGTTTTGAAAACAAAAATTTTAATGGTTTTGTTTATGTGAAAACAGAAATGATAAATAATTGAGTTAGAAGGAAAAATGTTTAATGGCTTCAATGGCCAAATACCCTACGGTTTTGAAAAACTGGTTATCCCTAAATTTTTATGGAACAAAGTGATTTTTGTGGATTATATTTTGGAAAAGGATTTCTTGAGTAAAGAAATGTGGAAAAAGATTTTCTTGAGTAAGAAAATGTGAAAAATGAAATACAAAGTCATATTATTTTGAGAAAGGTTGAAAAGGAGTTTTTGAAGGTTAAGAAATATTTTACAGAATGAAATGGTGATGAAAAATGTTTTACGATCTTAAAAACATGATTTTTAAAATTCTACGATTTGAAAGATGTGTTGAAAATGATATTGATTTATTTAAGTCAAAATAATGTTTGGAATATTGAGGAATATTTTACGTGAATGTAAAATGTTGAAAAATATTTTACGATCTTAAAAATGATTTGAAATACAGTAAAATAATTTACGCGATTTGGAATACGTTAAAATATTTCTACGCAATTTGAATTACATTTAAATATTTTACGTAGTTTGAACTACTGTTGAAAAATCAATATGTGATTTAAAAGTGATAGAATATTTTTACGTGATTATGAAAATGACGGAAAATCGTTATGTGATTTGGAAAGTGTTTTAAATATTTTGAGAATGATGGAAAATGATTTACGCGACTTAAAAGAATGATTTTTAAGTTACGCGATTTTGAAACA
The DNA here is from genome assembly GCA_029884605.1 of Ormosia emarginata. Lineage (NCBI taxonomy): Eukaryota > Viridiplantae > Streptophyta > Magnoliopsida > Fabales > Fabaceae > Ormosia > Ormosia emarginata. Next base: position 9,224,065 of record JAQQTP010000083.1, on the reverse strand, counting down.
AAAAAAAATACTATGCGATTTGAGAAATGTATATTTTTACGCGATTGAGTAAAAACGTTGAAAAATTAAGACGTGGTTTAAAAGTCAAATGTAAGAGTTACGGTATTTTAAAAACGTAATGTAAATGTTATCAGTATTGTGAAAACGTAATGCGAAGTGTTACGGTATTGTGAAAATATAACTAAAACGTTGTGGAATCGTGAAAACGTAAACGAATGTTAAACGCCGAATTTTGTGAAAATACAACGAAAATGTTTTATGACTATGAAAATGCGATAACACGATTTTCTTTGTTCAAAATACGAGATAATTATTGTGGAACCGGTGTATGGACACTATGAAAAATGACGTGTTTTGCCTGCGATGATTGGCATTTGGTGCATATTATATGCGTTGGAAAGATATCTCAGATCCAATTGGCACAGATTATATACGTGCATTGAAAAATATTTGTTAAGGCGTATAATTAAATTGAACAAATGAAATTGAAAAGATTTGGCCATGTGGTTGACTTCAGACCGATATATTCGCGATTGTATAAAGATAATAATAATATATTTTGGCACTTGTGGTTGAAGAGGAATGAGAATTGATGGTGAGATCTATGATGGATCTTGGGGGCGTCAGCGCGCGGTTTAATTGACAATAGGTGGATATCTGTTCGGGCTAAAAATTTGGACCATACGCCACTTGACGCAAATCTGATCCGTTATGAACGCATCGACGATACCCCACAAGAACACGATTCTTTTCAACGACGGAGATTGTCTTTAAATTTAAGACCGACAATTAACCAGAAGCGATTTTTCTCGAAATTATGAAAACCTCCATGGAGTTATTTTTGAAAAAGCGAGTCTATGCGTGCGTGAAATCCGAAAGCATTTATATCTATGTGATATCTTAATTGAGGGATATTACCATGACAATTGTTCGTTTTGAATACTTGGATGATGATGATGATAATTAGACAATATTGAGGCATTATCGTAATTATTGTTTATGATAATTGAATTGATATATGATTGGATGATGATAGTTGATTAATATTGAATATATTATTGGAAGTCCCCAGTATGATATCCCCAGATGATATTCACGTGTGTGTATCTGTACGCTTATTATTGGTATTAGTGTAGGTGATCTCACCTCTTTCATTATGTGGTTTACTTTGTGTCTGTATTGTTAAAATTATATAAATAGAAGCTTAACGAGTTGTTTTAGACATATCGGTTGGTAGATACTCTGAGATCGCCGACAACATTAAAGAGTGGGCATCCCAGGTTCGATGATGTGCCGGTAGACAAGGAGTATAGTTCGATGATCGAGTTGGATACAAGAGAAAGAATGAGTATGTTAAGTTTTATCGTTAGTGTTATAATAGTCTTTATTAAGAGGACCGTCATAGGGTTTTACATCTTAGTTAAAAGAGAGTTTTATTAATTTTATATTTCTCTTTAAATTGTTAAAATATTAATTAGTGTCAATATTATATACTAAATATATTTTCAAGAATACTTATAAATTTCAATAAGTTTATGGTTCAATGAAAAAAAAATTTTAAAACTCATCTTTTTCTAACTCAAACTCACATGCGAACTTCTTTTTGATTATGAAATCGAAGTCGACATACGTGATACTGCAGGAGGGTATATTACATGCCACCGAATAATTAAAAAAATAAATAGCTGGGCATAAAATGTCAATTTCGAACCTTACATATTACTAAATTTGAAATGAATAGGCTCGGTCACCATTTTTTTACACTATAAAATTTAAATGGCGCTTGGGCCAAATAAAATGTCAACCCGAAATTTACATGACCCGAATGGACGGACCAAAAAATAACCCGAACCTAAATGGGCTAACTCGAATGGGTCGGGCCAACCCCTTATGACACTCCTATGTTTGGCAACATGGAATTGATGTAAGATAAAAAAAAGTTCAATTGTCATTATAATAAATTATAAATAAATAATTTTCTTTTGGTACACATTTTAATTAAGGTGTGTTTGGTTTAAATTTTAGTAGAATTGATCTTAAAAGAATTAATTTTAATAAAATTAATGTTAAAAAATTGATTTGCGTTTGAGAATAATATTTTAAAAGAATAGTGCTAGATAACAATATAACACTAGAATTATTTCTACCAGACACATGTGGCAGATCACTTAAGTGAGTTGGCATGTCACATGGTTTAATAAATTGTTATTATATTTAATTAATAATTATTAAACTAATTAAAATGGGTTTCTTCGGATATCCTTGCAACCTAAAATCTATGTCCTTCTCTATCTTACTATGTCCTTTCTTTTCTCAACCTAAAATCTCTTTCCCCTTCTCTTCCTTCTTTCACACCAAGCACAACCTGCTCCCACCGGCGAAGGCCAAGCTATCATCTTCGTCCAGTTGTGCGCCACCATTGTCGTTGCGTCTGTCATCATCTCTGTTCTTCAATTTTACTGGTTCTTTATCTTTGCTTCTTACTCAGTCTCCATCGCTTCTTTCTTTCTTTGGATGGTGATTATCTAAGCTGATCTTATTCAACCAGCATAGTTATTTGATATTTTGATTATAATTTTATTGGTTATTGCTAACTTTGGGTTATTGCTGAACTTCACTCGATTCTTTCGCCTTACAACACCCTTTTTCCCCTTATTTTTACTTAAAAATTAGTATTCATCTTTTTTAAAGTTGGTTTGTTTTTAACTCATCGCAATATGCTTATTGGTTATTTAGGAGGATATATTATATATTTCATACTTTTATATGTTAATTGGCTCTTCATTTATACCGATTTGGCTGCTTTTTTATATGTTAATTATTTCCTATATACAAATTTTGGATATATTGGTGCTGGTGTTGATCTGCACCTGCATTCTGGGTTTGATGTCCATTGCCACCAATGTTGACACAGATCCAAATGATGGTCAGTGTCTTCTTTGATCTCACTCTCCAGTTTGCTCTTTCCTATGTTATTAGTCAAGAGTACTTCTCAATGTCATCTTTCCCTTTTGAGATTCTATAAGAAGATTTAGCAACAAAAAGTGCAGCTCAATCTTCCTTCTACGGGACTAAATATAACAATCTTAGTAAAACACTAGACCATGTGTGACTGACATTTTGGGTTGTTTAAAGCCCACAAAACTATAGCTGTCCTCTTTAACTATGGCATCATCCTTCATAGTAGGTCTCAACATGCCTTTGTATCATGAGGTTGAATGCTTTAATACCATTAACAGTAACCTGGCAATGTGGTAGTTGCATTTGTGCTTGATTTGAAAATTCTAGTCAAGTTTGTTCTGGGCTTTATATAGCATATTTTGATCTGGATTCTATCCTGGGTCATATATAATTTCTTATTTGTCAATCACTAAAGTCTTGTAGACTCTAGCTATGTATTTAAGGTGTGTTAATGCTTGTAGGGAATAAATAAGCTTATTTTTGCATCTTATGATTCATGTATGATGTAATCATGTACATATCTTTATTCTTATTTTGTTATCTACGTCTTTACATACTTAACCAGCAACCTACTCTGCTCTGTCTCACTTTGAAAATATAAAATGTTTGCTTGGTGAACATTTGATATTAAATTTCCTAGTAGCCCCTAAAGATGAACTCTTAAAAAATTAAACTTGTGGTGCTTTAAAATCCTTGTACATTTACTCTAATTTGGTAAGTGGCTAGGTGATGTGAATGGTTTTTCTTCCTTTATGTTCCTCAGTAGTCAATAATGTTATTTTTGCATGAATTTCTATGCACAAAACAATTCATAATATCGTATCCATGTCATTTACACCCAAGAGATTGCAATGTACCATTTTGAGAATCCTTGATGAAAGTTGAGTTTCTTTTTGTTATTTTTTTTCTCCATGTTTATGGATGTGAAATCAATAACCATTTATCAAATCTTCAATGTCAATGAACATTTTCTGAATCCAGTCTGAGAAGATCAATGATCAATTTGTTCACTTATGCTTAGAAGTAATATATTTATGACTGCTATCTTAATAGGTTCAATTATTTTGGGAGTAATCTATATATCTTAAAATATGTAAAATGGATGGTTGTGCAGACAGGCACTAACATATTAGAATACAGATTTCCATTTTACACGTTTGAGGTTTGCCAACTATCTTTTTATGAATGTTTGTTGCAGTTGCCTCTCTAAAGGTTATGTTTCAAAGTATGAATACACCATCCCAGCTAAATTGGCCTGCAAATGGTAATGATCCTTGTGGACAGTCTTGGAAAGGCATTGCTTGCTCAGGCAACCGAGTTACAGAGATGTGAAGTCGCAATCTCCCATTCATTTTATATGATTTGATTGTTATTGCATTTGGTGCTGATTGTTATTGTAAACTGGATATATGATGAATGAGGCCATTAACTTTCACACCAAGCACAACCTGCTCCCACTGGCGAAGGCCAAGCCATCATCTTCGTCCAGTTGCGCACCATCATTGTCGTTGCGTCTGTCATCATCTCTGTTCTTCAATTTTACTGGTTCTTCATCTTTGTTGTCATCTTCTTAATGAGTCTCCAACGCTTCTTTCTATCCCTCAACTGAAGATGATAACCCAAGCTTGTTGGAATTCTAAAAAACATACTGCCACATGCATTGGCTTATGACTTTACATATAATTCAAGTTGTTATTTGTAATACTTGTAGTTTAGGTGCTGGTGTAGATATCACCTTTGTAAAACTAGCCAACTGTGTAATATATCAATTTCATTTAAAATTTTTCCCATTGTACCATTTTTCAAACCATTCAATTGTGATCTAGACGCATGTTTTATTAGAGTGAGAGAGTTTGTACTAAATGGTAGTTTTAAACTTGTAATATTCCTACTCTAGAAAAGTTGAGTAAGGATGAGCCTTGTACTATTTATTCTTATGAATTTATGAAAAACAAGTTGGAGATCCTTCAACTATTCTTTTATGCAATTTTATATTGTATACGTGAACAAGACTTCAAATTAAACCAATGATCTAATTAAACAGGATATGAATATCGAAATAAGAAGTAAATTGAGCAAAATCATGAAATAAGTAAACTATGATTTTGAAACATTAGAGTCAAAAGAACATTGTCAACATTAATTTCAGAATCAAACATCATCCTGACTCCAGGTTCTTTAATTTTCTCATTCATTTCTTCTTCAGTTTCCTCAATATCATATGTTAGTTTTTCTTTAGTATTATGCTCAAGTTCATTATTCTTATCTTCTATGATTTCATCAGAAGGCTTGTTGTTGTTGACATGAGAAAAAGATCCCTCCAAAGCAAATTTTGCTCCATTCTATCAAATTTAACACAAAATAGCAAGTTAGAAAATAAAATAACTCATCACAAGCAGCAACATATAGTAATTGAAAATTAGGAAACTAGATAGAATTAAAATGAGATCATAACTGCCTTTAAAATGATTACTTTTAAAGTAACAGAATTGAAATGAACTTATGAACATCTTACTTTGATTCTAACAATTAAATAATTATGTAAAAATTCATTAATAAATCTATTATATAATTAAATAAGAATAGTAAAGGAACCCAAAGAGATAGATAGTATCATCACTTGAATTTATTGCATTGGCAATAAGAGTGAATTAAATAATAAATCATCACTTGAACAGATTTGAGAAACTAAGAATGAATTTACTATAACTACTTATAATTCAAATGATAATGAAATCCCTCTTGTCTGTTTTTCTTTTAAAGAGTATTTGTTTTTGTAACACCCCTAAATCTAATAACCGCGACGCAATCGTCATTACACCACAATCACTAAATCCAGGCGTGTCACAGTCTCAAATACAGTAATTTACAAAAATTAATAATTTTCCATTGTTTCCATTATGCATAAATAGAATATACGAGCCACGATATGAAATGTAGTTATATTGACTTACAATCCAAATACAACATCAGTTTAATATAGAATACATATCCGAAATCCATGCATAAAGTAGCTTACAACAATAGCAAATATAGGTTTCACATTACATAATTACCATATAAAAGTTCGACCTTCCCCGAAGTCTGACACATGAATAGAATGGTCCTGCACCTGATCTTCTTCAGCATTCTCGACAGGTAATACTCGCCCTTGCGACACGTCTAAATGGATAGGAGCACGAATATGCGTCATAACCGAAACCTCTCTAGGAAGAGGCGGTGGTTACTCCACATCTCCCCAATGGGTATAGGGAACTCCACACGTATAGGAACATAAGAGATGTTCGTACCAGATCCAGGATCATTACCACTCTGAACTAGAGTTACGTCCCCAATGTAAGTAACATGCTCCGCGTCACAGTCGAAATGCAAAGCTTCCGAGCCTTCATGAAACTGTATCCACGTGCGAATGAGAGGAGCTTGTTCAGACGTCATCATAATGAAACAGAAGTCGATTCTCCAACAATAACTAAGTAAATCCAACTTGGGCCCTTCACAATCTTTATTCAACGTAACATAAGACAGAGTAATGAAATAAAGAGGTGAGACACCCATCTTTCATTACCATTATGGCAGTAAGAAAACAACATGGCGCAGAGCGCCCACATAGCAATACAGTTCATATATTCATTAACAGTAACAGTAGAATTTATAGCAAAGCAGTACAGTTATAAGCAATAGTAAGAATCAATAACAACAGGTAGGTCGCAATAATATCTCAAGCAATCAGTACAATATCCAGACAATTATTACAGAAATAGAACATATATTTTCACAGTCACAAGTGTTCATGCTCAATAATTTATGAGACCGATAATGAATAGTGCACAATGCATTATGGTATCACAAATCCTACTCTATGGAGCTAGATATCAACATTTTCGGAGTAAATGATCAAGGAGTAATGCCAGTATATCATTAGCCTTTAAAAATAGTGTACTTCATCTCATAAAATATTTGCGCAACAATGGCTTATACATGGCACCTCAATAGTTGATCGCGATATAGGACAACGTCTCAGTCCGAATCGTCAGTGTGTTTGCATCGGTCTAACCCACGGCACAGAGGAGCTCTTAACTGTCCATGATGAGGCACCCGCACCCCAACGCCCCCAGGGCCAACCACTATGACCATACGCTTAGACTATTTGCACCCGCACATAGGTGTTATTCAAACTCCTAGGCATACATCACCTTTACAACAATGTCCAACAGACAACACATATACATGACGACGCAATGTCCAATCATGTATGTTCATCAATGATACATTTATCATATACAATACCACAAAGGTGTATAATCATTCTCAATGTCAATACATCATATCAATGATACATTTATCATATATAATACCACAAAAGTGTATAATCATTCTCAATGTCAATACATCATATCAATGATACATTTATCATAAGCATTGCCTCAATGGCACATGAGCATTCCTCAATATCAACACATCATATATCTCATCAACTACTAAATCAACAAGTACTTGACCCTACATAAGGGACCCACAACAACATAGAACCAATTTCCAAGATCAATATATGTTCATGGTTTATCAATTATCACCATTTCATATTATGGAATTCAACCTTTACAATGTTTTATGTCTTAATCAATTATGACAATTTCTAGATTCAATAGCCCTCAAAACCATGGCCTCACAAGCCTCCAACTTTCTAAATTTCCTTCCATTTTATGTATTAGTCATTTAATACCAAATTGTGCAAATCACATTTCCCACAAAATTAATCCAATCTCTTGAAATCTAAAGCCAAAACTGTGGCTCCTCATTGGAGTAGTACACCCCCAAACTTTCCATTTATTTCATTTAACATTATTATTCAACACTTAACCATTTAAGCTTCACTTGATCCTTATTGCAAACCAAACCTACATTCCTAGGTTCTTATCAAACCGTGACATCCATAGTATTAGGAAAAACCTAAGTTTTTCATAATCAATTCCATTATGATCATCAATTCTTTAATGTCTAATTACATGAGTGTTATTACTCACTAGTTTAATCCAAACTCTTATTATTTTGAGTCAAAATTGTGGCCCCTCAAGTCTTCAAAGTTCCAATTTAATTCCTTTTTATGCACTAGTCTTTTGATATCAAATCACTTAAATTTTTATTCACTCAAAATCAATTCAATCCCTCATGGTTCCAAGCCAAAACCATGGCCTCCCTCTTGGGTATTTAACCCTTAAAACTTTCCATTCATTAATTTCAATATTATCATTCAACCTTTAATTGCATAAGCTTCATTTCACTTGTGTACAAAAATCAATTTACAACCCAATTTTCTAGTCAAAATCGTGGCACCATGTTAGGATAGGAAACTCTAAATTTTTCATTTAACAACCCTAACATGATCAAACACATTCAACGCATCCAATATATCCAATATCACCATTCAAGCATTAATCACATTCAAAAATACTTAAGCATGTAAAATCACCAACAAAGTAAGCATACAAAGATGGATTTCTCCATCAACAAGCACACAAAAGTCTCCTCACCACCAATAATGGTTGAAGTGAGTAATCTCCCTCTTACCTTAAGGAAGAACATGAAAATGGACTCCTATTTTCTCCTTGGTGATTTCGATTTTGGGGTCTCCAAGAACCCTAAAATCTCCAACACAAAGAATCAACATCAAGTTTAGTAAAGGATGGATCTTTGGTCTCCAATGAGACCATAGAACACGAAATGAAGAGAAGAAGGAAGAAAAATGAGAACTGTACCTTAAAGCTTGAAGCTTTGCCTTGGATGACAATGGAGGAAAAGTTGGTTTTTGAAGAAAACCCTTCAAATAGGAAGTGTAAAGGAGGTTGAGAGGAGTGTAGAAATGGTGTTTATGAAGAGAAAGAAGAAGAAAAATGGAAGCTTTATTTCAAAGTTGGAAGCTTTGTCTTGGATGGCAATGGAGGTGAAGATAAGTTTTTGGAGAAACTTTCAAAAGAGAAAGTGTAGAGGAGGTGGAGGTGAGTGTGAAAATGGTGTTGATGGGGAGAAAAGATGAAGAGTGATAGTCACAAAGGGGGTGCAATTTCATGGTTGTGAGGGAAGGAGAAGAGGGAAGGAGGAGAAAAATTAGAGGGTGAAAGTTAAAGAGAGAAAGTGATGGTAGGAAATGAGATATTTTGGGAGAGAAAAGTTTAAGTGTGGGAGCAAAATTTGCTCCCCCTTTGGCTCATGAGTACCACGGCAATGAGAGGGTGAAGGAGGGGTGGAGAGGCTTCTCCAACAAGCCAAGGACATACTTGCCTTTTGGTGGTCAAAGCTTCTCAAAGAAGCTTTGAAGAAAGTATACCAATTTGAATGAAAGTGGATTTGATTTGACATAAAGTGAATTGCATTGGGATAAGGTGATAGAGTTTCTAATACATGTTATTATCCAATAGACAATTGTTACAGTTAACAGAAGTCAGTATTAATTGTCCAGCGAATAAAATTACACAGCGATTTATTTTTCTGTCAGATGAATTTTCTCAAAAATGTGAAACTTCGTAAACTGTGTCCAACCTCGGGTTTAGTAAGATCCCCCGTCGACGTTTCCACAGATCAAGGTTCTCAGAAAAAATATCTCATTTTCCCGAGCCCACTCAGTTTGCATGCAAAATGAGGAATAATATTAAAATATTTCGCTTTCTCAGAAAAATCCATAAAAATTTTTAAAAATTATAAATATTATAAAACGACTATTTATCATAAAATTATTAATTTTTAGGATGTTACAGTTTTACCTTTTTTCCTTGCTCTCTGCTACATATGTGCCATAGTAGAACGTGTATGTGTGTTTTTATTTTTATTTTTTGGATACATTGGATAATCCTTTCTATGATTTTAACTTACCCCAACTCAAATCTTCAAATACCCAATCACCTAATGGGATGATCAAGAAGGGTAGGTGAGCTAACAGAATTGTGGAGGATTTCCAAAGAATGCTTTAAAATATAGATGATCTAATGCATTATTTGTGCCTACCGTTAGTTGGCTTGAATCTAAAAAGAAAACAGATAAACTTTAGATACAAGAGGTGATAAGCATTGAGTCAACTCTCAATAAATGAAAATTTATCCATATTTTCATTCATCAAGCTCCATTAAGAAGTTATAGACCCAGGAATAACTCAAAACCTCTATGGATGGATTTAAGTATAATTTCCTGTTTGTTTCCACTTAACAGGGAAGTTCATTGTGGTGATTAATTTGATTCTCAAATAAAAACTTCCTAGAAAAGTACTCATGAAAATCTATATACAAGATGAAGAAATTTATTTCTATGATTTCATAAAGGAAGAAAGAAAAAAACAAGACTATTTGTCGTCCTCTTTAATTCACCTAATCCAAGTGCAAGACTCATACACCATTTTTGTAGAATCTGAATTTTAACAATCCATCCATTGAATCATGTGAAGTTATCGTGATGACCATATATACCAAATTTTAAGATAAAGGATAGTTGACAATTCACATATTTTGAAAGCATATTATACGAAGTATTAATAAATCAAATTGCTGCTAATAAACCAATTTTGGGCAGTATTATATTTTGAAACTGCCCCAAGGTTGTTAGCTAATCCTAACCAATTTGTTGCTGTGAGAACAACTCTCCCACCAACATTCTAGTTAGAGAAAGTAAGAAAAAAAGGCATTAGAATTAGTTAAACTTGTGAGGGATTAGAATGTAAAAGAGAAGAAGCACCAAAAAGATAAGTGAAATCACACGTATATTCCACATATGAGTGAACCTGTTTTGTTGGCTGTGACAATGGTGGAGGAAGGTCGTTGGTAAGGCTAGGTTAGTGGCAGAGGGTGGCGATGGTCTTGCTGGGTGCTCTGTGACGCTGGTTTCACGTGGAGGAGATGGAGGGGCCTGTCTTGGGTCGGTGGCTGACTGACGAAAGCAAACTTGCTTTGTTGGTAGCTGCAGTATGGAGGAAAGTCGTTGGTAGGGCTAGGCTGGTGGTAGAGGAAGGCGATGCTCCTGCTCTGTGACGCTGGTTTCACGTGGAGGACATGGGGGTGACGATTGGTATAATGATGGAAAGAAGAAGAGAGAAATGAAAAGAAAAAAGGAAAAAGAAAAAATGAAGCCACATGAGATGTCAAATAAGTCGGGTCCTACAAATTCGGGTGAACCTTCTGGTTATACAACATTTTCCATTTTAAAAGTATAGTAAAATTGATTTTGTTTGGTTAGTATAAAATAAAATTACTTTTAAATACAAAATACTTAAAAGGACATTAAAAGTAATATATAATTTAAATTTTATATTGAGATGAATGTTTAGTAAAAGTAACATGTACTGTACTTCATTTATTGCAAATGCGAGGTTAACAGAAGTAAAAGCTTCAAAATTTTACTTCTAACACTAGTCTAGGTTTTGTAATATATAACAATAATAATGGAGCCAAAATATGTGCTTTAAATTGTAATTAATATATGCAATAAAAAATTATTAAACTCAACAAAATTTATAAGACGTAGATGACACAACTTGTGTAAGGGGGTTTTACTCTATGAGAAATGATGCCGATGAAAGTAGACTTAATTAAATATTGATAATATTGTTGCTGACATGAATTTGTTAGATGAATCGTCTGCTTCAGGGGAGGTGGTGCATCAAGATTCTAGGAAGGCGCTTTCTGAACAGTTTTGGCAGCAGCTACGTATCAAGGAAAGTCTTTTAGCTCAAAAATCAAGAGCTAGATGGATTCTACTAGGTGATGCAAATACACAATTTTTTCATGGTTGTCTAAAAGGAAGAAGGAGAAAGAATCAAATTGAAGCACTAAAAGTTGGTAACTCTTGGGCAGAAACAGTACCCCATATAAAAGGTGCGATTTTGAGGTTTTTTAGAGAACAATTTTCCTTCAATCTGAATTTTAAGTGCCCTATTTTGGATGGGATTGTTTTTGGACAGATTTCTCATGATGAAAATGATATGCTTACATCAAATGTTACTTTAGAGGAGCTCAAGGAGATAGTATGGAGTTGTGATGGCAACAAAAGCCCAAGTTCAGATGGCTTTAATTTTGCTTTTATTAAGGAAGGTTGGGATTTTGTGAAGGATGATTTGTTGGGTTTTGTACCAGAGTTTCATCTTAATGCTCAGTTTTCCAAAGCCATTACCGTTGTGTTCATTGCTTTGATTCCTAAGATTGAGCACCCTCAAACTGTGTCTGATTATCGACCCATTTCCCTTGTTGGATGCTTGTACAAGATTGTTACGAAATTATTGGCTTCTAGATTGAAGAAAGTGTTAGGTAAAATTATTTCACCATGCCAGACAACTTTCCTCCCAAAAGGAAACATACTAGATGGCGTGCTTATTACTAATGAAGTGATTGATCTTGCAAAGAGGAGAAAGGAGAAGTGTTTGATGTTCAAAGTTGATTTTGAGAAGGCCTATGACTCTGTGGACTAGGGTTTTCTAGATTATATGATGTCTAGAATGGGTTTTTGTTATAATTGGCGTAGGTGGATGAAAGCATGTATATGTTCTAGTTCTATGTCTGTTTTGGTGAACGGCAGCCCTACGGACGAGTTTGTGGTTCAGAGAGGGTTGAGACAGGGGGACCCTCTTGTTCCTTTTCTATTTACTATTGTTGCTGAAGGTTTGCATGGTTTGGTTAAAATGGCTGTTGATTCTGGTCAGTTCAGTGTGTATAAAGCATTTCAAGAGGTTTCTTTCCCAGTGCTTCAGTACGCAGATGATACTATCATTATGTGTGAGCCTTCTTGGGGAAACTTATGGTGTATTAAGGCAATTTTTTGTGCCTTTGAGCTTGTTTCTGGTCTGAGAGTTAACTTCTCAAAGAGTAATTTGTTCGGTATACATGTTGATGATACCTTCATGCAGTCAGCAGCTTCCTTTCTTAATTGCTGTATTGGCCACATTCCCTTTAAATTTCTTGGCATTCCTGTTGGGGCTAATCCCAGGAGGTGTTCTACTTGGAAACCCATCATTGATCTTATGCAGAGGAGACTTTCGAGTTAGAGGAAATCTCAGTTGTCATTTGGTGGTAGAGTGGTGTTGATCAACTCTGTCTTATCCAGTTTGCCGGTATACTTTTTCTCATTTTTTAAAGCGCCTAAAAAGGTAATACACTCTCTTATTAATATCCAGAAAAACTTTCTCTGGGGTGGTTTGGGTGATAAACAGAAAGTGTGCTAGATTAGTTGGGAAAAAGTATGTAAACCGAAGTCTATGGGTGGGCTTGGGGTTACACATTTAGAAGTTTTTAATTGGAGTCTTTTAGCAAAGTGGAAGTGGAAATGTCTTAATGACTATAATGCTGTTTGGTATAATCTCTCATAGATATGGTCCCTTAAATTCTGGTGTCCTAGATGGGTACAGTACAACAAGGCACTCTTCTTTATGATGGAGGGACTTGATTTCTTTAAATACTGTATGGTTCTCTAATATAGTGAAACCAAATCTTGGTAATGGCGATCTTATTAGATTTTGGGAAGATCAGTGGTTGGGCTCTAATCCCTTTAAGGATGTTTATCCTAATTTGTATCAGCTTGCAATTGATCATCATATTTCTGTGGCTAATGCTGGTGAATGGCATGAAAATGAATGGAGGTGGTCTTGGTCCTGGAGACGTATTTTATCTATAGATGAGGAAATTGCTCTTGCTGATTTGAATCTTTGTTTATTTGATGTTAAACCTATCGTGTCTATGACAAATAGGTGGATTTGGTTGCCTAATTCTTCGGGTGTTTTTTGTACAAAATCGGCTTATCTTAGTTCGCTTCAAAGTGATTATGAGGATGATGGTTTGAATCAAAATCTTTCTATGGCCTTTAGAAGAGTATGGAGAACTGCTGTTCCATCAAAGTTAGCTGTATTTGTATGGCGCTTAGTACAGGATCGACTTCCTACTAGGGAGGCTTTGATACACTAAGGTATTATCCCTACTTCCCATAATGATTGCTGTGTTTTCTGCTTCCAACATGTGGAGACGGTGGATCATCTGTTTTGTTCTTGTGTGGTTTCTTATAATATTTGGCGATCAATTTTTAATTGGTTGGGCATTTCTGGTGTGTGACTTGATAATGTGGTAGGGAACTTCTTGGCACATAGGATCCCTATTAAGGGCAAGCATGCTGGAAAGTTGTCTCATCTTATTTAGTGCGCTGTTGTTTGGACACTTTGGTTGGCTAGAAATAGAATTATTTTTCAGAAGGACTGTGTAGATTTTAATGCATTATTGACGCATGTGAAAATTATCTCATGAAATTGGTTCATTTACAGGGAGGGTAGAAGTTCAGAGAGATTTTTTTTCAGACTGGTGTTTAAATCCAATTTCGTGTTGTTCTTCCGTCTAATGTCTTGTATTTGACTCTTTTGTGGTTTGGAGTATTTCTTATCTCGTTTGTTATTAATAATATTCTTCTTTGCTGATTAAAAAAAAAGGGTGGGAGAGAGAATTTGGAAAAAAATAGTTACAGAGATGAACATCTGGACAAAATTGAACTATTTAGAGTACATTACCTTGAAGCAACAACCAACTGGACCAACACCTTGAGGAGAGAAAGAAAAAAGAAAATCACAAAAGATGGAAAAAAAAAAAATCATGACAGAAAGAAAATTGCTTGTGAGCAACTTCCATTGAATTGGAGTAAGAACGAAAAAACTTCACGCTTCATCCTGCAAATTTACTGCGACTTTCATCTAAACCTTTTGGGTTTTTCTTTTGAATATTAAATAAATAACAAGCAACCTTACGTAAATAACCTGTCAACTTCTCACTTAAATAACGTACCAGCTAATTCTGACAAATCAAATTCGGGCACCTGTTCTGGCTGCATTGCAGCTGTCATTTCATCTTCGTGTTACAACGATATAATTTCTTTCACATTCTCTTCTTATTCTTATATTTAAAGTCTTATTTTTACATAAATTTTTAAACTTTTAAAAAAGAAGAATATTCATTTTTTTTATCATTTTTCTTTCCATTGACTTGCTCGTCCAATGCATGGATTTGTAATATATGTAAGCTTTTATAATATTAATCATTCAACATTTATGAATAACAATATTAAACTAACTAATCTTATATATATATATATATATATATATATATATATATATATATATATATATATCAATAAATAGAAAACTAAAATTTCATTACGAGAAATATTAAAATGTTAAAATTTAATTTATAATTTTTTTGTACATATTGTATTTTTCTTTGGATTTATTTTGAATGTATTGTTAATATAAAAATTTTTACATTGCCATTTAATTATATATTATCACATCATCACAAATATTTAACTTTCATAATAATTATCTTAAAAGTCATATATATAATAATATCTCGATTCAATAATACTGTAAAAAAATTTATACTAAACAATACATCAAAAGTAAACTTTTTTTTTCTTTTATCGTGTTAATATCATCAATAAATATTGAAATAATGAAAAACTTTAAACCTATTAAAAAAGACAAAATTAATTACATTTGCTTATTTTCATAAAAAAATTAAGTCATAATATGTAATTCAAATTTGTATTAATGTTAAAAAAAACATATCAAACTCAACAAAATTTGTTATAATTTTATCTCGCATTAATGGGATATAGTTTCTATCACATTCCTTTTCCATTCTTATATCTTAAACTCTTATTTTTACATGAATTTCTAAATTCTTAAATAAGAAGAATAGTCATTTCTTATCATTTTTTCTTTCATTATGTCATTGCCTCTTATCAAAATAGATATAGTGGTTGGACATTTTAGAAGCTTAATACAATTTTTAACACATAACACACTTCTCAAATTTATCTTTGATTCATGCAAATGTATGATTCAAGAGGTAATGGTAAAGTTATTTTTTTGTTTAATTTAATTAAATAATATAAAAACACTACTTAGAGGGTCATCAACAACATTTATAAAATTCAAATTTATATGCATGTATATATTAATTACTTAAATTATCAATAATTATATTTATTAAACTCAAGTCATTAATACATTTATCAACGTAAAGTCAATTTACCCCCACACATGCATATATATATTAATTACTTAAATTATCGATAATTATAAAAACATTACTGAGAGGTAGGGGTGTCAAAACGGGTCGGCCCAACCCATTTGAGTCAGCCCATTCGGGCTCGAGCCATTTTCGGGCAGGTCCATTGTCGCGACCGGGATCGCGGCGAAATAGCAGCTCACGTGATTTTAAAATATTAAAATGAAGTCGCCACCAATTTTATTTAAATTTAGGAAAAATTGGAAAACCTTTTTAGAAAATGGTCTTTAGAACCAAATCGGATTCGAGAGTCTGCTATTATGGACGGGAAGGGTGAAAACTTAATCCCACAAGACTTTATCACACCCATCCTAAGACCCCTTAAATCAATTGTGCAAAAAAAACTTAATAATCTCAAATTTATCTATTTTACCCCTTTTAAAAAGACTTTGCAAATATTTTATTTTTGTATTTTGTTTTTGTTATTTTAAAAAAGGAAAAGAAAAGAAGAACCCAAATTGTGAAAATTTAATTTTACCGCTTTAGTAATTTCTGCTCCCTACGTACATTGCTCGGTGCATTGTAAAAATTATTTTGTTTATTAAAAGATCAAGAAATTTGATCGTTTGAAAATGATTTCTTCAAGGTGTCGGGAAAATAAAAATTTTTATGATTCAGGAAAAACTTTTCAATCACTATCGTAATTTAATTTTTACCATTAGGTAATTATTTTTTTTACTTGTTTTTTTTTTTAATTTTTATTTGATATTTATGCATTTTCTAATTTTTTGATTTTTTTTAGTGGATGATTATGAATTTTTTTAAAAATATGTAAAGAAGCCAAAAAAAAGGGAGAGACATTTGTATCGTCACAAAAGAAAAAAAAGTTTTTCTTTGGCTTGGCGCATGGCCATGGTGGTGAGAAAAATTTATACAAAGACGGGCCAGACCGGGACTTTTTTGACGGATCCGGCGGGGGTGATTTACTAAACGCTGGATCTGGGCTCTCCGGTGTGGCGCGAACTGTTTTTAAAATTTTATTGTCTTGTGTTTTGTATTGTATTTAATTATCGATGATAAAAATACAATTAAGGCTGGCCGCGGCGTGTGGCATCACCGATATTTAGTCCGAGGTGGCTCATAGTGGTTGTTTTTTTTTTTTTTGATTTGTAGGATGGATCAAGAATAAATATTATTTTTTTTGCATTTTTTCTTACATCTTTCCCATTTTGAGCTTATATTGCTTGATTTTATTTCTCCTTGGAAAAAGAACCATACATATCTATGAGAATACTTAGTTTGAATATTAACCATTGATTTAATCAAAAGAAAAGGTTAAGAAACAAACTTAATAAATAATCTCTGCGCCTCATTCTCTTTGAATCTTCTTCTGATAATAACCAAAATGATTTAATCAATGATGTTTTTGAAATAAGTGTGAGTGTGAGTGGAACCGTGAGAGTTGAAAGTTTGATATCAACCATTTTGGTGGATGTAATCAGGTGGTTAGTGGAATTGGTCTTGAAAAAAATGGCTAGCTTACCATAGTTGTCATAACCATGATCAAAATGTGATTTAGATTAAATCAAGGCTTTTCTCTTTTAATCTTAAAAATGAATGTGAAGACCATTTATGTGCCATTAGATGGGTGGAAGAATCAATCAATGTGTGAAACGTGAAAGATATAGGTGCATCAGCTTTTTTTTTTTTCCTTTTTTTAAGTTTATTTTATTTTTTTCTTTTCTAGTTTTTTAGTAATTAGTTGACCCTTTTTTTATTTAAAGTTTTTTAGAATTATCTTATTATTAATTTTTTTTTTTTAGGAGACACATCTAAGCTTTACTTGTTTAAATAATAAGAATAACTGCTATGAAAATCGTCGTAAGAAACGCTAAAGACATGAACTTCATTTTGTCTAAAATTAAAATATCTACCAAGAACAAATAAATCTAACCATCAAGAATCAATCAAAGTTGGAGAGCGCTTCAAATAATGGATAGAAAAGATGACAATATTAATGCATGCAAAATGCAAGGAGGATGGCTTCAACAGGTTTTGTAGTGTTTTGGTAACAAAAAATGAGACAAGCTTTTTGCATGTCTTGATCAATTAAATGCATTATATTGACCAATATTGATTACTTGCTCTACAAAGAGATGGATTGGAGGGGGGAGCGGTTGAAGAAGCCGATCGCGCTCAATGAAAGAAATGGAGACCTTTTAAATAGGCTTTTTGGAGCCGAAAGAAAAAATGAAAGAAAAAAAAACGCTCAACAGGAGTGTCATCAATGACCATTAATTGTTTTACTATTGATCATTAATGATCATGTTTGTCAAACTTCACTTTTCATTTTTTTCTAATGCATGCTACGGCAATGCATTCTCTTGAATACCAAAAAGATTCATTTAAAATGCATGGACTTCATAATATCATTTCTTTCACTTTTCACTTAAGATTCAAAAAACCAAACCCTAGAAAGAAAAACTCCATTTTCTATCCTTATGAAGACTTCATTCGCCAAGCACTCCAATTCCCTCTTCCATCATTTTTCTTTTTAATTTCATCCAACTTGATTTTCCAAACCTAAACATCATTCTAAAAATCTCTGTGAGAGCCGTAGTTATGAGTTTTTCCAAAATCATTCATCTTGATCTTCAAATCCAAGCTTGAAACTTTTCTATCAAAATCAAAAATTTCATCTTTGTTCTTCAAGATACACCATTCTTGACTGACTTTTAATTTGATGACCTCTGTGGTATGCTTTTCTTCATCAAACCCTTCGATTGAAAACTCTCCTTTGAAGTCAAGGTACCTAAAACCACTCTCCAAATTTTGCTCTTTTAATTTCATCCAACCATAGATCTTGAATCTATATGATATTCTGGAAGAACTTTCATGTTGGAGACTTTTTCTAAATCATTCATCTTCAAGGAGTTTCTTCAAGATCAAAGTTATTGGATTTTTAGAGGTGAAGTATAAGGAAACTTCATTTTCTTCTCTCTTTTCATGATCTAAACCATGTTTGATCCATTGGTTCCTCTTAATCAAGCTTGATATATTAATTAACTTGTGTTTTGTTTTGTATTTGAGAAGCCTCTTGGTGGTAAAGGACTTGGAAAAAGAAAACAATCAAGAAGCTTTGGAGGATCTTCAAGAGGTAAGAATGAGAGATCCATCTCACCAACCAAGCATGGACTGGCTTGAGAGATGGCCAGGATTTTATTTGATGGATGTGGAACCATGTTTAGGATTCATATCCATGGTCCTGTAATTAATTTGTGGGTGTTTATGAGCTTTGATTAATTTTCAATTGTTCTTCATGCTTGATATGCTTTGCATGATTTTATAACTTTGATGATATGCTTTCATATGCTATACATGCTTTTACTTTGCTTTGATGGTATGATCCTTATTATTTATGATGAAATATATATGTATATGCAACATGACTTGATGAAAAGATGGAAAGATAAAGAAATTGATTTTTGGCTCCAAAAATAGCCAATTTTGAGAAAAAGAGCTACGGTTTTGATGCTTTCCCTTTTATTTTTTCTTTCTTTTTTTTGAAAATTTTCAAAACAAACACAATTAATTTTTGAGTACTGGGATCCGAACAAAAGGTGGATTTGGAAAGAAAAGAACCTCAAAATAAAGGTGTTCATGAAATTAATATTTTCATAAGAAAGATGAAAATAGATGATTTGAAGAGTATGGAAAATAAACAAAGAATTTGTTTTTCAAATCAAGAAATCAAGAACATGGTTTTGAAGGATTTTTATTGATTTATTTTGTGTAAAAAATTTCTAAGTGTTTTACTAAACATGAGATTTAAATGAAAATAGCACCATGATAATTTTAAGGATTTGCAAAGAAAGTGAAAAAGGATTTGTAAGGAAAGTAAAAACAATTTGAACAAATGAGTTTGGTTTTTATGACCATCGGTATTTCCTCACTTTTTCTGCGTTGAGCTCAATTGTTCTCGGGTAAACAAAGAATTTTTAATGGTTTTGTTTGTGTAAAACCATATCAATTTAAAAGAAAAATATTTGATGGTTTAACTGAATAGTCATACTCCAAAATCGGGAATCTTTTTTTAAAAGGCTTGTAATGTCTTGATTTTTATGAACAAAGTGATTTTTAAAGTGAAATGACTATTTCGTAACTTGATTTAATACAAGGAATTTGGAAAGGGAATGAGCTCCTTCCAAGTATTTTTATCACTTGAGAGAATTTTGTAAACGAAAGACAAAGAGAGGTTGAAAATCATGTTTGAACTCTAATTTATTTTGAAGAATGATTTTGGAAGTGATTTGAGAAAATAGGAGAATATAATGGTATTTTGAAAATTTACCTCTATTTCCACTTGATTAAGCGGAGAGACTCCCTCACATCTTCCAATATTGCTTCCACTAATGTATAACTTATTTTTTCAAGTTTTGAAATACGTTAGAAAATTAAGTTAATCCGTTTTGAAACGTTGATTTATAGCGCGCAATGGAAAAGTGATTTTGGAAAAAGATTTTCTTGCATGAGTAAGAAAATGTGAAAAAAATGAAATACAAAGTTATATTATTTTGAGAAAAGTTGAAAGGAATTTTTGATGGTTTTTTCTTTTCTATTTTTTTTTTAAAAATGAAATTGTGATGAAAAATGTTTTTTTTTTTTTCTTAAAAATGTGATTTTTAAGAAACGCATGATTTTTTTAAAAAAAATGCTATGAAAATGCGTATTGATTTATTTAAGTCCAAAATAGTGTTTTGGAATATTGAGATAATATTTTACGCTGATTGTAAAATGTTGAAAAATATTTTTTTCTTTTATCTTAAAAAAAAAAAAAACTGATTTGAAATACAAGATGAAAATATTTCTACGCAAGAATTTGAAAAATGTTTAAATATTTCTAACTTAAAGGTTAGATTTCCTTAAAGCGACTGATTTGGAAAGCGTTTAAATATTTTACGCGATTGAAATATTGTTAAAAAATTACTACGTGATTTGAATAGTGATAGAATATTTTTACATGATTGTGAAAATGATAGAAAATTATTATGTGATTTGAAAAGTGTTTTAAATATTTTAAAAATGAAAGAAAATGATTTACGTGACGTAAAAGAATGATTTTTAAGTTACGCGATTTTGAAACAAGTGAGAAAAAACACTATGTGATTTGAGAAAGTATGTTTTAGTGACGCGATTGAGAAAAAAGCGTTAAAAATTAGTATGTGGTTTAAAAATTAATCACAAAATATATACATAAGAGTTGTACAACATTTTAAAATCGTGTAAAGACAAAAAGTTACGAAATTTTGTAAACGTTATTAACAATTTGCACAACTAAATAAGTTTAGCATCCCAATGGAGTTGCCATTGTGACAACGTAATAAAAACATTTTAGAATTTTAAAAAGTCGTAACAAAAAATGTTACGGTATTGTAAAAATATAAAAGAAGTGTTATGGTATTGTGACACCCATCCTAAGACTTCGTACCTTAAATCATAAAAAAACTTAATAATCTCAAATTTATCTATTTTACCCTTTTAAAAAGACTTTGAAATATTTTTGGATTGTGAAAACGTAATAATGTAAATGTTACGCGATTGTGAAAATACGGTAAAAGTGTTTTACAACTATGAAAAGTGATAACAAATGATTTAATTTTTGGCTTATAAATACTCTCTCCTAAGTATGAACCAAAGTCACGTTACGTATAAACATTGTGTGAGAAAATGACGTGTTTTGCATTCTTGATTGGCATTTGGTGCATTATACATGCATTGGAAAATATCGTTGACATTGAGGCATATGATTGAACAAATGAAATTGGAAAAGATTTTTGTTTTTTTTTTATTTTATTTTATTATTTATTGGACTTTATGCATCATCTTTATATACTTTTTTTAGTTATGGGCTTTTATTTTAATGGTCCGAACTCCCTTTTATAATAACCCTTGTGGTCGAAGAGGGAAACACAAAAGAATTGATAGTTTGAGGGGGGCATCTTGGCTTGATGGATTTTGGTGGTGAGGGAGGCGGCGGTCGACCAAGTGGACAAATGGCGAGTACCACTGTGTCACTTGGCGATCAGTCTGGGCGTTGCAACGCATTGAGGATACTCCGACAAGAACACGATTCTTTTCAACGACGGTGGAAGATTGTCTTTGGTGAGGGAATGAGGATTGACGAGCATTCTCCTCGAAATTGTGAAAACCTCCATGGAGTTGTTTTTGGTTTTTTTTTTTTTTTTTTGAAAATGATGAAAAAAAAAAAAGGATGGAGCCGATGTTATTCGATTTAATGTTTGTGGGTTTGAGAATCTTGTATCTTGAGTCTTTGTTTTTTTTGCATTTTTTCTTGCATCTTTCCCATTTATATATTGCCGTGTGATATATTAATTGAGGAATATTGGAACCATGACAATTGTTTTGAATACTTGGATGATGATGATGATAGTTGATTAATGTTGATTGGATGGTCATAATTGTGATATAATCTATCACAAAGTATGATATGTTGCTTGTATTATCTCTATCTTTCCTTGCCATCTTTATATTAGCGTTGATCTCAACCTCTTTGTTATGTTGTTTCTTTGAATCTTCTTCTGCATTTGTTAAAATCAAATAATAGAAGAATCGAGTTATCTTAGACATAACGGAGCAATGAATACTCGAGATGGGTGACAACAATAAGGAGTGGACATTCGGTGACTCGAAAGGTGTGCGGTGTTGTTGGAAAGGAAAAATGGCTAGCTTACGGAGTATGTAGAGGAAGATGATCAAAATGTGAGTGCAACAAGATGGTTACCCTTTCAACGGAATAAGTACGTTAAGTTTTAACGTTAGTGTTGTGTGCGTGGTTATTAAGTAGGACCCGCCATGAGATTTGCGTGAGAGGATATAGGTGCATCGTTTTTTTCTTTTTTCCTTTTTTTTTTTTTTTTTTATATTTTTCTTTTCTAGTTATCTAGATATTAATTGTTGTTTTTTTTTTTTTTATTGTATAATAATAGTTTTTATATGATTTTCAATATTACCTAATATTTTTTTTTAGTCGTAAATTTATGTTTCACACCCAAGAATAAATTTTAAAACTCATCTTTTTATAACTCAAACCTTGTGTGAATTTCTTTACAGATTTTGAGTCGGGAGTCAGACATGTGATACCCTAGGGAGGGTGTTACACTGACCTATTTTGACACTCCTACTCAGAGTTAGAGGGTCATCAACAACATTTATAAAATTCAAATTTATATGCATGTATATATTAATTACTTAAATTATCAATAATTATATTTATTAAACTCAAGTCATTAATACATTTATCAACCTAAAGTCAATTTACCCCTCCCTCCCCCCCACACATATATATGGAGCATATCTGATGAGATGAGTGATTATTGTAAGATGTGAGAAGAGTGAATCTTGATCATTGGATCTTACATAAATGATTAAGATTAGAATATAAATACATGTGACTTTTTTAAGTGGTCATGATCTTTAACTTTTAATCTTGACCATTCATGTATGGTTGTATGATCAAAATTTACTCCTTTCACCCTATATAATATATATATATATATGAGGGGGGATCGGTTTATACCAGTGTAAGTCTTTTTTGACTTATACTCATTTTCAATCGTTAGATCTACTTTCATCTAATGGTTGAGATGATTTCATTAAAAGTAACCATTAGATGAAAATGGATCTAACGGTTAAAAATGAGTGTAAGTCAAAAAAGACTTACACTGGTGTAAATTGATCCTCCCTCTATATATATATATATAAAACTACTTCAAGGGTCATCAATAACATTTATAAAATTCAAGTTTATATGCATATATATGGATTACTTAAATTATCATTAATTATATTTAATAAATTCAATTTATTAATGCATCTATAAAGTCAAGCTAAATTTATTTTATATTTGGGTACAATTTTATTATATATATAAATATAGATATAGATAATTGATTCAGTAGCAGCAAAATCATCTTTTTTCTAAAGTAAATCTGAACCAAACAAAAACACAGCTGTGCAAATCAATTATATTGAACTCAAACGGAAGTTTAGATGGTGCAAAATCTAAAACAAACATGCACTAAGTAATTTGGCTATATATATCGCTCTATAAACCAGTCTCAAATTAGAAGATGAAAAATGAAAAATAATCTGGATGGTTAGCTTTTTATCTAAGAGACAAGTATACACAAAATGTCAAGTGCGATTTAAATTTGTTATATTGTATTTAAATGTACTTTCAGATGTTTTTCTGCAAAATACTTTGACATATGAAAAGAGTTACCTACGAAACTCCTTTCTTTTAAAAAAAATAAAAATAGAAGACGGTAGAAAATTAGTAATTCACATACCTCTTTCACATAATTTTTTTACAATGTATTTGTTTTTTCGGCATGCATAATACACAGTGCATTATTGATGGGAGAGAAGAAATGAAGTAACACATAAGAATAACTAACATAAAACTTGCCAATTTGCAGGAGTACATGCATATGGATCTGACCTGGAATTCGTGGAAGTATCTTATTTTTTTAATGCTCAGTTTGAATTCTAGTTAGAGTTGATTTGAATGTGTTTTGGTAATTGATAAATCTAGATCATAATAAATATTTGATAACAAGTCAGACTTCATTTTCTAAGGATATAGAGGCTTGCACGCAATTATTGAAGTGGGTTACCGCAATGTGAAGCCTCCAACACATGAAGGTATATCTTTGATTATGTCGATAATGAATTAATTAATACAATCTTCGTATTTCATATGATAATTATAAAGTATCCTACATTGAAATGGCAATTGATTAAAGTTGGAAATGCCTCCCATTCAGAGATGTCAGGTTTTAGGGAAATTATAGAATGACAGCCATTATTAATCTTATAGCAGTATATTAAAAAGTAATAACAGACATCCAATTAAGCAGAGCTCATTTTTAGGTGCAAAGTGCAAACTCATAACTTCGTTTTTGTCTGTCTTTTTTCTTTTATTTTTGATAAACCGTTTTTATCTGTTTTAAACTCTGGACTAGAAAAAACCATGATAAAATAATTTACAGATAAGAGAGTTATGAACAGGAAAAAAAACACCAAACAATGAAAGGAGGAGTCACATGAGTTAGCCGTCTAACGTTATGCTAAACTTCTTTTGGGATTTTTTTTTTAAATACATAAAGCATCCGGGTAAGGGAGATGAAAAGGTAGCATTACATAGGAGCGGCAAACGATTAGGTGAGGGAGATAGAAAGGTGACTTGATAGAAGAACATCAACATTACACTTTGTAAGTAGGGGTGTTCACGGGTCCAGTCCGACCCGTGAACCCGATTAACTTGAACTGATCCGATATAATATATTCGAGTTAGTTCGAATTATCAGGTTAAACCCGATAAACTCGTTTAGGTATTGGTTCGGATTACGGATTCAAGAAACTAACTCGATGACCTGACTTAAAACCACGTCGTTTTGGGATACTTTCCCCCTCTCCTCTTCATTTCTTCTTATTTCTCTTCTTTCTGCAAAAATCCCAAATCAGAAACTCTAGCGCCACCCCCTCTCACACACTACTCACTCTCTGCAAATCAAAATCCCCAAATTGAAGAAACCCTCCCTTAACCCTAAGCGCAACGTCACCATCCACCATCCACCATCCACCTCTCCTCTCGGCACAGTCACGACCCATCATTGGTTTGCTGCTCTCAAGTCCCAACTCATTTCGTTTCTGTTCTCACTTTGACTTTGTCACTCACTTCTCAATCTCATTTCACTTTTCAAATCCAAGCCTTTGCCCTCTAGCCTCACTCACTCTTTGCATCTGCCTCTGCCCTCTTCCCAAATCTCTCACCGTCCATCTCTGCCTTACCACTGAACTCCGTCGCATTGTTCAGACTTCAAATCTTGCCATGACCAAACCCCTCACCGCGAATCCCAATTCGCTTTCCGCAACCACCGTGCCGCCGTCACCTCCCAACAACTGAGCCAGAACACAGATCCACCGCGAACTCCGCCTCGTTGTTAAGATCTTGACCTCTCGAACTAGAATCCACGCACCGCGAACCACCAGTCATCGTCGACTATCGTAAGCCCAGCTACCACCAATCTCTGAGAATATAGTCCGGCCCGCTGCCCACATCGTGGTCAGCCATCGTCGCGCTGTCCACTCGCCAGAACCCCTCTCCGTCTAGCCACCGTTCCCCAGTAGCAGTGCACCTCCCGTCGTTACCCAGTAGCCAGTAGGCCAATACCAACATTCCACTATTATCCTTTTTATTTATTTTATTCCTTTTATTTAACTTTTGTGGTCACTGTTTTATTTATTTATGTATTTATTTATTTATTTATTTTTTGAAGTTGGTTCTAATTGTGGGCTTGATTCGGGTGATTACTCACCCGATTGATATAAAAAAAATTTAATGAACCACAATCCGATTACTCGATCCAAACCAACTTGATTGTAATCAAGTTGGTTCAGTTCGGGTTACCCGAAAATTTTTCTCTTAAACCGACTCAACCCAACCCGACTTAGCTTAATTGGTTTGGACATTTTTTTTCCTAAACCCGATCCATCCTGACTCGTGAATACTCCTATCTGTAAGTATCCAATTTTGTCCTAGTTTTTTTAAATTTATTAATTTATTTATCTTATCTCTTTTTAATTACTAACTTTATTTCTTCCTTGGATTATAGCATTTTGGTCCAATTCACCCCGTTGATCCAAATTAATCTAACAAGCTGGCCTATTTTTATTTTTATTATTATTTCGTTCCTCATTTGGCCCATTTCCATGACTCATCGTGGCCCTTACTAAAATTAAGATTAATTAAGGAAAAAAGAAGAAGAGAAGAACAAAAGTCTCCTTATGGGCTTGGCCCATTTTCTCTCAAGTGTTAATGAATTAAAAAAGAAGAAGAAGCAAGAACATAGATGCGGCCAAGGAGAGGCCCAAAGCAAAAGACAAGACAAGCTTTTATGGGATAATGACAGAAAAAAGGAAAAAAAGTGATGCCAGAGGTTTTAAAAATAAAACACTAAAAGAGAATAGAGTTGCTATCAGCGTAATACAAGCTAAGATTAAAAAAAAGTGAGCCAAGGAACTAAACATAGAAAATGGAAGGATGCAGGAGGCAAAAGGAGAAATGAGACAAATTTTAAAGTAAAAAAAAATGGAGTGAGAAAGAGACTACACAATTTGGTCTCTAGAAAACCCAGCTTGAAGATTTTTTTTTTCTCTGGGTCTATAAAAGGGGAAGCAATGCAGAGAGAGGGAGCATCTTTGGGTGCTATTAGTGAGGGAGGGTAAGAAGTGAGGTTGTAGAGAAACACATTGAGTGTAGAGAAACTTTGTTAGTGTTTTTCTGAAAATTTGAGGTATACTGCTTTCCTCTCTCATCATGCATTTTGATTTTCGCCATTGTCGTTTGAATATAGATGGGTAGAATTGCTACATTTTTCCCCACTCCATGTTCTGGCTTACTCACGATCTTCACTATTCTCACCACCACACACTTCACTTTCACACAGCTATCAGTACCACAAAAAAGCAACAAAATAGAACCCGCATTCACACCGCAGCACGATGAGAAAGAAAAGAAACAAGTTTGCATTATTGAAGTTATGTTTGGATATCTAATGATGGATGAAATAAAATGGAATAGAGTGGAACAGAATACAATGAAATGAGATGAAATGAAATAAAATTATTATACCATTGTTATGATATTTTATGATGGAATGAAGAAAAATTTCTATTCCATTGTTTACAAAGTGAAGAGAATGGTAAGAGTTATAAATTTATAATTTTTTTAAGCCAAGCTTGTTATATTTGAAGCAAACTTTTTTCCTTTAAAATAAAGAAAATAATAAAATCATAGAATTAGAAACTTTTGTTAACATTTTTTTAGTCAAATAGCTTGGGTTAAAGTCAGAGTGTTTGAAAATGCAAATAAAAATCATAAAGGATAAAGATAATAAAAATAAAAAACGTGTTTTATTTTCTTTTGTTGACTTATTGGTTTTTGTTTTTATTTTTATTGGTGTGTTTATTTTTATTACATTATTGAACTTTGCTTTAAATGGTGATTTTGCACTAATTTTACAAATAATTTTGTTTTTAAAAATGGGTTAGTTGAATTATGACAACTTGTTAGTCTTGTTATTTTTTTTAAGAGTCATTTAAGCCGTAACAGTTTGATGACTTGAATTTTTCTTGTAAAATCAAGTGAATTTTCTAAAACAATAAAATAAAATATTTTCTTTAATTAAAATTGATTAACCCACACTTATTTTATAAAGAATAATGTGACTTTAAGTTTTTTATTGCACAAGGAGATACATTGGAGCGAAAATTATTTTCTGCATGAACCAAAATTAAATTTTTATAATTTAGTCTTTTGTTTGATTTTCTTGTAAATATTTTGGTACGTGTTTTGTTTTATTTTGCTTGAAAATATTGTGATTTATATTTCCTTGATATTATAAATGTTGTGATTATTGATGTTTGTCTTAGTTTATTTTATGAGATAAATTTAATATGTTTAAGTTATTTAATTTGCATAATTAATTTTAAGGTAACTGCCTTTGAACGGATGTATCAAGGGTACAGTAAAGTTTAGTCTTAATCTTTTCTTGTGCACAATTGACTCCCGGACCTAACTTGGTTTTCGCAGACTGATTTTCTAAAGTTTTAAAAAGGGTTTTCCAATTTTTTCCTAACCAATAAAATTGATGGTGTCTCCCTTTAAACCTATTTATTTTTCAAAATTTTGGGGTTGCCTTCCGTTGCGATCCCAGTCGTGACACACTCAAATCATAAAGATTTAGTCTGATGTCATTTCAGTTACAAATTCTTTACTGAGAAATTTATTTGGAAAATGTTTATTACGGTTTCAATTTATCTATTTTCACTTCTCTTTAATTTTTTTTTCATTTTTATGAAATGTCCTTTATTAAATGCCTCTTATTAGCTTGATTCAATTATTTAATAAAGGACATTAAAGAAAAATAAGAGAAAAATTAATTAAGGAAGAGTAGTGATCCATCCTAGAGCTTTGGGCCTACAAAAGCCAAGCCCACTAACAACTGAAGGGCATTCCCTAACCTTATACAAAAGGGTTATCCCTTCTAGACCAATAAGACTCTAACAAGTATGCCAAACTAGGCCAACAACGTGAGGTCCCTTTAGGATACAAACTTTCCTGCATACTATCGACCACCACAAGGATTCCATCTAGAAATAGCAACATTAAGGATGCTGGTAAGCATATTTTCCTTCTCCTAGCGAAACCTAGCACACCATACTGACTTGAGCGTTGAAGTGTCTTTGCAAGTATCAAACCCTTCATTTTCAAGATCTCCAAGCTTAAAGGCTACTCAGTAGGAATCCGGTTTTGGCCCAAAGAACCTAAGAGTATCAGGATAGAACATTAGTGCGATATGTAGGAATATAGTAAATTGTCATTCCCACCTTATACTATGACTATTACTAGGAAGCAAACAACAACGAACTAAGAGCAGAGGGATGAGGTTGAAGCCTTTGTCACACTCAATAGGCCAACTGTATCCCAACGACTCTGTTCTGTCATCTAAAGGGTGGAGCAACCCACCCACCAGCTCTAAGCTTCTTCTCTAGCTCAACAAGCTCCCTCTTCAATCCTACAGGAGCAGCGAGCAATAAATTTGCCTCCCATTAACCAGCAGTTGTACGCCATGCTCAACTGTTAGTAGGACTAGTTCACGGAGATTTTAGAAGCCCTGAATGGAAATCGAGAGCACGTAACTGAAAATGATGCTGAAGTAGGCATGGATCACGGAGCTTAGGTGGTGACACAACCACATGTTGTTGAACAATCCCACTCTTACTGTGAACCGTAAAGAAGGTATGAGCCTTCTGTTGCCTATGGCCCTTTGCACTAGTTTAGGGTCCATTACAATTCTAGCCACATGTTCTCTGACATCATTATGAGGGGTACAATTACCAAAAGGCTTTAAGCCTCATGTCGTTGAAGCATATGATAAGTCTATAGACCCCCAAGAGCGCTTGAACACTTTTATGGCCTTTATATTGCTCATGGGGGCAGCCGACCCCATACAATGCCGAGTTTTCCTATGCACCTTTAAGAAAGCTGCTCAGAAATGGTTCAATGCCTTGCCAGCATGGTCAATTAACAACTTTGATGAACTAGCACAGAGTTTCTTTACTCATTTTGCAACAAGTAAAACTCAGCATAGGACCACTCAAAGTCTGTCTAGCATCAGGCAAGGGAAAGATAAGACCCTCTGTGATTACATGCATAGGTTCAATAGGGCCTGCTTAGAAGTCTGTGATTTTAATCATGATGCTGCCATGCATGCGATCATGAGCAGTCTGAAATGCAGAGAGTTCGCAAAATCGCTGGCTAAAAAGAGCTTGGAGACACTAGAGGAGCTGAAGTAGCACTCTGAAAAGTACATCAATATGAAGAAAACCCTAAAAGATATGAATGATGCCCACAAGGAACGAGACGAACCATAGAAGAAGGAAAAAGAACCTAAGGTCAAGGGCCTAAAGAACAATCCTAAGGGCTCACCACGAGGCAAGTTTGATGACTATACTCTACTCTGGGTCCACAGGAGCACAATTATGCAAGAAGTGTAAGCCATGAATCTCAATGATCTCCCGAAGCCTAAGCAGTTGAGGCCGAGATGATAGTTAGATAGAAGTAAGTATTGCAACTACCACCACGATTATGGGCACACCATGGAGAATAGTGTGGACCTCCGTGATGTTGTAGAGACTTTTATCCAACGCGGGCATCTTCAGAATTATGTTGAAGGATCCAGGGGGAACGAATCGCAGTGATACTAGATAAAAGAGAAAAGTAGAAGGAGTTTGAGCCCGCGACGTTGCTCTCAATCACCTACTGAATATTCCCCACCCAGGGAAAACGTCAAAAGGTGGAAGACAACATCTTCCAAGAGAGAAGCCAGACAAGACAATAAGGCCATGAGGGCTATCAACACTATCGTTGGGGGCTTCAATAGGGGAGGGTGGACGAGATCAACCTGTTGAAGGCATCTGAAAGTTGTACTCAACGTTGCTTCATGTCCTGTTATGAAACAGGGAAGCGGATCTTGAACACCAGTTATTAGTTTCACTAATGAGGACAAGGAAGGATCATCCCGAAAGGAGATGACCCCATATGGTGATTACAGTAAAAATGGTGAATGTAAGGATGAAAAGGGTCTTCATAGACTAAGGCATTTCGGCAGAGTCAAACCTGAAACCCTTTGTTACTAGCCTTATTGGGTCCTCAAGAGACAAAGTCAGGCCGAAAAGATACATCAAACTATTCATAACCTTTGGAGAAGAGCATTTGCACAAGACGGTAAAAGTCAAATTCTTAGTCATGGATTATCCGTCTGTGTATATGTGATCTTAGGAAGACCTTCCCTGAATGCTCTTAGAGCCATTGTCTCCATCCATCACCTCGCAATGAAATTCTTATCTGACGACAGAAAAGTAGTTACTATCAAGGGAGATTAAGCAATAGCCATGTGTTGCTATAATAATAGCTTAGACCACCTGGAATAAGACCCTAGACACCAAACTCCACCACTTCAAGGGGAAAACAAACACCCCTTAATGATGGCGAAGCTTGATGTCTAGGATAAGGTTCAATACATGAGATCCTAGCCAGAAGGGCAATTGCTTATGGTGAAGCTTGGAGACCAGCCAAACTAGGTGATGAAAAAAAGGGCTGACCTCCCAAAAGAAGAATGAATGAAGCTGACAGAAGTCCTCCAACTAAACAAGGAACTTTTTGCTTAGACATTCGCGGACATGCTTGGTCTCGACCCAAGCTTTATATGCCACAAACTGTCCATCAACCCAGAGTCAAGATGGAGGCATAAAGAAAAAGGAAGGTAAGCCAGAGCGTCAAAAAAATAATAAACGAATAAGTAAAAGAGTTCTTGAAAACAAGATTTATTAGGGATGTATCCTATACCATTTGGTTAGCTAATGTTGTTCTGGTTAAGAAGTCCTTGGGAAAATGGCACATGTGTATGGATTACACAGACCTTAACAAAGCTTGCCCCAAGGACCCTTACCCTTTACCAAATATTAATAAGTTAGTGGATGGATCCTCATGTTATCAATTCCTTTCCTTCATAGACGTATACTCAGGATGTAATCAGATCTCGATGGATCCGAAAGATGAGGAGAAAATGACTTTTATCACAGAAAGAGAAAGCTACTACTACAAAGTGATGCCTTTTAGCCTCAAGAACGTTGAAGTGACATACTAGAGAATGATGAATAAAGTCTTTAAAGAACAAATAGGTAACATCATGGAAATATACATTGACGACATGATTGTAAAGACCCTGGACACCAGAGACCATGTAAACGTCCTCCAAGAAGTCTTTTTGTAGTTGAGAAAGCCCAATATGAGGCTAAACCCTGAAAAATATGCCTTCAAAGTCCAAGCTGAGAAGTTTTGGGGTTCTTTCTAACCAATAGAGGGATTAAAACTAACTTCGATAAGTGCCAAGTTATCATCAATATAAGAAGCCCCAACATCTTGAAGGAAATTCAGCAGCTGACAGGATGGATAACAACCTTGACCAAGTTCATCTTTAAGTCTGCTCATAAAGCTCTCCTCTTCTTCAAACTTTTATAAAAAGGCAAAGACTTCGAGTGGACTTCGAAATATGAAGAGTCTTTCCAGAATCTAAAGAGCAGTCTCGCCATACCTTCGATTTTGACGAGACTAACAGAAGGAAACATTCTATTTTTGTACCTTTTAGTATCAGTAGAAGCTGTGAGCTCAGTTTTAGTTCGAGAAACGGTTGAAGGCCAAAAGCTAGTCTACTTTGTTAGCAAAGTTATGTAGGGCCCTAAGGTCTGCTATCAGAAAATAGAAAAATTGGCTTTTGCTTTACTTGTTTTAGCAAGAAGGTTATAACAATATTTCTAGTGCCATCTTGTGGTGGTAAGGACGAACCATCCCATATGACATGTGCTACACAAGTCAGAGCTCGCAGGACAGATGATTGCGTGGTCAGTGGAATTGTCAGAGTTTGACATAAGTTATGAGCCAAGGCAAGCGGTTAAAGCCTAAGCGCTCTCTGACTTCGTAGTAGAATTCACTCACCCCCTGTTACATGAAGAAGAGGGTGAGTGGACAATCTACTTAATGGAGCGTCAAACCTTAAGGGTAGTAGAGCAGGAACAATCTTGGAAAAGACCAATGGAGTCACCTTTGAGCAGTCATTGAGAGAATACTAATTCTCAACTAATGACATCTCAGGTTTTGGGAGAATACCAAGCCAAGGATCCACAGTTATAGAAATATTTATCGAAGGTAAAGAAGTTCATAGAGGCATTCTCATATGTGAAGCTAGACCATATTCCTAAAGAGAAGAATTCCAGGGTGGACATGTTGTCCAAGTTGGCTAGTACAAAAAGCCCTCAGAATAATATGTTAGTAATTCAAGAAACATTACCTAGTCCCAACATCATACAAAAAGATCAGATAATGACCATTTCAGGCAATGATAGTTAGATGAAGCCCATAATCGCCTATCTTAAAGACAATTAGCTCCCTTTTGACCAAATGAAAGCCAAAAAGGTAACCAAAAAGGTAGTATAACATTTGATTTTTTATGATAAGCTCTATCACAAGGGTCTCTCTATTCTATTGCTGAAATGCCTCGCTCTTGAGGACGCCCAATATGTCTTGGTCGAAACCCATGAGGGGTATTACGTCTAATATTTAAGAGGAAGGACCTTAGCAAGGAAAGCCCTGTGAGCTAGATACTTCTGGCTTACCATGACGAACGACGCCTTATCCTACGTACAAAAATGCGATAAGTGCTAGAAGTACGTTGATATCCAAAACACCCCCTTGAAAAACTATCCACCATCTCAATTCCATGGCCATTTTGCAAATGAGGCTTAGATTTGCTGGGACCATTCCCACAAGCCCCTGAGTAGTTGAAATATCTAGTAGTTGCTGTGGATTATTTCACTAAATGGATAGAAGCAGAACCTTTAGCCACCATAACTACATAAAGAATCGAGAAATTCTTGAAGAGGCTTATTTTCAGGTTTAGGATCCCCGAGTCTATCGTCATGGACAACGAGACTCAAATTCCTAGACAAGAAGTTCAGGGATATGTGTGTCAGCTTGAAGATAAGGTAACATTTACCTCAGTGGAGTATTCCCAAGCCAATGGCTAAGTCGAAGCTGCCAACAAGACGATCCTTCTAGGACTTAAATGCATACTACATGACACCAAGGGTGATTGGACGGAGCAACTCGAACATATCTTGTGGGCATATCGGAAGATCCCTAACTCAGCTATAAGGGAGACTTCGTTTAAGCTCACATATAGGTGCGAGGCAATGATTCTCGTGAAAATCAGAGAACCAAGTTGGAGGAGAGAGCATTTTTTTTCGAATAGGCCAACGATGATTTACGAAGAGAAGAACTTGATTTGAATGAAGAAAATTAGAGCATAGCCTACATTAGGGAAATTGCCTTTAAACTCAGAACTACTTTAAGATATAACAAGAGAGTCCTTCCACAATGGTTTAGAGAAGGGGGCCTCGTCCTTAGAAAGGCTAGCATTTGAGGATGAAATATAAGGGATAGAAAGCTGGTAGCAAACTGGGAAGGCCTTTATCAAATCATGAAGGTCCTCGATAAAGGGGCCTATAGAATCGTTAATCTATTTGGAAAAGAACTACCTAGGGCATGGAATGTTGTCAACTTGAAAAAGTATTATAGTTAGTTAAGTTCTTAGTTTAGATCACCATTTCAACTTTGTAAAAAGGATAACCTTGATCAAAGCATTGCTAAAGGGACAACGGATCCTTAAAGCAACTTAACATTGCTAAAGAGACAATGGATCCCTAAAGTAATTCAACATTGCTATAGGGGCAATGGATACCTAAAGCAACCTAACTTCGCTAAAGGGGCCATGAATCCCGGACTCGTTCAGTTCGGTAAAAGACAACGAATCCTAGACTCACTCAGTTCGTTAAGGGACATTGGATGCTAGACTCGTTCAGCTCAACAAGGGGCATTGGATCCCTAAAAAAAAAACAACCACATATATCAGTTCTATTTAGAAGAATAATATTAAGACAAAATATCCAAAAAGGTAAATTTATTATTATTCATATTCCAAACATCATCAACTTTACAAGGAAGACTTATAAGCTACATCTATACAAGAGTGACTGCTTGAAAGAAGCCATGAAGGTAGCCTAATAAGATGATGATGATGATCAAGCACTGATCATGGCCGCCTCAAATGTTCCTTAAGATGCGAGCACCTATCTTTTTCTTATTGATCAACATGAGAAGAAGGCTTCATAACCCTAAATGCTCAAAGCACCCCTGTGCACCCAGGGCATATTTAGCACCCTCGGTGACTGTTAGAAGGGCAGAGGAGGGAGAACGGTGAAACCCTTCCACGCCTTACAGGAATTATAATAGAAGCCACAGTCTTTTCCAACAAGAGTAGTATCTTGTTTTGATGTTGCATAGGCCTGGAAAGAGAGATTTTTTTTGCTTGGAAAAATACTTCCAAGAATGCTGACTAAGCCACATAGAGAAAATCCTGGAGAGAAAATCCTCTACTATAAAAATATGTAGGAAAAAAAAGGAACACCTTTAAGGATTTAGGAAAGAAGTGAAAGATGTTTTTCAAAAGGGACATGGCCCTCAACATATACACAAGAAGCAAAGAAGGGCCACCCTCTTCAAAAGACCTGATTTCAGACATAGCTAGAAAATGAAAGAAAAGAACGAGTGATAACTCTACCATAAACATTCCCTATTTATAAAGAGAATAATGCACTCTGATTGGCTCCTAAAAAGGTGAATCGACTACATACTCAAAGTCACGTTTAAATGTTCCTCCCCTATGATTGGTTATAGAAGTAGTGGGCAGTTGGGAAAGGGAGCAAAAAACTATTGTTGTTAAAACAATTTTAATTCCTAATAAATTCAAATAAATTGTTCCCAAGCAGGCATAAACTACGATAAAGTTTCAAGGTAAAGGCTACCAAAGGGACGTTGAATCCCTAAAAATAACGAAGTGCTTTCAAACAACAATCAATAGAGAGACCACGAGGGAACATGCTAAACATTAACTTATGAGTATAGGACCACATATCCTAACTTTTATGGGACCTTAGATCATAACTCACTAAGTTCCTTAACGTTAACTTACGAGTATGGGAACCAAATCCTGACTTTTATAAGACCTTAGATTCCAACTTGCTAAGTTCCTAAATGTTAACTTATGAGCATAGAACCACGGATCCCAACTTTTATAGGATCTTAGACCCCAACTTGCCAAATTCCTAAATGATCATTCACATACGAGTTTGAGACCACAAACTCCAATCCTTGACGACTGTAGACCTTTAAATGCTACAAAAATTTGTACTTAAAAAATCCTAAGTATAAGAAATCAAATTTGGGCACCCCGAAGGCTTTGGACCTCGAAGGGGAAAGAAGCAAACAAAACAAGAGAGAAAACAGTATTGAACGAAAAAGGAAAAAAGGAAAAATATTGTCAAGGCCCCGAATTCAACCAAAATATGTCTTTACAAAATAAAAAGCCCACACAGGGGCTAAAAATGGCTAAAGGAAAAAGAAAAACTTAAGCTGTAGGGTTGTTCTCAGCCTCTACCTCTGCCTCCTCTTTATCGACCTCGCCTAGAACCCCCTCGATGCCATCTAAACCAAGTTCACCCTATTCATCTTCATCTTCATCCCCTAGCACTAAGAGGATGATCTTCCTATTATCCACTATGCTGAGGTGGTCCCCCCTGGGGAACTCTATAATACCTGGATAAATAATAGAGACTTAGGTCAAAGCGTTGTTGAAAGACGTCTTGGTGGAGTTAGACTAGTTGTTTAAATACTTCAGCTTCTCCAACTCCAATGAATCCCTCTCTTGCTCCTAGGCACCGACCTATTTTTCTAGCTCCTTCATGTAGGCTTCTAGATTCGCCTTCGCTGAAGTTAGATCCTTCACGAACCCTTCCAAGTCTTTGTTCTTCATCTCAAGCCCACCAGCTTTCTCTTTCAACTTGTCATAACATTGTTGGGTCATTAACTTCTGCCCAACAAGTGCTTGAACCCTGTTGCCCGCATCCGCAACACACTTCTCAGTACCTTCCCATTTCACTTGAAGCTCAGACACTGTCTCACTTAGGAGTTAGTTATTTGTTTCCAAGACAGATTCTTGATTAACATCCAAGGCTTTCTCCAAATAACGGACAATAGAGGAAAAGTGGTACTGCATCTTTTGGAGATAAAGGTAGAATTTGGAGAGCGAACATACTTTTAACCTCTCCATCTCAACATCCCAACAATAGAAGATGTCAGAGTGACAACAGATGTCAAAAGACTTATCCCAAATGCAATCAGAGGAAGAGGAAGTAGTAGTTAAGTCAACAATCACCTTGGTGGCGTGCACAAAAGATTCGTGGACGTTCAGAGCATGTCTTAAAGAGACATCAAAAGGTGTAGACCCACCCACCACCGCCTTCTTAGGACGACTCTCTTCCACCTCATCAACCCCATTGCGTTTTTTGTCCCTGGGGATGAGAGGATCAGATCTCGACCCCCAAAGTGGCAGAACTCCACAACTTGACCTTGATCATCCTCTGGGTTCTTATCAGCTCCCTAATATCTTTGGAGTCCACTATATTATCAGCAAAAGAAAGGAAACATGGTTACAACCACGAAAACAATTAAAATAAGCATAAGATGTTAAGGACAGGTGACGACACCTGTCTTGTACTTACTAACGTAGCCTTAGACCTCCAGAGGGCTCCAATTTACTATTGTCGAGCATTGGAGGTTTTCAACCTTGTTGGTAATATCCACTAAAAAAATTAAAAGTAGGTTTCTTAACCACACTCAGCTGCTCCTACTTTATATGAAGTATCATCTTGTACTTGAATCGCTCGTTCTAGCTTAAAAGGAAGTGTGGCCCGACTTCTTCATCAATAAAGAACGAAATATGGTCCTCACGTCCCCGAAGTTTGAAGAACTCCTCCTTAAAATCTTTTTATGACTCATCATACAACTCAAAACACTTCCGATGCATATGGTTCTAGATGGTGATCCAAGCAAGTTTGCTTCCCAAAGTCGAGCCTATCACATCAAACATGTAGAAAAAGAGTTTGATACTGGGCTCAACTTCAAAATGATGGCACACGATCTTAAAAGATTGGATGTAGGCTCGGCTATTAGAATGAAGTTGAGAATGAGTAGCTTTGATCTGGTTCAACACTTCAATGTAAAAACTCGGGGAATAGAATCTTCAGACCAAGCCTAGTAAAGAAGGTCTTTGTACATATACTATTAAGAAGCTTTTAGAAAATGAGATGAAATGTTTTCAAATTTCATAAATGTTGAAAATAAAGAAATATAGACACAAGAAAGTCTAGATAATGCTTCTGTATATTCTTTGAATTATCTTTGAATATCTTAATTATATCTGAATTAATCAGTGTGTACAAGAGAATTCCCTATTTATAGGAGAGAGAGTCTATATAAAAAAAGAAATACAATCAAATATAATCAAAATAGTATATTTAATTATGTGCGAACCAAATCCCTAAGTGATGAGATAATTAAAAGTTTCAAACTCAAGTGCAGGTTATCTACCAATACTTCAAGCATCTACTGTGCCAATGTCTTGTCTACAATGAATCAAGATATTCATTATACTAGAAGAGTTTCTAAATTAATCAGAAACAACCTACAACACATATAAAGATCACATCAAAATATATCATTCAAGCACAAGAAGGAAATTAATCTAACCTCAACATATTACCAAGAGCTTCACTCTTTCACCCAAGCAAGATGAAGATTTAGTTACTCATAGACAAGAAGAAAGAAAGAGAGAAGAAGAAGATGATGAACATAACTTCAATTAAGAACAATAGAAAACTACACAAAGGAAACAATTAACATATAAATATGAAAGTAAACTCTAAGCTAAGCTAACCCCCTTAAATGATTAGCTTTTGCCTCCTTTTATAGAATTCAAGGAGTGCAAGAAGACAATAGAGTTGTTTGATGATGAGAAGTAAAATCAAAATAGATGATGAAAGGGCTGAAATTATAGACTTTCTTGGCTCCGAAATGTCTATGCTCTTAGCTCATGGCATGCGTCATTTTTTAGCCAAGTGGTCTTCATGAAAGTTCTAGAAAATTATCTCAGCTTTCCAGAGACACCTATTTCATCCAAATCCAACAACCACAGCTCGAGATATGACCCAATTACTGCTCATGGGTCAGGCCCAACTTTAGCACCTCTGTTCTGACTTCCAAGCCCAATATCACCTTTAAGGAATCCAAAATAGCTTTTGTGTTTTTCATGAAAGTTGTAGATATAGGTCTTAACCTTCTACTGTCAAAATTTCAAAATTGTTGAACTCCTACAGCCCGAGATATAGCCTAATAGTACATAGAGGTCAAGTTGTCAGGTTCAAAACTCTAGATTTTGCTTCAACTCCAATTTGAGTTATCCAAACGTGTGTCCCTAGTCTTGAGACCTTCATAAAAGTTGTAGAAATTTATCTTAGCTTAAAAAAAAGACCAAAATCACATCCATCAAATATTTGTAACTCAAATTATAGTCAGTTTACTGAAAAAGCCAAGTGAGAAGGTTATACAATGCATGAAATATATTGCTATCAATGTGGCTCTTGCTATCAAGTGAATAGTTATTAGAGAATTATCTTAATTTTTCAACAAGACCAGAATCATATTAATCAAATAATTGCAACTCAAATTGTGGCCACTTTACTTAAGAATGCAACCACCCAAATTAATGATAATTCAAGCAATAATTTATTCAATGATCCAATTAAGCTTAATTTCATAAAATGTGGTAAAATCAACTTAATTAAGCTAAATTGAACCTTAAGAAGCCTAGTGAGAGGATTATAAAATGAATAAAATACGTTATTATCAAATTTCCTCACACTAAACTTTTGCACTCCTGGGCAAAACATATAAGAAAAAACTAAGGAACAAAGAAAAACAACACAGGCTCAAACTAAAAACTCTAAAAGATTTAATGAAACAAGAAGAGCAACCAATCATTCAAGGGATCAAAGCATTTTGGAGGTAATATTTCTTCACATCTCAAACCATCAAGTAAGGAAACTTCAGTTGAAAAGAACGAATCGAGAATGAAAGATCCTCACAGGATTCACTCTCAATCCCTCAAGTGTTTAAAATGGTAGATATTTCACTCAATTCAACCCATGAAAAATTGCACTACCATAAGTTTGCTTATCTTCTACTTCTCCGCTACTTAGAACATATGCATACAAAAATCATAAGGACTTTATTCAAGGTTGTAACGGGGTCATGATAAAGAATGAGGGATAATATGGATATGAGAAGATAAATACCAAAGAGAATAAAAGAGCACTATGGTACATTTAGAGTGAAGAAGATATTTGAAAACATTCATCATAAAAGACAATGACCAATATTTGACAAATATTTTGTTGAAGATCAATATCAAATTAGTGAGTTGAATTCATTGTTAGGCATAAACTTTTTCCTTTTTTTCCTGTTGTTTCCAAGCATCCATCTTTATTCTAGATATGGATATGTCACATGGTGTATTAGGAGACTCTGATAATCTTTTGATTGCAGCAGTGGTCAGCTCTTTCTTTCTTTTCTTTTCTTTTTCAATATTTTACACACACACCCCCACCCCCACCCTTGTTTAAGAACAAGGCCAATGCTCTCTTATTCCCTAAGGTTGGGTAAAAACATGTTCTTTTTTTTTCTTTTTTTAAAGGCACGTAATGAGCTAAAAACAAGAAATAGTCAAATAAGCTCAAAGGGGTTACACAAGGGAAAATATACAAGGATGGCTATTTGGTCAAAGTAGCTATTTCAAAGTGCCTCAATCATATTTATGTATGCATGTGAAAATATAGCCTAAAAAAGAATCAAAGCAAGTTCTAGAGTAACAATTTCATGAGTGAAAATCACACAAGAAAGAAGAGAATGGTACAAATGTTCAATCCATTCATCAATAGGCTTAAAATCTCACAAGGCATATTCTTATCATTCTCAATCCATCAATTCAACATTCATATCCAAGCATGTGATTTATAAGAAAGATGAAAATTTATGCTATGACCCAAGATATGCGTTTTGCTACTTCTAAAACAATTATTTCCTCAACTAAGATGCGTCTCAAGAATAAAATTACCTCCAGGGCAAAATTTACTCCTTACTCTACCATCCTTAATTAGTTTTGTTGTAGGTTTCTGACAATCATCTCACTAAACATACTTTCCCCAACTAAAATGTGTCTCAGGAGTAAAATTACTCCTTACTCTGTCATTATTCATTGATTTAGTAAGTTCTTGAAGTCATATCATACTTTCCTACTTTTTTTAAACTATCCTTCCCCCAACCAGATCACAACATTATCCACAATGTTAAAATATAGATGAGTAAAGGATAGAAGATAGTACCTATTTGGAGAAATCTGACACAAATTTAAACAGAAACAAAGTATAATAAATCAAATTAAAGGTAAAGGTAAATTAAAGATGAAGTGTCAGATCTGGCTTTCTTTGCATGCTACTTCCCGCACTGCTTACTGTTGACTAATCTATCTGAGCTATGATTTTCTCAGGTTTATAAACAAAAGCTTCTAATTTATCAATTAGCTCATCAATAGTGGAGGTAGAGATAAGAAATTTTCTTGCTGAAAGTGTGATAAATTTCTGTTTCACAGCTTTGTCAAGAAAAATTAACAAAAGATCAAAGAAATTATTAACATTCAACAAACTATTGGGTTTATGGTGGATGTTAAGTTGGGTCCAAGAGACAATTTGAAAAATTTCTTCCAAAGTATCAAAACCACCTAGTAAGGCAATGAATGCATCAGAGTTGTCAAGCATTATTTTCATTCGTCTATGCATAGATGATACTTGAATTTCTTCTCCAACTGTCTTTCCAGTGATGTTCATTTGAGCTAAAGGTCCAAGAATGACACCTAAACTCTGACTACCTCCTACAAATGCAGAGAGTGATACAACCCCCATTAACCCATGACAACCTCTCCCATATACAACATGAATATTTCTCGCAGCAAGTGTTCGACCAAGAGCGCTTGCTGCACTTACAAACTCTAAACCCTTCCCATAACTTGACCTAAAAAAAATACAGACATTTTGAAGGTTACGAACAGGAGGTCTCATAATTTCACCTTCCCTCTGAATGATTATGAGTTGGAGGAAAGTTGAGAGAATGGAGTGTTTAAATAGGAAAAAGAAGGGGAAAAGTAATCATAGCACCTATATGGGTAGGTTGGCTGTTGTCAGGAAAGTTTGAAATTAAGAAACACAAAATCCTTTTTTTTCTTTTTTTCTTTTTTTTTTCTTTTTGTTTTGTTTTGTTTTTTTTAACTTTAAGAAAACCATCAGGGTAAAGAAGTTTAGAAACCCCCGAAGGACCCTGTTCATAGGATCGTCTGTCCAAAAACTAAAATACAACAAAATCATACAAAGATAAAAGAAATATAATAACAAATGAGGACATACTTGTATGTACAGTTTTCATGGCATATCTTTATACTTCGCGTCATGAGTGCAGTAGACATTCACATCCGTTTATTTGAAGAAAAGAAAAAGAAGAAACCATCATGGATTTCAATCTTGGGTCTAGAACCTGGAGAGCTCACATTTGGGCTCGTAACATCAACAAAGATGCTAAAATTTGAAATCCGTAATGTCCAAGATCGAAAACATCCCATCCCAAGGCGCTGAGAGCCCCTTCTAATAATAGAGAGGATCAAGCTCAGATGCCTCATATGCTTTGGCAGCCGCAAGTTACTTCTCACTAATAACCAGAGTGAG
Organism: Ormosia emarginata; assembly: GCA_029884605.1. NCBI lineage: Eukaryota > Viridiplantae > Streptophyta > Magnoliopsida > Fabales > Fabaceae > Ormosia > Ormosia emarginata. Next base: position 9,181,160 of record JAQQTP010000083.1, on the reverse strand, counting down.
ACGCTTCTGCCTGTCCATCAACTCCATAGTGCCTAGATGGTAAACATTGGGTTATGGAGTGCAGCTCTCTACAGAGCATGGTACACGAACCTTTTTTAAGGACCAGCGTGCAAAGGTACACCCGAGTCAATGACGGGTCGGGCATCTTCCCGGGACTCCTAATCTAATTAAAGACCAAGTACAACCGTAGTTTCACCCTCTTTTTTTTTCAAGTTATTAAAACCTGATGAAAGGTGGGTGTATACTCATATGAGATTGGGATGGAGGTAGTATGTTCTTTCAGCTTTGTGACAAAGCATTGTTGACCAGTATTAGACCCATTCAAGACCAGCGTAACATAGGGCTCCCAAAAGGGACAAGTGGCCATAATATGACTGGCTGCCTCACATGTGAGATACAATCTACCTACTTTGTTTTTCAATTAAGAAGGCTGGATCAGGATGCATGCATTTCTTCATTCACGTTTTGTGTTACCAAAGCCAAACCTAAGATGTATACATACTTTTTTTTCTTTTTTTTTTGAACATGAAGAAGAAGAAGAAAATATGTACATGTTGTTGTGGATTTGACTCACATCTGCCTCTGGTCTCACGTCCAGAAACGGCTTAAATGGCTTCTATGAGTCGAGGATAAGCTTCCCATCTAATTTTCTTATAAATTGGCAAACATAGTCTTTTAGAGTCTGATTCCCAAGATTGTATTACTTTTGTTCATCCTTGAAGAGATTCCACAAGTTAAGAAGTTCACGATGCACTAAACCACAAGAATGCATATCAAGAATCAATAAGATATCATCTAATGACTCCTTACTCAGTCCATTCTTAATGAAGAAAATTTTGTCTTCTTTGTTTGCGGAAACTATCTCCAAAGAACCACATCGCTTGTTACAATTCCATCGTGCACATATGTGATAGACTTGTAATTTTTTTGCTCTTCTCTTTTTAGAATATGAACTTCTACCAAGACCTGGCATGTATGAATCAAATAAATTGAAGGCTCACCTGCTAGTCGGACCTTTGCTTTGATTATCCAATGTACATCTTCTTGCATATCCTTGTGCATTAATAATCTCAATCTTTCACATCTAACTTTGTAAATTTTTGTTAGAGCATTTTCAGGAAGAGAAGGAAAATGTTTTATCAGGTTTGAGAGAATGATATCCATTTTGAAGGAGAATGAATAAGTTATTTTGGGAAACTAAAAAAAATAAACTGACTTGAGAGTCACGGAGTACTGTTGTCGCAACTGAATTTGCGACGGGACGACAAAAAAGATTAGGATTTTGAAAATCAATAGAGTCGCCACCAATGTTTATTTAATTTGGGAAAACATTAGAAAAACCCTTAAAATAGGCAAACTGATTTTTTAGAAAACGAGCTTGAGTTCGGGAGTCGATTACAGGTAGGGAAAGTGTTAGCACCCTACACTGCCCGTTCTAAGAACGGTACCTTAAGTTAGTTGTGTAAATTTTAATAATATCAAATGTATTTATTTTACCCCTTTTTTTAAAAAATAAAATAAAATGAAACAACTAAATTATGAAAATTTATTTTTGGCTTGACAGAATAGGGATTCTGCTCCTACGTATCCTAGGGTGCAATGAGGAACTCAAAGTCACGTAATTCTGTAGAAAATGATTGTGGGTTAGTTGATTTTAATTAAAAGATTTTTTTTAAAAAAGATTTTATTTGAAAATAAAAAAAAACATTTTTGCACAGGATTCAAGTTAGCACCAGGCTACTCAATAAACCTTTATGATCCAAACGATGTTGAAGATAGCATCCGCTATTCAATCATTATCATTGGTCATTACATTTATTAAAATATTTTTTTTAAAGAAATATACAAGGACAAACAAGTAAATAGAATTTTCCATGAGCTAAATAAAACCAAATTAAACAAAATAACTCAAAACAACTTTTATTTATTATTATTTTTTCAACATTTTTCGTTTTTATTTTATTTTTCTATTTTTATTTTTTTCTCTTTCCACTTCTCATTAGTCACAAGACACAACATAAAATATATCATTAAATAAAGTGAATATTATAAGTAATCCTAATAACACAAATAAATAAACTCAAAAATATACTTTTATTTTTTTTATTATGATTCAAAGGCCCTGTTACAACAACCCAGAAACTTTTTTATTTTTTCTTGTTTTTTTTACTACAAATAAGGCCAGTAGCTAGTGCTCCAAATAAATCAAATCAGTTTTTATATTATATTTTTAGTTAAAAAATAGCCCACCTACGTAGAAGTGGACTTGCTTGTCCAGAGCATCTCCTTTTTTTTTTTACTTTTATATTTGTTTTTTTCTTTTTTTTAAGAGGCATCCTAAATCCAAGCATGTGAAATAGGTGGTTCAAAACCACTTTCCCTTTTTGCTTCAAAAACCACTTAAATCAGAAACTATCAGAACATAAAATGGGACACATAAACACACAGGCACGAAACGAAAATATCAGTGAGAAATCAAAATGAAGAGAAAATGAAATGGAGGCAAACCGTTAGTGGCGGTGCCATGGGGAAGGTGACGATCGCGGTTTCGGTGTTGGATCTGGCGACAAGGACGGGGTGGATCTGGTCCTAGGTGAGGGTGACAGAGGCTTTGACAGATCTGGTGATGATGGGTCTTTTTTCTTTTTTTTGTTTGGTTTATGGTTATTGGGTTGAAAAGATGGTGAAACTTGGTGGTTATGGTGGGTTTGAAGGTGGTGGTTATGGTGCTGTGGGTATTGGTTGCTTGGTAGTGGAAGGTTGAAGGGAAGAAGATGATGAATGGCGAAATTTTTTGGGGTGATGAACTTGGCAGTAGGAAGGTGGTGAAAAATGTGGGGAAAATGGCAGAAACTTTGGTATGATGCTCTTTGTGTTGTAAAAATTTCCAACCTCTCCTTTGTGTGTTTAACTAGGCATTTTATGTAGAGATCCCCCTCTTGGCAAATGGCTTCTCCCCTTTTTTTTTATGCTTTCCAACGGCACTTGGTAGAGAGATTGCCAGGGTTGACCAAGCTTGGGTCACACTTAGATTTCCCCTTTTGTGTTTGCTGCTCTCTGCTCCAAGCTCTTCCTTCTCCAATGCCTGCTGTCCTCCCCAATTCATGATAGGCAGCTCCCCAAGGTGTGCAGGAGCTAGCTGATGAACAGCTACGAAAATCCTACATTTTTTTTTTTTTTTTAACAACAGAAGGGAATTACATTTTTTACCTTTTTTTATATTTTTTGTTTTATTTTTAATTTTTTTTTTTTTATTTTTGTTTGCACAAATGAGAAAAAGCAATTATTTAACTAAGGTAGGTAAACAAAAATCTGACAAAGAAAACAAAGTGCTTACAACATTGCAATTAAGCCTTAACTCTTGATTAAGCGACAAAAATTTTATGAACAAAATTGGGTATCAACAACCGTCATCCGCCATTTAACCGGGGAGCTAAAAAACTACAAAACAAAATAAAGCCACAAAATTAAAGTAAATTATTCTCATAATAAGGATCAGAAAGAGAAATGAATTCTACTTCAGCAACTTAATTTTTCGGAAATGGTTTAAGTCTTTGTCCATTAACCTTAAATACATTACCATTCCTAGGATTCTCAATGTCTATGGCCCCATAAGGATATATATGTTTGACAATAAAAAGGCCAGTCCACCTAAATCTCAATTTTCCAAGGAATAGGTGAAGACGAGAATTATAAAGCAGAACTTTTTAACCAATTTCAAAAGATTTTCTCAAAATAGATTTGTCATGAAAAGCTTTTGTTCTTTCTTTATTAATTTTTGAGTTTTCATATGCATTATTTCTCAATTTCTCAAGTTCATTTATTTGCAATTTGCGTAACCTGTAAGCATCATTAAGATTTAAATTGAAAGCTTTAATGGCTCAAAATGCTTTATGTTCCAATTCTACAGGCAAGTGACAAGGTTTTCCATAGACTAACCGATAGGGTGACATGCCTAAAGATGTTTTAAAAGCAGTACGATAAGCCCAAAGTGCATCGTTTAGTCTTAAAGACCAATCTTTACGATTTGGGTTAACCATTTTTTCCAAAATTTGTTTAATTTTTCTATTTGCTAATTCTGCTTGTCCACTTGTTTGAGGTTATCTACCAATACTTCAAGCATCCACTGTGCCAATATCTTGTCTACAATGAATCAAGATATTCATTATACAAGAAGCGTTTCTAAATTAATCGGAAAAAATATACAACACATATAAAGATCACATCAAAATATATCATTCAAGCACAAGAAGGAAATTAATCTAACCTCAACATATTACCAAGAGTTTCACTCTTTCACCCAAGCAAGATGAAGATTTAGTTACTCATAGATAAGAAGAAAGAAAGAGAGAAGAAGAAGATGATGAACATAACTTCAATTAAGAACAATAGAAAACTGCACAAAGGAAACAATTAACATACAAACATGAAAGTAAACTCTAAGCTAAGCTAACCCCGTTAAATGATTAGTTTTTGCCTCCTTTTATAGAGTTTAAGGAGTGCAAGAAGACAATGGAGTTGTTTGATGATGAGAAGTAAAATCAAAATAGATGATGAATGAGTTGAAATTATAGACTTTCTTGGCTCCGAAATGTCTCTGCTCTTAGCTCATGGCATACATCTTTTTTGAGCCAAGTGGTCTTCATGAAAGTTCTAGAAAATTGTCTCAGCTTTCCAGAGACACCTACTTCATCCAAGTCCAACAACCACAACCCGAGATATGGCCCAATTACTGCTCATGGGTCAGGCCCAACTCTAGCACCTTTGTTCTGACTTCCAAGCCTAATATCACCTTCAAGGAATCAGAAATAGCTTTTGTGTTTTTTATGAAAGTTGTAGATATGGGTCTTAACCTTTTACTGTCAAAATTTTAGAATTGTTGAACTCCTATAGCCCGAGATATAGCCTAATAGTACATAGAGGTCAAGCTGTCAAGTTCAAAACTCTAGATTTTGCTTCAACTCCAATTTGAGTTATCCAAATGTGTGTCCCTAATCTTGAGACCTTCATGAAAGTTGTAGAAATTTATCTTAGCTTAAAAACAAGACCAAAATCACATCCATCGGATATTTGTAACTCAAATTATAGCCAGTTTACTGAAAAAGCCAAGTGAGAAGGTTATACAATGAATGAAATATATTGCTATCAATGTGACTCTTGCTATCAAGTGAATAGTTATTAGAGAATTATCTTAACTTTCCAACAAGACCAGAATCACATTAATCAGATAATTGCAACTCAAATTGTGACCACTTTACTTAAGAATGCAATCACCCAAATTAATGATAATTCAAGCAATAATTTCTTCAATGATCCAATTAAGCTTAATTTCATAAAATGTGACAAAATCAACTTAATTAAGTCAAATTGAACCTTAAGAAGCCTAGTGAGAGGATTATAAAATGAATAAAATATATTATTATCACTAAGATAACACAAAATCAAGCCTAATTTAATCTTGAGATATGTTATAGATATTCTAACATTGTCCCTCAAGCTAAAGCTACTAAGCTTTAGCTTTAGCTTCTTACAATTAGACACACAAAAATAAAATAAACTAAAAATAATATAAAAACACAACATCGAGATCTTGGAGAAGTCAATAGGCCCAAACTACATTTGAGATGGAAACATCTGCATGTAGGAAAATCTACAATGGGAACAGAGTCTGAACAGAGCCTACCATTAGAACAGAGTCTGGAGTCTGGGATGGAGTTGAAAACGAAGTCTATAATCTAGGATGTAGTCTGAAATAGAGTCTGGTATCAGAACAAAGTCTAAAATCTAAGACGGGGTTTGAAATAGTTTGACATCAGAACAGAGTCTGGAACGAAGTGAGAGAAAAACAGTGAGGATGAGTAAAAGGATTGACTCGGAGTGGACAAAGATGAGGAGAACAACAAAACTAAATTCAGATTTGATAGTGATTAGTAACGATTCTAGTGAGTTCCACGAACACTACATAGCGAAAAAGAAGAAACTCTCCTCAAGATGAATACCATGGCTCGATACCATGTGAGATTCCAACCTAAAACCAATTGGTATTAAGTGGAGTGATCCAACAGATATATAAACCGCACCCGAAAGATTGAGGCAAGCGATGTGAGACTCTTAACACCCCCTCCACGAATGCTTGGATGGAACAAGCGAGCTTAGCAAAGTAGGCTGGAGAAGCCTAGCGAAGTAGGCGACGAAAATGAGATCTTGACTCTGATACTATGTTGAAAATAGAGAAATATGGACATGAGAAAGTCTAAAGAAGATTTCTGTATATTATCTGAATTATCTTTGAATATACGAGTTAATCAGTGTATACAAGAAAACTCCTTATTTATAGGAGAGGAAGTTTATATAAAGAAAGAAATACAATAAAATATAATCAAAATAGTATCTCAAATTATGTGCGAACCAAATCCCTAGGATAATACAAAATCAAGTCTAATTTTATCTTGAGATATGTTCTAGATATTCTAACAATAAAACATAAGTTCAGTGATGTCTATAGATGATGATGCAGGCATTGCTCATTTGCATGGTGTCAACATTTTTGCTCCATGGATAGACTATATTTAAGGTGCTTTCAGTTTAAAATGTTCTTTTTTGATAGGATGCAAAACTTTGGCATTCTGCAATTTTTCTTCAAAACCAAGTTATAGTGTTATTTATTAAATTAAGAAAACATTCATTACACACTAACAAAAATTTGAGGATAAAAGGATAAAATTTGAGGAAGAACTTTTCATAAAATAAAAATTAATGGTTAAATTGTTATGAAAATAAGAAAAAAGACTCAAGAGATAGAAAAGAAATAGAGAGAATATGTAATTAATCAATATCAAATATATGTATTACACAAGGCATTCAAAGGAGAATTTATAGTCCAAAGCTGAAGTATTCAAAACTAATTAAATCTTAATTAGATACAAGTTTCACTATAACAAAATATTAGCCAAATACAAGTTTTATATAAGAGTTACCCCAAAGATATTTCTTGTGGATACTAATTTGCTGATAGGAGATTCATAAAGATCTTCTTTACGGCCTTATCTTAAGAAATTAGCATAGTTGCGATAATAAATACTTAATATATCTATATTAAATATCAATTTACCTTTAATAATTAAATAGTTATATATTTATTTAAGGTACTTTTACTACCATTTATATAATTAAATATTTATATATTTATTTAATTATATTTAGTTCAATTGGTTCAACTAGTGACCTGGTACCTCGACCGAGTCGATCTCTCTCGAGTTTAATAACTATAAACAAAGGTACTTGAGTATGCTTACCTTAGTCGTTAGCCTAAAAAATGCCTTAAATGCGCAATCTTGAAGAACGACATCATTGATGTGTGATGAAATGTCAGTATTAGGTTGAGGTTGAGCACTTGAAAATGGCAAAAGAAAAATGGAAGAAACCCAACTTCAAGAAAATAAAACTAGATCTTTCAACATATCAAAAAAAAAAAAACTAGATCCTTCATAAGACCATTTGCTGTGATGGGTTAATGGGCAAATCTTGAATTGTTTTTTATCAAAAAACAAAACCTTATCTATTTGTTATTTTTTAAAAGAAATATAAAAAGTAAAAGGAGAAGAAAATGGATTGAAAAAGAGGAAGTGTAGTTTGGTTAGACATGGTGGGAGGTGGTTCAGTCGGCCATAGGGGGACTTGGAGGCCAGTGCCGGTGAGTGATGGTCTACTACAAGAAATTCGGCATTTAGCAACTTTTTTTTGATAGATTCTGGGTCGTCGATAATCTAGGTAATTTCCATTGGAATATCTGTTGGAAAACCAATCGTCAAGTAAAAAATAATAATAAATTGAATAAGATTTCTAGTTTAATAATTTGCTGGAAAATAAAATCACAACTAATTTTTTATATTTTCGACAACTAATTTGTCGATAAATGTATGGGTTTCTTTTTTAGAGGTTTTATAGTGGATTATTTTCGCAAAAAATACTCCAATTTCTGTGGTAGAGCGCCGATGAATTATTAGTCAATTCTCTACCGGAATACTCTAGTAAATGAACTACTAACAAAATCTGAGGTTTTCGACAGATTAGCAGCTGGAAATTCAAAAAAATTCTGGAGGAAAAATTTTCGGTGGATACTAATCTGGCATAATTTTTTTTTATAAGAACAGTGTGCAACAACTTCCCTTCCACTTCTTCATTTTCTCTCCTCCTTCCTCCTTCCTTCTAGCGTGCTAGACAAATATGACTAGGAGATTTTCACGACGTGGATGTCACCCTTATCGGCGGGGATTAGAGGTAGGTATACGGGCCTTGGTCTGTGATAATCACATATTTTATTCATTAAGAAACCCTTATGTTTAGTCATTTACACTCTCCACATTCTTAATTGATTGAGTTTGGTATGATTTTGTGAGTTTGAGCTCAAATTGGTCCTAATTGAATATTTTCATCATTGTTGGGATTTGACACTGTTTCTGTATTTTGGCCATAACTTGAGTTCCTGATATCTGATAATCATGAATTTTACCTTGTAGGAAAGCTAGGAGGAAGCTCTACAACTTTGATGAAGAGCTCGAAGTCCAATACAGATGTCTAAGGGACCTAAGTTTACATGGAAGTCAGAATACGGGTTCTGTCACTAGAATCCGAACGGTGTGCACTCATAAAATCATATCTCAAGCTGTAATAAGGGAGATGGGTTGAAATTTGGACAGTTGATAGTTAAGACTCAAATAAACAACTTTCACTTTTTGAAAAAATGAAGTCTAATGGGTCAGTTTGAGCTTGCAAGTCGGATTAGAGGTGCTGAAGTTGGGTTTGAGCAACCTGTGGTATTTGGGCCATATCTTGGGCTGTAGGAAGCCAAATTGGACGATCCAGATATGCATGTTATAGCCAAGACAAAGATCTACAACTTTCATGCAGAGTACTTTTCATGAATCTGAAGTATAGTTGGTCGTTTTTGGCTTCCAAGTCAGGCACGAAATTTTCGTCCTCACCAACCCACTCAACCACTCCACTCACCAACCCACTCAACCAACCCACTCAACCACTCCTCTCACCAACCCATTCATCCACCCACTCCCCTTTGTCATTTTGTTACCCTAGACTTCTATAAAAGGACATCATTGGTTATCATGAAGAACAAGTTGTATTCTCCTTCATTTCTCTCATAGTTTCTTCTTGTTTCTTCATAGTTTCTCATAGCTTTTGTATATTTTGATGCTCCCTTTCATGGTAATAGAGGGCTAAGCTACTTTCGGTCAATTTGGGAGTCTTGAAGAGATTGTGGTTTAGATTCTTGAGACCTTGGTTATGTAATGTATTTGATTTATATTTGAATTCATCTTCTCTTCTTCTTCTTCTTCTTCTTCTTCTTCTTCTTCTTCTTCTTCTTCTTCTTCTTCTTCTTAATCTTGAATGCATGAATGGTGATTCTGTTTATGTTTGATCTGATTTGATCTTGATTTAAGATTAAGATTTGTGATGAAACTTAGAACTAATTGATCTAAACTAATCACATGACTGAAGATTGAGATTTGTGATGAAGCTTGGAACTGATTGATCTAAACTAATCACGTAATTGAAGAGGTTAGGTTACTGATTGGTGCCTAGGTTAATTGAATTCGGTGCTTAAATTGACATATATCTACATGAATGGTGCGATTGCAGATTTGTGTTTATCACTTGTCAATTGAATTCTGACGATTGTCTAGTGTGAATTCTCGGATCTAATGCTTTGAGATCTCGGTTAGATCCAAGTTAACCATTCAAATGTGCTTCAAATGTTTGTTGAAAGGTTTATGATTGAATTCACCCAATCTCGATAGATTTCTGAATTGATTTGTTCTTCTAATTGTTATTTCTCTTTAAATCTTGTCACTGTGATCCTTGAACCATCAAAACCCCCTTTTTTCTAACTTTCACTTGATTTGATCAAATTGCATCTACGATCCTTGAGGAGACGATCCGGTGTTGTTCACTATACTACAAGATTAGGTAATAACTTCGGTTATAATTTTGACTGAGTTCGGCGCTCGTCAAAATTTTGGCGCCGTTGCCGGGGATTAGTAAGTGTATTCTTTTCATTTTAAGTGTTTTTACTAACTTTTGCTTTTTATTAATTTTTCTAGCATTTTTATCCATTGTCTAGTGTATTTTACTTATTTATTTGTTTTTGTGTGATGCATGACTAGGTCCGAGCCTGATAACTTGGTTGACTTTGATCCTGAGATTGATAGAACCTTGCATAGGTTGATTAGAGCTCGTAGGCTAAGTGCAAGAATTGCTTCTAAATTTGATCTTAATATTGGGAGTGAACTTGAGATCTTGAATAATTCTGAAACCATGGCTGATAATATGCAGAATAGAACTCTTAAGGAACTTGCTGCTCCTGATATAACTAACCAGTCTTTGTGTATTCAATACCCAGATCTTGATGCTAATTTTGAGTTAAAATATGGATTGATACATTTGTTGCCCAAGTTTCACGGTTTTGCAGGTAAGGATCCCCATAAGCATCTAAAGGAGTTCCATGTAGTTTGTTCAACCATGAAGCCACATGGGATCTCAGAAGAGCACATCAAGCTGAGGGTATTTCTTTTCTCACTTGCTGATACAGCCAAGGATTGGTTATTTTATCTTTCACCAGGTTTAGTAACAAGTTGGACTGACATGAAGCGGTTGTTCTTAGAGAAATTTTTCCTTGCCTCTAGAGGCTTCTTTATTAGAAAAGATATATGTGGCATAAGACAAATGACAGAGAGAGACCTTACATGAATATTGGGAAAGATTCAAGAAGCTGTGCTCGAGCTGTCCCCACCACCAAATCACCGATCAACTCTTAATTCAATATTTCTATGAAGGCTTGCTGCCAAATGACAGAAGCATGGTGGATGCTGCCTCTGGAGGAGCCTTAGTAGACAAGATCCCTACAGCAACGAGAAATTTGATAGCAAACATGGCAGCCAACACCCAACAATTTGGCACACGAATTATTACCTCAACCAGAGGAGTCAATGAGATTCAATCGTCTCATGTACTGAGAATGGAACACAGACTTGATGAATTGACTTCTTTGGTGAGGCAGTTAGCAGTGGGACAACAAGCACCAATGCAGATGGGCTGCAACTCGTGTGTGGCATTTGCTCTTGTTCATCTCATCCCACGATGCATGCCCCACACTTCAGGATGGTGGTTCTATTTTTCCAGAGCAATCATTGCGGCCCTGGTATTTTTCCTGGTAGACCCCAATATCGCAATCACAAAGAAGAACCTGGTATGATCCATTTTCTAATACTTATAACCCCGGCTGAGGGACCATCCCAACCCGAGATATGAAAATTCGTCAACAACAACAACAAAGACTACCAACAAGAAGAACCACGCTTTAGATACCAAGCTACGTGCCCTAGCAACAAGTACCAACCACCTCGCATTTAGGCAAGCACAACTGCGCCGCCACCCATGCAAAACCTCTCCAGCCTACTGTTCCAAGCCCCACTCCACCGAGCCACCTTTCGAAGACTTAATGAAACAGTTTCAGCAGAATGTCAATGCCACCATCCAATTTACAAACTCAAATTGGGCGGATGGCAACCACTCTGCAGTGAACCGAAAAGTCAAGGGTCGAACCAATTGCCTTCACAAACAAATCACAACCCAAGAGGTAATGTAAGTGCCATTAGCTTGAGAAGTGGCGAGAGAAGTTGACGGTCCTACTCCACCACACCCGAACTACAAGTGCAAAGAACCGAAGGTGACCAAAAACGGAAGAAAGTGGATAGCTCACCAAAAATCAGTGACACAGAAGAAATGTGCAGAGAATTCAAATCTGGCCATTCGACTACCTTTTCCAAACAGAGTCACACAGTCCAAGCATACTGCACAAATAAAAATAGAAAGAGAAGTCATGGACACATTCAGGAAGGTGGAAATCAATATTCCCCTCCTTGATGCAATCAAGCAGATTCCCAAGTATGCCAAATTCCTCAAAGAGTTGTGTACTCACAAGAGAAGACTTAAGGGTACTGAGAAAATAAGCATGGGCAGAAATGTTTCTACAATGATTCTACCAAGCATGCCACAAAAATGCAAAGATCCTGAAACTTTCACAATTCCTTGCATGATAGGTAACTCCAAATTTGAACATGCAATGCTAGACTTGGGTGCTTCGATTAATGTCATGCCTATGTCAATATATCAATCCTTGAACATTGGCACTTTGCAACCTACTGGTATAGTGATTCAGTTGGCAAATAGGACCACTGCTCATCCTACAGGAGTGCTAGAAGATGTGTTAGTTCGGGTGAATGAGCTAATTTTCCCTGCAGACTTCTATATTCTGAACATGGAAGATGAGTCTTCAACAAACCATGCTCCATTGATCCTAGGCAGACTTTTCCTCAAGACAGCCAAGACCAAGATAGATGTGCATGCTGGCACCCTTTCCATGGAATTTGGCGACGATGTGGTACAATTTAACATTTTTGAGGCCATGAGACATCCCCTAGAGGAGCATTCTATTTTCCATGTTTTTGTGATTGATATGCTAGTTGACGACGCTTATCTTGATATTTATGCTTGAATTTCCGATATTGCGATTTTCTCGGATTCATTACTGTGAAACATGTCTTGTTGTGATATTGTACCATGTGTTGCATGTGCTTGAGATTTATGCAGCTTATGAGTGGTGATATAGCTCTTGACTTGAATGATGCAAACATGTGAAAATGAGAGTCAGAAGTATGTTGAATTTAGTGTTCTTGAGTTAGTTGTTTCAAACAGCTTGCTACCCTCCATTGTACAACCTCCATCCTTAGAATTAAAGATTTTGCCGGACCATCTTAAATATGCATATTTGGAAGATAGTGAGAAGCTGCCTGTGATTATTGCTAAAAATTTGCAACCTGATCAAGAAGAAAAATTACTGCAGGTTTTGAGACAGAATAAACAAGCCATCGGATGGACACTTGCAGATCTTCCTGGTATCAGTCCCTCCATATGCATGCATAGGATTTTGTTGGAGGAAGATACTAAACCAGTACGGCAGCCCCAAAGGAGACTGAACCCCCTGACTCTGGATATGGTAAAGAAGGAAGTTACCAAGCTACTGCAAGCTGGCATTATTTATCTCATATTTGATAGTAAATGGGTGAGCCCCGTGCAAGTTGTTCCAAAGAAATCTGGGGTCACAGTAGTTGAAAATCAGAACAATGAGCTATTACCCACAAGAATTCAAAACAGCTGGCGGGTTTGCATTGATTACAGACGACTTAACCAAGCCACCAGGAAATACCATTTCCCATTACCTTTCATTGATCAGATGTTAGAGAGACTAGCTGGCAAGTCGCATTACTGTTTCTTGGATGAATATTCGGGTTATTTTCAGATCCATATAGCCCCAGAAGACCAAGATAAAACTACTTTCACTTGCCCATTTGGCACATTTGCATACAGAAGGATGCCTTTCGATCTGTGCAATGCTCCAGGCACCTTTCAAAGGTGTATGGTAAGTATATTTTTTGACCTTTTAGAAAATTGCATGGATGTATTCATGGATGACTTCACTGTCTATGGCTCTTCCTTTGATGCATGTTTGGATAGTTTGACTCAGGTTTTGCATAAATGCATTAAGGCTAACCTTGTTCTGAATTTTGAGAAATGTCATTTCATGGTGGAGCAAGGCATAGTTTTAGGGCATATAATATCTAGCAAGGGTATTGAGGTAGATCCTATGAAAATAGATGTTATTTCATGCCTATCTTACCCCACATGCGTGTGGGAGGTTCGTTCTTTCCTTGGTCATGCAGGTTTCTATAGGCGATTCATAAAAGATTTCAGCAAAATTGCTCTTCCACTATCCAACTTGCTACAAAAAGAAGTGGAGTTCCATTTTGACCAGAAATGCAAGGATGCCTTCAATCACTTGAAGCAAGCAATAACCAGTACACCTATCATCCAGCCACCAGATTGGACACTCCCATTTGAGCTCATGTGTGATGCCTCTAATTATGCTTTGGGAGCTGTTCTTGCACAAAGAATCGGCAAAATATCTCATGTCATCTCCTATGCTTCAAGAACTTTAGATCCTGCACAAGTCAACTACACCACACTGAAAAGGAACTTTTAGCAATTGTTTTTGCTTTAGACAAATTTTGATCATATTTGCTTGGTTCTAGAGTGGTTGTGTTTTCAGATCATACAGCTCTGAAGTTTCTCCTGAAGAAGCTTGATGCAAAGCCTAGGTTGATTAGGTGGATTTTGCTCCTCCAAGAGTTCGATATTAAAATCCGTGATAAAAGTGGAGCAGAGAATTTAGTGGCTGATCACCTAAGCCAGATTGAAAGGGAGGTAGATACTTTTCCTATCCATGATGTCTTCCCTGATGAGCAGGTTTTCAAGCTGCAAGGAAACATTCTTTGATTTGCTGATTTGATAAATTTCTTAGTTGCTGGTGTTTTCCCTGTACATTTTACTAGGGCTCAGATTGATAAATTGAAGAGTGAGTCAAAATATTATGTGTGGGACGACCCTTATCTATGGAAATTTTGTAGTGACCAAGTCATTAGGAGATGCGTGCCTGATAATGAATTCCATTCTATTCTTAGCTTTTGTCATACACTTGCATGTGGCGGTCATTTTGGTCCCCAAAGGACTGCTAGGAAAGTTTTGGAATCTGGATTATATTGGCCCACTCTATTTCATGATGCATATGTGTTTTGTAAATCTTGTGATCAATGCCAAAGAACAGGAAACACTTCTCGAAGGAATGAGATGCCCCAGAAATCCTTATTGTTATGTGAGATTTTTAATGTATGGGGTATTGATTTTATGGGACCCTTTCCTATTTCTTTTGATTTTGTTTACATTTTGCTAGCTGTTGATTATGTATCCAAGTGGGTGGAGGCGAAAGCTACTCAGACTGATGATTCCAAAGTTGTTGTGGATTTTGTTAGATCACAGATTTTCTGCAAGTTTGGAGTTCCAAAGGCCATCATCAGTGATCAGGGTTCATATTTTTGTAATCGAAGCATGGAAGCTTTGATGAAAAAGTATAGGGTCTTGCACAGAGTTTCTACACCTTACCATCCCCAAACTAATGGGCAAACCGAGATTTCCAACAGGGAGATCAAGCAGATACTCCAGAAGACAGTTCAACCTGACAAAAAGGACTGGAGCAAGAGGCTTGAGGATACTTTATGGGCTTACTGGACTACTTATAAGACACCAATCGGGATGTCTCCGTATCGGATTGTTTTTGAAAAAGCCTGCCACCGCCGGTGGAAATTGAGCATCGTGCATTCTCGGGCGGTGAAGAGGTGCAACTTGGACCTAGATCAAGCGGTATGGAGAGGAAGCTACATTGCAAAGAATTGGAGGAGATCCGCTTGGAGGCTTATGAAAGTTCCAAACTTTATAAGGAGAAGACCAAAGCCTTCCATGATAAGTTGATTCTGAGGAAAACATTTGAGATTAGTCAAAAAGTTCTCCTCTATAACTCCCGCCTCTGACTCATGCCTGGCAAATTAAGGTCTAGATGGGATGGACCATTTATTGTTACTAAGGTTTTTCTTCTGGTGCTGTTCAGATTAAAAGTGAGGTCATTGCCAAAGCTTTCATCGTAAATGGACACCGCCTCAAACAATATCATGAACTTCCGTAGAATGCGAAGTGGAGGTGATGAACCTTCTCCATCCGCATTATGAATAAAAAAAAAAAAAAAAAAAAAAAAAAAAAAAGAAAAAAAAAAAAAAAAAAAAAACATTTGTGTGTCCGACAACGAGGTAGGTAGTGCCATTAAATTTTGTCACTCGGAAGCATGTGAAGGTCATTTTCAGCGACAACAACTGTAAAAATCTTGCAGTATGAATTTTATTGGCCTACTTTATTCAAGGTCTGTTACACCTTTTGCAAAAGTTGCAGAAATTGGTCAAAAAAAGTTCTGCTTTGAGATTATCATCTGTACCTACTCCTTGGAAAATTGAGATCTAGGTGGCGCGGTTCTTTTGTTGTCAAACACGTGTATCCTCTGGGGCCATAGATATTAAGGATCCTAGGAATGGTACTGCACTTAAAGTTAATGGACAAAGACTCAACCATTCCTGGAAAACCAAGTTCTTGAGTTCTTTGTGTTGTCGGTTAAGTGGCGGATACGGTACTCCGTGACTCTCGAGTCGGTTTATTTTTCAGTTTCCCAAAATAACTGAACCCTTCTTCTCCTTCAAAATAGATGTCATTCTTTAAAACCTGAGAAAACATTTTCCTTCTCTTCCTCAAAATGCTCTGAGAAAAATCTACAAAATTCGATGTGAAAGATTGAGACTGTTAATGCACAAAGGCATGCCAGAAGATGTACGCTGGATAATTGAAGCAAAGGTCCGATTAGCAGGTGAGTCCTCAATTTTATTTGACTCATATATGCCCGGTCTTGGAAGAAGTTCATATTCTAAAAGGAGAAGAGCAAAAAGGTTACAAGTCTGTCACAAATATAGACGATGGAACTGCAACAAGCGATGTCGTACTTTGGGAATGGTTTCCGCAAATAGAGAAGACAAAATTTTCTTCATTAAGAATGGACTGAGTAAGGAGTCATTAGATAATATCTTATTGACTCTTGAGACGTATTCTTGTGGATTGGTGCATCGTGAAATTCTTAAATTGTGGAATCTCCTCAAGGATGAAGAAAAACGCTACAGTCTTGGGAATCTGACTCTAAAAGACCCTGTTTGCCAATTTATAAGAAAATTGGATGGGAAGCTTATCCTCGACTCATAGAAGATGTTTAAGCCGTTACTGGACGTTAAACCAGAGGCAGATGTGAGCCATATCCACAAACAATCTGTACATATCATCCTCTTCTTCTTCTTCATGTCATCTTTCAAATAAAAAAACACAAAAAAAAAAAACAAAAAAAAATTATGTATACGTCTTAGGGTTGGCTTTGGTAACACAAACCGTGAATGGGGAAATGCATGCATCCCGATCCAGCCTTCTTTAATTGAAAAACAAAGAAGGTAGATTGTATCCCACATGTGAGGCAACAACAGATTATAGCCACTTGTCCCTTTTGGGAGCTCTATGTTGTGCTGGTCTTGAATGGGTCGAATACTGGTCAACAATGCTTTTGCACAAAGCCGAAAGAGCAGACTACCTCCATCCCAATCTTAAGTAAGTATACACTCATCTTTCATCAAGTTTTTCTAATAATTTCACAAAAAAAAAAAAAAAAAAAATGGACGTGATGTCTCATCGCACTCATGACGCGCAAAAGATAAAGATACGCCATGGAAACTGTACATACAGGTATGTCATCATTCTCTATTTCTTTTATCTTTGTATCATTTTGTTGTATTTTGATTTTTGTACAGACGATCCTTTGAGCAGGGTCCTTCAGGGGTGTCTAGACTTCTTTACCTTGATGGATTTCTTGAAGTAAAAAAAAAAAGAAAAAAAAAGAAAAAAAAAAGATTCTGTGTTTCTTAATTTCAACCTTTTCTGACAATAGCCAACCTACCTTTATAAGTGCAATTATTCCCCTTTCCATTCTTTTTCTTATTTAAACACTCCATTTTCTCAATTTTCCTTCAACTCAGAAACACTCAAAGGGAGGAAAAGTATAGAATGGGGCCTTCTATTCGTAACCTAAAAAATGTCTGTGTTTTTTGTGGGTCGAGTTATGGGAAGGGATTAGAGTTTGTAAACGCAGCTAGCACTCTTGGTCGATCACTTGCTGTGAGGAATATTCATCTTGTATATGGGGGAGGTTGTCGTGAGTTAATGGGGGCTGTATCACTTGCTGCTTTTATAGGAGGCAGTCAGGTTTTAGGTGTTATTCCTAAACCTTTAGCTGAAAATAATATCACTGGAAAGACAATTGGAGAAGAAATTCAAGTAACCTCTATGCATGGACGAATGAAAACAATGGTTGACAATTCTGATGCATTTCTTGTCTTACCGGGTGGTTTTGGTACTTTGGAAGAAATTTTTCAAATTGTCTCTTGGGCCGAACTGAACATCTACCATAAACCCATTGGTTTGTTAAATGTTAATAATTTCTTTGATCTTTTGTTATTTTTTCTTGACCAAGTCAATGGAACGTAAATTTATCACTCCTTCTAAGAAGACAACTTCTTATCTCTGCCTCCACTATTGATGAGCTCATTGATAAATTAGAAGCTTTTGAGTATGTACCTGATCAGGTATTAGCTCAGATAGATTGGTCAACTGAAAGCAGCAAAGGAAGTAACAAGAAAAAAAAGCTAGATCTGAAACTTTCTCTTTAATGTGTTTGATTTTATTGTACTTTGTTTAAATTTGTGTCAGCTTTCTCTAACAGGTAATATCTTCTATCCTTTCCTCATCTATATTTTAACATTGAGGACAATATTGTGATCTAGTTGGGGGGAAAGGATAGTTGACCCAAAAAAAAATTGTTTTGTTTGGAAAGTATGATATGATTGTCATGTACTTATTAAACTAATTAGTGATGGCAGTGTAAGGAGTAATTTTACTCTTGAGACGCATCTTAATTGGTGGCAGAGTAAGTAGTTTTTTAGGTAGTAATTAATTAGTACTAAAGTTTTATTGTTTGATTTCTTTTCGTGGTCGATGCTAAGACCGACAAAGTGTTTCTTTTCTTCTTGGTGTTGATTCACTTCTTATCAGGTTGTGTTGCTCTTTTCTATATCTCTCTTTCACATTGAATGCAATGTTATATTAAGTGTGGGGGAGAGATTTCAGCATGTTCTTTTTGTAAAAAAAAAAGGGCTCATTGCATGATTGAATAACTTTTCTCCCTTCTTGAACTGATATGCTTGGTGATGGATGATTGAATTGATGAATTGAGTTTGATGGATGCATACCTTGTGAGATTTTGAGCCTAATGGATGGATTCAACATTTATGTCATTCTCTTCTTTCTTGTGTGATTTTCACTCATGTTAATGACCACTCTAGAACTTGCTTTGATTCTTTTTGAGGCTACATTTCACTTGCATGCATGAACATGATTGAGGCCCTCTTTCTTAATTAGCTAGTTTAACCAAATAGCCAATCTTGTTTCCAATATAATAGCAAGCACTCTTTTGACTTCTTGAAAATTCTCTGATTCCTGCCAACCTTGTATATTTTCCTTTTCTTAACCCCTTTGAGCTTATTTGATCATTCCTTGTTTCTAGCTCATTATGTGCCTTAAATGAAAAATCGTGTTCTTACTTTACCTTAGGGAATAAAAGAACATTAGCTTGGTTAATGGATGAGTTTTTGAACAAGTATGGGGTGTGTGTACAAAATGGTTGTTGAAAAAGGAAAGAGTGCCTAAAAAAATGAAAAAAAAAAAGTGTATGTATATAGTTATATTCATATATAAAAAAAAAAAAAAAAAGGATTGGGAAATGAATATGTAAAGGGATGAACTTTTATGCTTGTTATTTGAACTCAGCTCTCATTTGCTTTTATTCTTTTTAGTATTTATCTTCTCATATCCATTTTATCCTCTTCTGTTACCTTGACCTCACTACAACCTTGAATAAAGTCCTCATGATTTGTGTGTGCATGTGTTTTGAGTAGTGGAGAAGTAGAAGATAAGCAAGCTTATGGTAGTGCAATTTTCATGGGTTGAATTGAGTGAAATACCTACCTTTTAAACACTTGAGAGATTGAGAGGGAATCTTGTGAAGATCTATCATTCTCAATTCATGTTGAAGATACCTTGCTTGTTTGAGATGTGGAGAATTGTTAACTCATAAATGTTTTGATCCCTTGAACCTTTGGTTGTTCTTCTTGATTGTAAAATTTTGGGCTCTTGAATATCGTTGGAATTTAAATTTTTGTTAATCCCTTATGTCCTTGTTTTGGTCTTGAGTTTTGCCCAGGAGTGCAAAAAGCTAAGTGTGGGGGAATTTGATAATCACAAGTTTTATTCATTAAGAAACCCTTATGTTTAGTCATTTACACTCTCCATATTCTTAATTGATTGAGTTTGGTATGATTTTGTGAGTTTGAGCTCAAATTGGTCCTAAATGAATATTTTCAGCATTATTAGGATTTGACACTGTTTCTGTATTTTGGCCATAAATTGAGTTTCTGATATCTGATAATCATGAATTTTACCTTGTAGGAAAGCTAGGAGGAAGCTCTACAACTTTGATGAAGAGCTCGAAGTCCAATACAGATGTCTAAGGGACCTAAGTTTACATGGAAGTCAGAATACGGGTTCTGTCACTAGAATCCGAACGGTGTGCACTCATAAAATCATATCTCAAGCTGTAATAATGGAGATGGGCTGAAATTCGGATAATTGATATTTAAGACCCAAATAAACAACTTTCATGAAGAACACTTTTTGAAAAAATGAAGTCTAATGGGTCAGTTTGAGCTTGCAAGTCGGATCAGAGGTGCTGAAGTTGGGTTTGAACAACCTGTGGTATTTGGGCTATATCTTAGGCTGTAGGAAGCCAAATTGGACGATCCAGATATGCATGTTATAGCCAAGACAAAGATCTACAACTTTCATGAAGAGTACTTTTCATGAATCTGAAGTATAGTTGGTCGTTTTTGGCTTCCAAATCAGGCGCGAAATTTTCGTCCTCAACCACTCCTCTCACCAACCCACTCAACCACTCCACTCACCAACCCACTCAACCAACCCACTCAACCACTCCTCTCACCAACCCATTCATCCACCCACTCCCCTTTGTCATTTTGTTATCCTAGACTTCTATAAAAGGGCACCATTGGTTATCATGAAGAACAAGTTGTATTCTCCTTCATTTCTCTCATAGTTTCTTCTTGTTTCTTCATAGTTTCTCATAGCTTTTGTATATTTTGATGCTCCCCTTCATGGTAATGGAGGGCTAAGCTACTTTCGGTCAATTTGGGAGTCTTGAAGAGATTGTGGTTTGGATTCTTGAGACCTTGGTTATGTAATGTATTTGATTTATATTTGAATTCCTCTTCTCTTCTTCTTCTTCTTCTTCTTCTTCTTCTTTTTCTTTCTTCTTCTTCTTCTTCTTCTTCTTCTTCTTCTTCTTCTTCTTCTTCTTCTTCTTCTTCTTCTTCTTCTTCTTAATCTTGAATGCATGAATGGTGATTCTTTTATGTTTGATCTGATTTGATCTTAATTTTAAATCAAGATTTGTGATGAAACTTAGAACTGATTGATCTAAACTAATCACATGACTGAAGATTGATATTTGTGATTAAGCTTGGAACTGATTGATCTAAACTAATAACGTAATTGAAGAGGTTAGGTTACTGATTGGTGTCTAGGTTAATTAAATTCGGTGCTTAAATTGACATATATCTACATGAATGGTGCGATTGCAGATTTGTGTTTATCACTTGTCAATTGAATTCTGGACGATTGTCTAGTGTGAATTCTGGATCTAATGTTGAGATCTCGGTAAGATCCAAGTTAACCATTCAAATGTGCTTCAAATATTTGTTGAAAGGTTTATGATTGAATCCACCCAATCTCGGATAGATTTCTAAATTGACTGTTCTTCTAATTGTTATTTCTCTTTAAATCTTGTCATTGTGATCCTTGAACCATCAAAACCCCCCTTTTTTCTAACTTTCACTTGATTTGATCAAATTGCATCTACGATCCTTGAGGAGACGATCCGGTATTATTTACTATACTACAAGTTTAGGTAATAACTTCGGTTATAATTTTAACTGAGTTCGGTGCTTGTCGGTCTCATGGACCATCCGCATAACTAGCTGTGGCTCATGCGGGTTAGAACTAGGCAAAATGCTGGTCTATTTAGACGCATGCTTATTGGCTCGGTTCGTTTTAACCCACAGTTAAACAGGTTTTGGTCCGCGGCTTTGCGACCATAGAAAACTCATTATTTGCTAGCCCAGATGAAAAAAACTTTAAAATTTAAATTAAAATAATTAAATAACCAAA
This sequence comes from Ormosia emarginata, assembly GCA_029884605.1. Classification (NCBI taxonomy): domain Eukaryota; kingdom Viridiplantae; phylum Streptophyta; class Magnoliopsida; order Fabales; family Fabaceae; genus Ormosia; species Ormosia emarginata. The sequence continues at coordinate 9,159,263 of JAQQTP010000083.1, read as the reverse complement.
AAAAGGTTTAAATCATAGAAATCAGATCTGAGATCTTTCATTTCATTTGTCACCTTCAAAAACAAAACCCTAGCTTCCTCCTCTGACTCATCTCTTAACTCATTTCCTTCTCAATCTCTTTGCCAGCTGCCGCCCCTCTCTGCCCATGAGGTTCGACGTATATGAGGTTCACACTGGTTCATTTAATGGTGGTTTGTTACAGACTGGGCCAGCATGCATACCCATCTCTATCGAGGATTTCACCTTCATCCTTCCTCCTTCACTTTGAGGCCGTTGTCTCTTGCGAAATCCTTGACTTTGTCGACGTAAGAGGCTTGCATTATGATGATCTTGGAGTTAGAGGTCGCCACTTGTTTCGTCACTTCAGCTGGGGTGTAAAAGGGGTTAGCAATTGTGATGATGGCGTTCTAGTATGAGGCTCTGAGGAATGTGAAGATGAATTGGGGGCAGTTCTAGAGCATAAGAAGGATGACATTACCTTGTTCGATGCTGAGCTTTGTTGAGACTAGCGGTGAGTTCCACATCGACGTAGGTAAAGGTCTCACAAATGTTGCTGCTGATCAAGCAGGGAAGACGTGTGTAGTGGAAAGCGTGGTGCTTGAATAGGAGATGTCGGTGCATGATGTGGAACCAGTATATTATTTTTGTTTATTTTTTTATTTGAATGTTGTGACGCTTCCTATCCTATATAGTCCACCTTTTGCTCTAACAGGTAAACCGAATAGAATAAAGTTCATCACTAACCATTTCTATTACCCATTGCCTGTTTAATTAAGTTCCTTATTTCTTTTAACCATCTTTTACTTCAGCTTTATTTGATCCCCATTTAAACACATTGTCATCTTACTTAGCCTTTAACTGTATTTCATAAATGATTTTAGATTTTTAGCTCTTAAGGTAAGCTAGGCTAGAAGCCTTGATTAGCGTGCAATGAAAATCAATTCTATGGAGCATAACTAACTTCTCTAGGTGAGTCCTAACTAGAAGAACTCTAACCTACATCATGTATAAGCTACTACTATCCATTAACAGAAGTATGCAATAGTCATAATACCGACCCTCTGGGCCTTTTACTAGCATGTTAGTTCATTAGTTTGCAAGTACAAGGTCCATCTAATATAACTGGGGCATTAGTACCCCCATATAGCCATCCAAGTCAAGTAAATAGAAAAGAAGTAACAACAGCAAAATGTGATATAGGACCAAACAGTTAGACAATTATATCCAAATACAACAATGAAGTGCATAAATACATATAGTCAAAATAAATCTAGATGTCTATGTAACTATCCTACCTAGTCTGGTCCTATATCATAAAACCTAAACCAGCACCTTCCCTTGGCAGACTAGGGGTGTACATAATGTGAACTCTTATGATCCTAATGAACAAGTTAGTGTTGGTGTCAACAAAGTACACCCACTCACCCTCAACAAATTCAAAATATACATTGAATAGAGGCATCTTCAGTGTCTAGATATATCATGGAAACATATAAAGGGGTGAGAACTTTAAGAATTCTCAATAATTATATATGAAAATGATGTCATAATAAATCCAGCTACCTTAAACTGAAAAACAGATAATAGATATAAGTTGAAAATCTTATGAAGTTATTGTCCAGGCAGAGGTTACTTTTATAGCAATTTTCCTTATATAAACGTGCTCAGTAATAATAGTTTGAATGTATGAATGTAATGCCTTTCTCTTTGGCCATTATTAAATTTTTACAATTTGCCTATGAGGAACTCTAGTCCTCCTTGAGGTAACTCTTGACCTCCTTGAGGGGGAATGACCTACCTCCTTAAGGGAGAATGACCCTTCTTCTGCAAGATAGTCTGTTTGTCAACATGAGTTAGCCCATTCTCAGTAGTCGTACATGCTACACAGTTCTATCCAAATAAAATGAATTCTTTCCTTGCACTTAACTTTGATAAGGATTTCACAACTAAAGGTAAGATTCATTTATCATGGTCTTTGGCACTCTATACTCTGTCTTATGAGTTTTGTATAGTGCACAACTTTCACAAATAATATAACTTCTGATAGCTTTTATTGGCATTATAACAATTTCTCATACACTTTCTCATACAACAACCATACAAGTCATGCAATCTCATAATATATAGTTACCAATACCAATAATAATCTTAGGTATACTTCAGGCCCAACTAGAGATAATTTGGCATATAAGTAACACATATGCACAGCCTTTCACATAAATAAGCATTATCTAATATCATATAAAGTCTGTCCTAATAAGGATACTGACCTCAAGAAACAGCTGAATACTGTTAAGTCATTAGTCCTAGGTTAATTATGTTTTAATTAACTCCTCAGGCAAATTATCACTTATCTATGTCATTTATTTAGCCCCGCCTAGGGTTAGGGTTTACCCTGGCTTTTGGGTACAACTAGGGACGTCCAGACCCAGGGCCAAATTCAAACCTAGGCTAACTTGGGCTCGACCATGACCCAAAAAACTTTAACCTACTCTACTTAGTGAGTATGATAGTCCCCGCCACATTAACTCATTATGGGAAGCCACCATTATACATATTTTTCTAAAAAGCTCAAAAAATAGAGACATGGAGTGGTTGTTTTTATGATGGCCCTGTAACACTCCAGAAATTGCTTGTTTTCTATTATATATGCTTTTTTTTATAATATTTGTGAATTTTTATGAATTATTTGGGTGATTTTGATTATTTTATCATATTTCTCAATTTATGTGCACATTAAGCGGGGTTGGAAAAAAATAAAACACTTTCCCAAGGCCGGAAAGCTTTAGGCTGTGGAAGCGGTACCCGGGGATCTTATTAAACCCGAGGTTGGACACAATTTACGAAGTTTTTGTTTTTCAAGATTTTATCTGATAAATAAAATCATGGTACGTTTTATTATCCATTGGGCGATGGATACTAGTTTTGTTAAATATAACCTTTGTCCATTAGATAATAGCTTTTAGTAAAGTACTAGTCATCTTTTTTAGAATGTTCTTTTTATGTGACATCACCTATGTGACATCACACAAGTGACATCATCTTTGACTTTCCTAAAAGGTGAAACTAAGCTTCCTCAACAAGCTTTGCATGATACTTGTTGGAGAAGCTTATTCTCTCTCTCTTTGGGAAGGCCCCACGGTTTTGGGGGGAAGGAAAAGATGACAAGGTTGTCATCTTTTCACTTAAGCCTTCATTTCACCTTTTTAATTCAAAAGTTTCACTTTTCTCCCTCATTTTTTCTCTTTTTTTTTTCTCTGCATGCTCCACGGCCAAGCACCCCATTGCCACCATCCATGTTTGTTCAAATCAATCCTTGTTCTTGAATCTACTCATAATTTGGGAGCTTTTCTTTGTTGTGATCACCATCTAGTTCTCTTATCTTCATCATTTTCTTTCAAGGCCATCATCTTGATCATTGGTCTTCTCTTTTCAAGCTTTAGGTGTTGATCTTGTGAGTTTGAAACTTCTAGGGTTCGGTTGGAGGTGTTGGACGAAAATTCTAAGAGTCATCAAGGAGCTTTCTTTTCTTGCCATCTCTTTAGGTAAGAGGAAGATTAACCTCATCAACCTATCATGGTGGTGAGGAATAATTTTTGCATGTTGTGAGTGGGAAATCCATGTGAGGATCTACCAACTTGATTGTATGATTTTTGGTGATTTGTGTTTATTTGCCTTGTATAATTTTATTGCTTAATATTGTGTATGCATTTGCTATTATGTGAATTTGATTAATGAAAATACTTTGGATGCTTGGAATCATGTATGAAAGGCAAAGGTTTTTTGCCCCTTTTGATTTGTGGCTCACGGCCAGACCCAATTTAAGATGTCCAAGACAAAATCTTTGTATTAATTTGGGGCTTAAGCAATTAAGTGATAAGTGATTGATAAAGTGATAAAAATTATGGGTTTCTAGACCCTTAGGGTTCACGGCCATGTAGGGCATCCAAGGCAAGATTTTTGTATCAAGTTGGAACTTAGATAATTAGGTGATTAGATATTTAATTAGGGACTCATAAGATGGAAAGAGAAAGAAACAAAGTTTTTATCCTAAAATCAAGAGTGATTTTCGGCCATTGAGGGAAAATAAGTGTGACTGGGGTTTTGAGAAACCTAAAATATTTATTTTAAGTGAGTTCTTATTAAAAACAAAGAGAAGGACTTTTTGAATTAAAGTAATAAGGATTAGGTGAAAAATATTAGAAAATATTCTCTAGAGAAGCTAATAGGAAAAGTGTTGAAGTTGAGGTGTAATTTTCATATTAAACTTTGAAAGTTTCAAAATTAGTTTAAAATGGCAATAAAAGTTTTACCCGATCGAAAAACAGTAATAAAACCTTATGAGATAATGGTATGTCTACGATTGAAAATAAACAACAATTTTGCTATCGGCCCCATAAGTGGGACCAAGAGTTGTTGATGACTATTTTGGCCAATGGTGGCTTATGGTTATGAAATGCATAACATTGATATATATATATATATATATATATATATATATATATATATATATATATATTGTGTGTGTGTGTGTGTGTGTGTGTGTGTGTGTACATTGAGTCTTTCATCATACTTTGTGAAAGTCTGGTGGACCTTTTGTTGTGTATACCTAAAAGATGAATTACACTTTTGTGCATGTGCGAATTGAGTAGTGTGGCTCACTTGTTGAACTTTGAGGTGTCTAGATGCATGTATCCCACAAGTGGCTAGTTGGTAGCTCCTCTAGGCCGTAGTGACCGAGCAACGTTTTGATGATCTTGACCAGGCACTATGGTATTCACGATCTGGTGTAGACTGTCTTGTATAAAGCCATAATGCTTAAATTGAGAAATTATAGCACTTGACTTGAGGCTGACGAGATACAGACAATGTCTTCTAGATCATTCTCTCTGAAATTTTGTTTAGCTTCATGGAGTAAGAAGTTGGTTCATCGTGCACATGCATAGTCTGTCTACATATCACTGTGTTATTTTATATTTGTTAAATTATCTAATACTTGATGCTATGATTGCCATTGTTGTTTCATGTATATGAATGGTATTACTGTTCTTTACTGTTTCTATGCTGCCATGTTGGTATTGATGTAGAGGATGTCACCTCTTCATTGTATTGTCCTGTTTTAGGTTATGTTTGATAAAGACTGTGAAGGGGGACGAGGTTGAATTGCCTGGTTTTGTTGGGTTGACTTTCTGATTCCTGTGATGGCGTCTGGACAGGGTTTCTTTAGTTACGTACGAGAGCAGCTTCATGGGGGCATTGATACCTGGCGTGCCGACCAAGTCACCAATCTTTTTATATTTATAGGGGATGTGACTCTATTCATAAGTAGTACCTCTATTAGGGTTACTACTTTCACTTTTAATGCATTTGTACATGTCTTCTTAATTTTGGGGATGTAAGTATGATGCTTTATGTCAATAGTACCTTACATTAAGTATATATATACATAGGCTGTATTTTCCTTTCGGTGGATGTAATTTTAGAGCTGTGTATATATTTATATATTTCATTCGTGACTCATATTTTCTATAAACGCACAGTGGAAATATTTGGAAATGTGTTGTTGCTTGGTAGCAGGTCTGAATTTAGTGACTGTGGTATAATGATGATTGAAATATGGTTATTAAATTTGGGATGTTACATTCTTGGTATCAGAGCAGTTCATCTTGTTGATAGAAATATTGAATCAAGAGTTGGTCACTGATTTGGTGATGAGGACAGCTCGAACACAACTTCTTGAATCTCTCCCAATACTCATGCAAAGTCTCACCAGACATCTGTCTGATGCCACATATGTCCTTCCTAATTGCAGCAGCTCTGGAGGCAGGAAAGAATCTCTCCAAGAACAACCTCTTCATGTCATTCCAACTTCTGATCGAACCTGGTGAAAGATAAAACAACCAATCCTTGGCTGCATCGACAAGTGAGAAAGGAAATGCCCTTAGCTTGATGTGTTCCTCAGGGATGCCTTGTGGGTTCATGGTTGAGCACACAACATGGAATTCTTTTAGGTGCTTATGAGGGTCTTCACCCGCAAGACCATGAAACTTGGGCAACAAGTGTATCAAACCAGATTTTAACTCAAAATTAGCATCAAGATCAAGATATTGAATACACAAGGACTGGTAAGTTACATCAGGAGCAGCAAGTTCCTTAAGAGTTCTATTATGCAAGTTATCAGCCATGATTTCAGGATTACTTAAGTTATTAGGTTCACTCTCAAGTATCTCAGGTTCACGCTCAATTTCAAAATCAAAATTAGGTTCAGAAACAACTCTGGAATTTAACATATGAGCTCTAATCAATCTATGTAAGGTCCTATCAATCTTAGGATCAAAATTAAACAAGATATCAGGGTTGGATATAGTCATGCAGTAACTAAAGCACAAAAAAAAAAACACAAAAACAACAAATAAGCCAAATTCAGTAGACAACACTAAAAATTTGCAAAAATAAATCTAGTTATTATATCTAAATATTTTTAAAAATCATGGGATCAACACAGCACAAAATCTATATAAAAATGGAACTAGAAAATACAATAAAAAATATTTAAAGAAAAAAATTGAAAAAAAGGTCTAAACGATGGAATTTTGAAAAACCAGGGGTGACCTCACAATATTGTGAGTCTTGTTTATCAGGCTGTTTTCCTTCAACCGTCCAAATTTTAGCTCATTCTGGGCATGTTTCAGTTTGAAAATTGTAACAGTTACCCGTAATCACCCATTTTCCTTCTTTCCTAAATCAGAAAAATTCAGAAACTAATAAAAAAACATTAGTATAGTATGAACAATGTTAGGAAATAAAAGAAAAAAAATGTCAGAATAATTATGAAAAAGAAAAACAAAAGTTAGTAAAGTCACTCAAAGTGAAAAGATTACACCTACGATTCCCCAGCAACGGCGCCAAAATTTTGACGAGCGCCAAACTCAGTCAAAATTATAACCGAAGTTATTACCTAAACTTGCAGAATAGTGAACAACACCCGGATCGTCTCCTCAAGGATCGTAAATGCAATTTAATCAAATTAAGTTAAGTTAGAAAAGGGGGGTTTTGATGGTTCAAGGATCACAGTGACAAGATTTAAAGAGAAATAACAATTAGAAGAACAGACAATTTAGAAATCTATCTGAGATTAGGTAGATTCAATCATAAACCTTTCAACAAACACTTGAAGCACATTTGAATGATTAACTTAGATCTAACCGAGATCTCAGCATCAGATCCATAATTCATACTAGACAATCGTCCAGAATTCAATTGACAAGTGATAAACACAAATCTGCAATCACATCATTCATGTAGATATATATCAATTTAAGCACCGAATTCAATTAACCTAGGCAAAAATCAGTAACCTAACCTCTTCAATTACGTGATTAGTTTAGATCAATCAGTTACGTGATTAGTTTAGATCAATCAGTTCTAAGTTTCATCACAAATCTCAATCTTCAGTTATGTGATTAATTTAGATCAATCAGTTCTAAGTTTCATCACAATACTTAATCTTAAACCAAGATCAAATCAGATCAAACATAAATAGAATCACCATTCATGTATTCAAGATCAAGAAAACAGAAGAAGAAGAATTCAAATATAAATCAAATACATTACATAACCAAGGTCTCAAGAATCCAAACCACAATCTCTTTAAGAGTCCCAAATTGACTAGAAGTAACTTAGCTCTCCATTACAATGAAAGAAATCATCAAAAAAATACAAGAACTGTGAAAAACTATGTAAAAGAAGAAGAAAAACTTAAGGGAGGTCAAAGAGCTCTGTCCAAAGCTCCATGGGGGGGGGCTATTTATAGATTTTTGGGGTTTCTAAAGGGGACACGGCCGTGTCTCCTTCAAGCACGGCCGTGTCTCCTAAAACAGAAGCTTCCCAGTCATAAGACACGGTCGTGTGAGCCTGAACAGGGTAGGCACAACCGTGTCTCCTTTAAGCACGGCCGTGTGACTTGTCACAATAGCGTATTCAGCAATTTCTGACAGCGTAGTGTGCACCTTTTGGTTAAATTAAGCTTGTATTGCAAGTTTTGGGTTAGGCACGGCCGTGTGACATTTAGGCACGACCGTGTGACATTTAGGCACGGCTGTGTCTAGTGTAAAAATGGCATTTTTCAGCAAAATTGGGTAGACACGACTGTGTGACTTGTAGAAAGCTTCATCCAAGTTAGACATGGCCATGTCTAAGTCCTTGATAGCTCCTAAATTGCCACGGAACCCTGCTAGAGCCAAAATGGATCTCTTTTGCCTTCATAACTTGGTATCCTCGCATGTTTTCATCCAATTGTATTGAATCTCTTGATTCTACAAAAACGAAGATATTGATAAGGATCCAATTAACAATCATTCTTAATTACAGGGAATTAACTAATAAAAAGTTATCAAAATCAACTCCAATCACAAAGAAAAATGACACAGACTCAAAAGCTAAAAACTCTAAAAGATTTAATGAAATAAGAAGAGCAACTAGTCATTAAAGGGATCAAAGCATTTTTGAGGTAATATTTCTTCACATCTCAAACCATCAAGCAAGGAAACTGCAGTTAAAAAGAATGAATTAAGAATGAAAGATCCTCACAGGATTCACTCTTAATCTTTCAAGCATTAAAAAGGTAAGAATTTCACTTAATTCAACTCATAAAAAATTACACTACCATAAGCTTGCTTATCTTCTATTTTTCCACTACTCAAAACACGTGCACACACAAATCATGAGGACTTTATTCAAGGTTGTAATGAGGTCATGGTAAACGCGATGGGATAATATGGATAAAAGAAGATAAACACTAAAGAGAATAAAAAAGCATTATGGTATAGTTATAGTGAAGAAGATATTTGAGAACATTCATCATAAAGGACAATGACCGATATTTGACTAATGTTTTGTTGAAGATCAATCCCAAATTGGTGAGTTGAATTCATTGTTAGGCATAAACCTTCTCTTTCTCTTCTTGTTGTTTCCAAGCATCCATCTTTATTCTAGGTATGAATATGTCACATGGTGTATCAGGAAATTCTGATAATCCTTTGATTGCAGCGGTGGTAAGCTCTTTCTTTCTTTCTTTTTAAAAAAAAAATATTTTGCACACACACCCCTACACTTGTTTAAGAACAAGGTCAATGCTCTCTTATTTCCTAAGGTTGAGTAAAAACATGTTTTCTTTTTTTTTTTAAAGGCATGTAATGAGCTAAAAACAAAAAAAGTCAAATAAGTTCAAAAGGGATTACACAAGGGAAAATATACAAGGATGATTATTTGGTCAAAGTAGCTATTTCAAAATGCCTCAATCATATTTATGTAAGCATATGAAAATGTAGCCTAAAAAAGAATCAAAGCAAGTTCTAGAATAACAATTTCATGAGTGAAAATCACACAAGAAAGAAGAGAATGGTACAAATGTTTAATCCATTCATCAATAGGCTCAAAATCTCACAAGGCATATTTCTATCATTCTGAATTCATCAATTCAACATTCATATCCAAGCATGTGATTTTTAAGAAAGAAGAAAATTTATGCTATGACCCAAGATATGCTTTTTGCTACTTCTAAAACAATTATTTCCTCAACTAAGATGCGTCTCAAGAGTAAAATTACCTCCAGGGCAAAATTTACTCCTTACTCTGCCATCCTTAATTGGTTTTGTTGTAGGTTTCTGACAGTCATCTCACTAAACATACTTTCTAATTTAAATGCATTTCAAGAGTAAAATTACTTCTTACTCTGCCATTATTCATTGGTTTAGTAAGTTCATGACAATCATATCATACTTCCGTACTTTTTTTTAAACTATCCTTCCCCCCAACCAGATCACAACATTGTCCGTAATGTTAAAATATAGATAAGTAAATGATAGAAGAAAATACTTGTTGGAGAAATCTGACACAAATTTAAACAAAAACAAAGTATGATAAATAAAATCAAAGGTAAAGGAAAATTGAAGATGAAGTGCTATATCTGACTTTCTTTGCATGTTGTTTCCCTCACTTCTTCCTGCTAATCAATCTATCTGAGCTATTACTTTATCAGGTTCATAAACAAAAGCTTCTAATTTATCAATCAGTTCATTAATAGTAGAGGCAGAAATAAGAAGTTTTCTTACCGAAGGTGTGATAAATTTCTGTTCCACAGCTTTGTCAAGAAAAATTATCAAAAGATCAAAGAAATTATTAACATTCAACAAACCAATGGGTTTATAATGGATGTTCAGTTGGGCCCAAGAGACAATTTGAAATTTTTTTTCCAAAGTACCAAAACTACTTGGTAAGGCAATGAATGCATCAGAGTTGTCAAGTATTGTTTTCATTCGTCCATGCATAGATGATACCTGAATTTCTTCTCCAACTATCTTTTCAGTAATGTTCTTTTGAGCTAAAGATCTAGGAATGACACATAAAACTTGACTACCTCCTATAAAAGCAACAAGTGATACAACCTCCATTAACCCACGACAACCACCCCCATATACAACATAAATATTTCTTGCAGCAAGTGTTCGACCAAGAGCGCTTGTTGCGTTTATAAACTCTAAACGCTTCCCATAACTTGACCCACAAAAAACATAGACATTTTTAAGGTTACGAATAGGAGGTTCCATAATTTCACCTTCCCTCTGAATAATTATGAGTTAGAGGAAAGTGAAGAGAATGGAGTGTTTAAATAGGGAAAAGAAAATAAAAAGTAATCATAGCACCTATATGGGTAGGTTGGCTGTTGTCAGAAAAGTTTGAAAATAAGAAACACAGAATCTTTTTTTGTGTGTTTTTTTTTTAACTTCAAGAAAACTATTAGGGTAAAGAAGTCTAGAAACCCCTGAAGGACCCAGCTCAAAGGATCGTCTGTCCAAAAACCAAAATACAACAAAATTATACAAAGATAAAAAAAATATAATAACAAATGAGGACATACTTGTATGTACAGTTTTTATGGTGTATCTTTATACTATGCGTCATGAGTGCAGTAGTGACATGTCTTTGAGTTGTTGTCAGCAGTGCAACATAAGAACTCCATAAGGATTGCCGAACCGATAACAAAAACCTTTGAATCATTTCCATCCTGCTTACGGAATAACAACCCTCTATCTTTCTGCAAACCTAATTAAAGGCCTGTATTATAAGAGATGATACTTGACCGCAACCAATCGGAACTCACCATAGAGGCCTACTAATTAAAGTAAGTATACAGCTCGGTTAACAATTTCCGTTCACTGTAAAGATGGGACGCTTCTTTCTGTCCATCAGTGCTACAGAGCCTTGGTTCCAAGAACTGAGAATATAGCACGTGGCTCTCTACAGAGCATGGCACACGAACCTTATTTACATACTGGCGTGTGAAGATCTTCTCCTGACTCTATGACAGGACGGGTCATCTGCCTGGGGCTCCTAATCTAATTAAAGACCAAGTACAACCGTAGTTTCGCCCTCTTTTTTTTTTTAAGTTGTTAGAAACTTGAGGAAAGGTAAGTGTATACTCACTTGAGATTAGGATGGAGGTAATCTGCTCTTTCGGCTTTGTGCCAAAGCATTGTTAACCAGTATTAGACCCATTCAAGACCAGCGCAACATAGGGCTCCCAAAAGGGACAAGTGACCATAATGCGACTGGCTGCCTCATATGTGGGATACAATCTACCTACTTTGTTTTTCAATTAAGAAGGCTGGATCAGGATGCGTGCATTTTTCTATTCACGTTTTGTGTTACCAAAGCCAAACCCAAGATGTATACATACCTTTTTTTTTTTTTTTTTTTTTTTTTTTTTCTCTTTTTTTTCTCTTTTTTTTTGTGAAGAAGAAGAAGAAGAAGAAGAAGAAGAAGAAGAAGAAGAAGAAAATATGACATGTTTTTGTGGATATGACTCACATCTGCCTCTGTTTCAAGTCCAGAAAACCACTTAAATGCCTTCTATGAGTCGAGGATAAGCCTTCCATCCAAGTTTCTTTTAAATTGACAAACAGGATTTTTTAGAATTAGATTCCCAAGACTGTATTGCTTTTGTTCCTCCTTGAAGAGATTCCACAAGTTAAGAAGTTCACGATGTACAAAACCACAAGAATGTGTATCAAGAGTCAATAAGATATCATCTAATGACTCCTTACTCAGTCCATTCTTAATAAAGAAAATTTTATCTTCTCTGTTTGCGGAAATCATCCCCAAAGAACGACATCGCTTGTTACAATTACATCGTGCACATTTGTGACAGACTTGTAATCTTTTTACTCTTCTCCTTTTAGAATATGAACTTCTACCAAGACCTGGCATGTATGAGTCAAATGAAATTGAAGACTCACCTGCTAGTCGAACCTTTGCTTTGATGATCCAACGTACATCTTCTAGTATACCCTTGTGCATTAACAATCTCAATCTTTCACATCTAGCTTCGTAAATTTTTATTAGAGTATTTTGAGGAAGAAAAATAAAATATTTTCTCAGGTTTGACAGAATGATATCCATTTTGAAGGAGAAGGAATCAGTTATTTTGGAAAACTGAAAAAAAAAACAAACCGACTTGAGAGTTATGAAGTACCGTCATCCGCCATTTAACCGGGGAGCTAAAGAACTGCAAAACAAAATAAAGCCACAAAATTAGAGTAAAATATTCTCATAACAAGGATCAGAAAGAGAAATGAATTCTACCTCAGCAGCTTGATTTTCCAGAAATGGTTTAATTCTTTGTCCATTGACCTTAAACACATTACTATTCCTAGGATTCTCAATGTCTATGGCCCTGTAAGGATATACATATTTGACAATAAAAGGGTCAGTCCACCTAGATCTCAATTTTCCAAGGAATAGATGAAGACAAGAATTATAAAGCAGAATTTTTTGACTAATTTCAAAAGATTTTCTTAAAATAGATTTGTCATGAAAAGTTTTTGTTTTTTCTTTATAAATTTTTGAGTTTTCATATGCATCATTTCTCAATTCCTCAAGTTCATTTATTTGCAATTTGCGTAACCTGTAAGCATCATCAAGATTTAAATTGAAAGCTTTAATGGCCCAAAATGCTTTATGCTCCAGTTCTACAGGCAAGTGACAAAGTTTTTCATAGACTAACCGATAGGGTGACATGCCTAAAGATGTTTTAAAAGTAGTACGGTAAGCCCAAAGTGCATCGTTTAGTCTTAAAGACCAATCTTTACGATTTGGGTTAACCGTTTTTTCCAAAACTTGTTTAATTTCCCTATTTGCTAATTCTACTTGTCTACTTATCTAAGAGTGATAAGGGGTGGCAACTTTATGGGTAATCCCATATTTTTTCATTAAAGATTCAAATGGTTTATTATAAAAATGTGTTCCCTCATCACTGATGATAGCTCGAGAGATTCTAAATCAACTTAAGACATTTTCTTTTAAAAATTTGAAAACAGTTTTATGATCATTTTGTCAACATAGAATTACCTCAATCCATTTTGAGACATAATCAACTACAACTAAAATATACACAAATCTAAATGAGGATGGAAATGGACCTATGAAATCAATTCCCCAACAATCAAAAATTTCAATGACAAGGATAGGGTTCAGAGGCATCATATTTCTTTTAGAAATGGAACCTACTTTCTGACAATTTTCACAACTTTTGCAAAAGGTATAACTGTCCTTAAATAAAGTGGGCTAATAAAATCTATACTGTAAGATTTTCGCAGCTATTTTCTTTGAAGAAAAATGCCCTACACATGCTTCTGAGTGACTAAATTTAATGATACTATCTACCTCATTGTTGGGTACACATCTCCGAAAGATTTGATCAGGACAATAATGCATCGTAGGACAACTAGGGTCTTTATGTTTCAAAACATTATTGCTTTGAGTAATGGAATTTACTTGTTCGGTCAAAAAGGCATTCTTTTTCACATTTAATTTTCTTTTAACAGTGCACAAGTCCTTCAAAAATTTGGCATAAGAAGGAAACTGTTTGATAACATCTAACAACAGAATATTGATCTTCACTTGTTTAAAAATTTCAAAAATTTCAGTTTGGTGTCTAATTTCCTTAGTTTGCTTAATGCTTGAGGAAATGGAGGTGGAGGAGACGAGAGTTTAGTCTCATTTTGGCTAGATGGCTTATCAACCTCTTCCTTATATTGGGGAATTGATTCACTATCTTTCTCACAAGGTTCAAAAATTTCTTTTTCAACTTTTCCACTCTTAATAGTTATCACAGAATTGACTTGATTTATTTGTTGGTTTTCTGAACTACCCTCATTTAGACTATATTGACCGTTGGGATTCGGTTGAGGTTGAGAATGACATTTTCTTTTCTCGTGAATAGTGATTGCAGAAGTAAGTTTGGAAAGAGTGTTTTTATGTCAATCATAGTTTGAGTGTTTTGTTTATTGATGACCTATTGCTTTTCTATGAATGCATTCAAAGTTTCTTCAAGGTTTTTCCTATATGGTGGGACATAAGGTGCATATCCTTGAGAATTTTGAGAATCCTGTTATTACTGAGGAGGCTATGGTTGCATAAATTATGCTTGATTATTATTCTTCCAACTGAAGTTCGAGTGATTTCTCCATCCCGGATTGTAAGAATTTGAAAAAGAAGAGGTGAATGTCTTTTTAAAATTGTTTATTGCATTTACTTGCTCATGCACAACTTCTTTAAAAACAGGAATATTAGGACATTCATTTGTCAAGTGTCTTAATTCATCACAAATGCCACAAATTTCTTTATTTTGCACATATTTGACTTCTTTTACTTTCTCTAATTCTATGGATTCAACCTTTTTAACCAAACTAACGTACCTTGCATTTAGATCTTATTGACTAAGATGATATTTTCTTTTACCAACATTTGTAAGGTTATATCTAATTGAATTTTCAAAAGGATTAGTACTATGCCAAGATTGAGAATTTTCAGTCAAATGGTTTAAATAATCTAAAGCTTCTTCGAGTTCTTTATCAAAAAACTCATCATTACAAATCGTTTTTACAAATTGTTTAGTTTCAGGTGTTAAACCTTCATAAAAGAAGCTTATAGTCTGTCATTTTTCAAAACCATGATGTAGGCAAGAATTTAACAAATCTTTAAAATGTTCCCAACTTTGAAAATACGCTTCATTTGAATTTTGAAAAAAAAATTGGATTTGTCTTTTCAAAGCATTAGTTTTATGTGTTGGAAAATTTTTCTTTACAAACTCACCTTGCATTTCTTGCCATGTACTAATTGATCTTGGTTTCAATGCATTAAGCCAAGTTTTTGCTTTATCTTTCAAAGAAAAAGGAAACAATTTAAGTTTAACAATCTCTTCAGTGTAATTTTGATCATTAAAAATAATACAGACTTTCTCAAATTCTTTTAGATGTAAATATAGGCTTTCAGATTCTAAACCATGGAAATTAGGAAGTAAAGAAATCATACCTGGTTTAAATCTAAAATTATTAGCAGTGAGTAGAAAGATAAAATATGATGTACTAGAATTTCAAGGTAGTTGCAAATATGCACGCATAGTTCGCAACGGTTGATTTTTCTGTTCATTATGTATACTTTCATTTTCAGCTCGTTATGTTTGATTTTCATGTTCAATATGTGCACCTTTAATTTCAGTCATTGTGTCAATTGTGTGTGACTGTGATTCAAACAAATCAATATATAAAGTATCAGGATTAATTTTAACCAAACAACTAGAATTTGAATCACGATACCAGTTAAGCATACATAAGTGACATAAAATAAAAATAATGTACAAGTAAGCAATATAAATTGGCTATTAAAAATTAACAATGATGTGATATAAACCAGCCACTAAATAAATATTAACAAGTAAAAAGTTAGATAACTGATAAATTAAATAGTTAGATAGTTAGAGAGTTAATAATATACAGAAAATAAAATACAGAAAATAAAGTACAGAAAGTAAAATACAAAAAATAAAGTGTAGAAAGTAAATTTAAAATATGAAAATCAAAGAGAGGCAAAGTCCCACCAGAGCCGTGAAAGAGAAGAGAAGAAGATTAATTCATTACGTTAGAAGCAATAATAAATAATAGAAATTAAAAAGTTAGAGAACGTAAATAAATGACGTAAATTAAAAAGTTAGATAGTTAGTAAACATAAAGCGTAAATAAAAAAAAATAAAAGTAGAAAACGTAAAAAAAATTAAAAAATGAAAATTAAAAAAAAAAAAAAACTTAAATAAATGACGTAAATAAATAAAAAATAAAAAGCAAAAATAAATGATACAAATATAAAAGTTAGTTAATAAATTAGTAAGTTAATTAGTAAATAAATTAAAAAGTAAAAAGAGTAGAGGAAGAATAAACCTATTGGTGAAGTTTACTTACAGAAAGAGAACTTCAATGAATTAGGACTTCAAATCAAGTCCCCGACAACAGTGTCAAAAACTTGAAGAGATAATTAAAAGTTTCAAACTCAAGTGCAAGTTGTTTCAAGTAGTAAATTCTCGAGAGTTCGAGATCGATTCACAGGGAATTGATGAAGAGAAAATTATTTGAGGTAAAGAAAAGATTTGTCATAATACTAAAGATGATATAAATTGTTCACAAATAAAAAAGATTTGTTTGGGTTAAGAGATTCACTCTTGGTAATAAATTAAAAACAAAATTATTTTTTTTTATAACTCAATTGAAATCATACATAATGAAAGTTCCAATCGGAAGATTTAACATTCAAAGTTCAATTAAAATTATACATGTAATCATATTATGGTTGCAATAATTATCTACCAATACTTGTAAATGGTCTCAAGCATCCATTGTGCTAACGTTTTGTCTATAATGAATCAAGATATTCATTATACAAGAAGAGTTTCTAAATTAATCGGAAATAACATACAACACATATAAAGATCACATAAAAATATATCATTCAAACACAAGAAGTAGAATAATCTAACCTTATTTCATTACCAAGAACTTCACTCTTTCACCCAAGCAATATGAAGATTTAGTTACTCATAGACAAGAAGAAAGAAAGACAGAAGAAGAAGATGATGAACATAACTTCAATTAAGAACAATAGAAAACTACACAAAAGAAGTAATTAACATACAAATATGAAAGTAAACTCTATGCTAACACCCTTAAATGACTAGCCCTTGCCTCCTTTTATAGAGTTAGAAGAGTTCAAAATGCCAAAAGAGATAATAGATGATTAGAACAAAATGCCAAAATAGTTGTTTGATGAATGGATTCTTGTCTCCGAAATATTTCCCTTTTGAACTCATGGCATGCATAATTTTTTAGCCAAGTGGTCTTCATGAAAGTTTTAGGAAATTGTCTCAACTTTCCATAGACACCGAGTTTAGCCAAATCCACTAACCACAGCCTGAGATATGGCACAATTACTGCTCATGGGTCAGGCCCAACTTCAGCTCCTTTGTTCTGACTTCCAAGCCCAATATCACCTTGAATAAATCCGAACTAAATTTTGTGTTCTTCATGAAAGTTGTAGATATGGGTCTTAACCTTCCACTATCAAAATTTCAAAATTGTTGAACTCCTATAGCCCGAGATATAGCCTAATGAGTACATAGAGGTCAAGCTGTCAGGTTCAAAACTTCAGATTTTGCTTCAACTCCAATTTGAGTTATCCAAACGTGTGTATCTGATCTTGAGGCCTTCATGAAAGTTATAGAAATTTGTCTTAGCTTTAAAATAAGACTAAAATCACATCCATCGAATATTTGAAACTCAAATTATAGTAAGTTTACTGAAAAAGCCAAGTAAGAAGATTATATAATGAATGAAATATATTGCTATCAATGTGGCTTTTGCTATCAAGTAAATAGTAATTAGAGATTTATCTAAACTTTCCAACAAGACCAGAATCACATTAATTAGATAATTGCAACTCAAATTATGGTCACTTTACTTAAGAATGCAATCACCCAAATTAATGATAATTCAAACAATTTTTCAATGATCCAATTAAGCTTAATTTCATAAAATGTGACAAAATCAACTTAATTAAGCCAAATTGAACCTTTAAAAGTCTAGTGAGAGGATTATAAAATGAATAAAATACATTGTTATCAGGTTTGTGGTTAAGTTTGTCTTGTTTGTGTTGCATGATGCTCTGTGTTTGGTTTTTTAGAGGAGACAATATCGTTTGAAAGGGGGTTACAATTGGTTTTCGTTATGTTTTGATTCGTCTGTCTTTGAAGGAAAGCAATGGCTCGTGGTAGAGGTAGGTGTGTGGACATGGGGGAGACAATGGAAGTATGGCTGCAGCTACTAGAGCAATGCAAAGGATGGTTGATATAATAGTACAACAGAATCAAAAGGCTGCCCAACAGTGGGAAACGACAGCCAAGGGTCAGAATCTGTCACTGTTGGGTCAGTCTCAGAATACCAGACCCTGTAACTTTGGAACATCTCGATTCCAAAGAGGGAGGAAGTGTAAGGTCAACCAATTCCAGCGAAAACCGTATTTACAGCCATTAGGGAAGCAACAGCACCAACAAACATGCGAAGGAAGTGCTAGTGGCAGTAGATCCAGCCAGACTGTGGCATTTTTACTAAGATGTAAGAAGTGTGGAAAAGGGCCACTTAACCAAGAACTGTACAATCAAGGGGATCATTTGCTTCAAATGCGGGAAGCCCGACCATATCTCCAGAGACTGCAATCACCCCAAGGCAGAACCTTCTATCAGTAATGTGCGAGCTGCAAGACCTCAGGCAGGAGGAAGAGTTTATGCTATGAGTGGATTGGAAGCCTCCAAATCCGAAGATCTGATTAAGGGAGATTGTGCCATAGGAAGTAATCTTTTAGTTGTATTGTATGACTTAGGGGAGACCTATTCTTTTATTGCTTATGACTGTGTGCATCGATTAGGATTACATGTGTTTTCTTTACCTTATGATTTGAGTATTTTTACCCTTACTGTTGAACCTGTTGTTACTACCTAAGTTTTTTTGAACTGTCCTATGCTATTGAAGGTCGAGTCTTTTCTGTTGATTTGATCTGTTTATCGCTTTCTCAAATAGACATAATCTTAGGAATGGATTGGTTATCTTCTAACCATATCCTGTTGGATTGTTCCAGTAAAACCTTAGTTTTCCCTAAGACTAAAATTTCTTAATTTTTGACAGCCAACCAAGTTAAAGCTTTCTTGAGAGAGGGAGCTCAGGGATACATTCTATTGTCTTCCTTAGAAATCAAGCGAGATGGATGTGAATGTTATTCCAATAGTCAATGAGTTTCCCGAAGTCTTTCCTGATGATGTACCTGGTTTACCACCGGAGCGAGAGATAGAGTTTACTATCGATCTTGTACTTGGATCTGGTCCTGTATCCATAGCACTATACAAGATGTCGCCGTCAGAGTTAGTTGAACTAAAGAAGTAGTTGGTGGAACTTTTGGAAAAGCAGTTTGTCAAGCCTAGTGTATCACCTTGGGGAGCACCAATATTGTTAGTCAAGAAGAAGGATAGAACTTCTCAATTATGTGTAGATAGATTATCACCAGTTGAATAAGATCACAATCAAGAACAAGTATCCACTTTCGAGGATAGATTATTTATGGATCAGCTGAAGGGAGCTACTATTTTCTCTAAGATTGATTTGCGTTTTGGCTATCATCAGATCCAACTGAAGGTAGAGGATATTCCCAAAACGACCTTTTGAATGCATTACGGACATTATGAGTATCTTGTGATGCCATTTGGAGTGACGAATGCTCCTGCAATATTCATGGATTACATGAATAAGATCGTTCGTCCTTACCTAGACAGATTTGTTATTGTCTTTATCAATAACATTTTGATCTATTCTCGAAATCAGGAGGAACATGTTGAACATCTCGATATAGTTCTTCAGATTCTGAAGGAGAAGAAGTTGTACGCCAAGTTGTCAAAGTGTAAATTCTGGTTGGAAGAAGTTAAGTTTTTAGATCATGTGATTTCGAAGGAAGGAATTGTAGTGGATCTGTTGAAGGTTGAAACAATTTTTCAATGGGGAAGACCAAAGACCGTGACAGAGATTCGTAACTTTGTGGGATTATACAGTTATTATCGAAGATTCATCAAAGGATTTTCCAAGATAGGGGAACCTCTTACTCAGCTTACAAGAAAGAATCAAATTTTTCTATGGACCGACACATGTGAAGAAAGTTTTCAATAGTTGAAAAGGCGGCTGACTACTTTGCCAGTTTTGGTTCTACCTGATCCCAATGAACCCTTTGAGGTGTTTTGTGATGCTTCACATCAAGGCTTAGGATGTGTGCTCATGCAGAATACGAAGCTTGTAGCATACGCTTCAAGGCAGTTGAGAGTGCATGAAAAGAATTATCCTACACATGACCTGGAGTTAGCTGTTGTTGTGTTTGCTTTGAAAATATAGACATTTTCTGTATGGAGCAACGTTCAACGTCTACAGTGATCATAAGAGCTTAAAGTACTCGTTTGACCAAAAAGAGCTGAACATGAGGCAAATGAAGTGGTTGGAGTTTTTGAAAGATTACGATTTTCAACTTCAGTATCACCCCGGAAAGACAAACATCATTGCGGACACTTTAAGTAGGAAGATGCTTAGTATATTTGCTATGATCGTCAAGGAGAAGGAATTGATAGAGCAATTCAAGGATATATGGTCGTTTGTAGAATTGACACCAGGGAAGATTTATTTGAATATGGTTACTATTTCAAGTGCTCTAATGGAAGAAATTCGAGAGAAACAGAAAGGTGGCAAATTTTTGTAAAATGAGAGGGAGTTGATGAAGTGAGACATTGTGTCAACAGTTAAGGAAGGACTTGACAAAATCTTAAGGTTCAAAGGCAGGGTTTGTGTGCCCAATGATTCGGAGCTTAGGAAGTTAATTCTCGAAGAAGCCCACACAAGCAAGTTGAGTATGCATTCGGGAATGACCAAGATGTACCAAGACTTGAAATAGTTATTTTGATGACACGAAATGAAGAGGGACATTGCCAAGTATGTGTCATCTTGTCTGGTTTGTCAAAAAGCTATGGTTGAACATCAGAGACTTTTAGGAATGTTGCAACCTCTAACTATTCGTAAATGGAAATGGGATAGTATTGTAATGGATTTTGTGGTTGGACTATCGAGGACCCGAAAGGGGGTATGATTTGATATGGGTGATTTTGATCAGCTTACGAAGTTTGGGCACTTCCTACCGATTAACATAAGGTATTCGATGGAGAGGTTGACTCAACTGTATATTAGTGAAATTGTTAGACTTCATGGTGTGCCTTCTAGTATTGTTTCTTATAGAGATCCAAGATTTACATCAAGGTTTTGGCAAAGTCTACAAGAAGCGATGGGAACAAAACTCGTTTGAGTTCTGTGTATCATCCACAAACAGATGGTCAATCGGAGAAGATAATTCAATCGCTGGAAGATCTACTAAGAGCTTGTATTTTAGAATAGCCTAGAAGTTAGGATGAATTTTTACCTCTGATAGAGTTCACCTACAATAATAGTTTTCACTCAAGCATAGGGATGACACCCTATGAGGCTTTATATGGACGATGATACAGAACACCTTTATGCTGGTACCAAGATGAAGAGCATCTTACGATAGGGTCTGATCTTGTGCAACAAACAACGAAAAAAGTTAAGATGATTCAGGAAAGGATGCAGACGACTCAGAATCAACAAAAAAACTATGCGGACAAGAGAAGAAAACCTCTTGAGATGAGGAGGACGAGCATGTGTTCTTAAAAGTCACACCTATGACTGGGGTCGGTCGAGTTCTTAAATCCAAAAACACACTCCCAAATTCATCGGACCTTATCAAATTCTTCGTCGGATAGGTCCAGTAGCCTACCAAATAGCTTTACAAACTTTTCTTTCTAAACTTCATAATGTCTTCGATGTGTCGCAATTACGAAATATATTCCTGATTCAACTCATGTCATAACACTGGATACAGTACAATTGAAAAAGAATTTAACCTATGAGACACTTATTGTAAAGATCAAGGATAGGAGAATGAAGCAACTCAGAGGAAAAGAAACTCTATTGGTAAAGGTGATCTACAATGACGTGACTGGAGACGCAACGTTGGAACTAGAGGACAAGATAAAGGAACAATATCCACATCTATTCTAAGGTATGACAAATTTCAAGGATGAAATTTCTTTTTAGAATGGGAGAGTTGTAACACCCTAGAAATTGCTTGTTTTCTATTATATATGATTTTTATAATATTTGTGATTTTGGTGAATTTTTGTGAATTATTTGAGTAATTTTGATTATTTTATCATATTTCTCAATTTACGTGTACATTAAGCGGGACCGAAAAAAAATAAAATATTTTTTCGAGGCCGGAAAGCTTTGGGTTGTGGAAGCAGTACTGAGAGATCTTACTAAACCCGAGGCTGGACACAATTTATGAAGTTTCATTTTTTGAAATTTTATCTGATAAATAAAATTATGATATGTTTTATTATCCATTGGGCGATGGATACTGATTTTGTTAATTGTAACATCTGTCCATTGAATAATAGCTTTTGGTAAAGTAGTAGTCATCTTTTCTAGAGTATTCTCTTTATGTGACATCACCTATGTAACATCACACAAGTGACATCATCTTTGACTTTCCCAAAAGGTGAAACTAAGCTTCCTCAACAAGCTTTACATGAGACTTGTTGGAGAAGCCTCTTCTCTCTCTCTTTGGGAAGGCCCCACGGTTTTGGAGGAAAGGAAAAGATGACAAAGTTGTCATCTTTTCACTTAAGCCTTCATTTCACCTTTTCAATTCAAAAGTTTCAATTTTCTTTCTTACTTTTTCTCTTTTCTTTTTTTTTTCTCTCCATGCTCCAAGGCCAAGCACCCCATTGCCACCCTCCATGTTTGTTTGTTCAAATCAATCCTTGTTCTTGAATGTACTCATAATTTGGGAGCTTTTCTTTGTTGTGATCACCATCTAGTTCTCTCATCTTCATCATTTTCTTTCAAGCCCTAACTTGAAGCTCCTAAGGTAAGATTCTTGATCTTCATTTTTTTTATTTCCTCTTTTTCGTGTTCAAGGCCATCATCTTGATCATTGGTCTTCTCTTTTCAAGTTTTAGGTGTTGATCTTGTGAGTTTGAAACTTCTAGGTTTGGTTGAAGGTGTTGGATGAAAATTCAAAGAGGCATCAAGGAGCTTTCGTTTCTTGTCATCTCTTTAGGTAAGCGAGAGATTAACCTCATCAACCTATCATGGTGGTGAAGAACAATTTTGTATGTTGTGATTGGGAAATCCATGTGAGGATCTACCCACTTGATTGTATGATTTTTGGTGATTTGTGTTTATTTGCCTTGTATAATTTTATTGCTTGATATTGTGCACACGTTTGCTATTATGTGAAATTGATTAATGAAGATGTTTTGGATGCTTGGAATCATGTATGAAAGACAAGGGCTTTTTGCCCCTTTTGATTTGTGGCTCACGGCCAAGTGACCTAATTTAAGGTGTCCAAGACAAAATCTTTGTATTAATTTGGGGCTTAAGCAATTAAGTGATAAGTGATTGATAAAGTGATGAAAATTATAGGTTTCTAGACCCTTAGGGTTCACAGCTATATAGGGCACCCAAGGCAAGATTTTTGTATCAAGTTGGAACTTAGATAATTAGGTGATTAGATATTTAATTAGGGACTCATAAGATGGAAAGAGAAAAGAAACAAAGTTTTTATCTTAAAATCAAGAGTGATTTTCGACCATTGAAGGAAAATAAGTATGTGTGAGGTTTTGAGAAGCCTAAAATATTTATTTTAAGTGAATTCTTATTAAGGACAAAGAGAATGACTTTTTGAATTAGAGTAATAAGGATTAGGTGAAAAATATTAGAAAATATTCCCTAGAGAAGCTAATAGGAAAAGTGTTGAAGTTGAGGTATAATTTTCATATTAAACTTTGAAAGTTTTAAAATTTAGTTTAAAATGGCAATAGAAGTTTTACCCGATTGAAAAACAGTGATAAAACCTTATGAGATAATGGTATGTCCACGATTGAAAATAAGCGATAATTTTGCTATCGGACCCACAAGTGGAACTCAGAGTTGTTGATGACTATTTTGGCCAATGGTGGCTTATGGTTATGAAATGCATGACATTGATATATATATATATATATATATATATATATATATATATATATATATATATATATACACATTTGAGTCATTCATCATACTTTGTGAAAGTCATTGAGTCATTCATCATACTTTGTGAAAGTTCGGTGGACTTTTTGTTGAGACTGTATGCCTAGGAGATGAATTTCACCTTTGTGCGGGTGCAAATTGAGTAGTGTGGTTCACTTGTTGAACTTGGAGGCGTCTGGGCACGGGTATCCCACAAGTGGCCAGTTGGTAGCTCCTCTAGGCTGTGATGACCAAGCAACACTTTGACGATCTCAACCAGGCACTATGCTATTCACGATCTGGTGCAGAGTGTCTTGTATAAAGGCCTGATGTGCAAATTGAGAAATTATAGCACTTAACTTGAGGCTGACGAGATACAGACAATGTTTTCTAGATCATTTTCTTCGAAATTGTGTTTAGCTCCGTGGAGTAAGAAGTTGGTTCATCGTGCACATGCATAGTCTGTCTACATATCACTGTGTCATTTTATATTTGTTAAATCATCTGATACCTGATGCTATGATTATCATTGTTATTTTCTGTATATGAATAGTGTTACTACTCTTTACTGTTTCTATGCTACCATGTTAATATTGATGTAGAGGATCTCACCTCTTCATTGTATTGTTTTGTTTTATGTTATGTTTGATAAAGATTGTGAAGGGGGACGAGGTTGAATTGCCCGATTTTGTTGGGTTGACTTTCTAATTCCTGTGATGGCGACTAGACGGTGTTTCTTTGGTTAAGTGCGGGAGCAGCTTCATGGGGGCATTGATACCTGGCGTGCCGACCGAGTCACCAATCTTTTTATATTTATAGGGGATGTGACTTTGTTCAAGAGTAGTACCTATCCCGAGGTTACTACTTTCACCTTTAATGTGTTTGTACATGTCTTCTTAATTTTGGGTATGTAAGTATGATGCTTTATGTCAATAGTACCTTACGTTAAGTATATATATACATAGAATGTATTTTCCTTTCGGTGGATGTAATTTTGGAGCTGTGTATATATTTATATATTTCATTCGTGACTCATATTTTCTATATACGCCTAGTAAAAATATTTGGAAATGCGTTGTTGCTTGGTAGCAGGCCTGAATTTAGTGATTGTGGTATAATGACGATTATACTATGGTTATTAAATTTGGGATGTTACAGGTCCCATGGTGGCTCCAGCACCACTCCTCTACCTTGGTTTTGGCTACCATGTGTGGTAGCCCAACACCCCCAAATGGCCAAAACCATCTTCAAGGCCCATGAGTTTAACTACTTTCTTTATGGGGTGTTGGCCATGGTAAAAGAGTGGCCACCACCACTAAAACCCCTTCAATGCCACCACCAAATGGCATTTTCCTTCCATTTTGGGTCCAGAATAGGCCTAAACCATGGGGTGGAACAGCCCACTCCAACGATAACTTTTTCTTCCTTTCATGGGTGGTGGCCATCGTGCCTCCCCCACCATGAACCCATCAACACTGCCACCACTAGGTGGGGGTTCTGGTTCAGTGGTGGCAGTTCTGATTCATTTTTCGACTAACCAAGCTGTAATACCCTCAATAGCATGTTAGACTTTTATATGCATACAAGGGTAACATATGACTTGTTTAACTTGTCTGTTGTTTTTGGTGGCGAACTGAGTTCAGTTAGACACTTTGTTGCAGCTCTAAAGGTAAAAAGTAGCCTAAAATGACTCAGTTATTTGCATAAACTGCTTAAATAAGGGTTTTAAGTATGGATACTTTACTCTTAAGTCACAAATGTATGTCATAAGTTGTGATTAAAATTTGAGATAAATCGAGTCAGTTTGGTATTTTTGGGCATACCGGTTTTGTTTATTTAATACCGAGTAACCTCAAATAGATATGGAAAATTAAGATTTCAAGAGAACAATAATTTTGATGAAACCTAGTATTTATTTCAAAGTTGTTGGAAGTCGGAAATCTTATTTTAGCTAAAGTTGAATGTTTTTAACGGATAGGGGTTTATCGGTGTAAATTTCATGGCTAATATTTACCCACGGTTGATAGCCCTTATTTTTGACTATTGTTAGCTATTATTAAGTGTGCAATTTACTACTGGTTTCATTGGAAAACGAAACAGAAAAACTAAAGAACCCTAAGGGAAGGAGAAGAAGAAAAGACTAAGGAAGAGGAAGAGATAAAGAGGAAGGCTAAGGGCAAAGTTGAAGCTTGAGTTTCAATCAAGTTTGGTTTCATTTTTGCAGCTGGAAACCTTGAAGGTAGGGGTAGAACTTCTCTTCTTCTAGTTTTTTCTATTCTTTTCATATTTGCTCTAAACAACCTAATAGGCTAAATTGAATTCTAAGAGAGTAGGATGTATAGGTTACATGGTTATGTTTGTCTGTTGGTTTATGACTTGTTCAAAGTAAAAACCTCGAATTTAGAAGCTTAAGATACCTCTTTTAGCTCATTGATACTTACTTTAGAGTTTTACACCAAGTATGGGTGTTATTGGGTCATAGGTCCAAATCAAGATGTGTTTGATGGTAATTAAGGTTTCCTATACACTTATAAACTAGTTAGGGACATCCAATGACCAAGAAAGGAACTGAAAATGGCCAAAATCAAGAAAACTTGACCATTGGAACAAGTACCACGCATGCCGGTTCTCGCAATCTGTTTACGCTGCTTGGCGCATGCATGGGAGGGCCGGCGCCGCGGCATTCCACCCCGAAACGTGAAAAATGGTCCTTTTGAAGAATTTGAGATGCAAATTTCTTGAGAAATCATTTATGCATGTTATTACATGTGTTAGAGCTTTAATTAAGGCATATTTCCATGGAGAAATCGTCATACAAGTTGTTGGTTATTAACAAAAGAATGATAAAAGTAGGACATGGAGTATGATAGACATGATAGTTGAGAAAATGAAATAAAAAGGGTAATTCCTTCAAGATACATAGATTAGAATGGACTCTATAACAACCAAGAGTAGTGGTTTACTAGAGAAAAATATATATATATCCCTAATGATAACCTATTACTAATTAGCTTCACTATAGATGTGAAGAGAATTAATATTAGATCAAATTAAGCGAGAATATATTGACATGGTTTATCGAGAAGTGTAACTTATATGACGTAAGGTCATTTGGCCAAGAAGGTAAGGAATTCAAAGAAGTTCCTAAAGGAACAAATTCTTCTTAACCAAGTGCCATTGTTACAAGTAGTGTGGATATACTTAGTTTTGCCATCTACAAAAGATAAACTTAGAAGTCAAGATTTTATTAAAATATACCTAATTTGTCAGTAAATTAAGTATATAAGAATGATGAGATGTACCTCCAACTTGATATCTTTACTCTAGAATATATATTCTAGTTGATGTTATAAATGTGATTTACTTTTCTTTATAAGTTAAATCATGTTTATTATGTTGTTTATGACTAGTTTTGATAACTTATACTGAGAAATATTATTTCTCACCCCGTTGTATATCATGTAATTCCAGGTGAAGTTTCCTCCAAGAGTAAGGTGAAGAAAGAGACTAAAGATTAGTTATTTTATAGTTGTTTGTACATAGGTTATACTTCCTAAGATCTTTTGGTAATGTAATTAAATATGTAATATTTCAAGCCTTTGTTAAGGCTAGTACTGTATATGTATGAATACTTGTACAAAGAGTATATCTTTTTACATATCATAAGGCTCTCTATGATGACTTACTCAAGTGATTATAGATATATTTATTAAGATAGTAAGTTTACAGTAACGTTTTAGTATTATCAGCTTTGTGTAATTATATGAATTGTGATTTTAGTGTTAGGACGTTACACAAGCCCTCAAGATAGTGACCATAAATAACCAGCAACTCAAGGTTTTCTTCCACCATCAAGGGTTGTGGCCTCGTGGCCACCCCACCATGGATGCCTAACATCACCGCCTCCATGGGAGGCGATTATCCCTCGGTTCTGGACATCAACAGAGGCCATAATCTTCATCCCCATCCTCATAGGACCCTTCTCATGGTCTATGGGAGCTCAACAGAGTTCCCACCACCAATCACGACCACAACCAGCTTCACGGAGCTTGCGGCTCGCACTAGTTTTCCAACCATTTGTGGCCTTCAATAGCTACTACGAGCTTCTCAAAATCCCTTTCCCTAATCAAACAGTCCACTCCAGCTTGATTCAAGCAAGAAAATCAAGAGGAAAGTTAGAAACCTCTACCTCTTCTTTGGCATAGGTAGTGGGCTGGTGAATATGGTGAATTTTCGGTGAGTTGTCATGGGGAACAAGTTAAAGATGGTGGCACGGCTCCGTTTCTAGCAAAGGGTGGCATATGCACAATGGCAGAAAGGTCTGGTGCTTCTCTCTCTCTCTCTCTCTCTCTCTCTAGATGAAGGAGGAAGAAGATGGAATTGGGAAAAGAAGTAGTTTTGGGTGCTTTTAATGGAAAAAACTATGGGCAGGGAGGTTTGGGAGAGCTGAGACCGTGTGTTCTCCTTGCCTGGAAGCCATGGCAAGTTGCCTTGATAGCTTTAGCATCAAGTTATCGAGGCATGGCACTTTCAGGTTAGTTTCTAGTTTGTTTCGAGTCCAAACATGGGTCCTAAGTAGAGTGCAACTATCCCTAGATTCCTAATTTAGGACTTGTATTCTTGGGTTACATTTGGGGACCTTTGATAGTCCCATGTAGATTCTAGAATTCCCATGCACAAGCCTTATTTGCTAAAAGTGGATTTACATGCATTATTAACTCATTATTTCACTTAATTCTATTTATTCTAATTTTAATTTACTTAATATAGTTGATTTAACCTTAAAATAGACCAATAAAATTTGAGCTTAGTGGGCTACTTTTGGGTGGAAGAATTCTAAGTGGTCCTAAGCTCATCGTTACTTATACTAAATAATACAATTATATTTAATTTAACCTCTATTTGATATAATTATATTCTAATTATTCTTCTAATTAACATAATTATATTAATAAACTCATATTTGATATTCTACAATTTAATTAAGTTAATTATTCTCTTAATTAATCATTTAAATTACTAATTAATATCTAATTAACTTAATTTATATTTAATCTATATCTCTAATATTCATAAAAATATAATTTAGGCACTGTTAATTACAAATAATTATATGTATAATTATTTTAGCTAAAATCCTATTTATTCAAAATTATCGCATAATTTAAATAATTATTTTAATTATTCTTATGAGACAACTTATTCACTAAGTTATTTGCTTACATGCATAAACAAGACAAACAAACAGGCAGAAACACAACACTAGCTGTTTGGTAGCTCATATAAGTAACCAGGAAGGCATGATGTTACAAATGTTATATTTTTTATAATATGTATATGTATATGTATGCATGTATGTATATATAGAGTTTATATTTTGAATAGACGTGTTTATGTGTATATTTGAATGTATATTTATATATATGGTATACTATTATTTGTTAGTGTTTGTGTGTTGATATTAAAGATGATAGATATTATAATGTTATAGGATTTGAATAATAATATTACATTGCATAAGAATAATATTAATTTATTATATGAATAATATAGTATTATGTACTAATTTTAAAATTAAAAAACTACGACAAATATGATAACATGAAATATAAAATTTTTAAAATTTCACGTGAAGAGGTTGATAAATTATTTAATTTAAGTAATTTAATAATTTATATATTAAATTAATTTAATTATTAATTAATGGTAATAATTAATAAATTAATTAAATTATAAAATATAATATGCAATAAAAGAAAGTAAAAATGCGAATTATATAATTAAATAAATAAATATTAATTAATTACATAAGAATGATAAATACAAAAATGTGCCCAAATTGTCAAATATACGATGTATATGCATGGGTTGAAGACATGAGACAATGTGCAGATCTCAGTCAAATGATGACTTCAAACTAAGAGGAATGATAAATATATAAAAGTCATCGATTACAGAGTTTCAATTGTGTAAACTAAAGATTTAAATTTAATCAAATATAAAAAATTATAATTATAATTAAAATAAAAAATTTATATTATAATATACTATAAATTTTAAATTATAAATAATGAAAATTTAAATTATATCAATAATTAAATAAGTGTTAAATAATTAATTAATTAACTAAATAAGAGGTAATGTGGCATATCTTGCAAAAGAGTTAACGATGACTTCAAATTACTAAGAGGAATGACAAATATATAAGAGACTTCAGTTACAGAGATACAAGTATCGTAATATAGCAATATGTTATTGTTATTAATACTTATTTGTAAGCATGTTAATTATTGAAATAGTTAATGCTCTATTGAATTAGGAAGCTCTAAACCTTAAATTAGATGATATTAGTTTTACATTGATAGGTTAAATGGCTCTGAACAGTTGATAAGCCTATATTTTATAATCTTATATTGAATAAATTGTGGTAATTTGCTTATATTTATTGGTGAATTTTAGATGGACCCTTATCATTGTCTTTGTTTTTGCAGATCAAAAGAGATTTAACACATTTGGAGTGAAAGCAGACGTAGACATCGCGATTTCAGAGCAAAAGAGGATCATTTTGGTCCTATGAGCAATTGAGGAGTTAGATAGAGTCTTGTGAGCGATTGAGCAGTTAGACACGTCCCTATCTAACTTGAAAAACGCTTTTGTGTAAGAGACATGGCCGTGTCTCTTGGTCACGCGACCATGTCTCATTTATAGTGTAGTTACGTTGTTTGTATGGTACACGACCGTGTCATGTACTCAGACGGCCGTGTGAAGCTTCCTGACGTGAACAATAGGCAATTTTGGCCCTAAGCTATTATAAATAGAATAAATCTCTAAGTCTAAAGATATATTTTTTAAACTTTTACGATGACAGACTTTGGGAGGCAAAGGGGAGTCTTTTAATAAAAAGTATTCTTTTCTTATGTCTTATAATTTATTTAGTTGAGGAAGTTGGGAGCTAAGAATATTGAAGTGGGCATATGTGGAATTGGTTTTGGCCATGGTTTTGGAGCTGGTATGTCATACTCATATATATATATATATATATATATATATATATATATATATATATATATATATATATCAAATTTTGAATTCTGTGATGCACTAGTATGGGCGACATTCTGTTTTTCAATTCTTTCCAAATTATATCGATTGTGACTTTTATTTAGATTTAGTTTCATATAGTTCTCCTCCAGATAGATATTGTTTTGCATGATATGGATTCATTCTTTACATTCAATAATCATATTCATACCATTACTTCTATTTTTTCTTGTTTATTTTATAATGTCATTTTATTTTGTTCTTTAACCTGGTAATTATAAGTGGGGAGTTTTTGAAGTATCAATCTATCTGTTTTGCCACCATCAGCAATATTTTTAACTGCTACATCTTAAATCAAATTTTAGATCATTAGTTCTGAATAGTTCATGCATTTAAGAACCTAGCGTTTTGATGTTATAAGATTTTATAGGCTGAGAGTAGATTTGGACAGTTCATGAAAGCACTTTGGTTTACTGACAGTTGAAAATGATCTTAGGAGGCAGCTCTCAAGTGTTTGTTGGTCATATATCTTTCCTATATCATATATACTTTACTTATCCATCCCAGAAATTGACTTCCAATCACAACCTCTATGGACAACAATTAAATTAGAATTCACAAAGCACAAGGGCCTATGGCTCACTGTGTGCTGTCATTGACCTATGGTTTATTATACAGTGCACAAGAATATAATAACCAAACTAAATTGTAAACTTATACGTCGGTGTTGAATTGTACAATAGAAATGAGGAAGCAGAAGACATTATTAGGAATTGCCACAATGTGTGTAAATCCCAGGACATAGTGCATAGAGGTCATAAATATGCTCAAACAGAAACTCCAATTCATGAGTGGATCAATTCACTGATACCCCAATTCATTGTTCCAAAAGTCAAGACTTATATGATTTACAAGACTTACATGACTCTCAAAATTCAGTTCGTTCTACCAAACAAATTCTCCCTTTTTATCCTTGTCTTATTATGACTTACAAGACTTATATGATTTATCCTACTCAATAGATAATTAAAGCTTAATTAAAAATTAAAATGTCTACTACCATTTTACTTAAAAGAGAAAAACACCAAAAATAAAAAAATAAAATATAAAACAGTTCAGAACTATAGTTGTAAAAAATAAAGGAAAAAAAAAAACTTCATCTCCCATATGAGAAAAAAACAAAAAAAGGAAAACAAATAGGAAGCATCTTTTTTCCACTGATAGCACCAAACCCCAAGCGTAGTGAAATGTAAGATTGACCCAGCAACAGGTGAGGAACAAAGGAAAATTATTCATCACAATTGAAGTATGAATAGCCGATGGGGTCCATGAAAACTAAGAACTGAGAGAAAACCATG
Organism: Ormosia emarginata; assembly: GCA_029884605.1. Lineage (NCBI taxonomy): Eukaryota > Viridiplantae > Streptophyta > Magnoliopsida > Fabales > Fabaceae > Ormosia > Ormosia emarginata. The sequence goes on along the minus strand of JAQQTP010000083.1, from coordinate 9,126,808 downwards.
GCTCAAATCCAAGAAGAAAGAAAATGCAAAAAAAAAAAAAAAGAGAATGGGTACACTCAAACAGAACAACACGGGAATAGCAAGTGGAAAAACAAGTTCCAGAATCTTACCTAGATGGAAGACCAGCGTCAGTGAGGTGGTGGCTGGTGGTCGGAGGAGCTGTGACAAAGAAGGTGGCTGGTTCATTGCTCGTGTGGAGGCAGTTCACGCCATTACATTTTGAGAAGGTGGCTGAGATCTTCACATCCTGGAGGTGGAGATTAGAATGGGAATAGAGATCTTCACGTTGCTAAGATCAAACTTAGGGCTGAGAATAAGAAGGAATGGCAAAAGAGGGAGGGAAAGAAATTTGGGACAAAAAATGTGCGTCTTATTACATCCTGCACAAGACACTACCACAAAATAAGATTAAATTGCCGCAAGGTTTTATATTTTGTGGCATTTACCGAAACATCCGAACGAACCGCTAGTAAATAACTAATAATGACAGTTTATTAGAACCGCCACAAACAAATTATCGCTATTTGCTTATTTTTTTTGTAGTAAGTCTTCTATTATAAGGCTATGGTTAGACGTCAATAATTTTGAGATCAAGATATCATTAATTTAGATGGTTCAATAATTACAATTTAAAGGGTCAACAACTGATGACCTAAATCAGCATTTGGATGAATTCTTGGAGTTATGTGACACAATAAAGATAAATAAGGTTTCAACTGATGTTATACGGGTCAGACTTTTTTCCTTTTCTCTTAGAGAGAAGGTAAAGAAGTGGATTCACTTGGAAGCACTAAATTGACTTACCACATGGGACTTGATGGAGCAAGCTTTCTTGGACAAGTACTATCTGATTAGAAAATAATCAAGCTTCGTCATGACATCACTACCTTCTCCTAAAAGGAAGATGGATCGCTTTATGAAGCATGGGAAAGGTATAATGATATCATTCGTTAGTGTCCACATCATGACTTATAAGATTTTGTTGTTATGCAAACATTATATGCTAGGTTAACTCTTTCTACAAAAGCAACTCTTGATGTCGCAGGTGGTGGTGCTTTGAATAGAGGCAAGGGCTTTGATTAAGGAAGTCACTTCGAACATTTATTTGTGGCCAAGTGAGAGATCATCTTCAAAGAAGCAAACCGGAATGATAGAGTTTGATGTTATTATTATGTTGAATGCCAAGTTTGATGCCTTGACTAAGTCACTTGAGAAGCTGAATGTCAATGTTGTCGTTGCTCCTAACATAACTTGTGAAACATGTGGAGGAGGGCATTTGGCTTCAGAATGCATTGCAGTAGAAACGTATTCTTAAGACCTGTCTTTGGAGCAAGTGAATTATTTGTAAAATGGCAATTTCAAGGCTCAAGGAAATCCCTTCTCCAACTCATATAACCTAGATAGAGAAAACACCCCAATTTCTCATATAGTACCTAACAAAACAAAGGGGTTTCGTCCAACAATAGATCCTCACCTAGATTCTAACGACCTTAACAATCTCCTCAATGTGCGAAGTCCAATTTAAAAGCCCTCATGAAAAACTTCATAGTTACTCAAAAGGAACAAAATCAAGTTATTCAAGCACACATACAACAACATGGGGAGTCATCAAGCAAATCAATACTCGCATAGATCAAATGATCACTCACTCCAAGATGATTGAAAGTCAAATAGCCCAACATGATTGAAGGACGAATATCAAGTTAACCGAAAATTAACCCAAGGGAACAAGTTCAAGCAATTTCATTGAGAAGTGGTAAGCAACTTGAAGGTCCCACAGGGAAGAAAATCTTGAAGATAAAGAAACTCATGAAAAGGAGGAGAAACAAAAGAAGAGCGAGGATAAAGTAGGAGATGAAGAAAGCAATAAAAAGTATGTTCCTCCAAAAGCATATGTTCCACCTTTGCCTTTCCCTCAAAGGTATCAAAAGGCGAAGCTTGATAATCAATTTGGAAGATTTTTAGAGCTGTTTAAGAAGCTTTACATTAATGTTCCTTTTACGAAAGCTCTTTCCAAAATGCCCTCTTATGCTAAATTCTTGATAAAGATTCTCTCTAATAAGAGGAAGCTTGAAGACTATGAAATCGTTGCTTTGACGGAAGAATGTAGTGCAATCATTCAAAAAAAGTTTTCACCTAAACTTAAGGATTCGTGTAACTTTTCAATTATGTGCTCAATTGGGAACATGAATATTAACAAGGCTTTATGTGATCATGGGGTAAGTGTGAGTTTGATGCCTCTTTCTATTTGCAAGAAACTTGATATTGGGGAGCTCAAACTAACTATCATCTCTCTTCAATTGGCGGATAGGTCAATCAAATATCCTATTGGCATATTAGAGAGTGTGCCATTAAAGGTAGGAAAGTTTTACATACTAGTCGATTTTATTGTGCTTGAGATGGAAGTAGATGTCCAAATCCCCATCATCTTGTGCAGGTCATTCCTAGCCATTGTTGGAGTCATGTTTGATGTGAAGCACGGGCATATAACCCTCAAAGTAGTTGAAGAAGTTGTTGAGTTTAATTTATCTCAAGTTTCTAAACAACCGACCATTGTTGATTCTTGCTTGAAGGTTGATGTGGAAGAAAGGCTAGCTAGAGAGGTGCACATTAAAAGCCATCTACAAGACCCCTTAGAGAAGTGTTTGGTGCATAATGGTAACACCAACTTTGAGAATGTCAAGCTCTACAAGAATAGACCAAAGAAGTGGCATGACAAGTGTATCAAACAACATGAGTTTAAGATTGGAAATAAAATTCTTGTCTATAACTCACGTATTCGTCTTCTTCCTAGTAAGTTTTGGTCAAAAAAGTATGGACCATACATATGAGATTGTTCGCGTCTTATCATACGGTGTGCGTAAGGTGAAAAAAGAAGGCCACAAGACATTCCTGATTAATGGCTAGAGAGTAAACCACTATGAAGAAGGAGTGGGAACTGAGCACCACTCCATTGGCCTCACCTAAGCATGGAACTGACCCATAGTCAAGCTAATGACTATAACTTAGCGCTTCACAGGAGGAAACCTGTGTTTCTATCATTGCATTTAGTTTTTCAGTTTTTTCTTTGTTTTTCCTATAAAAACAAAATTGAATTGACCTTTTTTGTTTTTCTTGTGCAGTTTTGGACAACTTGTTGCCGCTCAGTTAGACTAGATGTTTGAGTTTATGGCTACACGCCTCCCTTTGACTCCACCTCTCCTACCATCTTCATGATCTTGTGTTTCCATTTCTAGGGAAATTTCATTATCCTTTGTTATGTTATTTTTCTTGTTAAACATTATGGACAATGTTTATCTTAAATGTAGGGGAGTATTGTTGGTAATCAAGCGGGAATTGTGTATTAATTGCTTGAATTAATACTGAACTGATAGGGATATGTTTTAAAGGAGAATCCACTACTCATGAACTGATTTTGTGCAAGATAATCTTTTTTCAATTGAGTATTGAAACATTTAGCTTCTTAGTTGAAAATTAGTCATGTTTGCTTGCATTTATTCTTTCTATTAACTTAGCTAGAAAATGAGTTTTGAGCTTTAATTATTAGATTTTTTTTCAAAAACAAAATCCTATTTTTCTTCTAGAGTGAGTTTTCTCTTGATTTATGTGCGCTAGAACTTACTTTGATATCATGTTGAGACTTTAATGATTTATATACATTCTTGGACATAATTAAGGCAATTAGGCTTAATTTTTTCTTGACTTCTAGAGTTGCATTAATAAAATATTCCCTTAGTTGCCCCATTTGAGCATGAAATTGATTTCTTTGGACACCTAATTGAATAATCAGGTTGGATTCTTTGGAGTAACTAATGTGTTAATTGAAAGGTCTTGAAATGATACTTTTGTCTTCAAGGGTTAAAAAAAATAGAAAAGGAAGAAAATAGAAAATGATTGTTGGTGAAGAATAATGAGAATGTTGGGTTGAGAGTGAAAATTTGTTATACCCTTGTGTAGTATGCTCTATATATCATCTTTTCAACCTAATTTTGTGTTGTATCAATTTATCCATAAATATTCTTTACCTTTATTTATTTTTTCCTACCTTTCATTATTCCCCTTGACCCCGTTACGACCAAAGGAAGTCCTTTTGATTCTTATGATGTATGTGAACTTGGAAGTGGAGGTGAGATTGATAACCAAGCTCATAGTAATACATTTGTTAAGAGAAATTTAAGTGATCTTTTTATCCTTAAACACTTGAGCGATGGAAAAATGAGTGACCTCAATTGGTTAGTAAAGAGAAAAGATGTAAGCTAGACTCAAGCCTCTAATTGTATTAAGTGCTAAACTATCTTGCTTGATTTGATTGCCGAACTTAATTGAATTTTTAAATTATGAAATTTCTTTTGATTCATATTTATTGATGTTGAGTTTAATACTATTTTTTATTCCTATTCTTTGCTTGAGGACAAGCAAAGCTCATGTGTGGGGGACTTTGATAAGCCTATATTTTATAGTCTTATACTGGATAAATTGTGGTGATTTGCTTATATTTATTAGTAAATTTTATATGGATCTTTATCACTGTCTTTGTTTTTGCAGATTAAAAGTGATTTAACACATTTAGAGTAAAAGCAGGCGAAGATATCGCGATTACAGAGCAAAAAAGGATCATTTTGGCCCTATAAGCGATTAAGGAGTTAGACATGACCTTGTCTAACTTAGAGAGCGCTTATGTGTGGGAGACACAACTATGTCTCACTTACAGTGTAGTTACGTTGTTTTTATGGCACACGATCGTGTCATGTACTCACACGGCCGTGTGAGGCTTTCTGCTGTGAAAAATAGACAGTTTTGCCCCCAAACTATTATAAATAGAGCAAATCCCTAAACCTAAAGATACACCTTTTAGACTTTTGCGACGACAGACTTTGGGAGGCAAATGGGAGTCTTTTCCTCAACCAAAGATTAGAGACTAGGATTTTGAAGACAAGTGCAAGAGTAATTGAAGTTTAACCATTGAAGACATCTTCTCCTTCTTCATCTTCTCCATCTTCTCTTAAGGTAGAATCATGGTTGCCTCTTCAACTTTTGTTCTTGTTTGTGCTACATTAGCCATGAATGGCTAATTTTTTTTTTCTAGGATTAGGATGCAACTCTCTACTTTTCTATGTTAAATTATTAATTTGATTCATTGTTAATGGAAGAATATTATTCTTGATTCATTCTTAGTATGCTTAATGCTTGTGGTATGTTATCGGCCATATTTACATGATCTTAGGCTTTAGGTGAAGGATCGAAAGATGAAATCTAATTGCTAGATAATCTAAGAATTGAACTTAAGAATTGAGACCTAGACATAGGCTTAAATCCTTCGAGGAGCAAATAATTGTCATAAAACTTAATGAGTTGAAACTTGGATTAATTGCCATGAGAATGAGATTGATGAAGTTTTAACATATTTTTATTGCTAAGAAATTGGGCTTTAAATAATTTAGGACAAATCGCCTTCAATAACATAATTGAACATTAGCAAAGATATGATTACAATTTATCATAGGGGGTAGTGTAGCAAAGTCCTTGTCCTAGGCTTTTAAATCTTAGTTGAATCTTAACTTTTCTAGATTTATTTACTTACTTTATTGCTTTGATTTTCGTCTTGGTTTTAATTGAACTTTCACTATTGCTTTTAACCGCTTAAATAATCAAAGTCGCCATAAGAGTTAGTAATCAATCGATACTCGTGGGAACGATCTTTATTTTACTACTTGTACAATTTATGCACTTGCAAAAAATTCACCACAGCAGCCCGAGATTTAACTGCTCAAGTAAATTATCTTTTGTCATCTACTAATAGTGAAGATGACGACTCTAGTAATAAGATTATTAGGTAGTAAATGTGATAAAAAATTTGAGTTGTGACTTTGTGTCTACGTCTTATGATGATAATGAGAAGACTAGGTAGGGTAATATAAGAAAAAAAAGAAGAAAAACATTATAGATTAAAAAAATAAGTTTGCATGTTTTTGTGATGACAAGTGAAGTAGATGTATTTTTCTTATTACATGTAATAAAATTGGAACTTAAGGGAAGATTGTCCATGTTTAATGAATGAGTTTAGGAACTGGGAGCGTCAGTATCAGGAAAAGTAAATTTTTTTTTTGATCTATAATAAATTGCTCTTGCTCGTGCTAAAATATTTTCATACTGGATCTCTCTTGGTAATTTAAGATAGAAATGTTAGAAACTATTTCGGAAGTACTTTTTTTTTCTAAGTAATGTTCCTTACAAAATGCATCAATCATTATCATTATCTTTAATAGTTAAATACTTGAATTTTCTTAACATTATTGCATTTTTCCTTACGCTTAATAATAGACACATCATAAAGTTCCACGCATATGGCTTTTTCAATCTAGAGACCTCTTTGGATTAGAGAAATTTTATTATCCAAATCTCTAGATTGGAGAAGGTATATGTGTTGACTTTCGTAAGATTTGGCTATCATTGAAAATCTAGAATAGTATATGTAAGAATATTAATAAAATTTGCATATTTAGCAATTGAAAACAATGATGATGATTAATATATTTAACAATAAACATTGCTTTTGAAAAAATCATGCTTTTCAAATTGTAGTGGGAAAGATTGATATCCCAACTCATCAAGAAGGAAACTAACATAAATTTTTTTTAAACAAGAGCGTGATCAATTGAAGAGCTCAAAAGAAAAATAACTTTTATTGATATTGACACTCCTAGTTTCTAGACTGATTTATTAAATTTGGATAATATTTCCTTGAGTTCATATTGTATTACATGTAATAAGAGTAATATATGTGGTTTCACTTGTCATCATCATCACTCTCAAAATTCCAATTTTACTCTCATCCAAATTCTCTTGAGATTAAATTTTTTTGCCTACTCTTTAAAAATCGTTACATTACTGCAAGCAGACCAGCAACAGAGTAAGGCCCCGGAGGTTAGAGGGAACACTAGTCATGACATATATAAAAGCTAAATAATAATTAACTATTGTAATAGTTGAATTAAAAAAGTTTTTATTGTTGCTTTAGATGTGTGAAACTTTGATATTCATCCTAATTTTTTTTAAAGAATTTATCTCTACAGGCATCCTCTATTAAAAAATTATAATTAGTATTATATTGCTACATCAATTTATATAAATAATTATAATTATATGACTTCAAAATTTTAATAAAACTACATTACACAAGATAAAATTCTAAATATCAATAAACTCGAATCATGAAAGCAAGAACCGGGAGCACTAAAGACATATAAAGAGATTCAACAACAATTAAAGATTTAAATATCAATATCAATCCAACAAAGGAGATTATGAAAAGAAAAATAGAGGATTTTGAAAAATAAATATGCTATCTAAAGTGAAGAAAAGTAATAAAGGCAAACAAAAAGAATAACAACTACACAATAAATCAAAAAGCTCCACCACATTTTTAGAGTAAATATAAAAGTTCCACACTTAAAAAAAAAATTCAAAATAAGAATGAAAAAATTAATGAGTTCTTATGATCAAGGAGAATGACAACTTTGGTCCATTGGGAAAAGGAGATGATTTTCACTTTTGGTCTCTTGTTGAACTCATGAATTACTGTCTTGCCAACTTGCCTAAGAAGATTGGGAATTTAGAAAAATCTTCTTCAATCTATTAGGATTAAACAATAGGGCATAAGAGGTAATGTTTTTTCCTTTAGGGTGCACTAAAGTCTTTTAATTTTTTCTATACGTTTTTATAAATTCAAAATAATGTGGCTTCGCCACTCAAGGAAACATATACATTTTGTACCACCTACAAGGGTAATGGTCTTGGGATTGTCCTCTCAACTATTCTAATTCTAATAATGTTGAGCACACAGTATTATCGGGATATTTCACTCCATGATACTCTGGTAAAATGTCATTTTCATTAATGTCATCATTCTTGATAAAAAAAATTTCTTTTGCTTTTGGTTTCTTTCTGATTCTCCAGTTTCTCCACTAGAGGGCTTCTGTTCACTAGAAAAATTACTTCATAAAATCGTATAAGTTATTATTATAATCCTCAATATAATTTCTCTTCCTTTTTTTAATATATTGTTATCTAGTCTATTTCTCATCATTGCAAGAGGTGGAACCTTTTATAATATGCAAACTTTTGATTATATTAACTGTTTAAAAATGTTATTATTAGAGTCATCATCCTTGCTCTTAGTTGAAGACAAAAGATAAGTCGAACTGTCAAATCTCAAACTGCTCACTTACAAAGTGATTCTAGCGGATTTCAACTGATTTTCTGCCAGAAAAAATATTGTAATATGTCATTTCTAGTGGCAAAAATCAGACAAAATTTTTTGGTGAAATTTTTGTCAAAAAATCTTGACCTCAAACAACTCATTTTTTTTTGTAGCTAAAATTGCCTGTATTTCTGACGAATTCTGATGGATTTTGATTTCTTGTAAACATTTTTCTACGAAACCACTTTCCATAGGAAAATTTGCATGAATTTCTGGCAAATTTTGAGAATTTACCAGCGGATTTGGTAGTAATTTGCAAATTTCTTGTAGTAGTCAGGGCTAAGGCGAGATGGTGACTATAGCTAGTGAGAGAAGAATAGAAGGCTAGGATTGATTTAGGTTTGAAGTATTTTTTGTATCTAACATGATATAAAATATTCTGATCAAGTATTATCAGGCCACTTGAGGTGTGATAACTTGAGGTGTAATAAGTTTATCTTATATCACACCAAACATATGATAAAAATCTACCATATAATATAAAGTTATATTATCAAGCCTTAAATTGTGTACTAAACAGGGCTTAATATACTTAATTGGAAGAGAATACTTTGTTTTTTTTCACTTTTTGCCCCTTTTTTATGGAGATCCTAGTATATCCCACCGTGAATTTCATGAATTTTTATTTATTATTTATTTTATTATTCATTTATGCTTTACAATATAATTTAAATTTTATATTTTTGTATTTTTATTTATTTTATATATGAAATGATTTTATGTTTTATTACAAACTTATAAATACAATCAGTTTTTTAAAGTAACAAAAAAATACTAAATTGCTAAAGCATATCCTAAAAAAAGAATTGTCTACAACATTAAACTGATTATAAAATAATAATATAAACTACAAATTGAATACACTAGTTCTATAATTTTTCTAAAACATTTAATTTTTTTAATCTCCATATGTACAAATTATAAAATAGTTAACAAATCTTTCAAAATTAAAAAGATGTTCTAAATATTTAAATTACTAATAAACATGTTCTAAATTGTTTTCATGTATATATACTATCATCCAAACATTAAATCATTTGCTAGACTTGAACATAAGAAAGATAAAAAAATATCTATATATTTTAAAATTTAGCGAACATTATCTTTCTCTAAAAAAGCATTAATATGTTTTATCAAATTTTTACTGATTAAAATTTATAAGGTTTTTTTAGATCTATTATTTCTAAAAAAAAGAAAAATTCTTATAACTTGAAAAAAAAAGGCCTTAGCCACATAGCCCATGCATGGTGTTAAAATATGAAAGGGATGCGATGATATCTTTCCAATTACCATCACCATGGATGGTGCATGTGTTAATTTGTAATTTTTCTAACAATCTTAATATAGAAAACTAGTATTAAAACATTAGAATCTTAGAATTCATGATTTTCATAAATAAAAAAGTAAAAAGACACTAACATTTATCCATGAATAAAGAGTGAACTATATTTCAAGAGTGTTAGAGTGATCTCAAAAACTCACTTTCTATTCATTTGTCTTTTCTTTATACTTCTTCTACCTTAGTGATTTCGAGGGAAGAAGAAACCCTGACGGTCAGGAATAGACCTTGAGTTTTACACAGAAACTATTTCTTAAATATTACTAACTTCCATTAAGTTAACAGTTATTATAATTGCAAAACTACTACTTCCTTTTTATTCAATAAGAGTTTAGCTCATTAAGTTAATTTAATTACTTATTAAACTAATAAGATAAGTCACAAGTCCATCATATGAGGCATTTAATCTAACATTCTCTCACTTGCCTCATGTGACAATACTTTCTTTATAGTTTGATAGGTCTGTCAAAACTTAATATGAATTCATATATATAGCCAAACTCTTCTTTACATTAGATACATCATTTTTCTTGACCAAGAATGAAAACTAACATGAGTCATGGTGGTCATATATCATTTAATTAACATAGTCCCTTCCATGTACTACAAAGTTAGTCTTCTCCTTGACATGACCTAGGAATGAGAAGTATATAATTGGTCTAACAATAATGTCTTTATTAAAGACAAAACTTATTATCATCATTCATATTCAATCATGTATGCAGACTCGAAAAATAGGTCAGATAGAAACATATTCATTAATGAGTTCAGAGTTTCAAGGTACATAAAACATAAACATTAACATGATATACAATAATGCTTATATGGCAACGATGCCCATACTTTCAATTTGTCCATTAAATGTTGTGGGTGGTAACCCTTTTGTCAAAGGGTTAGCAATCATAAAGTCAGTGCTAATGTGCTCTATTGACACTCTATGTTTCTGAACTTCTTCTTTAACGGAAAAGTATTTCAATTCCATATGTTTAACACCTTTAGAATACTTATCATTTTTAGAAAAAAAGATTGTTGCAGGTAATAAACTTTAATGACTTGGCAATACTGTCGACAATTTCAAGTCCTAAATAAAATTATGCAACCATAATTCATTAATAATTGCCTTAAAGCATGCCATAACATTAAATTTGTTCCCCTTCTGAATTGGAACCATACCTACTATCCATTTATCCATTTTCTATATCTTTATTGATATATGTTTTTTGAGACAAACCCAACAGTCCTTATGATCTACTTCAGAATATATATACTGATCAACAGTGTTTTCCTTAAATCCAAAGGATACAATAGCATCATTGAACTTAAGATACCATTGCTGGGAAGCTTGCTTAAGCCCGTATATTGATTTCTTATGTTTACACACCATGTGTTCTTTTCCCTCAACTAAAAACCTCATTGGTTGATCCATATAAACATCTTCCTCTAAATCCTTATTTAGAAAAGTGGTTTTCACATTCATTTGTTGCAGCTCTAAATCATAATAAGCTATTAATGCCATGATAATTCTGAAAGAATCTTTCTTGGAAACTGGCGAGAATGTTTCCTTATAGTCAATGTCATCCTTTTAAGTAAAACCCTTGGCAACAAGACGGACTTTGTAGTGTTAAAGGTTGCTATGAGAGTCATGCTTAGTCTTAAAGACCTATTTACACCTAACTCTCTTACACCCTTCAGATAATTCCACAAGACCCCATATACCATTATGTTCCACTGATTTAAGCTTATCTTTCATGACGTCTAACCATTTATCAACATTATCACTATTAATGGCTTGTGAAAACGAAACTAGATCATTGCCATTAATTCTCAAGTCATTTTTTGACTCTTGTAGGTACAACACATAGTCATTCGAAATAGTAGATCTCCTTTCTCTTTAGGATCTTCTTAATGTTATTTCTTGTGGTTATTCTACAATATGTTCATTGTTAACCTTGAGATCATTAATTTGTTGTTCTTTTTAATTGTTATCCGATTCAACAACATGAGGAATAAAAATTGTATAAGTAGGAATATAAGTCAAAGGAACTTGTACTCTAACTTCCTTAATCTCTATATTTCGTGAAGCTTCATTCCCACTGGTCTCACCAATCTCAATGAATTGGACATTTTCAGTTTCAACAATTCTTGAATTATGGGTAGGGTAATAAAATCTATACTATTTAGACTTTTTAGGATATCCAATGAAATATATACTAATCATTCTTGTATCTAGTTTCTTTTATGTGGATTATAGATTCTTATTTCTGTTTAGCATTCTCAAACATGAAGGTGCCTTAAACTGAGTCTCCTACCTTTCCATGGTTGAAAAAGTGTCTTTGGAACTGCCTTACTAGGAACCCTATTAAACAAATACACAATAATTTTTAACGCATACATCCACAATGACAAGGGTAAAGACATGTTGCTTAACATGATCCTAACCATATCTGATAAACATAATTTTCATATATTAGTTAACCCTCATATTTTGTCTCTTAGACCTCTTATATGCTTAATTGATTGATTTTGATCACATTTTATAAATTTGGATTCAAATTGAGCTTAATTGTATTTTTCAATATTATTGAGAATTTTACATTATTTCTATATTTTAGGTATAACTTGAGTTTTAGACATTTAAAAATTATGAATTTTATCTTGTAAGAAAGTTGAGGGAAAGCTATACAACTATAATGAAGAGCTCCAAGGCTAAATCAGATGTCTAGTGGGTCAGATTGGGCCACAAATTCAGGATAGATATGTTGTCGCTAGAACCTAGATGATGTGTAAAGATTGTGCCATAATTTGGGTTGTAGGTGTGATATGAACCTGAAACCAGTAGCATTTGAAAGCTAAGACATGTATATTCACTTCTTATGAAGACCACTTATAAACAATGTGATCTTTTGATGGTGTTTTCACCCTTTGAAGTCAGTTGACGGGTTTGGAGAGCTGTTAAGAATGCTTTAGGTATCTATCATCTTAAGCGTAAATTATACAAATTAAGTGTCTAATAAAAGTTAAGAGGAAGATGATTAACCCTAAGCTAAGGGAAAACTAGGATTTTTAATTTTAGAAATAGTTATTTAAGTAGCAACTGCAACCATGAAACTCAACCTGAATTTTCTCCTAGCCATTCTTGCTTGCACTTTCTTTCTTCATATTTATTTTTCTCCCTTCTTTCTAAGTTTCTTTATTTTATGTTTCTCTTCCCTCTCATGGAAGAACCTTTTAATTAATCCTAGGGATTGACAATCTTGATGTTTAATTTTGAGATATTGTTTTGATTATTTTACATTTAATTGTTGATCAAGTTTCTTTTTACTTGTTAATCAAGTTTCACTTTTACTTATTAATCAAGTTTCTCTTCACCTCTTTTGATTTTGTTAAATCTAAATTGAATTTCTTAATTTGATTTGGATGTTAATATGATAATTGCATAATTACCACGTGTTAATGAGGATTAAAGAGACTAAACAATGCATCAAAGACTTCTTGGATGGTGTTTGTTATGCTTAGTTGAATTTTGGGTTTAAATTAATTTATGATTAGATGGGTACTTAATTCATTTAACCTTGATTAATTAAATTTTGTATGCTTATCTAGTAAAGAATTCATGGATCATCTTAAATATTCTTGATGTGATCTAAAACCAAGAATGTGATTAGCATTTGAATGGAAGAGATTAAATAATGCATGAAAGGTGTTTGATAGATTGTTTAGCTTGGTTGAATTATGGATTTTAAGTGAATTTAGGGTTAAATGAGTGCTTAATTCATTTTACCTTGATTAATTAAATTCTAGATGCTTATCTAGTAGATAATTCATTGATCATCTTAAGGCTTCTTAATGTGATCTAAAGTCAAGAACTTAGTTAGCAATTGAATGGATTCTTAGTGATTAAGGATGGATTAAACTCAAGAATAGTTGATTTCCTTAGATTGATTATTTACTTAATTATGTTTACAATTTATAATTATTTTCTATTAATTAATTCTGTAACCTTTTACTTAATTCTGCTTAATTAGAGTGATCCAAGAACTCGATTAGGTTGTGCCTTATACTACAAGTATTTTGGTGAATTAATTTATAAATTGATATAATTTGAAAGTCTCAATAGTTATCAATATCCATTAAGGTTCAGTTATGCCTTTGTAATACACTATTTTGTTGTGGTGTACTAGACATTGTGTATTGAGCACATGTCACGTTTTTCTAAGAACTTAGCAAATAGACCTGGGTGTTGTCCAGTTTAATCAAATCTTCTATAATACTCACCACATCTATTTGACCTTACAATTTTTACCTTTTTGTCCAATTTCTTTTCAACTTCATTTACATAAATTTCCAAGGTATTCATTACTTGAGATTTCTCATGCAGACATATTCGTAACATGAATAATCTTCAATAAAGGTGATAAAATACTTTTTTTTACTGAAAGAATTGACATCAAAGGGTCCACATATATTAGTGTGTGCAATTTCAAGAAGCTGAGTGCTTCTTGTGGCATATTTCTTTGTATGTTTTGTTTGTTTTCCGTTAATGCAATTTACATACATATTAAGATTGGTGAAATCCAAATTTGAAAGGATGTCATTCTTTACCAATCTTTCCATTCTTTCTTTTGAAATATGACCTAAACGTTTATGCTACAGGTAAGCAAAATGTTCATTCACTAAACTACTTTTAGTGCCAACATTATGATGTAAGGTCATAAGACTTTCAACATACAAATTATCAAGATTCAATTTATATAAACCATCACAAAGTATACCAGAACCAATCATATAGGTATGTTTATACAAACTAAAACATCCATTACCAAACCTAAAAGAGTATCCAACAACATCAAGTTTAGACAAAGAAACTAAATTCCTAGAAATACTAGGTACATAAAAATTTTTAGATACATAAAAAGTTTTAAATAAATCTAATTATGTCTAGGATTATACGGTAAGTCTTGACACCTTCCACTAGAACCTTCACTCTATTCCCCATGAAGACAAACTTTTCATTTAGGCTTATGCTTTGGATTGTAAGGAATCCCTGCATTGTATTAGAAACATGAGTTGTAAATCCAGAATCAATCCACCAAGTATTAAGAGGAACTTCAGTTAAATCTGATTTGAAATATACATAAGCATTAAGCTTATCTTTCTTTTCGAACCAAGCCTAACGCCTTGGGCAATCCTTCTGGAAGTATCTAGATTTTTCACAGAAATGACATCTATTATTGTTTGATTCTTTCTTTTGGATTTTGACAGAGGACTCATCAATCTTTAATGGTCTTTTTTCCTTTTTTATGTTTCTTTTCAGCTTTCTTTCCAGCTCCTTGATGGTTCACATAATGGATGGAGTGATTTCCTTGATTCTTACATTTAGTTTCGAACTAATATAATGTATAATTCATGCACATTCCATTTATATTTCATGGTATTATAGTTCATTTGGAATGGACCATAGTTAAGTAGTAATGAGTTCAGAATGAACTGCACGAGGAAATTCTCATGTACTTCCATTCCCAATGACTTAAGTCTTGTTACAATGTTTGTCATTTCAATGACGTGCTCATGCATAGTAAGAGAACCATCAAATTTTATGGTGGTTAAAGTACCCACTAATTTCCTAGCAAGAGACTTGTTAGCGTTTTGGGAGCGCTTTTCCACAAAATCATTAATTCTTTAGCATTTTCAATTTTGGGAAGAGCCAACTTGATGTTGTTTGCAATGCTTATTCACATAAACATCAGGCTCAATCTGTTTAACCTTTCCCAAGTCTTATAATGAACTTTCTCTACATTGCTACTAGTAGCAGTAGTCGTAGGCTTCTCAACTTGAAGTTCCAAATCAATATCCATTACACAGAAGTGAAATTGGACTTGTTCACTCCAATCAGAGAAGTTCAACCCATTAAAGATTGAAATAGCCAAAGCAAGTGAATTTAAAGAAATAGGGACAAATACTACAATTATCATATGTGTAACATTAATGCTTTGAGTCATAAATTAACACATTATATAGATTCAGACTACAAATCACTTAAACATTCAATGTATATAAATGTTCTCCTTTGGGTGATATATCAATATACAACAACAAACATAATGATGCTAGTAAATTTAACATTATTTGGCAATGATATATGCACTAACTAGAAATATTTATTATCATTGGATATATAAATAAAACTAATAATGCACTTACACTACCAATAATATGTTTGTCGTGACAGTGATCGCGGTGGGAGTGGCAAACAAATAAATTGTTAGGAGTTGCCACTAATTTTATTTAAATTAGGAAAATTTGAAAAACCCTTCTAAAAAAATGGTCTTTGAAAGCAGATTTGATTCGGGAGTCGATTATGCATAGGGAAGGGTAGAGAATTAACCCCACAGCACCCCTAACGCATTCATCTTAAAACGGTTACCCTAAATTAGTTATGCAAAACTTAACAATCTCATAATATATTTATTTTACCTCTTTTATTAAAAAAACAAAACTAAAAAAACAAATCATTTGCGAAAAAATTAAAATTTGGCTTGACAGAATAGAGATTTTGCTCCTACTTATCCCTAGGTGCAATTAGGAACTCAAAGTCACGTAGTTCTTTATAAAATATTTGTGGGTTGATTATTTTAACTTAAAAAAAATCCAATCATCAAGTTGTTCACAACTCATATTATTACAAAAATTACAAGATCAACAAGCTGTCACAACTCAGTTAATCTTATTTTATTCTTTCAAAAGAAAAGTTTAACGATAATGGGTTGATTATTTTTAACTATGAAAAAAGAATTTTGAATCATCAAGTTGTCATAACTCAGATGATTACAAAAGTTACAGGATCAACAAGTTGTCACAACTCAGTTAATCCTATTTTATTCTTTTAAAAAAAGTTTAATTATTTTATTTTATTTTTATTTTTTATCATTTTTTACTTTTTTATTTTTTACTTTTCAGCCCAATAAACCATTAATCTAACCTATTTTTCCAACAAAAAAAAAGAACTAATAGAACTAAAATCCAAAAAAATTGGCAAAAGCGTTACTGAAATAAGCAGAACAAAAGGGGTGCTTTTTGCAAGTGAGTCACAACGCACGACTAGGTGAAGTGCCGACGATGGCGACGTAGGTCCGAGCAGATTTGGCTGGTGCGGCCCAGGTCCTAATGGCTAGGTTTGTCGTGGGTGAACCGGTTAACAGTTTTCGGATCTAGTGCTGGTTCAGATGCGATGGATCGGGTCCAACATGGTTCTGTGATCGATAAGGTGTGGGTTGCGGCTTGGTTTTATGTGGAGCAAAGGCGATTCAACGGTGGCTGAGGTGGGGCAGATCTGGTGGTGCGGCGGCCGACAGTCTCTACCGGATGTGGGATGACGTAGAGTTGGGTGCTAGATTTGGCGGGACGACTCGACAAAGGTGAGACTCGATTTGGATGGCTGGCTGTTTGGGTTGTGGGAGACGATGGTTACGACTTGGTGGTTGTGTGAGTTGGGAAGGTTGGTTTCATGGTGGTTTTGGTTGTTTGGAAGCTTGGTGGCACAAATGGTGTGTTTTGGTTTTAGAAGAGGTTGAAGATGGAGTGCTGATTATGAGGTGAAGCATTGTTGTTGAAAGTGAAGGCTGGGGAAGCTTGGACGAAAATAACAATGGTGGTGAGGTGAGAATGTACTCAACAGAGGTTGCTACAAGAGCTAAGTGGAAAGAAAAAAAACTAAGAGTGAGATATTAGACTGTGGGCAGAAATGTTTAAGCAGAAGGTATAAGTTAAGGTCTAGGTCCTTTTTTTGTGTGTGGGTTATGGGATTTTTATAAAATGAGATTAGGTTAAAGTGTTTAAGTTGGAGTGTGACTAAGATTTGTTTAGGATGATAAGTTATGGTTTGTTTAGGATGAGTTACAGTTAGTTTAGGATGAGTTTAAGGTTTAGGATGACTGTTAGGTTTATTTAGGATAAGTGTTGGGGTTGGTTGGATAATGGGTCAATGGGTCAGGTTATGGGTTAATGAATTATGGGTCAATTGGGTTGGACAATGGGTTATTGGGTGAAAGTTGGGTCCTTTTCCTCTCAATTCTTTTTTTTTCTTTTTTTTTTCTTTCTTTTTCTTTTTTACAAAATGCCCCGGATAAAATTAGGTGTTTACAGTTACCATTCTTTACTTGTTTCTTACTAGGTAAAAAGAATAACAATAACTTTTCATTTTATCATGCTAAGGAATGAGTAAAGACATGAACTCAAATTTTGTCCAGGAAAAACAAAAACAAAATAATGCGAGAACAAAAATGCAAAGAGCCAATGCGTTCAAAAGAAATTAAAACACAAGAAGTTGATAGAGCTCCAAAGCAAATGATAGAAATTAAGGAGCCGATGCACTCAAAATAAATGACAAAAATTTAAAGAAGCATGGAGCCAATGACAAGAAAAGTAAATGTAAGGAGTCAATGCGCTCAAAATAAATGACAAAAATTTAAAAATGTATAGAGTTAATGCACCCAAAAGAATTTAAGATGTATGGAGCTGATACGCTGAAAAGAATTTAAAACTGCATAGAGCTAATACGCTCAAAATACATGGAGCTAATACGCTCAAAAGAATTTAAAACTGTAGGGAGTCGATGCGCTCAAAATGCATGGAGCCGATGTGCTCAATGATGCATGAAGTCAATGCGTTCAAAAGAATAGAGCTGATGCGCTCAAAATGAATAGAGCCGATGTGCTCAAAATGAATGGAGCTGATGCACTTAAAATGCATGGAGTCGATGCGCTCAAAAGCATGGAGCTAGTGAGCTCAAAAGCATGGAGCCGATGCGCTCAATGATGCATGGAGCCGATGAGCTCAAAATGACATGAAACCATTTGTGGACTTAATATCGTTTTCTTCTCTTTCTCCTTTTTTTTTCTTTTCTTTTCTCTCTCTTTTTTTTTTTTTGTTCTTTTTTTCTCTTTTTTTTTCATTTTTTCTTTTTTTTTTTTTTTTTTTATTCCTACTGACGATGACTCTAGAAAGCTTTAACTCTTGTTCATGTGCTTTTCTTGATCAAACCTTCGGTTGACTTGAAATCCTATTAACTTCTTTCTTTTTGCCCTTGTATTTGTTCCTTGATCCTTATCTAATTAATTTCCTACAACGACCTAATGACTTAATTGATGTCTCTGTTGCTACTTCCTTCAATATATATTCTCTTTAATTCTTCAAAAAATTTGTCCCAGTATAGCCAATTGAATGCTAACAAAGTTACCTATGTGTAGCCAATCGAACACAACTAAAATTGCCCCAGTTTAAGCAATTCCAATGGGCTCTTTTCCTTTTTTGCTCGGGTACCTCTTATTTCTGGATTATCCTTTGGGATATCATTTTCTCCTTTAATTGAAACTTCTAAGTTCTTTTCGATCTGAATTTTCATGAGGAGATTGCCATCAGATGATTAAATCATAATGTTGTACTCATATTCACCTTACTTGAAGCATTATGTAACAAACAAACATAGATTCAAAAGTACAACAGAGAAGAAATTTACTAAGTGAACAACTTTTATATTGGTCTTGGAAGTTTGACTATAAAAAATAATATATATTGAAAAAGACATACTATACATTATGACCAATGATTTTCTTCTTCTAAGTATCTACATCAAGCCAACTTGATCCAAAGAGAAATTTGCCTCAGTCTAGGACTGAATTGAATAGGGTAGAAACTCGCCCTAATGACCAAAAGATTTGCCCTAGTGTGGGT
Source organism: Ormosia emarginata (assembly GCA_029884605.1). NCBI lineage: Eukaryota > Viridiplantae > Streptophyta > Magnoliopsida > Fabales > Fabaceae > Ormosia > Ormosia emarginata. The sequence continues at coordinate 9,107,480 of JAQQTP010000083.1, read as the reverse complement.
CAAATTGAGCCAGAGAAAAGGAAATTTACCCCAGTTTAGGACTAAGTTGAATAGGGAAGAAGCACACCTTAGTGTAAAGCCAAATTAAACTAAAGAGAAATTTGCCCCATTCGAGGACAGAATTGAATAAGGTAGGAACTCGTCCTAATAACCAAAAATTTTTCCCTAGTATAGGTTAAATTAAATTAGGGAAAAGAATACCCCAGTGTAGGACCAGCTCGAACAGGATAGAAACTTGCCCTGGTGTAAGTCTTTTTTTCTCTTTTCCTTTTCTTTTTTTTTTCTTTTTTTCTTTTTTTAAAAGCAATGAACTAGATACTTGGATGATCATAACTTTTGTCTTAAAATTAAAGTTAACAAAAATGACAAAAACCCTTCATTGATTAGAATGAACTTTTTTAGGCTTGTAATGTAGCCAAGGCTAGGGGTTATGAAATGAAATATATAAGGCTCAAACAAGTGTTTAAGGGACGAATAGGAGCAAGGATCCTTGTTCAAAATTAAACTTTGTCAACTGCTTTTGCACTCTCAAGCACACTTTTCTCTTATTATTCTTCATTTCATTTCATTTTCTTTCATGACCCATTTTCTTTCTTCCTTCTTTCCCTTCTTCTTTTTTTTTTAGTTTTTCATCATTTTTTATTTTTTTTTTTTATTTTTTTTGCCTCTTTCACCTTTTCTTCCTTTTCCATTATGCTTCAAAATTGTCACAATGACAATCAACCTTTGTTTTGTGTTATCCCCTAGTGTAGGAGTGATCCTTATCCAGAGTTTATTGAAGAAATTTTCAAGCTCAAAAGGGGTAACAAGGGATAAAGATGATGAAATTTTGTAAAAGATAGAGAAAATGGCCAGTCTTCATTTTCAAATCATGATTGTTTATTTTTAAAACTTTAATTTTGAAACAAAAAGATAGTGCACACCAAGTGATTACTTCTTTGCTCTTTTTTTTCTTTTTGATTCATTTTTTTCTTTTTTACTTTTTTTTAATTTTTGCAAAAGGCACTTGTACTCATGGATTTTATTGACATTTACCAAACTGAGAATTACCAAGAATTGGAGTTCAGTAGGGTCCAAATACAAGGAAAACACTTTGAATAAACGAAAAAGAATAAATGTCAACAAGATAATGAAAGGAAACAAGGCATCCATGCAAAATTCATTACATTGATGCTTCAAGAAAGTTAACATAAGTTCAACATCACTGATTATTTTATGGTAATTACTTCAATTAACGTCTCAAATCTCCAATTGTTTAGAGGTTTCAAGTTACTAAAGGGCAAATGACTTCTTTAGATATGATTTTCTCGACTGGTGCTGGAAATGTTTCCCCAGATGAGGAATGTGCTGCATCATTTTCTTTTTCTAGAATTATACTACTCATTCTTTCCTCTAACTTTACATTAACTTCTTCGGAGGAAGCTACCTCTTGTGCAACTTGTATTACTCCTGAAGCGAGCAATTCTTGGATTTGAATCTTAAAGTCTCGATAGTTCTCGATATCATGTCCTATTCCTCCACAATGGTAAGCACAACTTGACTTTTCATCTTGCTTCTCCTCTTCTTTCATTGTTGCAGCCGGCGTCGTGATACTATAACCTGCTTTCTTCAACCCCTCGAATATTTTAGCCATTGGCGTACAAAAGCTCATGACTTTTCTTATGATTGATCATTCCATCTCCATAGCATTTACCTCACGATAATTAGAAATGAAGTTATTAACAATATTGGGTCCAATTACTTCTTCAATGTCAAGCTTTCTATAAGCAATTAGCTTCCTTACTGTAGTAATGAAGGATTCACAATCTTCAATTGAGTGACATGTGATGCCCATGTGGTATTTGCAAGTTAAACTCGGGTTATACCATGTTGGGAATGGTGGTTCTAGGGGACGTACAAGATTTGTAGAAAGGAGGTGAGCATCAAACAACCTTTGAAATAAGTCTGCGTTTGAAATAAATAATTTTGGGAAAGGGGTAGGTTTTGAGAACGAAACCGACCATGACTTTGGAAGTTTGGCCGAGGTTGTGGGTGGCTTTGGTAATTTTGCAGAGGTGTAGGTGGATATTGGGTATAAGTTGGATGAGTTCGTATGTATAGCTGTGGTGTATGAACATTGTTGATTTGGAATTGTGGAGTTGGAATTATGTTTGTGGTAGGCATAATTTGGTGGGGTGGGTAATAAGGAGATGTAGGTGTTTGATATGGAAAGTGAAGGTTAAGATTATATGGAAGTTGATGACTTAGGTATTATAGTGAATACCGAGGTTTGAAAGTCTGTTAGTGTTTGACATAATTTACTTCATGCTCTTTCTTTTTTGGGTTGGAATCCAGTGATATTCTCTGTATTGCTCACTAGCAACTTCTCATCTTTGGATAAAATCTCGATCTTTTCTCCAGCAGCGATCAAGTCAGCAAAATCTTTATAGGCTGCTCTAACCAGTACCCCGATAAAAGGATTTCCCAGGGTTCCCAAGAAATATGAGCACATCTCAGACAATGTCAATGAGGGTTGAACTTGCCCCCTTCACTTTTATCTCATCCTTTCCATTGATTTTATTCAAGCCTTTGTGTTGTTATGAACTGGGTTTTGATTAGCCAAGGCTTTCCACCTTTGTGCATATTGTTTAAAAGATTCCTCATTTCCTTTGTGTATTGAGCTCAATTGTTCCCGAGTTAGAGCTGTTTTCAAGTTAAATCGATATTCTCCCATAAATAGGTTTACCCAGTCATCCCAAGAAGAGATTTTGGAGAAGTCTTGTTGGATACATCATTCCAAAGCAGGTCTAGTCAAGCTTTCATGAAAGAAGCTGATAAGGAATTTCTAATCCTTTGACCAAATTGACATTTTGGTAATGTATATCTTTAGGTGGAAAAATGGGTTGGTGCTCCCATCATATTTGTAGAATTCTAGAACCTTAAAATACTTTGGGATGATAATGTTAGCAGTAGGACACAACCCTTTTACCCCAAGGGGACCATAGGTGTTGGGACCCTAAATTACTTTGATTTTTTCTTCCATCTTTTCCATCCACTATTCCTTCATCTTATCCTTTTGAATATTGTATGACCAGTCCTAGCAGAAAATTTCATTGACATTGGAATGGACACATGTAGTTGTTCCCGTGTAAACTCGGTGTTACGATGAACCTCATTTCGAGTACCTTCCAATGAATGATACTCTTCTCTGATAGGAATCACTAGCGATGCAGTATTTGATGTTCCTCCCATGAAAGGCATCTCAATGGTGACCCCAGGATTTGCCATCATAGAATTGATAGATAGCAGGTGCAAATATGCTCTACTTACTCCTATACTTTCGACTGCCCCGATCAAGATGAGAGTCTCCCTCAAGGCCAACAACATTTCCCCCATTCTTTTATGAGACTCTGTCATTTTATTTATCCTCCCTTTCATCTCATCTATTTCCACGCTAAGATTTCTTTCTTCATTCTTGGCTGTCATAGCTGCAAGCTTTGTTCGAACCCTTGTGTTATGAACTCGGGTTTGATTAGTGTCTTCTTTCCTTGGTCGTGCAATGGTTGTTGAACACGGTAACATCACACAAAGAATGAGATAAAATGAATGAGATTAATGATATGCATAAGATAAAATGCGAACATTTTTTATTTTTCTTTTTTTAAAATGATAGGAATGACAAGAAAATGCAAGATGATGCATATTTTTTTTGAGACTACTATGAATGAAAATGCAAGATGGTGTGTCCTTTGATAGGAATTTCATGAAAATACATGATTTTTTTTTTTTAGAATGCTAAAGATATCATGAAAATGCATGTTTTTTTACTATTTTTTTAGAATGATAGGAATGTCATAAAAATGCATGATGTTTTTTTTAAATGCTAAGGATGCCATGAAAATGGATGATTTATTTATTTTTTAATTTTTTTTTAATTTTTTAAGAATGCTAAGAATGTCATGAAATGTTGATTTTTTTGAAAAAAAAATGAAGGATAGCTAGATAAAGAAGAAGTACTCTCCCTTCGTGTTCTAAGGGATTGCCTTAAATTAAGGAATCGTGTCCTAAGGATTTATGAGCCTTTTTGATTTGTGAGAACTCTCATTCGGTGGCTCTATTATTCTAAAGGTCTCTAGAGTTAAATCTGTTTCAGAATGTTGACCACAACCAGTGGGTAAACCACTAGGTGTGGGACATTGATGAAAAATGCACACTCTAAATGAAGATTTTGCGATAACCAAACAAGATATACATCCAAAATGGCTACCACTACGTAACCTCTACCTAACTTAGGCTTCACTCAGACTCAGGTATAGGGCCTCACTCGAATGTGTGTGATAAACGTGTAGGTGCGATGGTGTAGGGAGCATACAAATAAAATAACAAAAACAAATACAAAACAAAAATTCCCAAAGAAATTCTCTATCCTAAGGTTTAAATAACAAAATAATTAACAAAATAATTAAAAAAACAATTTAAAAAAATGAGAAAAAAAAAGAAAGAAAGAAAGGTAAAACAAATATACAAATATTACAAAATTTTGCACAACTAACTTATATGGACTTGACTCTCAAGTATCCCCAGCAGAGTCGCCATCTATCGCAATCATGATCGCGGCGGGAGCGGCGAATAAATAAATTGTTAGGAGTCGTCACTAATTTTATTTAAATAAGGAAAAATTGGAAAACTCTTTTAAAAAAATGGTCTTTGAAACCAGATTGAATTCGGGAGTCGGTTATGCATAGGGAAGGGTAGAGACTTAACCCCACAGTACCCCTAATGCATTCGTCTTAAAACGGTTACCCTAAATTAGTTATGTAAAACTTAATAATCTCATAATATATTTATTTTACCCTTTTTATTAAAAAAACTAAAAAAAATCATTTGTGAAAAAATTAAAACTTGGCTTGACAGAATAGAGATTCTGCTCCTACGTATCCCCAGGTGCAATAAAGTACTCAAAGTCACGTAGTTCTTTATAAAATACTTGTGGGTTGATTATTTTAACTAAAAAAAATTGAATCATCAAGTTGTTACAACTCAGATGATTACAAAAATTACAGGATCATTAAGTTGTCACAACTCAGTTAATCCTATTTTATTCTTTAAAAAGAAAAGATTAACAATGGTGGGTTGATGAATTTTTAACTATGAAAAAAGAATTTTGAATCATTAATTCGTCACAACTCAGATGATTACAAAAGTTACAAGATCAATAAATTGTTACAACTCAGTTAATCCAATTTTGTTCTTTTTAAAAAAAGTATAATTATTTTATTTTTATTTTTTTTATCATTTTTTACTTTTTTATTTTTTATTTTTTACTTTTCAGTCCAATAAACCATTAATCTAACCCATTTTTTTTAAAAAAATAACAGAACTAAAAACTCAATTGGCAGAAGCTTTATGGAAATAAGCAGAACAAAAGGGGTGGTTTTTGTAGGTGAGTCACAACGCATGACTCAGTGAAGTGTCGACGGCGACAATGCGGATTCGAGCAGATTTGGTTGGTGCGACTTAGGTTTTGGCGGCTGGGTTCATCGTGGGTGAACCGGTTAGCAGTTTTCGGGTCTAGTGCTGGGTTGGATGCGACGGATCAAGTCCAACATGGTTCTGTGGTCGACGAGGTGCGGGTTGAGGCTTGGTTCTGCGTGGAGCAAGGCGGTTCGACGGTGGCTGAGGTGGGGCGGATCTGGTGATGAGGTGGCCGACGATCTCTCCTGGATGTGGGATGGTGCGGAGCTGGGTGCTAGATCTGGCGGGACGGCTCGACAGAGGTGCGACTTGGTTTGGATGGCTGTCCGTTTGGGTTGTGGGAGATGGTGGTTACGACTTGGTGGTTATGTGAGTTGCAAAGGTTGGTTTAATGGTGGTTTTGGTTGTTTAGAAGCTTGGTGGCGAGAGATGGTGTGTTTTGGTTATGGAAGAGGTTGAAGATGGAGTGGTGATTATGTGGTGAGGTATTATTGTTGAAAGTGAACGCTGGGGAAGCTTGGACGAAAATAACAATGGTGGTGAAGTGAGAATGTGCTCAACAAAGGTTGCTGCAAGAACTACATGGAAAGAAAAAAAAACCAAGAATGAGGTATTAGACTGTAGGCAGAAGTGTTTAAGCAGAAGGTGTAAGTTAAGGTCCAGGTCCTTTTTTCTGTGCATGAGTTATGGGGTTTTTATAGGATGAGATTAGATTGAAGTGTTTAATTTGGAGTGTGACTAAGATTTGTTTAGGATGATAAGTTATGGTTTGTTTAGGATGAGCTATGATTTGTTTAGGATGAGTTATTGTTAGTTTAAGATGAGTTTAAGGTTTAAGATGACTACTGGGTTTGTTTAGGATAAATGCTAGGGTTGGTTAGATAATGAGTCAACGATGGTTCAGGTTATGAGTCAATTGAGTTGGGTAATGGGTCAGTGGGTGAAAGTTGGGTCTTTTTCCTCTTAATTCTTTTTTTTTTCCTTTTTTTTTTTTTTTTTTTTTTTTACAAAATGCTCTAGACAAAATTGGATGTTCATAATGTCCATTTATTACAAGGGCAACTAATTAACCTTTGGGCCTTCCCTAAATGTCTTATAACAATAAATTTAATTTATCCATACACAAATAATTTTCATGTCATTCATAATATTCATTCTTTAGGTAATTAAAAAAATAACTTTCATACAATTTAAAATTAAATTAACTTAAAAATTTAACTATTTTAATGATTAACAAATCTATCATACTTTAATTTCAAAGTAAAAACATTTCATAAATTATTATAATATGACATTGCAAGAAATTGAAAAATACGCAATCCATTAAAACACATAACCAATTGAACCTACAAATCACATCTCATAGCAACTCGTAATTCTCCTAAGTAATTAATAAATAATTTTTATATTTTTATATTAAATAGTATATATATTTTTTATAATTTATTTAATATTATTTATTATATATATTTTTTATATTTTTTTTTTTACTAAATCACATTTTTTAAAATAGATATAAATAATAATACACTTTCCTAAAAAATATAAAATTATCTTTTTCCATTCATAAATAGGCACTTTAACTACAAAAAGACGGTGCCTTAATCCACACAATAAGAATTCGTACGACCTTTATCACATGCCTTTATAATCGCTATAAACCAAGCGTAATGCCTTAAAGCAATCATAAGTAATTTGTGTATATGACGAATTGAAGTACGAAAACAATTACGTCAACTTTTAATTAGAGAACACAGTGCAACAAAAACACGTCAACTTTTAACTTTCAATCACGTCTCCAAGTCTCGATCTCTACGCGATTAAAATTAATAATATGTCATAAAATTAATTTATATTGTGCAATAGAATATCATAGTAAAAATTTTAAGTTTTTTTAATTAGGGTTCATACAAATTGAGAAAATTAGTCATCATCAATAAAAAATAATAAATTTCATAACTTTATTCTGATACCATATGTTAATTTGTAATTTTTCTAATAATATTAATATAAAAAACTACCATTAAAACATTAAGATCTTAGAATTCATAATTTTTACAAATAAGAAAGTATAAAGATACTAACATTTATCCATGAATAAAGAGCGAACTGTATTCCAAGAGTGTTAGAGAAATCCTAAAAACTCACTTTCTATTCATTTGTCTATTCTTTATACTTCTTCTACTTTAGTGATGGCGAGGGAAGAAGAAACCCTGATGGTCAAGAATAGACTTTGAATTTTACGCAGAAACTATTTCTTAAATATTACTAACTTCTATCAAGTTAGAAGTTACTATAATTATAAAACTACCCTTGCCCTTTAATATAACATCCTCTTAAACATGTTAGACTTATATATGATTACAGAGGTAATATAATACTTGCTTAACATACTTATTTAAGTTTGTGACTTTCTGAGTTAGTTTAGCATCTTTGCTGTAACACTATATGTGAGAAATAGTTGTTATTAGCTCAGTAAATGGCTTGAACTGCTTAATTAATATAAATAAATATGAAGAATTTGTCTCTATGTCACATATGTGTGAAATCTCATGTAGTTAATTTTGTAGAGTTAACTGAGTTAGTTTGATATTTTTAAGTACACTGAGTGAATATTTTAATACCGGATTGACTTTACTGAGATATGAAAATTTATGGTATTGATAAAACTAGGTTTGAGATGAATCATAGGATTTATTATAATACCTATGGAAGTTAGGAAACTTAATTTCAGTAAATTAAAGTATTCATAAGAGATATAATGTTTCTACAAAAATATCCCATCGCCTTAAGTCTTCCATGATTCCAGCCTACTTCTTTGGCTCTTTCTTTGATATTTTCCTCTCATCTCACTCATTCTCTCACATTCCAGCAAAAAGAAGAGAAAGGAACTGTGAGAAAATGAAGAGAAAAGAAGAAAAAAAGGAAGGAATAAGAGGAAAAGAAGAGGAAAGCTAAAGGAAAATCAAAAGCTTGAAGTTCATCCTTGCTACAAGAGGTAGGGGTGCTTGTTCTCAACTCCACCTTTTGCTATTTTTTTGTTCCTCCTTGTGGCATGCAAGTTTGGATTGGAAAAATGGGTTTTTGTGTGGTTTTCCATGGTTTGATTGGATGAGTTGGTTGAGGACTTGTTTTATGTTTCTATCTAAGTTGGAACATGTATGGTGGCTAATTTGAAACTTGTTTGCATCCTTGAAACCCCATATCCGTGAATTGAGAAAATGAGTATTTCTGTGAATGATTGGTTTGATAATTTCCTAAGGGGTTGTGTGTCGATAGGGTGTATGAGAGTTTCTTTGAGTTTAGTGACCATGTGTGGTGTTGAAAGACACTTAGAACCTGCTTTTTTGGGGATTGGTTTCTAGTTTGAGAACTAATGGAATAGGAAAACCTATTTCTGGCACACTAGCACCTAGGCGCCAGAGTTGGGTGTCCAAGCGCCCTGTGCCTAGAAACAGCACAGCTTGGTGCTACGCGTTGGGCACCTGAGTGCCAGCAACCATGGGAAACAAGGCTATTTTCTAGTGCCTAGGCGCCTGAGCGCTCAAAGGGCATAAAACTCTATGAGTTTCTTGTGAAGGGAATGAAGTTCCCTATTGGTTGGGATCCTTATAGATGCTTTTTAATGTGTATTGAGATACTATTAGGGGTATTTCATGAAGGAAATAACCACCTTGCATATGTGGGATTTAGTGAAACCTTGGGCATCCAAAGTGTTGTGTAATGCTATAAGGTAGTGTCTAGAACCTTGAGCAATATGAGGTTGCCTTGAAATCACTTGAGAGGTGATGATGTAAGGTACTAGATACAAGAATGCTAGTGACATGGATCTTGCTACTTTGTGTGATAAGTTAAGCTAGAACCTTAAGTTACTAGTATTGTTTTTTCACTTGGTTATTGTGAACCTTGTGATGTTCAAATGTGATTTGAAAGTAACTTTGCATGTTTTTAAACTTGCTATTCCTACGTATTGTGATCTTATATGGTGTGCACAACCATTTGGCCAGAGAATGGGATATGAGATCCTAAATTCTTATAGCAGGCAATGCTATTATGGTCAGGGTTAATGGTATATGGGGTGGTAATAATACCCTTACTATTTTGAGGGGAAGGAATCCACCGATTACCAGGTAGTGTAAGGGCTCTTTTGCCTATTCTACCCAAAAAGATACAAGGGAACACGATTAGTGGGATTGAGCAAGTATCATGTGTTTTCTAAAACAAAAACCTGCACAAGCATACTTTTAGGACATTTCTTAGGCATAATCATATGACATATTATACATTGCATTATTTGACAATTGTATGAGCAGTTGTCTCTTTTTTTTGGTATGGAAGTGTGATAAGGTTTTGTTTGCTTTATGAGCATTACATAGTGAGTGTATATATATTCTTATAGTAATGAGTAGAGTCTCATTATCTATTGCGAACATAATCTGTTGTTATTAGTTCTATTCATAGAATTTGGTTAATTATGCGATGATTAAACCATATTTGGTAAATGAATGAACTTACTGTCTCGGAAAGAGAAATGATTGGTTTTGGCTTATGCCACCTTTCTAGTTATTTGTGTATAACTTATTTTTCCCTAAAGCAGCTGAACTTATCATAATAACATGTTTTATGAACTATTTACTGAGTATTGTGAATTCTCACCCCATTTTCTTATTTCTATGGTAAATCCAGGTCAAGAATCTTCTAAGAGGAAGAAGAAGAAGCAAAAGACTTAGAGTAGTTTATTTTATTTCTTTTGGAACAAAGCATGTATTTATTTATATCGCTTGAGCTTGTGTAAAGTTTGTATGTAACAATGAGTTTGTTTTGGGCCAATGATGTATATATCTAACTTTCCCTCTTGCCTCTCTATAATACCGTGTATGGTTATTATGGATTTCTTTATCGTTATGTTAATGTGAAAGTGACATGCTTAATGTAACACCCCCCGTAGGGCATCACATTTACGACTACCAACTTATAATCTGAAAATCAGTTCATAAAAGGTTTGAGTTATAAAAGGTGGTTTCAAATTTTTTTTTTTTGCGGTAATATAAACTTACTGATATTTATAAGTAATACTGCAAAATAGATTTACACTGATTAATATACATTACAGATACTACATAATATTTAACAATTATTCAAGAAATATAAAACTTATAGACTCAATTTTAAACAGTAGCAAACCCTATGACGGGTCCTACTTAATAGCACGGTAAAACACTAACGATAAATACTCAATATACTTGTTCCGTCTTGTATTCATCTTGATGCATCATGTATCTGTTCCTCCTCAAAACTGCACACCATTGAATCTGGGATGGTCATTCCTCGATATTGTCATCGAGCTCAGAATATTTGCTTCCTGTCACATCTAAGAAACTCGTTCCATCTACTATATAATTTTAATAATACAAGCACAATGAAACAATATAACAAAGAGGTGAGATCACCTACGCCAATACCAACATAGTAGCATATAGATAACATAAACAACATACCACACGTATATATCATACCATAATTACAATTATGCCATCACATAATGTATAAAATAACAATAATTACAATAATACCACTAACATTATTTATCATCATCATCATCATCCAACATTCCTCAATTATTATATCACACAGATATAAATATTCAATATTTATGATAATGTCCTCAATTATTATCCAAGTATTCAACAATTCAATTATCATAACAAATACTCAATAATGATGCATATGTTATGCATGTAGAATCAATGTCCTACTCCATGGAGGTTTTCATAATTCCGAGAAGAATGCTCAACATTAATTGTCAACCTTAGCCCAAAGACAATCTAACTCGTCGAAAAGAATCGTGTTATTGTCGAATCGTCAAAACAAGCGAGATAGGTTAAATTTTGACACTTTTATGAAGCCAAGTGACACATGGTCATTTGCCAATTAACATCCATGTACATTATATTTATACTATACGCCCCAAGATCCATCATATACCTCATTATCAATTCTCATTCTATCTTCAACCAAAGGGTCACAATAGCATCAGCTATTAATTTTCGTTCAATGCAATTTTGTTCAAATTCATGATATGCCTCAATGCATATTTTACAATTTCATCATATGCCTCAATGCATCTTTCCAATGCATATTCAATGCACAATGTCAATCACAGAACAAAATTCATCATTTTCTGCACTATTTACAATTTCCATACAAGTCAGTTCAACAAGTTATCATCTTGATATTCAATATCGAAATCATGTTATCGCTTTTTGTAGTCACAAAACACTTTTGTCATGTTTTTATATAATGTAAGTGACATTTATAAAATATTTTCACAATTTATTAAAGTTTTTGATATTACGTTTTCAAAAATCGCGTTAGCAAATTTTCATCGTTTCTCAATTACGTAAAAATATTCTATCATTTTTTTCAATCACGTAGTGATTTTTTAACGCAGTTTTAAATCAATTAAAAATATTTACTAATCAAATCGCCAAAAGCGCATTTTCCACCATTTTCCCAATCACCTAACTTAAAAAATCATTCTTTTAAGTCACGTCCAACCATTTTCCATCATTTTGCCTCTTAATATTTAAATATTTTCCAAATTAGTAGAAATATTTTAACATTTTTCAAATCACGTAGCTTAAAAATCACGTTTTTAAGTTACGTAAATCATTTTTTACCATAATTCTATTATGAAAAATATTTCTCAACCTTCAAAAATTTCATTTCAATCTTTCTCATAATAATATGACTTCGTACTTCATTTTCCACATTTCCATATTCAAGAAATCCTTTTTGTAATAAATTCCACAATTTCATCATTTCCATTGATGTAAATCAATGTTTTCAAATCTTTAAAATTCTTTATCACACTTCAAAACCCAAAGGATGAGTTTTACATTAGTAAATTTTAAATCATCAACGTTTCAAAATAAATTCTCAAATTTAATCCTCTTCAAAATAATTTGAGGTTCAAACCCTTACAACCTCTATTTTCCTTTCATAACCGAAATTTCTATTTTCTCAAGTGATAAAACACTTTGATTTCATTTCCAAAATTCTTGTACTAAAACAAATTATATTTCCACCTTGAAAATCACTTTGTTTCATAAAATCAAGGCATTACAAATCTTCAAAATCGTGATACTCATTGTCTTAAAAACCAATTCATTTGTTCCTTTTCATGTCCACTTTCTTTACAAATCCTTAAAATCATCAACGTATTACTCATAATTAGTAAAATACTTAGATTCTCTTGCTCCCAAAATTAGTTTGTGAACACCTATTTTGAGGTGTCTTGGCCGAAATCCCTCTTGGTCTTTGGAACCAAAAATTATTTTCCTTTCCATCATTACATCATGACATACATATACATATTCATCATATATATATCACAAGCATACCATAAAAGCAATAAAAATCATACTAAACATGTAAGTATAAATAAATCATGCAAAGCACATCAAGCATAAATAAATAATCAAAAACACATAAATACCCACAAATAATTACATGACCATGGATATGAATCCTCACATGGATTCACCATCCATCAAATACACAAACCATATCTCACCACCATAATTGGTTGGTGAGATAGATCTCCCTCTTACCTTATGAAGAACCTCCAAAGCTCCTTGGTTTGCTTCTTTTTCTAAGTCCTTCACTACCAAAAGCTTCTCAAATACAAAACAAAACACAAATTTATTACCATATTAAGCTTGAACAAGGTAAACCATGGATCAAACATGACTTAGAACTTTAAATATAAGATCTAGAAAAGAATATCAAGAACTTCACCACTTACCCTTCAAACTTGATCTTTGGAAAAGTACTTGAAAATGGATGATTTAGAGAAAGTCTCCAACATGAAAGTTGCTTAGAATATCATGTAGATTCAAGATCTATGGTTGGATGAAATTAAAAGAGATTGGAGGGTGATTTTGGGTGGTATGGCCGAATGGTTCCTCTTGAAGCACAAGGATGAAGTTTTTTATTTTTGTGAAAGGAAGGCTTCTTAGACTTGGTTAAGATAAAGAATGAAGTGAAAACACTTGGTTTTCCTTCCTACCCATTTCGTGGAGCTTCTTGAAAAATCTCTAAAAATTATAAACAAGTCTTAAAATAAAAAACAAGTAAAAGAATAGGTAAATCATGGTTCAATCATGGCTTAGAAAATTAAAATTATAAGATTGAGTGAAGAAATAAGAACTTTACCTTTTTTGGTAGAAACTTTAAGCTTGGATTTCAAGCTCTAGATGAATGATTTTGTAAAAATTCATAACTAGAGATGTTCTTAGAATGGTGTTTAGGTTTAGAAAATTAAGTTGGATGAAATTATAGAAATTTGGATGATGGTTCTTGATGAGCTAGCCGTGAGCTTCAATTTGGAGAGAAGGAGAAAGAGAATAAATAAAAGACTTAGGACTTCAAAGTGAGATAAAATGAACATAAACATCCCTCCTCCTTTGGTGATTGCCGTAGGAACATGTAGAAAAAGAAAGTGGAGAAGTTTTACTATCACTTATGACTAGCACATGGCATAAGTCATCAACTTGTCATGCAATGATCACCCTAGCTTTTCTTGACTTAAAACAAATAAATCACCTAATTCTAGAGACTTTGAGAAGCCTCCTAGCCATGGAGCTTCAAGGAAAAACAAACCAAGTTCCTAATTCCATTACCAATTTTCTAGCAAAATATCAATTGATATAAATTTTTAATGAACTATTATTTAAATCTAATTATCATTTACACAAACTAAAAGTAATTAGTTAAGGTTCATAATTTCCTTATAGTCATAAATTACTAATCACTAAGCTAACTAAATTTAGTTCACTAAGTCTTTAATTTCTTTTAGATAAGTATAAGGTAGAAATACCAATTTGTAACAAAAAAAATCTCTAAGCTTTCTAATGGAGCTTAGCCATGGAAATCTTTGCAAGAAGAAAGAGAATATATTTATTTATAAGAAGAAGGTGATAACTTTAAACAAATAAAAGTCAAGTTCAAGACCCTCTAAAATTATGCATGGCCATGGAACTCCAAATAAAAAGACTAACCAAGTTTTGTTTTCAAAGTCTTTTAGTTTAACTAATTTGTTTCCTATTGGTTCAAGACAAGTCAAGCCACAAAGATTGACCAATTTTTTGGTGTAGTTTCTTGTAGGTATAAAAGAAAATAGTCAAATGAATTAATTGCACAAATTTTGTCTCTTTCAAATGAATGGCCGTAGAAAACAAATGGAGAGCCACCATAATTGACTTTTTCATTGATGTTTGATATAATTGAGGAAAGAAGAATTAAGTGTAGAATTTTTAGCCATAAAAAGGATGCATGGCCGTAGAGTGAAGAGAGAAAAAAGTGAATTATTTGGGCAAATAATTGGTACTAAATTATTGAAAAAATTTCCAAGTGATAGTAACAAACTTGGACTATTGGATTATTGATTCAACATTTAAATCTAATTAGAAGATCACATACTAAAAACAGAATGGTCAAGATCCAATCTTCTTACTTTAAATCAAGGGTCATAATTAGTCATAGCCATTTTAGAAGACCAAATCTCCAATTAATTAATTCATTCCCATCTAATTGGTAATAAATGGCAATGAGGAAACAAATGCACTTTATAAGACTAAATGTCTCCACAGAAGATTAAATCAAGATCAATCTCCACCGTTGATTAAATCAATGGTGGATATCTGTACACCATGTTGACTTAAGCAGTTGTAATATTTATTTTTTCTATCTACTATTACCATTTGAATAATATTTTTTGTATTTTTATCGACTGCTTGATAATTAAATACAAATGCAAAACACAGTGAAAAGAAAATTTCAAAACATTTCAATTCAAGTTTAGTAAAATCCCTAGATAGCTAGGTTAATAAGATATGAATTTTTAATGATCCATAGAAAAATTTATACTTTCACACCCATAGAAACCAGCATAAGGCCACCTAGGGCCTGAAAATAAAAAAACAATAGAGAAATATAAAAATTTCATAATCATCCACAAAATCATAAAAAATATAAAACTTATGAAAATCAAGTCGGATTAGTAAAAATCGTTAAGGATTTTCAAAAATAATAAAATACCTTGCAATGTTGCCAATTTTCTACTTTCCTAAAAAAAAAATCAGATAATAAAAATAATAAAAAAAAATTAAAAACACCTAAAAATTCTAAAAATCATAAAAATTATAAAATACAGGAATATTTAAAAGGATTATTCAAAATAATTAAGAATGGTTATGTACAAATAAAATCCTTAACAATTTTTGGGGTGTTATACTTAACTCTCTTTACTCTGGTATATTACGAATATACTATTATATTAAGGTTAAGGTGTTACATTTAACCCAATTAATAAGAGTTTAACTCATTAACTTAATTTAATTACTTGTTAAACTAACAAGATAAGTTACAAGCCCATCACATGAGACATTTAATCTAACAGCATGCCCATGAGCTCACTGTCCGCAAGGAAGTAAGGGTGTTCATGGAACAGGTTAGGATGAGTTTAATCTGACTTGAACCTAACTCGATATTTTTGATTGGGCCAGTTCTTTTGATCTTGACCTGACCTTACCCGATCACCAGGTTGATCCAATAATAAAATAAATTGTACAAATATAAATATTTATATAGCTAAGTCATAAAATTTTAGAAGTAAAAAACTAAAAGTATGTAGTATTTTACAATATATATTTTGCAATAATTCATATCAACATAAATATATTATAATGTTATGAAAAAATTTAATTTAAGTTAGAAAATTTTATTATTTATCACTAATTATCAAAAAAATTATAAATGTTAAAATATTCTATAACACTGAGACAAGTTGGGATAACATAAAACATAATCTTAACCTGACCTGAAAATATATTGAGTCTAACTCATAAAATCTAAACTCGTTTAGATGAACCTCGAGTTAAGACAAGTTATTGAGATAGGTTGAGTTTTGACACTTTTATGAAGAAGAAAGCATGTAAGTATTAGGATAATGTTATTCTCACACTTAAAATATATACATTGTGTTTATATTATAAATTTATGTAAAAAAAATGTTAAATTAAATTGTATGTAATTATAATATTTTCATATGATATATAATAAATTTATAAATAAATTAAAAAAAATTAAAATATTTTGTGATGAATGAATAGCGCTGTAATAAGTATTATTATAGGCATGGAAACAGTAACCAGCTAGAGCAGCAGGACATCACGAACGGCCATAAGCATCAAGCCAACAATATTGAATGAAAGACACGTGGCTTACCTATTTAAGAAAACAGGATACAACAGAAAAAAACGCGCCTGCAAATCTATTTACAATTTCCTTATGTAAAAGTCAGCTCCACAAGTTATGAGAATATATCTCAAACTTCTTTTCTTCCCCTCAATTGTCATTTCAACAGTTCTCTTTATTGACACATCATCAAATACCACGTCAACTATTGAAACTCTATTAATTCACCAGGTCAGCTCATGTTTCACTATTCCCTTCAGCCATTTGGTTGCTTGCTTCAGCTCTAATTTTCTTCCCTTAATGTCACTATATATTCTGAGTCCACCTCATTCTCGCTTCAGTTTCATACTAAATAACTAAATTGGATGAGCAATACCTTCTGAGTATCTTAATTAAATGAGGTCTGACTGTTACATATATCATCAACTTCAGTTACATTGTCTCCTCAATATCTCAACTTAATGAGTTGTTCTATATTTTATATCAGCACCCCACATGTGCGTTCTTAGGTGTCTGCTTATTCTCATTGGGAAAACCTTTGACTTTCCCATTATAGATTGCTCCCTTTCTCCTTTGCTTGGGGTGTAAACATGCGCCCAACTTGGCATGCACGAGCCTTCATTGCATAGTCCATCTCTTGCTCTGAGGAAACCATGACCATGCTTAACCATAGGCACAAATCCCCGGAGGGCTCAGGTTTAAAACCTTGCGTTGCTCAAACAAAAGAAAAGTGCCTCTGACATAACTCTGCAAATTTAAGTTTATGGTTCACTTTTCCAATCCCTAACTACTGTGCTTTTGCCGCAACCAATTTTCCTGCAAAGCATTTCACATTTATTAGACCCGTTGATTAAATGTCTAGGTACCTTATTCAACATTACAGATTGCAAGAACAACTCACAAGAGTCATTGGCAATCTTCTCAAGCAGAAAAGACGAACAGTCAATAAAGCACTTGTGTATGTCCTGGTTGGTATTGTGGAAATTGGGATGTATTTTGGACCGAGTTTTGGGTTAGCGCGGTTCAGGAACAATTTGGCCTACCAAAATAATATATTAGATATTTATATGCGCTATTAGATAAGTTAATCTACCTATTTATAATGAGCAAATCTCTCATAGAATCTCTCATAGATATAGACATCAATTACATCCTACATAAATACAAAAATTAGTTATAAGAAATAACAATCTTATGAATTCTTATCCTAAATATCAATATTCAATTTAGATTGAATTACGATTCTTATAACCTAAGACGCTCTTATAAATATCTTATATACAAGGTCACAAAGGTAGGCATCTAATTCCAAATACGACCAACCTTGTGCATGGTCTAACTTGAGTATCAGAGTGCCTTTTGCAAGTATCTCCCTCACACTACCATCGTTGCTGCCGTGCCACAGAGGATTCTACCTTCAACAACCAATTCAAGTATTAATATGAAATTGTTCAGAACATTGGCACAATCTATGAGAAAAATAAATTTTTATTCTCATCATCATTATCATGGTTACCACAAGGAGAAATCAAGCCTCTGTCGATCAGAATTGCGCCTCTGCTGCGCAAAACCAGCCGCCGTCAGACATTCACCCCCGCCCATGAGCCGATCCAAGAGCCAGTCACTGCCTAATCAAGAGCTAGGTAGGATGATATAGAGACTTCCCATACTGGTGAAAATTTGTCTCCTTCGCCAGCGCTAATTTTGGTGAGGCAACGTCTCGGTTTGTAAGGAGCACCTTATGGAGATACTAGGCAGCGGGTATCGGTGCTACAACGCTTAGGAGAATAGGCGGAGAATAATGAAGTTCCATCCTGCTATGCTAAATTCAGTCTCCCAGAACTATCTAGAGCAGAACTTATCTCGCTCGTTATCTCCCACAACCAAGAGAAAGTTGTCAACCAAGAGAAAGAAGGAGAAAACCAATCTTTAGAAAAGAATCAAGAAAATTGAAGGGACAAAGCCCATGATGGGGTTCGTCATCCGAAGTATTCCTGGATCACGAAAATCGGTCAGAGCATTGAAATCCCTATTCCGGGAAAAAAATAAGCAAGATCACAGAGTGAGGAACTCAGTTTTACAAAACTAATATTTCTCTGATAAGCTAATGGCCTAGGAGATCCCTAGGCATTTCAAATATCCAACAAATATTAAAGCCTATGATGGGACCACAGACCCTCAAGAGCACTTGGATGCCCATGTTTCTACTCTTCTATTTGCTAGAGGAGATGACTAACTCATGTGTCGCGCTTCCCCCTTCTCTCTGAATAAAGCCGCCTAGGGATGGTTCACTACCTTTACTCCTAAAATCCATTGTCAACTGGGAAGGCTTGTCCTTGATATTTTTGATGCACTTCACCACTAATGAGGTGCAGCCGAAATCCATCCCATGCCTCTCTCAAGACAAACAAGGAAAAGATGAGTCTCTCTTAGACTTTATATCCTGGTTCAACAAAGAGATAGTGAATATATGTGACTGGGATGAAAGGCTCAGACTACACTACATGAGGGAAGGACTCTAGCCTGGGCCACTATCTTTTTCTCTTGCTAAGAAGGAGCTCAAGACTATGGACGAGTTTTGTGCTAGAGCTGACAAGTACATCAATGCTAAAGATGTTCTCTGAGCTTGAAGCACCTCGAGAAAGGGGTAGATGCTAAACCTAACTTCGGACAACCCAACCGATAAGGTCAGAACTCGAAGCCACCTTTCAAGGGAAAGTACGAGAGCTACATTCCTCTTAACACACCTCAGACTCAAATCTACTAAGAAGTGATGAACATAGAGTTCAGAGATCTACAAAGAGCTCCCCCCTTGAGAAAATATGCCCAGAGGGATAAGTCTAAGCATTGTGCATGACATGAAGGTCATGGGCATAACATAAAAGACTGCATCAACCTTCAAGACTCCATTGAGTCATTGATCCGAGATGGGCGCTATAACATCCCAAATTTAATAACCATAATATAATCGTTATTATACCACAATCACTAAGTTCAGGCCTGCTACTTAACAACGATGCATTTCCAAATATAACCATTATGCATATAGAGAAAATATGAGCCACGAATGAATATATTTAATTCACAACTCCAAAACATCCTCCAAAGGAAAATACATTCTATATATATACATAATATAATTTGAATGGTTTTGATGATTTTGAATTAGTATGTTCGTGTGCTAATTATGATGGTGTTGTTAAGTGTGATGTGTGTTATGAGATTTTTGTATATTTGGGAAATGATGAATTTAACTATACGGATTATGAAGCAGCTACTTGTTGTGGAGAAATTCAGTCTATTGAAGTAGTTCCCACCACCAGATTGTCTCCCTCCATAGTGTAGCCACCCAAATTGAAGTTGAAGCCTCTACTTGCACACCTTAAATAAGCATATTTGGAGGATGATGAGAAGCTGTCGGTGATTGTAGCAAAGGACCTCAATTGATGAACAAGTAGAGAAATTGTTGCAAATTCTCAGGGAGCACAAGAAAGCAATTGGATAGACACTTGCAGACATTCTTGGTATTAGTCCCTCTACGGGCATGTATCGAATATTGTTTGAGGAGGGAAATAAACCAGTAAGGCAACCCCAAAGAAGACTAAACCCATTGAGTTTGGAAGTGATGAAGAAGGAGGTAAAAAGTTGTTACAAGCTGGCATCATTTATCCTATCTCTGACAACAAATGGGTGAGTCTGGTGCAAGTTAATCCAAAGAAATCAGGGGTGAAAGTAGTGACAAATCTGAATAATGAGTTAATTCCTACTAGGATGTAGAATAGATGAAGAGTCTATATTAATTATAGAAAGCTCAACTAAGCCACTCAAAAGGATTATTACCCTATGCCCTTCATTGATCAGACGTTAGAGAGGTTGGCTGGAAATCGCACTGTGAATGCTTATGTCTTGAAGCATATCAAAAGAAATTTTGATGATAACAAAATTAAGATGAAGACCAAGATCAAAAGAAAAGACTAAGATCAAAAGAAAAAAAACTAAGATCAAAAGAGATATATTAGATATAGGTTATCGGTCTTAGAATATTAATGTGAAATGCTTTCAAAGTATCTCAATAATCTCCAAATGATTTTTCAAGATATTTTTAAATCATCTTAAAATTCAAAGTTCATATTTTTATAGAAATGATGATTTTAATCTTAGATTTTGTAAAACATATGTTAATCTTGTCAAATCAAAGTTCCTCTAAGTTAAGAATGGTCTGCATACTTAATTGGGCTTGAAAAATGTGTTCAAGGGCCAATGTAATCGATTACACAAGTGTTGTAATCGATTACAAGTCAAACAGAGGCCTTGTAATCAATTACATTAAGCATGTAATCGATTTCAAGCATCGCAGAAGGCTTGTAATCGATTACATTGATGTTGTAATCGATTACAAGTCTGGAAGATGCCATGTAATCGATTATACAAGCCTTGTAATCGATTACATCCTGCCCAGAAAGCCAAGAACACATTCAAACAGCCATGTAATTGATTACAAGCATTGTGTAATCAATTACAACTGGTCTGACATTGCCCAACGGTTATATTAGGTGCATTTAATGCTGCCCATTAAAGCCCCCAACATCTCCATTGATCAAAAACTCTATATATACTTGAGTTGGGGCATCATTAATGGTTAACCATCAACTTGAAACTTACTTATATCATTCTAATCCGAGAATCAATTTCAAAAACCCTTATTGCTCTGTTTTTGCATAATCACTTGAGACATTCTTGAAGAGTATTATTAGGACTTCAATTTGTATTAATTACTCTTGTGATAGTTTCATTCTATTAACCTTCATTATTCTGTAAAAGAGGGTGATGCATTCCTTGAAAGTAGAGGCTCAAGCACAAAGGGTAAGGTATCCCAAGGTGTTGAGTACTCTAGTTTGTAAAGGTTGTCAAACACCTATTGAAACTTGAAGATATAGTGAGAAATCTCGAGTGGTTACTTGAGGACTGGACGTAGGCCACAAGTGGATTGGTGGCTGAACCAGGATAAACATTGTGTTTGATTTTCTTAACCTTTCTCTTTTACCTTTGTGCATTGATTATACTTGCTTGCTTGAATACTATCTTGTTGGGTTCTTTTGTGAGTGAAAGTGTTCAATCTTTATTAGTCTTTCATCTCTATCAATCAATAGCTTCAACAAAAATTAATAATTAAGTGTTTTGCGAAAGATTTACAAAGTTATTTTAAAAACTCAATTCACCCCTCTCTTGAGTATTGAGACCACTTAGTAACACACTCCACTTTTTGGTTGGCTACACCTGATATTTTCAAATCCATATTGCACTGTAAGATCAAGAGAAGACCAATTTTACATATCCCTTTGGCACTTTTGCATATAGGCAGATGTCCTTTGACCTCTGTAATGTCCATGACACCTTTCAATAGTGTATAGTAAGTATTTAGAGGAGTGCATGGAGGAGTTCATGAATGATTTTACTATTTATGGTTCTACCTTTGACTTATGTTTGGCTAGTTTGGCTAAAGTATTGCATAGGTGCATTGAAACTAATTGATGAACCTACAAAAATTTATATTTTTACGGTTCAAAATCTTGGGTTTTCATTTTCTTTTAATCTTTTTGATTTAGTTTTGTTCTCAAGTTTTATTATGTTTTTTTTTATTTTTAATTATGTTCTTTTTATGTGTTTTATGTATTTTTTTGTAGGTAATTGCATATGGAGAAGACGGGACATTTGAACGAGGAAGAAAAGCTGAAAAGAGCACTTTGGTGGTCCAATGCACAAGCGCTCAAAAGCCAGCGCTCATGGTAGAAACAATGAAATCTTTCTGGTGTCCCAGCGCCCAGGCACTGGGAGGTGAGCGCTCAAGCGCGCAGAGCGTATGGAGCCACATTCTTATAGGAAAGGCCAGCGCTCAAGCATTAAAAGCCCAATACTCAGGCGCTGGACGCGTGGACTGACACGTTATTTTAATTATAGATAAAAAAAGTTTTGTCAAATTAAAGACACACTTGGACAGAACACAGTAGCTGTCAAGAGGCACAAACCCTAATGTGGTGTAGGCATAATTAGGCTCGAAGATTAGGAATTTTCTTCAACTTTTTCACCTTTCTACAATGGAGTTTGTCATATTCTTCCCTTTGTGTTCTTCTTTTTCCATGTGTAACTAAACTTTTTTTGTTAGGGGGATGATGAATCTTGATACTTAGATGATGTAACTTCTTTTACAGGTTTAATTTATATTTCTATTTCATGATTTATGTGTTTATTTCTATTCTTAATGCTTTTTTAAATATGATCAATTTGGGAATGATCTTTTGGGTTAATGTATGATTTGGAAAAATTTGCATGAACCTAGAACATGTGATAAACACCATAATTTCTGTAATCGCTAGGAATAGACATTGTGAGTTATGTGATTTTTCTTTTGATTCCCTCATTCTTGATAACGCCTTTCTATTTGGGATTAGACTAAGGGAATAATTAATTCCAAATAGTGTAAGAGGATTAATATACTAAGGGATTGAGTATTAATTAATTTTGTGAATTGACCATAAATCATTAAAATAGAACATAGTTAAACTAATATTTGAATGTGCATTTAAAGAATTCAAGTGAAGTCTGAACCCTAATGCTTTAATACCGTTGTTTTCCACCTCTTTGATTTATTGTTTTGCTTATTTATATTTTTTTAATTATATTTGCAACAACTCTCTTTTTCATTAGCTTAGATAATGTCACTTTTAGCGAATTTAGTAATTAATAACTTAATCCTCGTGGGATGATACTCTTACTCACTTTTTATTACTTTTGCGATTCGGTGCACTTGCCGATTTCACAACACTAACCTTGTTCTAAATTTTAAAAAAATTTCATTTTATGGTAGTGCAATGCATAGTTTTAGGTCATGTAGTATCTAGCAAGGGCATCGAAGTAGATCATGCTAAAATATATGTGATTTCTTCTTTATCTTACCCCACATGCGTGCGGGAGATTTATTCTTTTCTTGATCATGCAGGTTTCTATCGGTGCTTTGTTAGAGACTTCAGCAAAATAACCCTTCCGTGATCTAACCTCTTGCAAAAGGATGTGGAGTTTGACTTTGATGAGAAATGCAAGAAAGCTTTCAACCATTTGAAGCATGTTCTTACCACCACCCCTATTATCCAGCTGCCTGATTGGACACTCCCCTTCGAGCTGATGTATGATGCTTCAAACTATGCAATGGGAGTTGTCTTGGCACAAAGAGTAGGCAAAGTGCCTCATGTGATCTAATATTATTTTTGCATTAGATAAATTTAGATTATATTTGCTTGGTTCTAAAGTTATGGTGTTTTCTTATCATACAACTTTGAAGTTTCTCCTAAAGAAACTTGAGGCTAAGCCAAGATTGATTCAGTGGATACTGCTACTCCAAGAGTTTGACATCGAGATACGTGACAAGAGTGGAGTAGAGAATTTGGTAGCTAGCCATTTGAGCCGAATTAAGCAAGTTGTTGGCCCCCTTCCTATCCATGACACCTTCTCTGATAAGTAGCTTTTACAACTGTAAGGTAACACTCCATGGTTCACTAATATGGTAAATTTCTTGGTTGCTAGTGTCTTGCCTACATATTTTACTAGAGCACAATTTGAAAAATTAAAGAGTGAGTCAAAGTATTATATGTGGGATGATCCATATCTGTGGAAATTCTGTAGTGACTAAGCGATTACAAGATATGTGCCTGATCATGAATTTCATTTTGTTCTTAGCTTTTGCCATGCATTTTCATGTGGTGGCTATTTTGGGCCTCAACGTACTACTAGGAAAGTATTGGAATTTGGATTGTATTGGCCAACCCTTTTTCGTGATGCATATGTATTTTGTAAATTTTGTAAAAAATGCCAACGAACGGGAAATATCTCTCATAGGAATGAGATGCCCCCAACAACCTTTATTATTTTGTGAAATACTTGATGTTTGAGGTATTGATTTTATGGGTCTTTTTCTTATCTCATTTGATTTTGTTTACATTTTTCTTATTGTTGATTATATGTCTAAATGGGTGGAGGCAAAAGCTACTCAAACTGATGATTCAAAAGTTATTATGGATATTTTTAGATCAAACATTTTCTGTAGATGTGGCTATCTGAGGGCTATCATCAGTGATCAAAGGTCACACTTTTGCAACCGAAATATTGAGGCTTTGTTGAAGAAGTATGGAGTCATGCATAAGGTCTCTAAATCTTGTGAGGTTCTATCATTCTTGATCTATGTTTTTCAATTGAAGATACTATGCTTGTTGGTTTGAGATGTAAAGAAATGTTACTTTATGAATGTTTTAATTCCTTGAATTTTTGGTTGCTTTCCTTTTGCATTCTTCAACATCATTGGAAAGTGAGTTTTTCTTGAGTTTTTAACTTTCAAGTTTGTGTTGTTTTTTCTTTGTCCCCTAGTGGTGAATTTCTACTTTTGTCTGGGAGTGTAAAAGGATAAGTGTGGTGGAATTTGATAAACACCATTTTTATATATTAGTTAACTCTCATATTCATCATTTTAGACCTCTCATGTGCTTAACTGATTGATTTTGGCCATCATTTATAACTTTGGGTTCAAATTGGGCTTAGTTATATTTTTTAGCATTGTAACAATTTTATACTATTTATGTATTTTGGGTATAACTTGAGTTATAGACATATAAAAATTATCAACTTTACCTTGTAAGAAAGCTAATAGGAAGCTCTACAACTTTGATGAAGAACTCCAGAGCTGAATCAGATGTCTAGTGGGTTATATTGGGCTTAGGAGTCAGAATAGAGGTGTTGTCACTAGAACTTGAATAGTATGCAAAGATTGAGTCGTAACTTAGGTTGTATGAGTCATAATGGGCTGAAATAGATTCCATTGGAAAGCTGAGATAAAAAAATTCAACTTTTATGAAAATCACTTATCAAACGGTGACATTATGATTGGGTTATTAAAGCCTGAAAGTAGCTAACGAGATCTAGGAGTTATTAAACGCGTTTTGGTCATAACTCTTTCATTAGGTGTCAAAATCTTACAAATTAGTTGTCCAAATAAAACTAATTGGAAGAAGAAATGTACTAAGCTAGGGGGATACTTGTATTTTCACCTTTAGTGTCTGTTATATGAGGTTTTGAGCCCAGAACCGAGGCTATGCAGAAGGACACTTCTCACTTTAGTTTTCATCTTTTCTCTTGCCCTCTTCTCTCATCTCCTCTCTTCTCACTTTCTCTAGGTTTTCTTAATTATTTTTGTTGTGCTCTCTATTCATAGAGAGTTAAAGATTTGTAATCAATCATAGGGATTGAAACACTCTTGATGTTTAATGTTGAGACCTTGATTTGAATGTTTAATTTACTTGTTAATCATATTTCTCTCTTCCCTTTCTTTGATTTTGTTACTTCTTGGCTGAGTGCTTAACTTATTCTTGGTGTTCATATGATGGTTACATAACTATCACGTGTTTAATGAGAGATGAATTGTCTAGCTTACATGAATTTTGGAAATAAGGTTGATTTATGGTTAAATGGATGCTTAATTTTTTTGTTGATTGACCAAATCCTAGGTGCTTGCCTAGTAGAGAGTTCATGTTGGATGAGGATTTCACAGAGACTAGGTAATGCATCAAAGGTGTTTGATGAATTGCCTAGCTAGGTTGAATTCTGAGTTTTAGGTTGATTCAGGGTTGGATGGATGCTAACTTTATCTGACTTTGATTAACCAAATGCTATATGTTTATCTAGTAGAGAATTATTGGGTCATCTTAAGGCTTCTTAATATGACCTAAAACCAAGAACTTGGTTAGCCAATGAATGAATCCTTAGTGGTCAAAGATGGATTAAAATCAAGAGTTGTTGATTCCCTTGGATTGGTTGTTTACTTAACTTTGTTTATAGTCTTTTAATTGATTTGTTTAATTACTCTTGTAACCAACCCCCCCATTGTTAACTTCTTAATATAATTAATTAATTGGAATGATCCAAGGGCTCGACCCGGTTGCACCACATACTACAAGTTCTCTGAGGTTCGATCCCTGGCAATGACGCCAAAATTCGATAGTTGTCGAGGTTACCAAATTAGATAAGATTTGTTAACTGATTTACCAAGAACCTGTAATATGTGGTGCAACTAGGTCGAGCCCTTCAATTATTCTATTTAATCAATTATATTAAGAAGTTAACAACTGGGGGGGTTTGGTTGCAGGAGTAATTAAAAAAGTAATTAAAAGACTGTAAATAAAGTTAAGTAAACAACCAATCCAAGAGAATTAACAACTCTTGAGTTTAATCCATCATTGACCACTAAGGATTCATTCACTGGCAAATTAGATTCTTGGTTTTAGGTCACATTAAGAAGCCTTAAGAAGACTGATAAATTCTGTACTAGATAAGCATCTAGCATTTGGTTAATCAAAGTCAGATGAAGTTAGTATCCATCTAACCCTAAATCAACCTAAAACTTAGAATTCAACCAAGCTAGGCAATTCATCAATTACCATAACTCATTTTAACTATTTGTGGCCTATAAATAAATTTTTTGTATTTATTTCTATCATTTAAATAGTTTATGCTAACTTTTGAGCTAATATGAGCTATTTTTTTCACTTATACTGTTATAATATTATACTTAAACTGGCTCTGAAAAATACCAAAATTAGCAGGTAACTCATACAGGTGTATTTATATACTGCTATAACAATCTTTAAAGTTAATAGGTTAGGGAGTATGTTACATCATGTGGTATCTCAAGGAGGGGTATTAATGGATCCTAGTAAAATATAAGCAATCGTGCATTGGGAATGGCCTACTAATGTGATTGAGATCAGTAGTTTCCTAGGACTAACTAGATATTATAGGAGGTTTATAAAAGAATTCTCCTAGATAGCCTTACCTTTGACTAGGTTAACTAGGAAAGGTAACCCATTTAATTGGACACCAGAATATGAAGCTAGTTTCCAAGAATTGAAACATAAGTTGACCACAACACTTGTTTTAGTAATCCAAAATCCTCAGGAGAATTTTGAAGTATATTGTGATGCTTCAAAGAAAGGATTATGTTATGTTTTGATGTAAAACAGAGGAGTAGTTGCCTATGCTTCTAGGTAGTTGAGACCTCATAAAGAGAATTATCCTACTCATGATTTGGAGTTAGCAGTGGTTGTTTTTGCCTTAAAAATCTGGAGGCACTACCTATATAGGGTTAAGTTTGAGGTGTTTTGAGATCATAAGAGTTTAAAGTGTCTCTTTGATCAAAAGAAATTAAACATGAGGCATAGAAGATTAATAGAGTTTTTGAAAGATTATGATTTTGAATTAAAATATCATTCAAGTAAAGTCAATGTAGTGACTGATGCATTTAGTAGAAAGTTTCTACATGTATCCCGAATAATGGTTCAAGAGATGGAGCTTTTGAAAAGTTTCAGAAATTTGAGTTTGGTAGTGACTATGTCATCACATAGTCTCTGCACGAGTAAACTAGAAATAACTAATGATTTGAAAACTCAGATTAGAGAAGCCCAAGAAAAAAAGATGAAGCCTTACGAAAAATAAATGAACAGATCTTGTTAGGAAAACAAAAGGAATTTAGTAAGGTAGAAGATGGAATGATTATGTTTAGAAATAGATTTTACATTCTAAGGGATGTCGAGATCAGAGATAGAATTCTAGAAGAAGCTCATAAGAGAAAGTATACAATACATCCAGGTGCAACTAAAATGTACCAAGATCTTAAGGGACTATTTTGGTGGCCCAAGATGAAGGCAGATATAGCTATGTATGTGTGAAAATGTTTAGTTTACCAAAAAGTTAAAATAGAGCACTAGAAAACTTCAAGATCTTTGCAACCTTAAGAAATCCCATAATGGAAATGGGAGAGTATTTTGATGAATTTTGTAATGGGAATGCCAAGAACCCAGTCAGGTTATAATTCGATATTGGTCATTGTGGATAGATTGACTAAATCTACCCACTTTTTGTCAGTGAAAGCTAATTATTCCTTGGATAAATTAGCTCGGTTGTATCTTTAGGAGATTGTTAAGTTTCATGGAATCCCTTCAAGTATAGTGTCTGATAGAGATCTTATATTTATCCCTAGATGTTGGGGAGTCTTGCATAATGCTTTTGGGACCAAGTTGTGTTTTAGTACAACCTATCATCCACAAATTGATGGACAGACCGAAAGGACTATCCAAACCCTAGAAGATATGCTTAGGGCATACTTGCTAGAATAACAGGGCAATTAGGATAGGTTTCTGCCTTTAGTAGAATTTGCCTATAATAATTTTTATCGCAGCATTTGGTAGGAAATGTAGATGTCCTCTGTGTTGGTGTGAAATAGGTGAGAAAACCATCTTATCGCCAAAATTGGTGCAGCAAACCACATAGCATATTAAAATGATCAGGGATAGGTTAGCAACTGCTCAAAATAGGCAAAAAAAAGTTATGCAAATAAAAGAAGGAGACTTCTGGAGTTTGAGGAAGGAGAACATGTGTTTCTGATAGTCACTCATACTATTAGGATTGACAGAGTCATGAAATCCAGAAAGTTAAATCTTTGATTTCTTGGTCCTTTCCAAATTTTGAAAAGAATTAGACCTGTCACTTATCAGATAGCCCTTCCACCTAGTTTGTCAAGTCAGTACAATTAAGATGTGATTTAACTTATATAATAAAACTTGTAAAGATCATGGATAGATGAGTTAAGGAACTCAGAGGAAAACAAATTCTACTAATGAAAGTGATATGAGATGGGATCAACTCTGAGGAAGCTACTCGGGAGCTAAAATCTAGCATGATGCAATATTACTCAGAGTTTTTCACATTAGGTAATTAAATTTTGAGGGTAAATTTTTTAAAAAGAAAAGAGAATTGTAACATTCTTCCTATTCTGTTAGCTTCAATGATTACTATAATAGTTCCTTAATATTTGTGTGATTTATCTGTTAATTTTTATAATTTTTTTACATTAGTTTATAAATTACTTAAATGATTGAAATAAATATAGCACGCTCACTAACGCGCCATCTCCAAGTTGATGTCATTACCTAAAAAGATGGCATTCATGTTTGAAAAAACTAACACAATTCATAAACAAAATATAATTTTAAAAACTAGCATAAACGAATAGACCTAGAAAATTAGAAACTAAAATCTGCGGGAATAGTTTAAGTTGCAATGCAATAAGGACTGCCACGTGTCAACATAACGTAGATGAATTAGTAAAGTATAATTAATATAATATAGAGAAAGAAGATGCATGATTTAAATTTTATTATGTATCATCTAAATTAATTAATAAATGTATTAAGTTTTTGAAATGTGATATAATATATTATTTAATTTTTTATCATGTGTCACATGATATAACAATTTAAAAAAAATATTAACAATGGTAAAAGAAATTGCTACAATCAATATAATATAAAAAAAGAATATGCATAATAAAAAATTTTGTCATATGTTATCCAAGTTAAGTAGTAAATGTATTAATTTTTTGATATGTGACAAATATATTATTTAATTTTTTGTTATGTATCATATGATGTAAGAATTTAAAATAAATATTAACACGCATAAAAGAAATTGTCACATATACATCAATATAAATAATTAATCAATCAATATAACCAATCAATAAATATAATCAATTAATCAATATAAGTAATAATATTTATAATTAATATATAAAAAGAAAATACATAGCTTAAAATTATGTAATACTTCATCTAAGTCAATTAAATGTATTAAACTTTTCACATGTGACAAATACATTTTCTAATTTTTTACTATTGTCATATGATGTAACAACTTAAAAGAAATATTGACACGTGTAAAAAAAATTATCACATATACATAAAAAGACATAAAAAAGTAAAGCAGAAAATCAATAATCAATCAATTAATCATCAATCAATATATAATATAGAAAAGAAAGATACATAGTCTAAAATTTTTTCATTGGTCATCCAAGTCAATTAGTAAATGCATTAAGATTTTGACATGTGACAAATATATTATCTAATTTTCTGTCATGTATCATCTAATGTAACAATTTAAAAGGAATATTGACACATGTAAAAAAATTGCTACATATACGTCAATATAATCAATCAATAATCAATCAATAAATATAATCAATTAATCAATATAATTAATAATAATTATCATTAATATATAAAAAGAAATACATGACCTAAAATTATATCATACTTCATCTAAGTCAATAATTAAATATATTAAGCTTTTAGACATGTGACAAATACATTACTTAATTTTTTACCATGTGTCATATGATGTAAACACTGAAAAGAAATATTGACACGTGTAAAAAAATTATCACATATACATAAAAAAGAAATAAAAAATAAAACAAAAAATTACAAAGAGAAAGAAATAACATAAATTACAAAGAAAATGAATTAAAAAAATCAAAAACCAAATAAGTCAAATGTTAAATGATTGATTTAATTAATGTGTTATTTTTATTTAACCTATTTAAATTATATGAACTAAATATATATGTTAGAGAATATTAAGGAATTAGAATGCATAGAGTATTATTTAATAATATTATTTATAGATTATTGTAATTTTTGATAAATTATTCTTTTTCAATTGTTATTGAATATCTATCGACTTAAGATTTTTTTTTTTGTTTGGATAAAATTTGACGTTAGTGGTTAGTTTGATATAACTTTGATAACATAAGTGAAAAATGAAGGATTTTATTTGTAATTTAATTTTATATAAAAATGTCATTAATGAACTTTTTTCTAGATATTTAATATTTAATAATATTCAATAATAATTATAAAAGCTGTTAATTTTTTTGCAATAAGACTTAATCTGATATATTTTTTAAAAATAGAGGTGAAAAGTTAATGGTAAAATTTCAATATAATTTTATTTGTATTCCATTTATGAATCTTTTTATTTGACGATATATTAAAATGATTATAAATAATATTATAATTTTTATATTATGGATCATTTTGGTATAACCTTAATAAATGATTTTCGATTGTACTACTAAAAAATATTAACTAAGCAGTATGATTATATAATAAGATAAATTAATTGTAGATAAACAGGAGACTAATGTGATATGTGCAAGAATAGTACATGAAAACATGTTGGTGACAAGATTTATATTCCTAAATTAGATTTAATACTATCAAATCTTAAAAACTATAACAATCAATCTTTTATGAAAAATATAAATTAATACTTTAATGAAAAAAATCTATAGCAATAAAAAATCAAATAAGTAACAAATATAAATATTGATACTTTAACAAGTATGGATTAAAATTCAACTAAGTGTAAAAAAAATTCAAATTAATAAAAATATAAAAAAACTATAGAATTTAAAATTAAAATTAATTAAAATTATATAAATAAGTTATTCATTTTAAATTTTTCTTTAATTATCCTGTGAGTTTAATGCGTAAAAAATACTAGTTGATATATATAATTGATGTCTTTTATGAGGCCCATCCATATACGTCATTAGTAGTCTGATAGACTGCAGTTATATATAGTACATAACCTTCTTCACCCCGTTTTCTAACATTTTAAAATGGTTTAATAAGTGCATGAGCAATGCTAATTCTCACTTAACTACGCACCAAATTTCTCTAATTTGATACCAATATGATAAGAAGCACAGTTTAACACAGAAGTGTTCTATTAACAAGTGGAGCTGAGGATGAACTAATCTTAATTCACAAAATATTAACTATAAAAACTTACAAATATTGAACCCACTAGCTACCCTCAAACCTTGACAGTGTAGTTTTACATTGATCAAGCAACTTTTTCCCTCCTCTGTTTGACATTAGCCTGTTCAGTAATTAGCTAATCTCATCCAATTAAGCCACTGAAACAACAGGATCCTTATTACTCTGGCTTTCTTGCTCACTGATTACTGAGGTTTTGGCATTAAGGCTAGGGTCACCAAAACAGAAATAATTTCCTCTCAGCTTTTTAGTAACAGAAGCTCGCTTTCCCAAATTTGGTGATTTATCATCATGTAGTTGACTTGAGCAAGATGGTCCTGCAATATCATTGTCAATGCAAACACCCTTTTGCTTATCCATTGATCTTGGTGAAGAAACTGATGATATGGAGAAGGAACTAGAGTGAGATCTTCCTGAAACCTCTACTTGTGGCATGGATTGCATAACTCCATGCACCAGTCCTGAAGCAAATCTCTTCTTAGCATTTGGACTTGACTGGTAACTCCTGACAGAGAGATTCCGTTTGTTGTTAGGAAGTGTGGAAGGCCTAAAAAATCTTTGTCCAAGTGGGGTGGGAATTTCATCTGAGCAGTTCCATTTAGTGTATGAGTCAACTGAACCCTCATCCATTGATTTCTTGAATCCTTCAGCTTTCTTGTCCTTCACACGAGGCCACTGAAGGACTCGTTTCAACCCTGCTGCCGCGTAGTTTACAGAACTTGGCCTTTTGCTTGTGGTTGAACTTCTTTTCTCTGCGGTTGAGTCATATGGAGTGTGTTCTGATGAAGATGAACTCATTCCTGCACTTCCCTGGTCAGTACTAGCATCTGATGCATTCTCAATGCCTGTGTACAAAAAGATTTGTGTGTGTGAGATTCTAAATGACGTTCCGGGACTGCTGCCAATATTTTGCATTTTCAAGTGTGAAGCTATGGCTTTTCTTGAATTATAACCTTGATAACCGAACATTCCCCCAGCTGAGATCAATTTCCTAATTAGTATATCTGATGATGCAGAATCGGGACTTTGCCTGAGGTAATCAAGTGGGGTCATGCCATCAACATCACAGACATTCACATTTATTAATGGAGCAGTCATGAAGAGTTGAACAAGATCAGTGTGAATGTTTCCTATGGTGGCAATGTGAAGAGCAGTTCTACCATCACTATTCTTGACATTGATAATTTCCTCTATATGAAAAATTTTCCCACCTAGTAACTGCTTCAAAAGCTCAACCTGTCGGTCCAATCTCCGAAATGCAGGAGACTGTAAACCAGACACAGCCTTATGGAGAAAAGTTTCTCCCGTGTTGTTTCTCAGAGAGATCAATATTGGGGGAGATGCTGAAACTAGAGCTTCAACTGCAGCTAATTGGCCCCTGTAAGCAGCCACATGCAAAGCAGTGTTTCCTTGATGGTCTGTGGAGTTGATAATGTCAAAGGATGATGTAAGATATTTGACTACCTGCTTGAGTGCCAAGAGAATTAGATATAATGTCAAACCACCACAACAAATGACACAAAAGCACGGGGACAACATCTTCCTCCATAAGTACAATAAATTGGGAAGCTCTGGTCTTCCTCAGTTTAGATAATTATTTTCTTTTTTATATTTTGGGTTACATAGGAGGTGCAATTAATTGAACATAAGATGCTTTGATGCATGCTAAAAGAAGCAACTCATAGATATAGAATAATTGGGCATGAAATAACAATAGAATAAAAATCTATCATAAATGGCAACGAGGTTGAAACTCAATTGGGAGTTGGGACCTGCCCAAGTCTGTTAAGATTTGGGTGTGATGTTGATATGGGAGGTTTCGATCCTCCACCAATGTGCTTGCAATAGTCATCTGCTGAAGGCACCATGAGAAGTTGAACGAAAGAGTACTCTAGCAGTAGCACCAACCATTGGTGCATAAGAATGAAACACAAGTTAGAACTTAAAAGAGAATAAAATGACTATAAGCTCACCTCAACCTGCCCTCTGCCTGCAGCTGAATGTAAGATATTAGAGCCCTGAGCATCTCTATAAGCCAAAATATCAGAACAATTGGCAAGAAGCTCCTCCAAAATCTTTACATTACCTCCTCTAGCAGCAGCATGGACAGCTCTGTTGGTCATCTCCCATCTATAAACAGAAGGAATGTCCTCAATATGTTCCTCTAAAATCCCACCTTTGCCTGTGACAAACCTTGGCGAAACTGCAAAATCAAAGAGCACCCTAAAAACCTCACAATTCTTGCTCCTAGCAGCAGCATAAAATATATCAGTGACATTATACTCTCCTTCTCCAAAAGCCAATAGAGGGTTCTTCTCAAGAAGTTGTTGAACAAAAACCAAGTCCCCTGCTGATGCAGCGGTGTACATTAGCCATCCACCATAACCGGCACAGATGAGAGAGTTCTTCCCTCTCTTGGATTCACACTCAAGAAGAAGCTTATGAGCCACCTGAGAACGACACTTTGCAACATCACTGTACTGTTCTTCATCATCCCACACAACTTCAAGGCGACGGATGCGGCGCAGGGACGTGAGCTTGAAGAGGTGGTTGCTGTCAATTCGAAGAAGCTCACGAACCAAGTCATAGTGGCCATTAGCAGCAGCACAGTCTATGGGGGATGCATACCACCATTGGTCCCCAGTGCTTTCCCAGCGAAGAGGAAAATATGTAGGAGGCATTGGGAAGATTGAAATACTCAAGCTTTGTGATTTGAGAGACTAACAAGTAACAACTTCAACAAAAATAGTTAATAGCTCTGAGAAGAACAAACCAAATCAGCTCAATCTCACACTGAAACTAATGATAGCATAGGTAAAAGGGAAACCATTTTGAGATACATATCTCTTATATAGTTGAGGCAAGGAATAACATGAAGAATATTGTAACTCTCCTAGTGTAATTAAGATGAAACTTTCTTAAAAGAAGAAGCAGGATAGGTGTGAGGATGATAGAAACAGAAGAGACTAATAATAAAATAAGCGGTTGAACTACCTGAAAAATCCCTTTAGAATACCAATTAATTGAATATGATAAAGATCACCGGAGAAAACAAAAATTAAAGATGGTTGTCCTTGACCTTGAGTTTGGATACGAGGGTTGGAGTGATCATAATTAATAATATCAAATACATAGGATGATAAAGGAAACAGCCATAATTACTCTCACAAAGCAATGACAGGAAAGGAATCAGGCACTTCAAAGAAAAGCTAAGAGTAGAAGAATATAGTTATAAAGTGATCACTATTCACTAGAACATTGCAGAAGATGATAGACCACAAAGAAGTATATTCTCAGAAAATTTTGATCATCTCTCAGAATCTCAAGGGGAACTAACTTGCCAATAAAGGTTTCATAGAAGATATTTCTTTTAAACAGGAGAGGCAGTTAGGATGCGAAGGACATGATAATGAAATAGGGTTGAGGAGAAAGCATGTATAATTCACCTGTTGGTTGGTTGTAATGATGCTATTGCTATGGTACAAGTAGGAGTTGAACCAATGTAACTATGTAAGAGATATTTTACTTTACTGTACAAAAAGATGTTTAAGTAGTTGTTGAGGCTAAACTTAAGCAGACTGTTTTTATTTTACATGTATGCAGAGACTGAGCTCATGACTCCATCAAATGTTGTGTCCTACTTGTATTGTAATAATTATATCAGTCTTTGGACAATCAATTATATTGTATGAAGACAACTTATCCACAGCTTATCCCCATACAAAGTATAAAACCAATATAATAATGTGCTGACTCATTCCTTAAAATGTGGTTTTTGGTTTTTGAGTTACAGTCCAACCAACCAATGCTTTGAAGTTTGATGCCATAGCGAGACACACAGAGCAAGCCATGGAATTTTGCAGCATAAACGAAGTAGGTCAAATGGGAACATCCTTTTTTAGTTTGTAATAAAATAAATGGTAGATAATCGAGACTAATGAACGTGTGAAAAGTAAGTTTACTTTATCATGTTAAACATCAATTGGCAGGACAGACAAAAGTCCAAGGAAGTGTAAATCTGAAGAAAGCAAGCACGCGGGGTGGACATGACTTATGGCTCACAATTGAGAATATCCAACGTAGAGTTTCGAATCTTTGGTAATACTTTATCCAGTTTCGACCAAAATATTCTGCTTACAAAGCAAAAACTTATCATCATCCATCACCATCTTGAGCTACTTTAATTAGTTCAATATCTAACCTCTCTGATCCTGACATATTTTCCTAGTTTTCTGCTGTCTCGAATATCTTAGATAAGAAGCCAAGCCGCAAAGGTCAAAGAAAATTTAGCATATTATTGAAAGCAATTCAGCCACAGTTAAAAAAGAAACTATCCGATATTTTATGATCCATATATGCTTGCAGCTAAGGCACCGTTATCTCTTAAACCTACAAATATTATCACCTAAACTGAAACGTACAAGTACAGCAGTGGACACTGGACATAAAATGAGTAGGAATGCTAAATGAGGGTTGTTAATACTTAATATACCTTAGGAAAATGATTCTTGCTCACCAAAATTTTTACACTACTCTTATACTGGTTAATGATGTCATGATTGGTTAGCAATGCGTGTCGATTGGTTAATGAACTAATAACCTGTTTTCAAAATGTTGATAATCTGCGGAAACCCGTTAACTAATCGACAGACGTTATTTTAACTAGTGTAAAAATGGTGTGGAAATAACGGAACCGATACATTTAGACAGTGCTAGTTCACCTTGCTTAATACTTAATTAATGCTGGCAAGGATTATGTTTAAAGATTTTGGTGAGCAGTCTTGGCTAGGTACTTAAAAATGACCCGAGTATAACAAATAATTCATTGAGCCTTGGAATCACAGCTCTTGAAAGCAAAAGTGGACATGTGAAAGGCAGCTTTAACATTCTAATTTCTTGCATTCAAAAGCTGCATATGGTGCAGGTTGCCTGCTTTAACGACAATGATGCATGTGATGTCCCTCCCACCATCATCATTTTCTTTCCTCCTCAATTTTATCCTCCGCCAGTCTCTTTCTTGCTTTTGATAGGCATAAGGATCACGACAACCACCAATGTAACAAACCGGCCAGTCTAGGTATCCCATTCCGTGAACCACAAGGGTATATTATAAAAAGTGCTGCATTATAATCGATGCATGCTCTACGAATTACCATCTAAGACATGGGATGAGTAAATGCATTCTTATGTGAGACAATGAGTAAAGATGAAGGCCCAATGTGGCATTAAAGCAATGTAAGCTCTTTTACCCAATAAACTAATTTGCTCTCCTCGTGGGCTTAGACCATAACTTACTGAGACCACTATATATAGGTGTAAAAAGTTTGAGCCTGTACGAATGCAGGTGACATGGATACATATAATTTTGGTAGCCTATTTAACATGTGGGCTGAGCCCGCGCATTTTGACACTTTTTTACATGGGAAGAATTAATGGGAAGAATTGTTAATGATATAAATTTAATACGAAGGATTAATTAATTATTTAAAATGGTCAATTAGCTATTTCAAATAATAATTGTCTTATGGGAATGGTTATTACTCATTCATCTTTAATTTTATGTTGTTAGCAGTCTTTCGTAATAATTCCGTCTTTTACATTTTCATGTTATTGGTCTTATGGAAGTTTAGCGATGATACTTCCATACTTATAGACATATATTAATGGCGCTTGACAGTTTAATTTTGTCTATATATCATGTGTGTACTGTAAAGTTTTTTAAGTTCATTGGTAGCATGTTATAGAATAATATTATATCCTACTAGTTATAACTTTTAATCTAATAATAAGTACTTAATTTAACAAGTAGTATAAGAATATTAGTTTGAGACCCATGAGTACTAGTGGGAAGATTACACATAGAATGTTATAGACACAGGTATATAAACTACCACAATAAAAAAATTAAATTATATCTTAACTAATAGTTATAACTTTTAATCCAGTTATAAGCTTTTGATCCAACATATTTTAATTAGTACAATGTTCTTATAAAATATAGAAGTTTTAATTATCCAAATTCTAATTTGTAACGTAAATTTATTGCTTAGTTTTGTTAATATTTTTTATATTATTTATATATAATTATATTTTTAATCCTAGCTTATTATTAAGGTGAGCTAGGCCAACATTTTGACAGCAAAAGTGACATAATTTCTTCCACTCAACTAATGTCAGCCATTGATAGTGAGAAAAAAAAAAAAAAGAAAAGAGAAGAAGAGAAAAAGAAATTATAGGTGAAGATGAAATTTGTGTGAATTCTGCGCGAGTACAAGTTTGCGGAAATAACAAACCTGTTTTGATAGTCCATTTAATGTGATTTTTAGTTCTAAGCTACAGAACCCCAACTCACCTGAACTACTACGCTTCTAACCGTTATCAATACACATTATGTACATGTGTCTACTACTTTGTTAGTTGAAGCAGCTAGGAAGTCATCAAACGCATTACGATATATAAAACTAATCCTGAACAGAAGGCCCGCCAATTCAATGATGGAAACGTAAAAAGCATATACACCTTTTGGTGAATCGCCAAAAGTGAGATATTATTAAATATATCATTTGACCACCCCTTATCAGTTAAGTTCAGTGGCCAGGGGACAGGAGATGGTGGCCTCAATCAAACTTTTAAAAACCGATTGTATCGTTGAATTAAAAAGGATGACAATTTATGATCTAATCGGTGAAATCGATTTAATTTATGGTTAAATTGATATTATGATAAATATATTTAAAATAAATATTATTATTATTATTAGTTGATAATAAACTTTATTAGAGTTTTTTTTCACTCCATTGCTCAAGTACCTCAATTGCTCCGAGATAGAATATGTCTTAGTCATGATTCATGAGAAAAAATATAGTTAGCACCTTGAAAGTAGATCCTTGGCACGGAAAGCACATAGAACGGACTACTATTAGCCCAATATGACGGTGGATACTGGCTTATTTTCGCAATTGTGACAATTGCCAAAGGTTTGTTGACCTCCCTTTTGCACCTCCGGAATAGCAAGCCACCACCACTATCATCTGTCCATTCTATAGATGGGGAGTAGACTTGCTTTGACCTTTTTCCAAGCCTTGGGACAATTGAAGTACCTCATCGTAGTAGTAGATTATTTTATTAAGTAGATTGAAGCAGAGCTTTCAGCTACCATTACCTCTAAAAGAGTGCAAAAGTTTAGGGGAAAATATCATATGTCAATTCAACATCTCAAAGTCCATTATCATACTTAACGAGACACAATTCATCGACAAGAACTTTCAAGAATTCTACTCTCTTCTCGACATCAAATAACATTTTGGCTCAGTGGAACACCTTCAAACTAATGGACAAGCTAAAGTCGTAAATTGGGTGATCCTAAAAAGGCTTAAAAATAGGTTGGATCAAGCTAAGTGAGACTGGGCAAAAAAACTTAGTCATGTTCTTTGGGCATAGTATATACCTTATTACAACAGGTAAAACTCTTTTTAAGATGACATATGATTGTGAAGCCATGATTGTAACATCCTTAATTTCATTACGTATCAGTAATTAGAATTAAGTATGTCATGTAAACTAATTAAATAACTTGCAATAAGATTTATATAATTTTATGCAAAATATGAGCCATTTGAAGGTTAATATAACATACTTATATCAATAAAAACAATATACAAAATATATTACAATATACAATAATTACATATTTAGTTACAACATATTAAAAATACATCATAAGTACATGAAAATATTAAAATATATTTTAGGTCTTCTTCTTTTGACAGCAGTTGAAGTACGCGACCCTGGAAACATTACGGAAATACAAACAGAAAATGGGTGAGAATTCTAAGAATTCTCAGTAATACAATTAAAAACAGTGTCATCATAATATTTCCACTTGTTTCGAGGAAAAATGCATTTTTAAAACTTAAATATTTCATATACTAGAAAGGTTTCAAAATGCCAAATCAGGTTCTTTCTTTTCTCGAAATAGAATTCTAATTATTAACTATTTTCAAAAACATTTATTATCACACATCATAATTTATATCCGTAACTAAATTCAAAAAAAATTTCCAAACAAGAATCATAATTTCAAACTTATGCAATGTTTCTCATAACACAATGAAGTCATAATATGACATTAAATTCAAAACTCATCACAGTACTCATTCATTCATGCGCTAAATTCCTATAGAACCAAGTCACCTCACATAACCTGGGTTCTAGCTTGGTAATAACCTATTTTCAGGTCAGTGCATTGTAACATATTTATGACACTACTATGTATGTCACACATAACTATTCTTGTTACCAAATGGCTTCAATACTCAAGAGGAGAGCGAATTGAGTTTATAAAAGTGTTTAGCAATTCTTTAACAAAACACTTGAATATTGATTTTCGTTAAAGCTATTAATCGATTGAGGTGAATAAATAGAGAATATTAAATACTTTCACTCATAAATGAATAAGCCAAGATAGATAGTATTTAAGCAAGCATATAAAAATGAAACACAAATATAAAGGAGTTTGAGTTTAGAAGATTAAACATTAAATTTATCCTAGTTTAGCTACTCCTTGTGAGCTACATCCAGTCCTTAAGTAATCACCCGAGATTTTTTATTATATCTTCAAGCTTAAACTTGTGCTTACTACCTTTACAAACTAAAGCACTCAACAGATCTTGGGATACCTCACTCATTGTGATTGAGCCTCAACAACAAGGGATACCTCACTCTTGCAATCCTTTGAATGATAACTCACTCTCTTTACAGAATAAACAAAGTATAGATGAATGAAAACTCTCACAAGAGAGGATAATATGAATTGAAGCTCAATGTGTATTAAGGAATCACACACTTAAAGCTCAAAACAGTGGATTATGAGAAAAAAGAGTTAAAACTTGTATTTAATGCTCAAGAAGCTTGTTCAGATTGATTTCCAACTTTTCTTTAATACTCAAATACTTTCATTTATAGCCCAAAGCATTTAAGAGTCGTTGGTGGTGGTTGGGAGCATTAAATGCTAGAAACTAGCCGTTATTTTTGTTGTGTCAACCTACATAACTAGTTATTGATTTTATCAGGAAACACTGTAGCACACGAATAACGAGATATTTAGAGGCCATAATCGGTTAGGAGCTTTTAAAAACATGAAGATATGCTCCTAACTTAGTGAATAACCTGTTATGGGTTATTCCCTTTTAAAAACATTAAGACATGCTTCTGACTTGGAAAATAACCTGTTATGATTTTTCAGATAATCTGTTATTGAGTTTCAGATAACTAGTTATTGAACTAAGATAATTTGTTATTGATTTGTCAAGAAAACAAGATTTTTAAAAGATTTTACAACCAAAGTTTCCCAAAACCTTTTCAACCTTTCTAAAACTATTTTGCTTAAACTTAGTTAATATTTTCACAAGTATAAAATATGATTTTGCAAAGAGATTTAAGTTGAATAAAAACCAAGATATGAGCTTAGTGTGATTCCTATTTACCTTTACACAATATCTAAGTCCTATGAACAAAACTTGAAGAACCTTGAGACTTGATCTTTGCACAACCATTTCTTTCTTATTTGTTATCATCAAAACCATTGTCATTGTCAATGCTAAT
The DNA here is from genome assembly GCA_029884605.1 of Ormosia emarginata. Taxonomy (NCBI): domain Eukaryota; kingdom Viridiplantae; phylum Streptophyta; class Magnoliopsida; order Fabales; family Fabaceae; genus Ormosia; species Ormosia emarginata. The sequence continues at coordinate 9,065,445 of JAQQTP010000083.1, read as the reverse complement.
TATATTCTCTCCCTTTTTGATGATGACAAATAACCGTTAAAAAAATAGTTAGTTCAACTAAATTGAAACTCATAAAAAGGTATCATAGACTTTCATATTCCATTTTTCAAGAGGTGATTAAATCAGAGATGCACAACTCCCCCTTAATTTTGGAATCCCAAGATCATTGAATACAAACCTTTTTCTATTTTACTTTTCTTTTCTCAATGTCACATAAACCAAAAGCTTATCCCCTTTTTGTCATAATAAAAAAGATATGCAATATATATATATATATATATATATATATATATATATATATATATATATATATAGACAAAGAAGAAACACAAACCATTGTCAAATCAAACAAATATTCAATAAGCATGTCATCAACAAGATAACCATTTTAGCATTATATCAATTTCAACAGGATATCTGTTGCAAAACAACATATACATCACTTACTAAAATCAGTCAAGCAGCTCATAAGCTAAGATAATAACCATCATGTTCAAAAGATAAATCTACAATGGTTAGATCCTAAAACAAAACAATATAGCTAAAATAGAAATAACAACAACAACAATTAAGCCTTTTCCCACTAGATAGGGTCGGCTATTGTTGGAGGTAAAAAAAAAATTTAAAGATTTGGCAGTTCGTCAGTTGATGGTGGTTTTGAGGAAATTTTCTTAAGTATTGAGCCGACAGAAGTGCTAAACAGAGAAATCGACAGTAGCATTGAATAAAGAAGAAGATTCTAATATGGCTGAGATACTGATGTTAGTAAGAAGAATTATCCGACAGGAAGATTACATTAAGTCGACGAAAATTGGTTAAGAGTAGTTGAGTACTGGTTTCGTCGAAAAGTGGATACTTGCTGAAGGAAAAAACCGCTCGAACGTGTCGGTCTTTTTAGGGTGTCAGTTATTTTTGATACTGTCTATAAATATCAGTAGTCACGATGTAAAAAAGGGAGGTTATTTGCTGATACATAATCCTAACATCTCAACTCGAGCAGATTAAAGGATTTTTATCCAAGTATGCCTTCCATTTTTCATTTCATGTTATTTAAAATTAATGCAATATTCTTTTAAAAGTTCTTTACTATTCAGTCTTGTCCTTTAAATTTTCTTTACAGTTCTTTGCATTTTTACTTGTTTTTCTTTACTGTTTCTTTTTTCCATTTAAATTTTGTACTTTAATCTTGCGCCATTTATATGCTTTCAATTAACTTTCTGCATTCTTAAAATTCCTTCTCAGTTTCTTTAAATTTCCTTAATCTTTTCAAAGTTTCCTTTTTACTCATTTACTTCAAATTTCTTAAATCCTTTTTGTTTACCGTTAAAACCATTTTCATAACAAGATTACCACATAACTTTGAACTCACATTCGCTTTGATACATTTATTTGTTTGTTGGAATTGTTACTAAATCTCTAAACCAAAATTCCACTTAAACAAATTGGCACGCCCGGTGGGACGAGTTTAGAGTAACTCGTAGTGTCATAAGAAATGGTTTTATGCGTTTAAGGAGTGGAAGATTTATCTACTCTTCTCAGAATACGCAAACCATGAGTAATGTAAGTAGTCAGGCGTCGGATATACCTTCTACAGCTGTTACTGTGCCACCCTCAATTGTCGTTAGTACTAGTTTGGTAGAGGATGTTATAGCAACTGGTGCTCTCCGGAGTAATCCAGTAGTAGAACAAGTGTTGCCTGGAATGACTCAGCTATCGCCGAGTCAGCCAAGTAACCAGAGCATAATAAATTCAAATTCGAGGTTTGTACCCCAATATGGGTTGCCACCGAATTATGTGCCTCCTGTGATGGCACAAATGGGACTTGACTCCACTTTAGCTAATATTGTCAGCCAATCGGTAGCTTCACAAAGCCAACCATAGATAAGTTCGGCCTTGGCTAGTTTTGGTAGCCAAAGAGTAAGGGTTGTAAGTACATGCAATCTAACTTCTTTTCGACAAGAGAGATTGAATTCGGGACCAGTTTTTCCAAATATGTTGAGAGACAACCCCCAAAGTATAACAGGGCCAACTATGAATTCTTTGGCCAGTTTTCGACAATAAATGGATGAAAGCAACCATGACATGGTGCATATGTTCACTCAGCAAATGGGTGCTGTGATTACGCTAATCATGGAAAATACAAATAATGTCTGTAGTGCATTGGCTCAGCAAATGGCAAGGCTAAACCAAGCCTTGGGGTAAGGTGATTTGGCCAATGATAATATTAAGGGAGCCCAGCCTGGGGTAAATAGAGAAATGGTCGCACCTCAGGCAAATGCGGGGCAAAATTCACAAAACTTAGATCAACCAGGCCAAAATGATCAGCCTCGTTTGGAATATGGAAATGTCCATGTGCTCCGTCGAGGAAATGAAGATCAAATGGCCAGAAATGATGTAGCCATGAGATTGCTTCGACAAAATCTTGGGGGGCACCAAGTGGTTGAACAAAATGTAAACCAAGTAGTGGAACAAGTGCTGAATAGATTTGGTTTTAACGTTGGCTACGCCAACCAACCATATTTTGCATCAGCATTTCCTGAATGGGTTCAACAGGCAGAGTTGCCTAGAGGAGTTAAGATTCCAAAACTTTTCAAGTTTGCAGGAGAAAGTGGGGAATCGACTGTCGAACATATTGCACGGTTTATGATAGAGATGGGGGAGTTGGCAATTGTTGAAGGCCTTAAAATGAGATTCTTCCCAAGTTCCCTCACAAAAAATGCTTTTTCCTATTTTTTGACATTGAGACCAAATTCAGTCCACTCCTGGGTTCAATTGGAAAGAAGCTTTCATGATCAATTTTTTAGAGGAGATTTGAAAGTGGGACTTACAGATCTTTTTAGCATTAAAAGGATGTATAATGAAACCGTTGATGACTATCTTGCTAGGTTTCGACAAATGAGGAGTAGATATTTTACTCCTATACCTGAGGTCGAAATAGTAAAGATAGCTGCAGACGGTTTAGATTATTATATAAGGAAGAAGTTGGTGAATCAACATTTGATTGATCTTACCCAGCTAGGTAAAAAAGTTAGGCAAATAGAACAACTAAAAGTTAAAAAGATTCAAAAACAAAAAAGATTTCTTAAAAGAGAAAAGATGGCATTTGTTGGATTAAATGAATCTGACAATGAGTTTGAAGGCAGTGATGATGAGTTCGAAATTAACATTGCTGAACTTCAGAATGGTCCTCCTTATGTTTGTCAGGCATTACAGCCTACTAGAAATAAGGAGAAAATGGGTTACGTTAATAGGAAAACATATACATTCGACGTAACCAAAGCCGACAAGATTTTTGATTTGTTACTAAAAGACAATCAGATTAAACTGTCGGAAGGTCATAAGTTGTTAAAGTTGGATGAAATTAAAGACCAAAAATACTGTAAGTTTCATAATAGTTTCGGTCATGTTACTAATGAATGTGTTCGTTTCAGAGACATAATTCAAAAAGCAATAATGGATGGGCGTCTGAAGTTTGCCGACAAGCTTAAAGCGGATATGAAAGTTGACACAGATCCGTTTCAGACTGAGGTATCTTGTGTTGATCAGCAAGTTCTTTTAAATGTTGGGATGCTCAACATAAGGAAGTTGCAAAAATTCAACGTGGATATAAAGGATGCAACCGACATATATCCCAAGCCAGGTGAGTCTCTTGAGGCATTTCTTGAAAGAAAGAAAGAAGAAGGCAAGGTAAGGTTGTGCCCAAGGTGTAATGCAGTATACGACGAGCTTGCTGCGAAGAAAGCTGCTGAAGAACAATCAAGTATCCAGCAAGATAAGAAAAAAGTTTTCGATAGAAATACTTGGAGACCACGGGAGACTTTTCATGCTCCAAGGCCAAAGCCAGTTTACTTGCCTAGGCCTAACATGAATGGTTGGTTAGTCGAACTATATGGGTTTGTGGGAAACAAAGCTTATGTTAGACCAATTAAGACTAGAGTGCCACCTGCTAATGTTGCTGTGAATAAGTGAATGAAGAATTCCGTAATGGATGGACATACGTATTTTCGACGGAATGTGTCTGCTAGGAGGAGTAATTTTCAAAGGGATCAACCTTTTTGGAATGAAGACTATAAGAATGGAAAGATTAATCTAGGAAAAACCTTAATTGGCCAAGATGAAGTAGGGCCATCAAAGGTTCTTCCAATGTCGAAGAGTAAGAAAAGGAGATTACAGAGATTAAGACAAGCACAAAGGAGAAGAGATATGGCTGAAGGATTAGTGATCAAGGAGCAGCCCGTAGAAACAGGTTGTTTGGTGGTCGAAAAGAGACCAATGCTCAATCAGGATAAAGATGGTAGAAAGATAAAAAGTGTTCTTACCAAGGGATCATTTCCAGGGGAGCCGACAACAAATGCAGTTAGACGGCTTGATACTGACGGTAAATCCCGACAAGAAAGGTTGGAAGAAGTAAGAAAGGGTAAACAAGTTCGAAGGCCAATTTCAAATAAAACAAAAAGGAAATGGCTAATTGGATTGCTAGCAGCAGAAAAAGAGGCAAGAAAGAACAGTTTACTGGTTGAAAAGGACAAGGAGTTAATCAGCTCAAATGTTGCAAAACCGACAATAGGAAAAGAGCAGATTAAGGACTCTGGAATTGGAAATAGTAATATTGAAGACTAGTCTAAAGAAGAAATTAGGAGAATTTTAGAAGACCCAGATCAAGATGTTGAATGGAGGAAGAAAGTGCTCGACATAAGAAAAGAAAGAGAAAGATCGGCAAAGCCTGACTGCCAAGATATAGACTCAATGACTGAAGTTATTGAGGCCTTAAATGATCCAGAGGATCCTTTAGGCCTTGGTGACGAGGAACAATTCGACATGGACATCAACTTGGAAGATAATCTGGATGATATCTTGACGGCTATGGATAGTAATTTGCCGTCAGAAGATTACTTAAGGATTGGAAGGCATTTAAGTGATGAAGAGTTGTCTGACGAGGAGGAATTCTTGAAGTCAATGAGTGTTAATTTAGTCTCGGTGTTACCTGCAGATTTTGAAGGGTATCACAAAATTGAGTACACTGGGAAGACTGAAGAAGATTTTGATGACCTAGATGATCATTGGCTTCTTTTCCAGGACAATATGATCACAGTATTTGATAATATAGCTCAGCTTGAAAAATCGACAGAAGATCAGAAGGCTCATTTACGACCGTTACACATCAAGGCTATGTTGGAAGGAAAACCCACCAATAGAGTTTTGATCGACCGGGGGGGGGGCAGCAATCAATTTAATCCCAAGGGCCATGATAAAAAAACTTGGGAAATGTGAGTCAGATTTGATGTCGACAAACATGATAGTCACATATTTCAGTGGTAAAACCTCCCCATCGGACGGAGTGGTGATGTTGAAAGTACAAGTCAGATCCGTTGCAAGGCCGATATTATTTGTGGTAATTCCGACGAAGTCAAGTTACAATCTTTTGCTAGGGAGAGATTGGATTCATGCCGTCGGAGCAATACCATCAACGGTTCATCAAAAGCTCTTTCTTTGGAATGAAGATGACTAAGTTGAAGTAATAGAAGCAGATGATAGTCCTTGCTATCTCCAGCAACTTCATATCGATTTCAGAATATATGCTCCAAGTGTTAAACCAGTAACAGCAAGTGGTGGAGTGATTAACAAAGACGCACTCGAAGTTTGCTTGAAGGATCAGTTTGGTGTACGACTGGTGAAGAAGACCGAAGAAGATCGGCCAAGCACTAGTTATGAGTGTTAAGGATTATTCAGAAGAATTGTCGGCTTATTTAGCCGACAAAGCAGTATTCACTGCTGAAAACATGCTGTCGGATTGTGTAATTGATGACGGTCCTTTAGGATTTGAAAAAGGGCTTGATGAAAAGCAAAATGTGAAAGTGGAAGATCCTTTGGAAAAGATAAACTTGGGCACTGAAGCAGATAGGAGGCCTATTTTCATGAGTTCATTTCTGCCAAAAGATTTCAAAGAAAAGCTTGTTGAGTTAATTATGGAATATAGAGATTATTTTGCTTGGGATTATGATGAAATGCTTGGATTGAGTAGAGATCTTGTCGAGCACAGATTGCCTCTGAAAGAAGGATGCAGACCTGTTAGACAAGCCAATAGGAGATTTGCACTTGAGGTGATATTAAAGATAAAAGAATAGGTTGAAAGATTGCTCAAAGCCAAATTCATCAGAACAACCAGGTATGTCGAATGGCTTTCTAATATTGTTCTTGTAGTTAAGAAAAATGACAAGTTGAAAATATGTGTAGATTTTAGAAATTTGAACACTGCCACACCTAAAGATAAGTATCCTATGCCAATTGCGGACATGTTAGTTGATGCCGCATCTGGACATGAATTATTAAGTTTTATGGATGACCATGCAGGTTATAATCAAATTTTTATAGCCGAAGAAGACATGTCGAAAACTACCTTCAGATGTCCAGGAGCTATTGGAACATTTGAATGGGTAGTCATGTCTTTCGGTTTAAAGAATGCAGGAGCCACTTATCAGAGAGCAATGAATACAATTTTCCATGATGTCATTGAAAAATTTATGGAAGTCTACATTGACGATGTCATTGTCAAGTTGGAAACGAAGGAAAGCCATTTGACAAACTTAAGGCAGGCATTTGACAGGATGAGGAAGCATAGCCTTAAGATGAATCCAGAAAAATGTGGTTTTGGAGTATCAGCTGCTAAATTCTTGGGTTTCCTAGTCCATAAAAAAGGTATAGAAGTGGACAAGAATAAAACCAAGGCAGTTTTGGAGGCCACACCACTGACAAACAAAAAAGAATTGCAATCTTTTTTAGGAAAAGTTAACTTGCTAAGAAGATTTATATCTAACTTGTAGGGAAGAACCAGAGTTTTTGCTCCATTGATGAAGTTGAAGGCTGAACAGGATTTTGTATGGGAACCCTGCCACCAAGAAGCCTTCGACCAGATAAAGTAGTATTTGACAAAACCACCGGTCATGATGCCTCCAGTGCCCCGTCGACCGTTGAAATTGTATATATCAGCTCAGAAGAAACCATAGGAAGTATGCTGGCTCAAGATGTAAATGGCGTCGAAAGGGCCGTGTATTATCTTAGTCGGGTTTTAAATGATGTCGAGAGAAGATATAGTGCAATAGAGAAACTTTGTTTAGCATTGTATTTCTCGTGTACTAAGCTTAAATATTACATGATGCCTTGTAATGTACTGGTTATGTCAAAAACTAATATAATAAAATATATGTTATCAAAATCAGTGTTAAATGGTCGTATTGGAAAATGGACTATCGCTTTGTCAGAATTTTCTTTACAATTTGTACCAATGAGAGCAGTAAAAGGCCAAGCAATTGTCGATTTCTTGGCCGATCATCCTTGTTTGGATATAGAAAATATAAATATTGTCGGTTTAAAACCTTGGTGTTTATATTTTGATGGTTCAAGGCATCAAAATGGAATTGGAGTGGAGATTTTAATTGTTTCCCCTCGAGGTACTCCAACTAAGTTCATGTTTGAACTTAAATATACTTGTTCTAACAACGAGACTGAATATGAAGCCTTAGTTGTCGGATTGGAGATACTAGTAGAACTGAAAGCACGTAATGTGTATATATTTGGTGATTCATAGTTGGTCGTTAAGCAACTTGCCCAAGAATATAAATGTGTTAGTGAAAATCTAATGAAATATTATATTGTGGCAAGTAAGTTAATGAAACAATTCGACGAGATAACTGTCGAACACATTTCCAGAGATTTAAATGAAGAGGCTAATGAATTGGCACAAGTAGCCTCTGGTTATAGACTTTCATCCAAGGTTCTTACAAATCTAATGGAAATAAGGGAACTTTTATATCCATTAGAGGAAAGAGATATACTACAAAACGACATTTCGACGATTAATGGCTGGAGATAACCAATATTGAGTTATTTGGAAAATCCTAGTCAAGATGTGCATAGAAAGCTCAAATATAGAGCATCGAAGTTTGTGGTATTAGGGGGAGCCCTGTATAGAAAGTCTGTCGATGGAAATTTAGAAGTTTGCCTGAGTGAAGCAGAGGCTTATATTGCCTTGGCAGAAGTCCAAGAAGGAATTTGTGGAGCTCATCAAGCAGGTGAAAAAATGAAATGGGTTCTTCGACGTCAAAGATATTATTGGCCAACACTAGTTAGGGATTGTATAATGTTTGCCAAGTCTTGTGAAGAGTGTCAAAGACATGGCCATATACAAAATGTTCCTGTTAGTGAGTTACATGCTATAGTTAAACCTTGGCCTTTCAGAGGGTGGGCTTTGGATTTAATTGGCCAAATTCATCATGTCTCGTCGAAGGGACACAAATACATTCTAGTAGGAGTCGATTACTTCACCAAATGGGTTGAGGTTGTAGCCTTGAAGGATGTAACCCAGCAGGATGTGAATGACTTTATTGAAGATAATATAATTTGTCGGTTTGGAATACCACAAACTTTGGCAACTGACTAAGGATCAGTATTCATTGGAAAGAAAGTTGTCGAATATGCCAGTTCAAGGAAAATTAAAATGCTCACGTCGACACCATATTATGCTCAGGCGAATGGCCAAGTAGAGGCCGTGAACAAAATAATCATAAATTTGATTAAAAAGCATATTGGTCAACAACCTAGAAACTGACATAATACCCTTAATCAAATTCTATGGGCATATAGAAATTCACCAAGAGAATCAATGGGCACTTCACCATATAAGCTAATTTATGGTCATGATGCAGTGTTACCAGTTGAGATCAATCTTCAATCCATTCGAATTCAAAAACAAGATGAGTTACCAATTGAACATTATTGGAACTTGATGTTTGATGAATTAAACGAATTAAGTGATGAAAGATTAGTAGCTCTAGAAAACTTGATTCGGCAGAAAGAAAGAATTGCAAAGTTTTACGACAGTCGAGTTAAGTATAAATCCTTTAAGATTGATGACTTGGTTTGGAAAGTTATTCTGCCCATAGATAAGAATTGTCGAGAATATGGAAAATGGTCCCCAAAATGGGAAGGACCATTTAAAATTACTCGAGTATTTTCTGGGAATACTTATGTACTTGTCGAAGTTAATTCTGGTTTTAGGATTAAGTCAATTAATGACAAATACTTAAAGCCATATAAACTGACAATGTGTGAAGTAAAGATTGACAATAAGTAAAAAAGAAAATTTCATTCATATATTCAACAATTACAAGTTACACTGATATTACAACTTGTTGAAGTTGTCAGAATATTACAGAGACAAATAAACCTATTCTAAATAAACCAGAAGCTTCTCCCCAGCTGAGCATGTGTTCCATTTGAGCTCATAGGAACCGAGGAAGAGGAAGAAGTAGATGACCATTAACTTGTCTTGGACGAGAGGTTGGATGGTCCTCTACTCCCTGATGAGTCATTCTCATCATAATAACCATGTTTTAAAAACATTGGGTTATTACGATGATTACTGAAGCTCATCAAGAATATTACGATTCTTACTGAATCTTAAAATAAGCGTCACCATTAATACAGAAACCTTCTTCCATTTTTCCCATTGAGAGAAGAGGAAATTATCTGATGACATAGTAAATTTCGTTGAAAAGGAAGAAGGAAAGGGTTGGATTATACTCTTTTGAATCTTGGTGTCTCGGAGGACACTATTTATAAGGGATTTTTGCAGAATAGGTCATTAACTAACGTCTTGTAACTTTCATTATAATTAATTAAATTAATTATGATGTATAGTTACAAGATGCATTGAAAAGAAACAGAATAAAAGAGCATTTAAATGTATAGAATTATGAAGCAATAATAAAAAAAAACGTATTGGGAATTGATCAAAAGGAATGTTTATTAAGTATTGGCTTAGAAGGCCATACAAATTCTGTCGGATTGATAGACCGACAGTATATTAAAAAAAAAGACCAATGCTTAGAATTTTTGAAGAACCCCCCAGGAATCCTCTAAAGATTGCTTGTCGGAGCAGGCAGTTTGATATTCCACTTCAAGAGAATTTATTTTTACCAACACAGTTTTGGCTTTGACAGCCCATTGTTTGGAATTATTGGCAATACTCTGTTGTCTGGCAACCCCTTGTTGTAATGCTGTTTGAAGTTTTTGGTTGTGATGACAAGCAGCTTCGACTTTCTTCTCTAGGTCTTCAATCTCTTTGTCGAGCTCTGCTTTTTTGGTTTTTCCTTTTATCAGATTTTTCTTCAGAGTGACACTTTCACTTTTTGCGTCGGTCAACTGCTTCAAAATCCTGGACTTCTCTTGAATCTCTTGTGTGTAAGCAGGAATGACTCGACGAATGACTGACATTTTTGCCATTAAACTTTGAAGAAAATCTTTGACAGTCATAGGAAGAGCTCGACTGGTTATTGGTAATTGCTGAGCAAGAGGCTCAAACTCAGTTACGACTGCCATCATTCTTTCATGAAGAGGTTGGTCAGAAATTAAGTGCTCGAAAGAATAGGTGAAGGCATTTTTCAACTCAGTTAAGAGTCCAGTAATATGGGAATCACTGGAATCTTGTCCGAGTTGTGTCAAAGAGTGAGCCGATTGAGGAGAACTTCTGTGGCCGCCTGACAACATTATTATCAATTCGTCTAAATCTACCTCCATATCTTCGTTACTTTCTGGCACAGCAACCATTAAGTTGGCTGGAGGAGATGGAGGTGGATTAATTGGGGCAAATTCTGCCATCAGGGTATCCATGTTGAATTCTTCTGAGAGAATTTGAGCGGGATTGGTTTGCCCTGAATGAGAAGAACCTTCAATTCCTGGGGGTGATTGGAATTTGTTCTAAGGCTTCGATAGTTTGGGTTTCTGTCAGAAGTGGTGAAGAAATGGTAGATGTAGCAAGGAACAGGGAAGTGTGAGATTCTGGAGGATTCTTGGTTCCTAGCCTTTGTGGGCTGTGGGATATAGCCAAGTTTGTTGAATCCTGAAGGTGAACAGAAGAAATTTTAGAATAAATAATACATTGAAAATAGTTGAATGAGGTAAGATACATTACTTCGGGAGATTATTGAATCGAATCTTCAGTTCTAAGTTCGACAGCTGGTTCAAGATGACGATCTGCGGATTGTTCATCTTCTAGATCCTGGAATGATAGAATCGAGTGTTAAACGAGTGGTAAGAATCAAGAATTTAAGGAAAAGAAGTATGTTAATTTACCTCAGATGAAAGAAAAATGGTATCTGTTTCTTCGACAGGAGGCTTCGAAGTAGAAATGGTGGTTTGGGTCTTCTTTTTCTTTTTCTGTGAAGATAAAAGAGGTGAGATATTGTTGCATGGTATTAAGGAATGTACAATAATGAGGCATACCTTTGGAGGATGTTCTAGAGATAAGATTGAAGATTCGACATGAGAAACCAAAGTAGCAGGGGCAGATTCGCTAATCTGTATCCGACATTAATTTAGACTGCAACAAAATTAAAAAACCAAGTCTTAATATATAGTCGGAAAAGTATGTACCTTGAGGGTTTTTGATTTAGCAGCGTCGTGTTTTAAAGGACTCTTTGTCGGCATTGATGCGGCAGATTTGACCTTTGAAGCCTTGGGAACAGGAGGTTTTTGAGCCTTTTTGCTTTTCTTCTTCTTTAAAGAAGTAGTTTCATCTTTTTTATCATCATCACTTCCTTGAGGCTGTTTGTATTCTAAAGGTCTTTTCAATGGGAGTGCTGCAAGACGGAAGGTATATTTAGTAAATGAGGGGTTAAATTAAAAGTAACAAAATGTAAAGAGGAAAATACCTTTGGGTATTTTAGTGATGACTCGGGTGTTCCAGGTAAATTGTTCATACGACAAGGCAAACCGACAAATAAACTTGACTTCTGGAGTTCTTGTAAGAAAGATATTACTCACAGAATATGTCCTATCTAAAATAGGAAAGTTACCAGCCCTTGTAGGTTTACCTGGGAATTCGTCGGCCAGTCTGAAACGAGCACAAGGAAAAAGCACTGGCTTTGGAAAAGGGATTTGAAAAGGTTCAAGCCATGCTAAAGGGTTTTTTTTATTTATAGAAATAGAGAAAAAATTGGTAGAACATTTTTCCTTGTGTGCTCGTTTTAGCTTGGCTACGACTTCTTCACAATGTCGAACAATTAAGCGAGGAAACCTGAAGTCTCACTTGATTTTGTAATATTTTTCAAAAGCCTTGATATCTTGAATATGTGTACCTTTAGTTTTTGATTAAAGATCTTGACCCTGCACAGGAATCAGAGTTTCAGTAATACGGCTTCGACAGATGTCAATGTCGATATGATAAGGACTATAATATTTAGTCCACCAATCGACAAAATCTTTTGAAACTCCTCTGTAGAGGGTAAATGCAGAGATCTTAAAGTGATACTTGTGCTTTTCATTTTTTGAAGCTACTCAAACGAGGTCCGACATGCTTGGTAGGTGGCCATTGATGAAGTGTTCTCTGGCCTTATGAGAGAAAGGTGCTGGAATAGCTTGACAAAATCCCAATTGTCGAGCTACTGAGTTTGGCAGACACAACTCTAAAGATTTGTCTGTCGAACCAGGGAGACCAACTACTAGAACTTGTCGACAAAGAAAGTTCGACTAGATAGAAATATTGTCGGCATGAGTGAGAGGATCGTAGGAAAGAATTGGTCGAGTGAACCATTCGGGACCAAAAGAGCGGTCAGCAAAAGGAGCAAAATATATGTCTTCAGTACTAAAGGAGATGGAATGAAAAATAATGAAGAAGTACATGAAATTTTCCAAGCTTTGTTTGTGAGTTTTCTCATGTTTTACATGGCAAAGTCTAATGCCATATGTAGCAAGAGAGACTGTCGGAGGAGAATAGTCGACTAAGTAATCTCCTAGTATGGTATTCAACCAAAGTTGAAGCAACCACATTGGACCACCAGAGTTGGTTTTCTTTACTTGAACTCTGATGCTCTGGACAATTTTACCTAACTCAAATAGAGATTGGCTAGGAGAAATTGACCAAGAGCTAGTGGTCGACCTTCATGAAGAAGGTTGGCAAGCTAAAGAAAAGATTTGGATATTTGAACTGACTTAGAACCTATAGCATAGGCTGAAAGCCAGAGTAGAAGAAAAGCTATGTGTTCTTCGTTGGTCACAGGACCCGATTCAGAGGAATAAAAATTAATGAAGTTGGAAAAGGAAGTTGGGGCTTTTGAATATACGTCAATAGTGTTTGAAGGCTGAAGAATAGGCGTAATGATTTCCCCATCTGGTCGAAGATCAGTTATGGCAGATACGTCGAAAAGTGTTGGACCCATCATGCCATAGGGAAATTGGAAAGAGTTAGTAGTTTTGTTCCAGAAAAAGAAAGAAGCACCTAGCATGCAAGAATCCATTTTTATGGGATAACGAGAAAGCTGAATGCAATAAAAAATCCCTATTTCCCTCCATAAACTTTCTTTGGAAGCTTGAACTCTGTCAAGCCATTCAAGATACCCATTGATATGGGTAGGGAGAGTCCTAAACAGCCTTTTAGATTTTCCAAAATAGCTGATAGGAATAGAAGGAAGGGAAGCCAAGATAGCTTATTGGGGACTTTTACAAGGAAAAAAGGAATTTATTTCATCCGTAATAGATTCCTTGGGCAGAACTGGGCCCAAGAAAGCATCCGGAGGATCCAAGGATAATGAGGAGTCGTTAATGGGGAGTATTACCTTCGAAAAATGCCAAAGTTCAGACTTTTGCAGAACTGGGTCTTTGAAGACCGCATGATTACCCAAATCTGTTGTTGGCGCATTAGGAGTTTGAGAGTCAGAAGCCATTAGAGAAGGCAAGAGTTTGAAGATGATGAACAGAAAAGAGAAGTGAGAGGTTGAAGATGATGAACAGAAAAGAGAAGTGAGAGGTTGAAGACGGTGAACAGTGATAAAAAGGTGAAAAGTCGCATGAATTTGAAAAAGTAATTTTTTCTGCGAGAAAGTAAGGGTAATTATGAGCCCTATTTATTAGGAACGACTATTTATTGTTTGCTATGATAAGATTAATTATGGTCGTTCAGGTACTGGTGAAAGGTTCTGATTGGATTTGAATATATATATATAAAGGATTTTTTATTAAAAATTTTTCTTTCTTCTGTCGGCGTCGAAAGAAAATTTTTGGTGGGCATCTGTTGGAGGTAAAAAAAAATTTAAAGATTTGGCAGTTCGTCGGTTAATGGTGGTTTTGAGGAAATTTTCTGAAGTATTGAGCCGACAGAAGTGCTAAACAGAGAAATCAACAGTAGCATTGAATAAAGAGGAAGATTCTAATATGGCTGAGATACTGATGTTAGTAAGAAGAATTATCTAACAGGAAGATTACATTAAGTCAACGAAAATTAGTTAAGAGTAGTTGAGTGCTGGTTTCGTCGAAAAGTGGATACTTGCTGAAGGAAAAAACCGCTCGAATGTGTTGGTCTTTTTAGGGTGTCAGTTATTTTTATACTGTCTATAAATATCAGTAGTCACGATGTAAAAAAGGGAGGTTATTTGCTGATACATAATCCTAACATTTCAACTCGAGCAGATTAAAGGATTTTTATCCAACTATGCCTTCCCTTTTCCATTTCATGTTATTTAAAATTAATGCAATATTCTTTTAAAAGTTCTTTACTATTCAGTCTTGTCCTTTAAATTTTCTTCACAGTTCTTTGCAATTTTACTTGTTTTTCTTTATTGTTTCTTTTTTCCATTTAAATTTTGTACTTTAATCTTGCGCCATTTATATGCTTTCAATTAACTTTCTGCATTCTTAAAATTCCTGCTCAGTTTCTTTAAATTTCCTTAATCTTTTCAAAGTTTTCTTTCTGCATTTTTCTGCTCATTTACTTCAAATTTCTTAAATCCTTTTTGTTTACTGTTAAAACCATTTTCATAACGAGATTACCACATAACTTTGAACTCACATTCGTTTTGATACATTTATTTGTTTGTTGGAATTGTTACTAAATCTCTAAACCAAAATTCCATTTAAACAACTATGTAATACCCTTAAACACATGTTAGACTGGTGAATGGTTACTTAAGGTAGCATTTGACTTATTTAGCATGCTAGTGAAGTTTTTGTGACAAACTGAGTTCGTTTAGACACTTAGTTGCAACATAGAAGTTGAAAAGTAACTTAAAATGACTCAGATAATAACATAAGTTGCTAAGTTGAGGGAAATAAACATAGAGAGTTTGTTTCTAGGTCACAAATGAGCTAAGTAAGAAGTGGTTAAAGTTTCAAGAGAATCAGAGTCAATTTGGTAGGCATACTAGTTGTGTATTTTAATATTGAATAATTAGCAGCAGATATAGAAAATGATGAAAATGGTGAAATAATAATTTAGATGAATCCTATGATTTATTCTAAAGTTGTTGGAAGCTGAAAAACTTGAATTAGCATAATTCGGGTGTCCTTAGCAAATATAAGTTTTAGTGTAGAAACTTAAGTTAATCTTTTTTCTTAATTCCCTCCATGTCCCACCCCCTATTTCTATCTTCTCTCTTGGCAGAATGAAGAAAAATAGAGAAAGAAGGAAAGGGAGGAGAAACAAAGGGGGAGAAAGGAGAAAATGGAAGAAGGGAAGAAGGAGAGGAAGAAGATCAATGATCAAGTTCAAGGCTTCAAGATCATGAGTCTTCAAGAAGTAAAGGGTTTTTATCCATCTCTTCCTTGCTTTGTTGCTCTTGAAAGGGGTAAGGGTTTGAGATGGGGGAAATGGTTTTGGAGAGTCAAATCCGAGTTCCTATCTTGATTCTTGGTTTCCAAGAGTTGAGTAAGGTTAGTTTAAGCTTAGTAAAGCTAAGAGAGTCGTTTATGGCTCAAGATCAACCATTAGGGTCCATGGTTGGAATTATGTGATTTGGACCTAGATCTATGCTTAAGAGAATTCATAAGTTGTAATTGAGTTACAATAAGTTTAGTGGTCTAGATTAGTGCTAGAAATCACTAGAAAACTGATCAAAGAGTGATTGGAAGAGAGATTTTGACCAATAGAACAGTACCATGGTTCTGCCGAATTCTGTAGAATCTAGTTTCTGCTATGAACGCCGCTGCGTGGGGAAGTCATGCCCCACTGTAAGGGTTATTTTGCTTAGCGCGCCGCAACGTAGGCGGTGGCATGCCGCAGCGTGAGACAGAAAATCATCCCAGTATTAGCACCCGAGAGTAGGGCGTCGCGACGTGCCAACACCGTGCCGCGGCGTGAGACCCTGAAGCTCCAAAATGTTGTTTTTGGATGTTTTGAAGTGCTAGAGTAAATGAAATCATTTATATATGTTTCCTAAAGTGTGTTAAGGCACAAATAGGGACATTTTCAAGTGGAAAATTGTTACCTATCAAGTATGAGAAAGTATAGGCCTTTAAACATCATAAAGGAAAGGTTTGCTTTAGGTAATGACATAGCACCTTAGGCAACTTAGTGTTGCATTAGATATCACTTAAGATGTGATGAGATGGTGCAATGAAGACAAGTATACTAGTATGCATAATAGTATTCACTCTAGTAGAGAATGAGAAATATATGAACCTTAGGATATCCAAGAGTAGTGGGTTATCTTGGGAAGATACCTAAGACCTTGAACAACAAAGAGTTGTAAGTAAGAATCACACTTGAGTTAGATTGCTTGAGTAGAGATAAGATGAGATGGTGTATCAGTTCCAAAGATGGAATATTTATGTACTAAGTCTCTAGTTAAGTGAGACCTTGTGCATTGTAGAATACACAATAGAATGAATGTTGACTTATAAGTTTGTTACATTCATTAAGTATGCAAAGTTGTAGTGAAATGCTCATCATTTCCTTAAGTAAGGTTGAATGAGGCATTAGCTAAAATAGACTCTTCCACTAAGATGAGTTGAGTCTATAGGAAAGTTAAGATGATGTTTATGTAAGAGGTAAGCATAACACTAAGCTTTTCACATACTACTTAGTTAATCTAGAATGTATGTGAAGAGAAAGAACCTTAGTGCAACCAAGATTAGTGGTTTGCCATAGATGAGTACCTAACACCTTAGCAACATAGTGTTGCGTTAGAAAGTACTTAAGAGATATAAGTGATGAGGTGGAGTTTAGGTACAAGTATGAGAAATGGTGTGGTAATGTTTACATGAGAATGTAATGTTATTTGACGCGAGGTCATTTAGCTAACAAGGTAAGGAATCAGAGAAGTTCCTAAGGGGACAAGTATTTATAACAAAGTGCTAAGGTTACATGTAGTATGAGGTTACAAATTCTCCTCATTACAAAAGGTAAACATAAGAAGCCAAAGTTCCTAGTAGAATATGCTTAGGTCATAAGGAACTAAGTATATAAGTATGTATGTAAGTTTACGAATTGGTTCATTCATGGAGGTAAAAAGGAGATAGATGGGTGTCCGAATGACTTTTGAGAAGGACATAACCCTGATGTCTCAATAGTTCCAAGGCCAAAGGAGATAAGAGGGAAATCCAAAGATGCTCTTTGAGCAAGGGATGATGTAACGCCCCTTTTTGGGAAGGAACGTCACATTGTCAAATGAAAGAAAATGCGGAAAAGTAACGTTTTAACATTTCAAGACCCGGTTCATTCGTTTAAGTTTAACTTGTTCAATTCTTAAATACGCGAGCAGAATAGCAGAAATATACAATTTTTTTTTGTTTTGATAATCATTTTAATCATGCGGAATAGAAATGACAGTGAAGGATAAAATAGTAGACAAAATTCTCATCTGGATAACATGTATATATATATATATAAAATGTACTAATATCATTTATACTTAGATACAAGCCTGAATTACCCAAAAACAAAACTATACCTGCCCCAAAAGATTATACAAATATGTCCCAGTGATACCAAAATATACAGCCCACACAAAAATACATTAGGCCCCAAAATAAAACACTGGTAGCCATCAGTAGCTACCAATAAACTCGATCTCGGATGAGGAGGGATCAGATCCGGTCCTCGGCAGGGTCCTCCTCTTCAGAGGAAACCTCCATGGGAACCACAGAACCACGGGCAGGAGCTCGAGCAGTAGAATCAAAAGAGTCCTCCCAAGGGGTGTAGTAACGGTCACCCCACATTTCCCTGATGGGCAAGTAAAACTCCAGTCGCAGGCTGATGTGGCAGGTGAGGACAGGTGCCTCATGACGTCTCCAGGGTAGGGCGATCGACACATCTCCCAAGTAGACGCAGCGATCGGAATTCAAGTTAATGTGCCAACACTCTGGCCCTCCGAGGAAGGTCAGACGCACATCACCAAGAAATCTACGCATACGTGCTGCCATCGTCTCAGTAGAAGCTAGTCTCGTTCGGGCCAGAAGCCGGGAAACTCGAGATCTTCCGCCTCCTTACCGTCGTCTTCGATCAATACAGTATACACACATATAGCAAGTAACAGAGGTACAAGAAAGAGGTAAGACATCCTACCATCATTACCAATTATAGCAGCTAGAAACGGTACGGCGCCACGCGCCCAAATAGCAATTCAGAATATCATATTCAACTAATAAGCAGAAATTCCAACAGTAAGCAAATAAACAATTCCAGGCAGATAGTCATCTCAGTAATAACCAAATCAGTCATAGATATGAAAGAGTAAATATTAATAATGACAATGTATATCATGACTCACATGCATGCTTTCCCAAATTCCTACTCCATGGAGCTAGACTCAAACAGTCGGAGAGAAAGATCAGGAGACATGTCTGTAACTCGGCTGCCGAGGCCAGTGCTATCAATAAATGTTCTTGTGCACAATCATGGCATTGTACAGACATTCTACACTAGATCACGATATAGGACAGTGTCAAGTCCGGATCGTCGGTGCATTTGCATCGGTTTGCCCCACAGGCAAAGGAGCTACCAGCTACCCATTGTGGAGGACCCGCACCCCGACGCCCCCAAGGTCATAACAAGACCCACACTTGTCTACTCGCACCCGCACTAAGGTGTGTTCAATCTCCTAGGCAACTTGGCCTTACAACAGTCCACAAGGACATTCACAATGCATATGACACCGTGCATGAACATGTATGATTCACAATTTCATACCATTACATAACATGCCACAATAGACCAATATAAGCATCAATATATGTTCCTTATCACACACATACAACAATTTCCATGTCATGGATCTAAGAATTTCCATTTTCAAAATCATTTCTTCTCTATTGGTATGAATACATATTCCTATCACTTTTAAGTAATGTAGAATCCTTGAATCCAGGGTTTTTAGGTTATGTTTGAGTTACAAAGGACAAAGAACCATAATTTCAATCATTTCCAGCTCAAAATCTCATTTTTGGGTCATGGTAATCGATTACATCACTTTGGTAATCGATTACCAGCGAAACAGAATCCCTGTAATCGATTACAATCCCATTGTAATCGATTACACGATTTCCAGAACTACGATTCTTAACTTCAGGACTCAGTAATCGATTACACAGGTACCGTGTGTCGATTACCAATCGAACAACCTCTGTAATCGATTACCCACAAGTTGTAATCGATTACGTGATTCCCGTAAGCATCATTTCGTGACATCGAGGGCTTGGTAATCGATTACACTATTCTTGTAATCGATTACAAGCTAGACAGAATCTCTCAGAATCGATTACACACAAGATGTAATCGATTACCAGATTTCCAGAATCACGATTTAGTACCCTTAAGAGCTTGGTAATCGATTACAAGCCCCGTGTAATCGATTACCACGCGTAAACTTGCAAAAAACAGAGTTCTCAGGTCCTTTAACTCAAATCAAACGACTCATTATCATATTTAACCAACAAGTTACTCAAATATACCTTCAAATCATGCAAGAGGCATCAAGCAATCATACAACAATTCAATCCAATAGCATAAATCAATTAAAATCAACACATAGACATAGTAACCGCAAAATCAAAGGATAACCCTCACTAGGGTTTTTCCACCAACAATACAATCAAGGTTCCTAGATGCTAAGAGAGGTTGAGGAGGAGTGTCTTCCTCTTACCTAAGTGAAGAAAACAAAAGAAGAACACCAAGAACCTCCTTTGAATTTTCGGATTTGAGCTCCAAGAATCCTAAAAATGGTGACTTTCTTAGAATCAATACCAAGGCCTGAAAAATAAGCCATGGATGGCCATCATGAAAACCATGACCACGAAAATGGAAGAGAAAGAAGAGAAGTCTTGAATCTTATCCAAAAAACTCAAAGCTTGGAGCTTGAAGAAATGGTGAGAATGGTGGAATCTCAAGATGCTCCAAACAAGAAGGATGTCTAGGAGAGGAAGAAGGTTAAGAGAGTGTGGTTGGAAGAAAATCTGTGATGAATGAGGGGGAAGAGCTGCTGGTGCCGTGGGATTTCTGGAGAGAGGGAGGAGAAAATAACATGAGGAAGAAGAAGAGTGAAGCAGAAGAAAGAAGAAGTAAAGGAATGTTTAGGAAATAAAATCAATCTCCCCCCAAAATGTTGTCCAGCCGTGCATGAAGGAGAGAGAGGAAGGAATGGGCTGCTTTGCATGGGGAAGGAGGAAGAGGAAATTTCCAAGAAGCTTCCTCCAAGCTTCCATGAGAAGCTTTGCATGTTTCTCGATAAAATGAAAGTAAAGCTGTTTCCTAATCGGGTACACTAACACAGATGAATATTTACACTGTCAGTATTATTTTTCCTCCAGTGTAGAAGAGTTACTGATGATGAAAATAATATTTCAATATTCATCAGATGATTTTTACAATACTGCGATTTCATTCATCGGGTAAAACCTCGTAAAATGTAAACTTCGTAAATTGTGCCCAGCCTCGGGTTTAGTAAGATCCCCCGTCGACAAGTCCACAATTTAGAGTTTACCAGCCACAGAGAAGACATCGCATCTTCCCGGGTCTGCACAGCGCACACGTAAAACGAGGAATATATTAAAATATTCGTCATTTCCAAAAAATTCTGAAAGAATTCACATAAATCACAAATATTAGAAAATGACTATTGGTAGTGAAATAATTAACTTCCGGAGCGTTACACTGACCTCAGCAATTCTCAGCTCAGTGTGCACATAAAACGAGGAATATATTAAAATATTCGTCGTTTCCGAAAAATTCTAGAAAAATTCTAAAAAATCTAGAATATTATAAAATGATCATTTATACTTAAACAGATATTTTTCGGGATGTTACAGATGAAGCCCGAATTTCTCAGCGTATCAGGATATGTGTAATGTGAGGATGAGCTTTTCCCTTTATTTACCACTGGATGATATACTGAACCAGTTCCTAGCAAGCTTCTTTGTGTTTAACATAAACTTCAGCATGTATTTCAAAATAAAAACCCAACATATGTATTTCACCCACATACTGTTAGGATCTTCTTAGGCATATTCATATTACATATCATTCTCTTTGCATTCACGGACAGTTGTATGAGCATTGTCCGTCACTGTTGGTATTTACAACTGTATGAGCATTGTATATATTAACAGTGTGTAGGCTTCCGGTTGATATCACACTATAAGAAAGTGTGTAGCATTTGTTATATAATTATTATATACAATGTTATAGTTATCTGGTATTGGAATTGCTTTTACTGAGAATGTTAATTCTCACCCCAGTTGTTATTCCATGTAAATCTAGATATAGACACAGATGCAGTTACAGGCATAGGTACAGAGGTACAGACCCTGTTAAGGGTAAGAAGATAAAACATGAAGACTAGAGTAGTTTTTATTGCTTTAAGTAGATAGAACTTATGTAATCAATTTATATTTATTCTGTATGTTTTATGTTATATGTATTACAATAAGCCATTTTGTGGCTAAGTTTGTATATATATATGTATAAGGTTTAAGTTTTTTTGAAATCTCTCAAGGCTTTCTATAATTACTCAGTTGTGATTATAGATATATGTTAGTATGTAGTATAGAAGTGACGTCTCTAGTACTGGTTATCTTTATATATCTCTGTCTATCTAAGATATATCTAGATATCTGTATTAGGCTGTTACAGACTACATGGATCAAATGGCGTCATTGTGCCCTATCATAAACCAAGTCTTCAGAAATGTCATAAATATAATTTTTTTTAATTGTTTCATCTATAGTCTTTTTTGGTCTCCCTCTAATTCTAACTATTGGACTATCCTCCACTTGATCTACTTTTCTTACAAGGACTTTTAAAGGTCTTCTACTTACATGTCCAAACTGTAATACCCCGAATTTCATTTTTTCTGCTTAAATATGAATTTTATAATTTTTATAATTTTGAGAATTTTGTGAAATTTTTTGAGATTGTGAATATTTTAATATTATTTTGGGGCATCTGTGGGCCCGGGTGGGCCTAGAAAAAGTAAAAATTTTTATGGGCCAGAAAATTTTGCACTATTAATACGGGGCCAGGGGATCTTACTAAACCCGAAACCGGATACAGTTACTAAATTTTTTTATACGATGATTTTATTATTCATTGTACAATAATTACCAGTTTGTGAGCTGTAGTTTTTATTCTGTGAGTAATAAATTCTTATAGCTTTAGCCATGTGCTAACCATGTGCTACTAATCCTTAGCATAGTTAGCATTAGTGGCTTGACATGCCATTAACCAATAGCATTAAGTCAACAAAAATGGCTTGCTTAATTAGTTCCTAAACTAGATGAATTAGTAATTAACTTAAGCTTAAATGGTCACAAATTGAAACAAATTTTGGTTAGTAAAAGGCAAGGAGTTCCATGGCCAAAGTGGAGTGTTCTAGGAGTTTCAAGAGCTTGTGATTCATCAAAGTGTGACCAAAGCATGACTACTTGATGACTTGAACCATGTGCTTGATTTGCACCTTGATTGATCATGCAATTAATTCCCCCACATGCTAGTACTCCACGACAACAAGCTTTGGTGTAGACTATCCATCACAATTCTATCACCTTTAGTCACTTAAGCCATTCTCTTCATTTCTTCATTTCTTCATTTCTACACTTAACCAAAATCTCAATTTCTCTCCTCCATGAACCATTCGGCCATCACCATTACACCAACCATCCAAGCTTCTAAAATTTTATCTAACCTTATTTTCTAAGGCTAAACATCATTCTAAGACTCTTCTATGTTGAAGACTTAAGCTAAATCCTTCATCTTCTACCTTTACTACAAGTTAGGGTTCTTAAAGTTTCAAGGTAAAATTCTTCTTTGTTTCTAAGTTGATTCTTGAGTTTCTAAACCATGATTGTTCCATGGTTTCTCTTATTCAAGCTTAGTTTGTAACTTTATGTTGGTTTAAGCTTGTTAGGGTTTTTTTTGGAGGCTACATAAACTTCTTGAGCGAAAACAACTAAGTGGATTTTGTTTTCCTTGAGGTAAGAGGGAGATTAACCTCATCAACCATATGTTGGTGGTGAGGAGATGGCTTTGTTTGTGGTGAAAAATCTATAAGGATTTATTCACTTGTACGGTTTTAAGCTTGCTTTGTTTGTGGTGATTTTTGGTTGGTTTATTTTAAAGCTTTGATTTTATGTTTGTTTATTTGATTATATGTTGTTTACTTGATTATATGCTTGTTTATATGCTTATGGAAGCATGATTACTTGATTATATGCTTGTTTATAAGCTTTTGGAAGCATGATTATTATTGTGTAAAGTAGGGTATGATTTATATGATGAGGAAATTATATGAAGGTTCCAAAGAACCTATGATGGCTCACGGCCATAACAAGACCAAGAGGGCAAAAATGTTTCAAAATATTTTCTTAAGTATGGATTTAGTGATTTAATGGTGAGAAATTGGATTAAGGGTTTTTAAAAGTAATTATATGGTTAAATATGATTTTTGAAGTTTAACAGGATTTCGGCCAACATGCCAAATTTTGATGTTTTAGAATCCAAAATTTTTGTTCTAAGTATAGACTTAGATATTTAAATAACAAGAAGTTAGTCTAATGGATTTTAGAAATAAAAAGAAAATGGATTAAGTGTTAAATTATAAATAATTACGTTTCAGAAATATAATTATAATTTGAAATTTTTTAACATATATTTCATCTTTGGGTTTTGAAGAGTGTTAGAAAATTTTGAGATGTAAGGTCTAATTAAATCAAAGAAATCAAATTTCTAAAAAGAATCATAGAAAATAATACGTAAAGGATTTTTAGAAAGAAAATATTTTCAAGAAGGCCAAAATGCATATTTTATGTAGAGAATTTTATAAATAAGTTTAGAAAGTTGAGAAAATATTTTACATAAGTGAAAAATGCTAGAAAACTATTTCACGATTTAGAAATTATTATTTTTACGTTACGCGATTAAGAAAACGTTTAAAAACCTCTATGCGATTTAAAAACGTTTAAAAATATTTATGCAATTTAGAAAATATTTGAAAATATTTACGCGAATGCGAAAACATTGAAAAATATTTACGTAATTTGAAAATGTAAGAAAAATATTACGTGAGTTCAAAAACGTGATAAAATGTTTACGCGTTTGGATATTACAGCAGTTGGCTATCGGGTTGTCATGGTAGGCCCCATTATGTTGGAAAATGATACCGCCAAGAATGTTGTGTGTATATCTAAAATATGGTGAAATATGATTTGTATGTGTTGGATCATACATCTTGCATGAAAAATTGTATGTGTTGGATTATACATCATGCATGGAAAAACATGTTAATTAAGACAATGGGCCTAGGAGATGGAAATTACACCTTTGTGTGGGTGATAATTGCGTGGTTACGATCTTTAGTGATCTTGGGGACGTCGGGGTGTGGAATGTCATATGTGGCCAGTTGGTAGCACCACTGTGTCGTGATATCCTTTGCAAACACATCGACAGTCTCGACGGAGTTATTACTCTTTTCGTGATTGGTTGAGAGTGTTTGTATCGGCCATGTTGCTACTATGATTTGATATATTGGCACGTGATTTGAGGCTAACGATATGCAGATATGTACTCCATATCATTCTCTCCGAAATTGTGATTAGCTCTATGGAGTAAGAAATGGGTCATTGTACACATGCATAGTGGGTCAACATATTGATATGATAATTATGCTTATTTGATATGTTATCTATGATGTTATAATATGACTTTATGATATAATATTATATCTGTATCATTTACTGTCATTTTCTATACTGCCTCATTAGTATTGATGTAGGGGTTCTCACCTCTTCGTTATGTTATATTTGTTTTATTGTATATGTTGATGATATGTTGATGAAGACCGAGGAGGCGAGGAGGCGGATAAATCTTTTTACTACTAGTAACAATTTTCTGTGTTTACTTGGTATGGCGGCGAGGCACCAAGTTTTAGGTTTTGTTACCATTCAATTCCATGGTGGGATTGATGTGTGGAGGGTTAATTTAGATAGGGAAATGTTTGTTTATATCGAGGATCTGACTCTAAATTTAAGTGGTACTAGAGATGGAGTTCCTGTCATGACACAACACGTGTCTGTGCGTCTAGAGTTCTACATGCCTATACGTGAGCTTTGGAGTAGGAATACTTATACTCCACATGAGGATTCCATGACGTCGACTGCTAGGACTCCAACCCGACGTGTGTTGTATCTGCCAGGGTTCTTTGATGATAACACTGAGGAGGAGCATTAGTATGTAGGCCTTCTAGTTAAATAGTTTTTGGTTTGTTGTGTAATGTATATATTAACTTTTGGGGGTGTATTTATATAAATTATTTACGAACAAAGTTGTAATATGTAAAATATGGTGTGTTAGTTTTTAATTACGTTTCACGTTTAAGGTTTTTATTTATTTTCTATTAATCCACAAATGAAATTTTAAAATCAGTATTTTTACAAGATTAATTCTTTTATAACTTGGGTAAGTTATATTAGGATTAATCTTAAATGTGATACCCTACGGTGGGTGTTGCACAAACCACCTAAGGCAAGATTATCCCATTTTTTTTCATAATAGGTGCTACCTCTACTTTCTCTCTAATCCTAACCCTATCTTGTCTTGTATGGCCACACATCCAACGCGACATCCTTATCTAAACGACAATGATCTTGTGCACTTGTTGGCTTTTTACCGCCCAACATTTAGTACCATATAATATCATAGGTCTTATAGTTGTGCAGTAAAATTTACCACTAAGCTTAAGAGGCACTTTTCTATTACAAATAACTCCTGAAGCACTCCTCCATTTCATCCATTCAACTTGAATCCTGTAGTTTACATCTCCTTCTATCTCTCAATCATTTTGCATGATAGATCTAAGATACCTAAAAGTGTGTGACTTCTAGTAAGGTATGGTCTCCAATATTTACCGCTAAGCTAGTATTAGCACTCTTCTTACTGAACTTACATTCTATAAACTACGTTTTACTTCTGCTTAGACAGAAGCCATATTCTTCCAAAACTCGTCTCCATAGCTCTAGCTTCCCATTTATTTCCTCTCTCAACTCTTCAACTAAGACTAGATCATCTGCAAAAAGCATGCATTGTGGCACTAGCTCTTAGATATGTGCAGTAAGAACATCCAAGACCAAAGTAAAAATATAAGGACTCAAAGTTGACCCTTGGTGCAATTCTATAGCTATAGGAAAATCTTTTGTGACCCCACCCTGTGTTCTCACACTACTTTTAGCCCCATCATATACATCTTGGATTGCTCGAATATAAGCGATACAAATTTCTTTCTTCTCTAGCACCTTCCACAAGACCTCTCTTGGTACCCTATCGTAGGTTTTTTCCAGATCAATGAAAATCATGTGTAGGTCTTTTTGCTTCCTCTGATACTTCTCTATCAATCTTCGTAGAAGATAGATTACTTTCATGGTTGACCTCCCAAGCATAAAACCAAATTAATTCTCTTAAATATGAGTCTCTTGTCTTATTCTTCTTTTAATTACTCTTTCTAATAACTTCATGGTGTGACTTATGAGTTTAATCCCTCTGTAATTTGCATAATGTTGTATATCTCCATTATTCTTATAAATAGGGATTAAAGTGCTTCTCCTCCATTCATTTGACATTTTCTTAGACCTCATTATTTCATTAAATAACTTTGTGAACTAGCTTATACCTTTCTCTCCTAGGCACATCCATACTTCAATAGGTATATAATTTAGTCTGACTGCTTTTCCATTATCCATCTTCTTCAATGCTTCTTTTACCTCAAACTCCCGAATTCTATGATAAAAGGTTTTATTTTGCTCCTCATCTCTAGTATTTAGAATGTCTGATTCCCATAATGTCATATGTCCCTCATTAAATAACTTGTGAAAATAACTCTTTCATCGATCCTTGATGTCTTGTTCCGTGACCAAGACATTTCCCTCTTGATCCTTAATGCATTTCACTTAATCCAAGTCTCGCTTTTCCTACTTTTAGCAAGCTTGTAAATATTCTTTTCTCCGTCTTCGGTGCCCAAAGATTGATATAACCCATTGAATGCTCTATCTTTTGCCTAGCTCACCACTTTCTTAGTATCTTTTTTAGCTGCCTTATATTTTTTTTTTCCAATTTTCAATGTTTTTTATACACGTGTCAAGCTTTATAACATTCCCTTTTAACCTTAACCTTATCTTGTACACTTGCGTCCCACTACTAAGATTCTTTATCTTTGGGTCTAAAGCCTCTTGATTCATCGAGTGTCTCTTTTGTTACCTTCATAATCCCTTTAGCCATCTCATCCCACATATCATTAGCACTCCTTTGTATCTCCCAAATCTTTTCCTTTGTAATCCTCCTTTGAAAGAGCATTTGTTTTCCTCCCTTTAGTTGCCACCATTTGATCATTGGGTCTATGTCTCGACAATTTCTCCTTACTCTCATCTTAACTCGTACATCCATAACCAAAATCTTGTGTTGGGTAGTTAAGCTCTCTACAGGGATGACTTTGCAATTCATGCAAAGCTTTCTATTAGATTTCCTTATTAGAAAAAAATCAATTTGAGAGCAAGAATTCCCGCTTCTATATGTGATAAGATGCTCTTTCCGCTTCCTAAAACAAGTGTTTGCTATACTAAAATCAAAAGCTACCAAAAAATCTAGAATCACTTTGCCCTATGCATTAGCTACTCCTAAATCATACCCCCATGTAAACCCTCATACCCCCAACATTTGCTCCCTACATGACCATTTAGGTCCCCTCCTAGAAAAATATTCTCTCCTAAAGGTATACCCTGAACTGAAGCTTCTAAATCCTCTCAAATTTTATCTTATAGTGCTCATATAACCCTACTTAGGGTGCATATGCACTGATAACATTAAAAGTTTCCTGTTCTCCATGTCATAGAGATTCGACATCATTTTACGCTGGCTATCAACTGCCTAACTCAACCCTCCTATTTTATCTGGGCTTGGGATTGACTATGTAACAATTTACAATAAGACTCAATATAGGCAAAGTTAGCTAAATGATGTGATCCATGTCTAAGCCCCATCATTCGGTGGTTGAAGGCTACACTCAATCCTATCCAACTGGTCATCCATAACTTATAAGCGATCGTAGATAGCTTCATTGCTATGCTCTGCATAGACTCGAAGATCTATAAGCTGGGCTTGTATATTTGCTATAACAACCAAAATCCGATCTTCATTTGTAGCAAGGGCTTCTTCCATAACCACATCAGTAGGGGCAGTAGGCATTCCTCCTTCTGGTGTAGCTGCTTCAAGTCCAACACCATACATCCAAATACTATATACTTTCTTTATTTTTATGAAATTGATAAAGGCCTTCGCAAACTTGTTATGATCTGTAAGATAATTAACTCCTTCATCACTTAAGCTCAGCTTGTATTGACTTAGGATCTTAGCAACAACCAAGGCATATGGGAGGTCCATCATCAATTTTCCTTTGGCCTTCATCATGTAGTGCATGAAATAAAAGGGCCAGTTGATATGCATTCTCTATTTCATGGCCCACAACAGGAAGGTGTCCTCTTCTTCATGCAAGGTATAGTTGCTTGCTCTTGGAACCAAAATATGTGCCAACACAAAGTGAAGAAAGCAATCTTGAGTATTCAGAACTCCAGCAGTGAAAGATCCTTCTGGAACGTTAATGCCTAGCTAAATCACGCCCTTGATAACTGCCTTTCTATCATATCCTGTCTAGTTCTTATGACTATCCTTCGTCAAGGCTTCCCCAAAATGAGTTATACTAAAGAGGGAAGTCCAATCACTAGGTCTTACAATAATCTTATGCCTTTTGATCTTAGTGACTGAATTGGCTCCACTAATAGTTAAATTGTAGAAAAATACTTTAGTTGGGTCAAGATAGTACTCACTATGGGTGGTGATGAAGGTTCTCGACCCATGAAACTCTAGGAGCTTGGTGAAAAAAGTGAAACCTTCTCAACTAAAGAATTCTTAATCCATGTACTTGGGTTGAATGAGATTTCTAGCTTGAAACTTCATGCGATATTTGTTCATCTAAACCACATGGGAAAAGTATCTTCGTTGGTCCAAGCTTAGAGGAACATCTAGGTTGATGGTTGCGGTAGGAGTTTACTTGAGAATAGAAGGATTTTTGGTGCGTGATTTCTTTGGATGATAAGAGCTGTTGGCCATGGTGGAAATGGGGGTTTAGGGCACTGTTTAGGAGAGAGAAAAGGATAAGGAAAATGAATTTTTGGAGGAATTTTGAAGTTTTAAACAGTGGGAATTGATGAACTTGAGTGCAAAATGTGTTTGAATGGTGGATTTTAGTTGGATTTAAGGTGAGTGAAGTGTTTGAGGGAGTGAGTGTGAAAGGGAGTTGAGAGGAAAAAGATGAAGGAAAGCTTGGTTCGTGCGTGAATGGCGTGAAAGCACTATTCAAGTTGTTTTAAAGAGCTCAATAACCAGTTATGCATTTGCATATAATTGGTTATTTGCATGTTTAAAAAAAAGAACAGATTATGTGTGTGGTGAATAATCGGTTAAGGCCTTTGCATAACCGATTATTTGTGTTCTAGAGAGCACCAGGCAACCTTAATAATCGGTTATTCATTCCTATAATTGAATATTTAATGAATAACCAAATATTCTCTTCTTATAATTGGTTATTTGTGAATTGAAAACACTAACAACCTCTGACTTTGATGAATAACTAATTATTACCTTTCATAATTAGTTATTTGGCTTGCACAAAATGTATCAGGACACCTCTATTAAGCAAATAACTAGTTATTTGCACCTTATAATTGATTATTTCACCACCAAAAATCAAGGTTCTTCAGGAAATCAACCATTGAAACATAAACTCATGCCTTCTTAAGGATCATTTTAGCTTGGCCTCATTTTTCATCCACTCTAAACACCAAAAATTAGCCCAATAACAAATTATTCTTCTTTAAAAACACCAGAAAGCAAATTTCATTAGCAAGAACTTGAGATTTGAAATTGGGGGACTTAAACATGGATCAAGTACCTGTAAAACAAAGTTGGGGGAAACTCCAATGCTCAAGTTAGTATTGAATTCAAGAGATAAAAGTTTAAGAAAATTATGCAGAAGCTACTATGTCGCAAAGCATTATGCAACAAAGCCATTTATCAAATTAAATGCATGATTAATCCAATATGTTAAGTTCTCCTCTTATATAAAAGTAAGTCTCTTTAGGCAAAAGTATAGTAAATATATTATCCAATTATTTAGTAGTTTCAACAAACTTAAGCATGCAATCTCTTTTTTGCACATGATCTCTTATGAAGTGATGTTTTATTTCAATGTGCTTAGTCCTTGGGTGCAAGATGGGATTCTTAGACAAAATGAATGCACTAGTGTTATTACATATTATAGGGATATGATCAAGCTGAAGTCCATAGTCTAGAAGTTGTTGCTTCTTCCAAAGGACTTGAGCACAATAACTTTCAACTGCAACATATTTAGCCTCAGCAATAAACAATGTCACATTATTTTGCTTCTTGTTGTGCTAAGAAACTAAAGAGCTTCCAAGCAAGTGGCATGTCCCACTAATGCTTTTCCTATCCAATTTGAATCTAGCAAAATCAAAATCAGAATAATCAATAAGACTACAAAAGGCACCTTTGGGATACCACAATCCTATTTGTGAAGTGCCAACAAGATATTTCTTTATTCTTTTTACTGCACCTAAGTGTGATTCTTTAGGATTAGCTTGATATTTGACATACATGTATACACTAAACATAATATCTAGCCTACTAGCAGTAAGATAAAGGAGAGAACCAATCATATCTCTATACTTAGTGATTTCTATGGATTTACCTCCTTCATGCTTGTCCAAATAATAGGAAGTACCCATTGGTGTATCCATATGCTTAGAATTGTCCATTTCAAATTTTTTAAGCAACTCATTGGAATATTTGGATTGACTTATGAAAGTTCTATTCCTTGTTTGCTTGGTTGGGAGTCTAAGGAAGAAGTTGAGCTCACCCATCATTGACATTTCAAATTTACTTTGTGTAGTATTAGAAAACTCCTTACAAAGAGATTCATTAGTAACACAAAAAATTATGTCATTAACATATATTTGTACAAGGAGAATGTCATGCATTTTATTTTTAATGAAGAGGGTTGTGTTAACCTTTCCTTTTGTAAAACTTTTTTTCCAAAAGAAACTTGCTCAACCTTTCATACCAAGCTCTAGGAGCTTGTTTTAAACCATACAATGCCTTTTTCAATGTAAAAACATAGTTGGATAGTTTATGGTCTTCAAAACCAGGATGTTGTTCTACATACACATTTTCTTGTATAAAGCCATTTAAAAAAGCACTTTTAACATCTCTTTGATTTAATTTGAAATCCATGATGCATGCATATGCAAGTAGTATTCTAATGGCTTCTAATCTAGCTATGGGTGCATAAGTTTTCTCATAATCTATGTCTTCTTCTTGATTATACCCTTTAGCTACAAGCCTAACTTTGTTTCTTATTATTAAGCTCGTTTCATTAAGTTTGTTCCTAAAGACCCATTTTGTTGCAATTATGGGATAATCATTAGGCCCTGGAACTAACTCACATACTTGATTTCTTTTAAATTGATTTAATTCATCTTGCATGATAAAAATCCAATGTTCATCATTAATGGACTCATTTATGTCTTTAGTTTCAACTTGAGAGACAAAAGTCATATAGTTACATGTATCTCTAAGAGAGTTACAAGTGGTTACCTCTTTTGATACATCACCTATCACCTTGTCAAGAGGATGATATCTTGATATCCTTCATTCCTTGGGAAGGTCCATGATTTGTGAATTATCTTGCCTTGGGGGATCAAATGGGCTTTCTTCTTGCTTCTTGACTTCTTTTTCCTTGTCCTCCAAGTGTGTTCTTGCTAAGATTTCTGCAACATCATCAACCAAATTATTTCTCGGATCATTTGGGTTAGTTTTGTAACATCCTAAAATTTCGTATCTCGTAAACAGTAATTTTGACAATTAACAGAATTTCACTGTTTAGTAATTTTTGAGCGCTGTAAAATTATTTTAATTATTCCGTTAGCGTATTTGATCGTTTTGAGTGATTTACTCCGTGTCAGGAAAATAAAAATTTTCGGGCCAGGGAAAACTTTATGTAATTTAATTTTTACCGTTAGGTTTTAATTATTTTACGTAATCTGATTTGATATTTGTGTGTTTTCTAATTTTTGTGATTTTATGGGTGATTATGAGTTTTTTATGATACTCCAACCGTTTTTGGACTATTTGTGGGTCCTAGTGGTCTTACGTGGGGCTGGGATGAATCTCAAAACGTGAAAATTTTTCTACGCATAGTAAAATTTGTACTGTTGAGACAGAGACAGGGGATCTTATTAAACCTAAATCCGGAGACAGTTTTAGAAAATTTCTTGTACTGTGTTTTGTACTGTATTAATTATCGGGCGATAAAAATACAGTAAATATAATCTTTCATGGGGTTTTCACAGATAAAAATAGAAATTATACTGTTAAGTCCACAATTAGTGGTTATGATAATTTTTTATGGACCAATAGGAAACAAGTCTAATATTGAAGACTTTGATATTAACCATCGATTTAATCAACGATGTAGGATAAGTCTAATATAATGGCTATGACCATTTACAACCATTGGATTTAGAATTGATTAAGGGTGAGATTTGGTCTTACAAAGTGGCTAGGACCATTTGTGACCATTGGATGTGGATTTAATAAATGGTGGAGATTGGTGCAACTTAATGGCTTAGACTTTCCAAAAACTAATAGAAATTGGTCAAGAATAATGGCTTGACTCTCTAAGGAGCAATAGGAAATAAGCTATTGAATAAATATTTGGACTCCTTAGAATTATTGCTTCTACGGTGGAGGAAGAGAAAATTGCTCTAAGAATCAATTCACTTTGTGATATTAGAATCTAATTCAAGTAAAACAAAGTGAGACCAAGTCAAATAAAATGGCTTCTTTATTTGTGAAGCTCCACGAAAATGCAAGGAAAAAGGGGGCCAAAATCTTTTTATGTATTTGCTATATCACTTCATCACTTTTTCTATCAAATAATGTAGCATCAATTATTTGCTCAAATAATTCATTCTTTTCTCTCCTCACTATACGACCATGCACTCTTTTATGGCCAAAATAATACACTTAATTCTTCTTTCTTCAATTATATCAAATATCAAAGAAAATAGTCAAATATAGTGGCCCTCCATTTTGTTTTCTACGGCCATTCATTTTGAAGGAGACAAGATTTGTGCAATTAATTCATTTGGCTATTGTTTTTATACCTACAAGAAGCTAAATAAAAGTAAGTCAATTTTTGATGACTTAGCACATGTATCATACGGCCATGCACTTCTTTTTGGAGACAAACTACCCATAATTGATTCATTTTTCTCCTACTCACCTATGGTCATGCAATGAATAATGCAAGACAATTTCTACACTTAATCTTTCCTATCAACTTTTCTTTCATTCTTATCAAAGAAAAACAAAAAGCTACATACACAATATTACCTTTCTCTCCATGCACTCCATGGCAACTACTAGGTGGGAAGAGTTTTCATTTCTATCTTCATTTTCTACTAAAGACTAAAAACAATTCTTTCCATTCTCTCTCTTACAAGATCAAGAACAAAAGAAAACTCCATTCTTTCTTCCTAAGAAAGGCCATTCGGCCAAAACACCAAAACCACCATCCCATCTCTTTTAATTTCATCCTACCATAGATCTTGAATCTACATGATATTCTAAGCAATTTTCATATTGGAGACTTTCTCTAAATCATTCATCTTCAACCTTATTCTTCAAGCTAAAGATTGAAGCTCTAATGGTGAAGTTTACTAATCTTCACTTTTCTTTTGATTTTCAAAGTTCTAACCATGATTCTAATCCATGGTTTTCTTATTCAAGTCTTGTATGTAATAATTATGTGTGCTTTGTTTTGTATTTGAGAAGCCCTTGGTGGTGAAGGACTTGGAAAGAGATGCAAAACAAGGAGCTTTTGAGGATCTTCAAGAGGTAAGAGGGAGATCCATCTCACCAACCAAGTATGGTGGTGAGAGATGGTCTTATATTTGATGGATGGTGAATCCATGTGAGGATTCATATCCATGGTCATGTAATTATTTGTGGGTGTTTATGTGTTTGATTTAATTGTTCATGCTTTGTATGATTTGCATGATTTATTGCTTTTGATTATGGCATGCTTATGGTAGCTTATGGTATATATGATGAAATATGTATGTGTATGCCATGATGTGATGATGGATAGGAAATCAATTTTTGGCTCCAATGGCCAAAGGAAGGGGCTACAATTTTGATACCCATGATTAGGATTTATGTTAAAATTTTTCAAGAACAAGGGAATTAATTTTTGGGCCCCTAGAAGCTTGAGAATTTCGGCTAAGACACCTCAACATAGGTGTTTACAAATTAATATTTTCATGGAAGAATAAAATTGGATTGATTAGAAAAGCATGGAAAATAAACAAAGGTTTATTTTTCAAAGAGTACATGAACATGGTTTTTAGAAGGATTTTTATTGATTTATTTTGTGTAAAAAGTTTCTAAGTATTTTACTAAACATGAGTTTTAAATGAAAATAGCAATGTTGATTTTAAGGATTTGCAAAGAAAGTGAAAAAGGATTTGCAAAGAAAGAGAAAAAAGATTTGCAAAGAAAGTGAAAAATGAAAAATGAACAAACGATTTGATTTCAAAGACCAAGTGCTCACGGTTTTTGTTAAAGAATTTTTAATGATTTTATTTGTGTAAAACTATATCAATTTAGAAGGAAAAATATTTGATGATTTCAATAGTCATGTCCACGTTTTTGAGGGCTTGTAATGCCTTGATTTTTATGAACAAAGTGATTTTCAAAGTGGAAATGTAACTTGATTTAATACAAGGAATTTGGAAAGGGAATCAAAGTGTTTTATCACTTGAGAAATAGAAATTTTCGTAAACGAAAAATAGAGGTTGAAAATTATCGAACTTCATTTTATTTTGAAGAAAATTGATTGTAGAATTGATTTGTGAAAAATGAAGAATATAAGAGTGTTTTGAAAATTTATTAACGTATAACTTATTTCACGTTTTGGAGTACGTTAAAAAATTCTTAAAGTTTGAAACATTGATTTAAATCAATAGAAAAGTGATTTTGTGGGTTATATTTGAAAAAGAATTTCTTGAGTAAAGAACTGTGAAAAAAGATTTTCTTGAGTAAGAAAATATATTAAATAAAGTATAAAATTATATTATTTTGAGAAATGTTGAAAATGAATTTTTGAAGGTTAAGAAATATTTTCTGTAATGAAATTGTAGTGAAAAATTATTTATGTAGCTTAAAAACGATTTGAAATACAGTAAAATATTTCTACGCGATTTGAAATACGTTAAAATATTTCTACTCGATTTGAATTAAGTTTAAATATTTTTACGTGATTTGAACTACTGTTGAAAAATCACTACGTGAAAATGGCGAGAAATTGCTATGAGATTTGGAAAATGTTTAAATATTTTGAGAATGATGGAAAATGATTTATGCAACTTAAAAGAATGATTTTTAAGTTACGCGGTTGTGAAAACGGTGGAAATTCGCTACGCGATTTGAGAAACGTGTAAATATTTTTACGCGATTGAGAAAACGTTGAAAAATCAATACGTGATTTGAAAATGCAATAGAAGTGTTGTGGAATTGTGAAAACGTAACGGAAATGTTGCGCAATTTTGTGAAAACACGACGAAAGTGTTTTATAACTATGAAAATGTGATAACATGATTTTCGCTGTTGAAAATACAGTATGAATACTGTTGAACCAGTGTATGGACACTGTATGAGAAATGACGTGTTTTGCCTGTGATTGGCATTTAGTGCATTTTACATGCATTAGAAAGATATGCCTGTAATTGGCATTGGTGCATTGTACATGCATTGGAAAAATATGCATTGAGGCGTATGATTAAATTGAACAAATGAAATTGAAAAGATTTGGCCCTTGTGGTTGGACTTGCACTGATATATTCGTGCATTGTATAAAGTATAGCAAATAGCTATTTTGACCCTTGTGGTTGAAGAGGGAATGAGAATTGATAGTGAGATCTATGATGGATCTTGGGGGCATCAAGGCGCGGTGGTCGACCAGTGGATATCTGTCTGTGGGCTAAGGCTGGACCATATGCCACTTGGCGATGCAGTCCGTTGCAACGCATTGACGATACCTGACAAGAACACGATTCTTTTCAACGACTTGAAGATTGTCTTTGGGCTAAGGCTAACAATTAACAGAGCATTCTCCTCGAAATTGTGAAAACCTCCATGGAGTTGTTTTTGAAAAACTGAGTCTATGTGCGCATACATGAATCTGAGCATTTATACCAGTATGATATATTAATTGAGAAATATTAGCTATGACAACTGTTTTGAATACTTGGATGATGATGATGATAATTAGACAATGTTGAGGGCATTATCGTAATTGTTGTTTATGATAATTGAACTGATAAATGATTGGATGATGATAGTTGATTAATGTTCATAATTCTGGTATGACCTATCTGTATGATATGTTGTTTGTGTTATCTCTGTGCTACCATGTTGGTATTGGCGTAGGTGATCTCACCTCTTTGCTATGTTGTCTTGCTGTGTCTGTATTGTTAAAATTATACAGTAGAAGGAACGAGTTGTCTTAGACATAACGGGTGGTAGATATTCTGAGTTTTGGTGACAACATGGAGGAGTGGTCATTCAGGACTCGTTGGTATGCAGTGTTAACAAGAAGCAGATATCTGATGCATCAAGATGGATACAAGAAGGAATAAGTATGTTAAGTTTTCTCGTTAGTGTTGTGCTGTGCTATTAAGTAGGACCCGTCATAGGGTTTGCTACTGTTAAAAAGAGAGAGTTTTCTGTTAGTTTTATATTTCTCTTTAAATTGTTAAACATTAATTGGTGCCAATATTGTATATTAAATATATTTTCAGTATTACTTATGGATTTCAGTAAGTTTATGTTTCTGTAATAAGAAAAAATTTTAAAACTCATCTTTTTATAACTCAAACCATGTGCGAACTTCTTTTTTATTATGAGTCGGGAGTCAGACATGTGATACTCTAGGGAGGGTGTTACAAGTTTTATCAAGAGAAACATGAATGGACTCTTCTATGGTCATAGTTCTTTTATTGTAAACTCTAAAAGCTTTACTATATATAGAATAGCCAAGAAATATTCCTTCGTCAAACTTGGCATCAAACTTCCCCAAGTTATCTTTTCTATTATTTAAAACAAAATATTTACATCCAAATATATAAAAGTGTGAATCATTTGGCTTTCATCCCTTGTATAACTCATAGGGGATTTTCTTTAAAATTGACCTTATTAAGGACCTATTCATAACATAACAAGCGATACTTCCCACATCCACCTAAAAATACTTAGAAAGGTTAGCCTCATGAGCATAATTCTTGTCATTTCTTCTAAAGATCGATTTTTCCTTTCTACAACTCCATTTTGTTGAGGAGTTTTAGGGGAAGAAAAATTATGCTCAATGTCATGTTCATCACAAAAGGTTTCAAACTCATGGTTTTCAAACTCACTACCATGATCACTTCTTATGGATGCAATGCAAAAACCTTTTTCATTTTAGATAAATTTGGTAAGTCTTTTAAATGATTGAAAAGTATCATTTTTTTAGATAAGAATAATGTCCATGTAAACCTAGAAAAACCATCCATAATCATTAATGCATAATAATTCCTACCAAAGCTCATAGTTCTAGATGGACCAAAAAGATCCATGTGTAAAAGTTGTAAAGGTCTTGTAGTTGAAACAACATTTTTAGCTTTAAAAGAGACTTACTTATTTTTCCTTTTGATATGCATCACATAGTTTATCTTTTTCAAATTTGAGCTTAGGAAGTCCAATTACTAGTTCTTTTGAGACCAACTTATTTAAGTAATCTATGTAAATATGAGCAATCCTTCTATGTCATAACCATGAATCATCTTCCTTACTTATAAAGCATTTAGCATCATTTGAGGATATATCATCAAGGCTAATCATATATATATTATTGACCTATGACCAGCAAACTTAACTTGCTTATCATATTTTCCTTCAATTATACAACAATTAGAATAAAATATAACTTTATTTCTTTTATCACATAATTGACTAATGCTAAGTAAATTATGTTTAAGTCCTTCAACAAGTAAAACATTATCAATAGAAGAGAAAGGGATTTTACTAACTTTTCTAACTCCAAGGATCTTCCTTTTATTGTTGTCACTATATGTTACATGTCCATTCTTCTTGGGAACAAGGAAGGAAAACTTGGAGCCATATCTAGTCATATGCTTGGAGCATCTACTATCAAGATGCCAACATGAGCTCTTGGCTTTCAAGCACACCTCTGTGTCACTTTTTTCTTCTTCATCTCCTCTCGCCATGAGACATAGATGGGCTTCCTCATTTTTTGAACTATCTGTGGAATCCAAGTCATTGGTATCTCATGTTATGTAGACTCTTCTTTCTTTCTTTTTCTTAGAAGGTATCTTTTCAAACTTCTCTGTCTTCTTTAGATAAATGAGACACTCCATCTTCATGTGCTCCAGTTTTCAGTATTCGTAGTATATTGGAGTAGATGAGGTTCTTTCCCTTTTATGATAGGTCTTCTTTGGAGGGAAAGCCAGCCTTATTTGAATTCCTTTCTTCTTAAGGAATTTTTCAAACTTTATACAAGGAGACTAAGATTCTCCTCATTTAACTAAAGGTTCTCTATGCCATCTCCATCATCTTCATCATCATCAATTGTGGAGGAAGTGAATTTGAGAGCAATCCTTTTTTTTTTCTTTTTGTCATGCTCCTTATTTTGATTGAGCTTATTCAGCTCCAACTTATGCACTTGAAGCTTTTCAAAGAGAGTGGCTAGTGTCAATGTTGATAGATTTATTGACTCCACAATAGTCATCACTTTAGGTTGTAACACCCCTTTGGAGGATGTCACACATAAAAGAAAATAAAAGAAATAGAAATAAAATCTACCCAAGTTGTAAAACATTCATTAAATAATAGTATGGGTCATAAAGTAGTTCCTGATAAACAGTTTAATAAAAATAAAATATTGCGAAAAACATAAAATTGACAGAACAACATTTCTCATAATATACATATGTTCTATGTTATGAGTTATACAAATAATTTACAACTACAATTACAATTATTTAAACAGAAACAGTAAAATAAAAGCAGTAAAAGTGTCAATATATACATCCATACGCAGACGCGCCCAAAAACAACATCAAACATATTCACTCCTCTGAAGGATCACTCTCATCATGAAAATGATCATCAGGGGACAAATATCCTGGATGCCTCGACTCTCGGCGATAACGTGATCGCGCAGTCGATACGATACTTATCTCACTAGGCTCCGTGGTCATACCACCAAAATGACGCCTAATGGATAAGGGTAACTCTAAGTGTAGAAACACTGTCGTAGTCATGATCGGCTCTCCATCAAATCTATGGCGTAGGGTCACCGTCATCCGTCCAGCATATGTCACCGAATCTCTATCTCCTCTAATGTTCCACGATAGAGATCCACCGTGAAACTCCAGCGTCACGAACCCCAAAAATTCGGGCACCGCCATACCAAAACTAATCAATCCAATGGATATGGATGATCAGATGGTTCTTGATCGTAGAACTGGTCGTTGGTTTGCTGATCTTCCTCCTCCTCGGGGTACAAGACCTCAAGAGGCTGTTCCTCTTCTTCTTCCTCAAACTCTTTACCGCACAAAATAAATATACAGGAAACACATACAATAAAGAGGTAAGACAATCTAAAATCATCACAAACATGGCCAATAAGAAGATGACAAATAACGATTATACAGTTCATGCAATACGAAAAGCTATAACAGTAATAATAGTGAAATAGAGTAAAACTTAGATATCATAACGTTACATAACATCATACAGATAAAAAAAAAAACACGGATATAAAACAATATCACGTATAGAATAAAATAAGAAATAGACAACCATCATAATAATTGCCAGATAAAGATAAATAGAGAAAATAGAATAACATCCAAGATATAACCAGATAAAGATAAATAGAGAAAATGGAATATCATCCCAGATATAATCATATACACTAAGACACAATCCTACTCCATGGAGTTAAACCCAAACAGATATCAGAGAGAATGACTTGCAAAATCTATTAGTACCACGGCTGCCCAACCAACTATTACGCTGTCATACGTTACGTCAATAGCCTACGACACTGGGAATCCACCATCCAGGCGTAGTATAGTTCACGGTCTTCCGTTGTGGTACTATAGGCAATATACTACTAGACTTTACAAACCTCGATTAAATATAGTGCGTGTCGAGTCCATTAGTGTGCTATCGGTTTACCACGGCCCAGCGGAGCTACCAACTGTCCACATGTGGGATCCCGTACACTAAAGTCTCCAAGTTCATTAGAACAATGAACCACACTACGTTTATCGCATCGACAACACGATGTGATTCATCTCGTCAACCAAAACACCAAAAATTGGCATAAAGACAATACATAATTCCAAATATATGAAATTATGAAAATGCCCTCAAGATAAAAATATGCCCTCAATGGCGTAAAGCACTGACGGGTTCTCATTTTCCCGACAAATAAAAGCTTGCCCTCATTGGCAACAAATATATATATATAAGAAAACCTGTACGGGTTCACATTTTCCCGACAGCGAAAAATAAATATAGTAACGGTCAATCGCGTAGAAATTTTATCGCGTTTTCAAAATCTCGTCGTTTTTATAATCGTTTTGAAATCGCGTAAATATATTTTTCTGTTTTCAAAATCGCGTAGGATTTTTAATACGTTTTCTCAATCGCGTAAGATTTTTAAATCATTTTCATAACCGAATTCCTTAAAAATCACTGTTTAAATAAACAGAAATAATAAATAATACTTTTAAACTACGTATAATATTTTTCATACCGTATACTGTCTTTTGGACATCTTTTCTACCTTATTTGTCCGTTTTTACTAAAAATTGACAGTATTTTGTTTAGAAAATTATATTAATGGTTTCCTAATTTTACCATAAAAATTCTGTTTATTAAATTTTTAAACCATATAATTAAACCTTTTGAAAACTACTAACATGCTTCAAAATACAACATGAGCTATATGTTAAAAATTTTCAAAAGTTACTGTATTTCTCCTTACAGTAAAAATCATTAGTATTAACCTCTTAAACTTAGTTCTAACCACTTTATTTATTTAAAACTCATTGTAGAAAATTTACTTTAACTTGTATTGCTTCTTCTTGATTGAAAATAACTTAGAATTACTTTTAGAAATTATGAATATCTAATTTGGCATGTTGGCCGAATTTGATAAAAATTTTGCATTTGATTTCCAAATTGTTTTTCACCTTCTAAATACATGTTAAGTCTCTTGTATTGTCTACATTGATTAAGTTATTACCTTAGAAACAATTTTAGAAATCAAAATGTTGAAATTAGGCTTGTTGGCCGAAAATATAGGTTATGGCATTTTATTTCCAAATTCATTTTTCTTGACCTAAACCACTTGAAACCTTCTTAATTCTCCTAGGTTAATTAAATCACCTTTTAAGAAAATTAAGAGAACATTTTGGTCCTCCATTTTTGTTAATGGCCGTAAGCCTCATGGAAGTGTTCTTTGGAACACACATGCTTTTCCTTGACATGTTGTTCACATCCTATACATTATCATGCAATTCTATAATTTATCATGCAATTCTAACACATGCAATATTATCAAAGCTTATAAACATGCAACTTAAAGCTTGTAGACATGCAAAATTATTACAATCACCAAATAAAGAAAGCTACTAACAAATACCACATAACTACTAACAAACACAAAAATTAAC
Organism: Ormosia emarginata; assembly: GCA_029884605.1. NCBI lineage: Eukaryota > Viridiplantae > Streptophyta > Magnoliopsida > Fabales > Fabaceae > Ormosia > Ormosia emarginata. The sequence continues at coordinate 9,023,262 of JAQQTP010000083.1, read as the reverse complement.
AATTAAACACATAACAACCACATCACCACCGAATCCTTATGGATTCTACAAACACCACAAATTAATCCATCCTCTTACCACCACCAAGGGATGATAAGATTAGTCTTCCTCTTACCTTAAATGAAGACTAATGATTTGCTTTCACTCCTCCTAAGGTTCGGTTTTCCTCCACCAAATACCTAGCAACTCAAATGAAATTCTACAAGTTACTAACCATGAAAAAGAACCTAAACCATGGATAGATCATGGCTTAGAACTTTGAAAAAGAAGAGAGAAAAGAAAAGCATGAGATTTCACCTTCTAGGTAAAATCTTCAAGGTTGGTTTCCAAGCTCCAAATGCAAGAATTTGCAAGAACTCTCAACTAGAGATGTTCTTAGGATAGTGTTTAGGTTTAGAAAAGTTGGCTTGATTTAATTTTGGGTGGTTGGATGATCAAGAAGTAAGCTTGGCGAAAATGGTGAAGAAAAGGAACAAGAATGGTGGCTAGGGTTTTTGATGAGAGAGAAGAGAGAATTGTTGCATGGAAACAAAGTGAAGAATGCCTTCTCTCCTCCCTTGGCCGTAGCTCATCAAAGAGCATGCAAGGTGGGCACCTTGCTTGGCTTCATCCAAGCCATTGGATGCATCAAAGGTTAGGATCAAAGCTTGCTTAACAAGCTTGTCTCCTATTGGTTGATCATGGGTGACTCACAAGCCTAGTCACACTGCTTCATTAATTATCAGCTTAGTCAGCTAGCTGAGTCAGCTTGTTCTGGAAAGTTCTACTGCTTATGATGTTTAATTAAGCTACTAAATTAACCGTATTAGCTAAACGTGAGTCCCACAAAACATTTTCGGGTCCACTGTCATTTTATTATACTGACTAATAAAATAATATTATAATATTATAAAATTATTTTATTTGACAAGAAAAATCCTAAAAATTAAAAGATTATTTATCGTCTCATTTAGAATCGGGTTGAGTAAGATCCCTCAATTCTAAATAATAAAATAAGATTTCCCCGGCCCAGAAAAATATTATTTTCCTGCCTCGGAGCAAATCACACAAAAAGTCCATATAAAATCACAGACAGTAATATCGGACATTAAATCAAGTAGAAAACAATTAAAAACAAAGAAAAACAAAAAAAACAACACGTTCGGGACGTAATGGTCATTTTCCTATTTTTTCCCACAACGTAGCTAACTGCTCAAAAAGTTCAAATAAAATTACGACAAATTATTAATTGTCTCGTATATCTTCCAAAAAAATTAAAATAGTAGCTCGGAAAAACTTTTATTTTACCGTCTCGGAACAAATTACGTAAAAAGACCAAATAAAATTTGAGCCTGTATAAACGTATTTGTATTTCATACAGAAATCGAGAAACAGTAAAATAAGGACACAACGGTCATTTACACAATAACTTGAAAAACAGCAAACAGTACATTCAAAATATTTTCTAAAAATTGGGGCGTTACATAGGTTACCAATTCTGGCTCAAACACCTCAAAACTTTATTAATAAGGTCTTCATTAGGAAAGATTTTTTTTCCAATGAAGCAAGATGATTTACAATACGAGTGAACCTCTTTTACACTTCTTAAATGCTTTCTCCTTGGTTCATTCTAAAAAGTTCATACTTATGAATAAGAGTATTTATCCTTGATCTTTTTACTTCACTTGTACCCTCATGGGTTACTTATAAAGTATCTCACATTTCTTGGGCAGTTTTACAATTTGACACCCTAAAGAACTCATCATATCCCAAGGATGTGGTAATAATGTTCATGGCTCTCAAATTATATTGGACTTTTTTCTTATCTTCATCGGTCCATTCAGTTCTTGGTGTATTGGTTCTTACACCATTAACAATATGCGTGGGAACAAAATGACCATTTTAAATAGTATCCCACACATCTTAATTAATAATTTCAATAAAAAAAATTCTTTTTTTTCAATAAGCATAATCATCCCCATTGAAAAAAGAGTGGTCTATTTATAGAAGAAATTTCTAAAGAAAAACCATTTGAAGAAGCCATCACTTCTCTTGAAGCTGCTAAGCTCTTTACACAAGAGTCTAACTCTGATACTACTTGTTACCAAGCGGCTTTAATACTTAAGAAAGGATGAATTGAGTTTATAAAAGTTTTTCGCAATTCGTTAACACTTAAATATCAATTTTTGTTGAAGCTATTAATCGATTGAGGTGAATAGATAGAGAAGATTGAATACTTTTACTCACAAATGAATAAGTCAAGATGGATAGTATTCAAGCAAGCATATAAAAATGAAACACAAATATAAAGGAGTTTGAGTTTAAAAGATTAAATACTAGATTTATCCTAGTTCAGCAATTCCTTGTGACCTACATTCAGTCCTCAAGTAATCATATGAGATTTTCCACTATATCTTCAAGCTTGAACATGTGCTTGCTACATTTACAAACTAGAGCACTCAACACACCTTGGAATACCTCACCCATTATGATTAAGCCTCAACAACAAATGATACTTCACCCTTACAATCCTTTGAGGGATAACTTACCCTCTTTACATAATAAACAAAGTATAGATGAATCGAAACTCTCATAAGAGTGGATAATACAAATTAAAGTTCAATCGGTATCAATGAATCACATGCTTAAAGCTCAAAATAGAGGATTATGAGAAAAAAAGAGTTGATTATTGGTTTCCAATAACTGGTTATTGGTTCGAATAATTGATTATTGGTTTTGAATAACTGTTTATTGGCTTTATCAGGAAACACTGTAGCACATGAATAACAGGATATTTAGAGGCCATAATAAGTTAGGAGCTTTTAAAATCATGAAGATATGCTCCTGACTTAGTGAATAACCTGTTATGGGTATTCCATAATTGATTATTCCCCTTTAAAAATGTTAAGACATGCTTCTAACTTAGCAAATAACCTATTATGATTTTTTAGATAATCAGTTATTGGGTTTCAGATAATCAGTTATTGAACTTAGATAATCAGTTATTGGTTTATCAAGAAAATAAGATTTCTAAAAGATTTTGAAACCAATTTTTTTCAAAATCTTTTTAACCTTTCTAAAATCATTTTTCTTAAACTTATTCAATATTTTCACAAAAATAAAACATGATTTTGGACAGAGATTTAATTTGAATAAAAAAATATGAGCTTATTTTGATTCTTATTTACCTTTGTAGAAATAAATTTGTCCCAATAGTTTAATATGTTAAGTTTTGATGATGACAAATATAAGACAAAAAGAATGATGTTTATACTACATAGATATGCTTAATAGATTATATTGTATCATGCATGATTATGTACTTTATCTAATTATATTTCACTTAATAATTATGCAATAAATATGTGTAGCATTCTTTATATAATATATCCGATAATGCTTTATATGAGTTATACTAAATTAATATTGCATTTGACTTTATTTAAATGAAAATATGCAAAGTATTCTTTGTTTTCTCCTATATAGAACATATCTATTAGTAATTGATAAATGTCTTATTTGGATGTGTCAATGAAAGTCTTATATGCATGTTAGTCTAACTAGAGTTATACATTTATAAATCATGCATATGAAGATATTGAATTATGAATTTAGACTAACTATATTTGTTTAAGTGAGCAATACTTTATAAGATAGTCCAAATGACAAAAGTGAGCATTACAACAAGAAAGCACAAGATCACATTTATGCTCAACTCAAGTAGAATGTGGATGATAAGATGTTCTAAGCATTTGCAAGATTTGAAGAGAAGATTTTTTTTTTGGAAGCTTGGATTACATCAAGAAGCCTAAGGACTAGAATTGGTATATTTTCCTTTTAGGCTTTCTTCTATGTAAAGATAGAGGTTTTACAAGAAAAGAACTCAAATATATTTTTAAATATTTACAAATGGTTCTTACATGCTAAAATGCCCAAAAAATATGTTTTGAAAAGCTAGTCATGGTAGTAGTTCAAAACTATGAAAAATAGTCAAATTTGAGTTTTGAAAAGTTGATCTTTAGTTACTCTTTTGATCATAACTTTCAAAATACTTTGAGTTTTGTTGTGAAACTTGTTGCATATGAAAACAAACTCAAATATCTTTCCAAAGAATGGTCATTTGCTTTAAACGGATAAGAAATGAAGAAGTTATGACCATTTGCTTTAAACTTTGAAAAATAGTCAAGATTGAGTTTTGAAAAGCTAACCTTTGGTTATTCTTTTTATCATAACTTTCAAAATGCTTTGAGTTTTGTTCTAAAACTTTTTGCATATGAAAATAGACTCAAATATCTTTCCAATGAGTGGTCATTTTCTTTAAACGAATAAGAAATGAAGAAGTTATGACTATTTAAAGTTAATTTTCAAAATCAGAATGCATGTAATTGATTACATAAGTCTTGTAATCGATTACAACTCTAGCAGAGGCCATGTAATCAATTACATGAGCCTTGTAATCGATTACTAAGTGCCCAGAAACATTCCCAATGACTATAAACGACAAGTTTTCATAAAAAATCATTTCTAAATACTACCAACGACTATTTTATCACTTGAGCTCTATAAATAAGTGTATATTGAAGCCTTTATATCTTTAAGAACCTCTAGAACACTTAATTTGATCATTGAATCATCAAAATCATATTTTGAGCTCTTTATTGCAAGATCCTTCTATTCCTTTATTCTTCAAGTTATATATCTACTCTTATGAGAGTTTATAATCTTTCTCTTCATCTTGAAATCATTGTAAGAGGGTGAGGTATCCCTCAAGAGAGAAAAGGGTGAGGTATCCCTCAAGAGAGAAAAGGGTGAGGTATCCCAAAGGTGTGGTGAGTACTCTATTGTGTAAAGGTTTTTTCAAGTACCTGTGAAGCTTGAAGAGTTGGAGGCTCTAGCACAAGGGTAAGGTATCTCAAGGTGTGAAGAATGCTCTTGTTTGTACAAAGGTTTTCCTAGCACCTGTGAGGTTTAGGGGATATTGAAGAAAATCTAAAGTTAAGCTTGGGGACTGGATGTAGCCCACAAGTGGTTGGTGACTGAACTAGGATAAATTATTGAGTTTAATTCTCTCTTCCCTACACTCATTAATTTTAATATTTGGTGCAACATATTTATTTATTGCATATCTTATCATCTTGATGTTTTGATTTTAAGAACTTGATATCTAGCTTATTTGCTTGATTTATCATATACCCAAGTTGTATTTGAGTAATCTACAATAGTTGTATCTTTGTTAAACTTATTCCGCTGCATATATTGATTGAAAATAACAAATGCGTAATTTCTCAAAGTTGCTTTGAAAATTTGTAATCACCCAATTCACCCCCTCTTGGGTAATGGTTTCCATGTCTAACAACCTTTACACAAGATCTAAGTCCTATGAACTAAACTTGAAGAACCTTGGGACTTGATCTTTACACAACCATTTCTTTCTTATTTGTTATCATCAAAACCATTGCCATTGCTAATGCTAATTACAATTTTGAGTATCCTATTTCAATAGTCTGCTTTCAGGTTGTACATTCTAACTTATTTATGACACTTCTATGTATTTCACACAAAACTATTCCGATTATCATATTTTGCTTGATAATAGTCTGCTTTTAGGTTGTACATTCTAACCTATTTATGATACTGCTATGTATTTCATACAGAACTATTTCAATTATCATTATATACTTGAGGGAAACTATGGCAAGTGAGGAAACTAGTGACAAGTTTTAAGAATATAGGATCCCCTTCCTCATAGAGGTTCATCTCCATAATTCTAATGGAATTCTGGATACCCTTCCCTCAAGAGGAACAACTCCAAAATTCACTCATGTCAAATATACTCAAATATGGCAAAATGCCAACTCTATTCAAATACAAAGAGGATACTCATATGTTGGGATTAACATTCTCACATTAAATTCCAATACAAATTCTATGAGCATTGATTACTTAAACCCAATACAATTACCATTCTAGCTCAACCTTAAAGAATTAAGGGAGCAATGCAAATTCAAAGTTCTTAGCTCAACTTTGCATTCAAAAGAGCAATACAAATTCAAATTTAAGCTTAATTTGACAAATCAAGGAGCAATATATTCTCTATTGATCATCTAATGTACAATTATATCATCCATTACACTTCAAGAACTCTTTAACAAGTAAACTTTATCAATGACATTTACATATCAAACTTTAAATATTAGATGTAATACTTTATTGATATTTTTAATCAACAAGTAACACCAATGCATGACATTTATACACACAAATTCTGGTCACTACAAAGCAACCACTGTCGTGACCATTTTCACCATTATTCAACCAATATTTTCATGCACAGAAACATCAATACTTAGGTCAAAATAGGGCAACATGTTACTAAGATCAATTTAGCCTTTTAAGTCACAAGTTCACACACTAAAAACAACAAAACTTTTAGATAAACTTGGGCAACAGTCTGCTATAGTTTTTAGTCACCACTCAAGTCACAATTCCAAGCATAAAAGCATTTTTTTTTGTGTGTGCCTAAAATAGGGCAGCTTGGTACCATAATTTTCAATCACAACTCAAGCCACAATTTCAACCATAATAGCGTTACAAAATCTGTTCAACAATAGGGCACTTAGTCGTGACCATCAACTAATCAAAATCTGGCCATAATCTCCATTTAAAACAAACACAGACAATTCTACATCCAAAGAAAGATGAAGCACAAATTAAAAGTGAATAATTGATAATCACATACTTTATACATTAATAAACCCTCATGTTTAGTCATTTACACTCTCCATGCACTTAATTGATTGAGCTTGGTAATGTTTTGTGAGTTTGGGCTCAAATTAGGCCTAATTAATTTTTTTTCCAACATTAATGAGTTTTGACACTGTTTTTGTATTTCAGTCACAACTTGAGTTTTAAATATCTAATAATTATGAATTTTACCTTGTAGAAAAGCTAAAAGAAAGCTCTACAACTTTGATGAAGAAATCAGGGTCTTAATCAGATGTCTAGTGAACCTACTTGGGTCTGAAAATCAGAATACAAGTTCAGAGACCCTTTGATGTTGTTTTGTCTATAACTTGAGTTGTAGACCTCCAAATTGCATGGAGTTTAGGCCCAATTGCTCATAATGGACCTAGCTTTGTAATTAATGAGTTTTTAATTATGTGAAACCAAAATAGGGAGTAGTTTAGGGGGTTAGAAGTCAGAAATGGAGGCAACCTTCGTTTGGACACTTTTCTTCCTTCTCTTTAGGATTCTCTTCTCTCATTTCTCTCTAATTTTCATTTTCTTCTTCCTTTTTATTTTTCTAAGTTTTCTCTTTCTCATGGAGGGGTAGGGCCTTAACTCAATTCAAGGGATTGAACACTCTTGATTGTTAATCTTGAGATTTCATTTTTATTGTTAATGTTTATCTATTAATCAAGTTTCTCTTCTTCTTCTTCTCTTTGTTAATTCTGGTTGAATGCTTAATTGGATTAGAATTTTCATATGTTAATTTCTTAATTATCATGTGCAAAGAGATGAACTCAGAGATTAAACAAGGCAATAAAGGTGTTTGATGAAATGTTTAACTTGGTTGGATCTTGGTTTTCAAGTTAATTTGGGTTTAAGATAGATGCTTAATTTGTCTAACCTCAATTAATTAAATTTTGGAAGCGTTTCTAGTTGAAGATCTGTGATCATTGAGAGGCATCTTGATGTGGTCTAAGACCAAGGATTTGATTTATAATTGAATGGACTTTTAGTAATCAAGGATGGATTAAAATCAAGTTTGAACAATTTTCTTTGATTGGTTGCTTTCTTAATTTTGACTTATCCCTTAATCTTTTTTTTTGTTTCTGTTTGTGCGTTTTTAATTTTGCTAACCCCCTAATCTTGGCTTGATTTGATTAAATTGCAACTAAAATCCTTGAGAGACGATCTGGTGTTGTTTCCTATACTACAAGCTATAGGTATAATTCGGTTACAATTTTGATTGAGTTCGGCGTTCGGTCAATAACCCTATTACTTATTGGTTTATCCATGACTTTTACCTACCAATATCACAAAAAAAAAAAATTCAATTCTTAACATCACAAATTACACTCAAGAATCAATGGAAAAATGAAATATTAATTGAAACCAATAACCACCCATGAAATGTTGTCTTGGCCTTGAGCAACATAGAGGCAGAAAAACAAATTTTTTTATTCAAAGGAAGCATAAAAGAAAGAGAGCAAATTGAGGATAAGAAAACCCTGCCTTAGCTCCTCTAGCTTGCCAATATCTTCTTCCATTTCTAGCATTTTTTCCTTCTTCCTCTTGGCTCCTTCTTCCTTCTTATTTTTCTTTATTTTGTTGCCTATGTCTTGTTGTTTCTGCCACTGTTTCAACTATATATATAAAGTGAAGAAAAGATGAGCAAAGGAATAAAGCTAAAATTTAGATGGAGGTAAAAGATGGAAGATGAAAATTGGAGTTAGAGAGAGAAGATGGTAGCTGTGTGGGAGCTTTATTTGCTCTTTTTTTATGCTGGATTTTCACGAAAGAAATGAAGCCAAAATGTCCAAGAAATGCCAAGAAGTTTCAAGAAAGATATTGACAGTGGTTAGGTACAAAAAGGTGACTAAACTTTTATTATAGAACTTTTGGATTTGTTAAATACATTTTAATCTTACAAAGTTAAGTTTTCAAGTTACCACAAATGTTATAGAAAATTTTAGAACTTAACTTAGTCCTTGGATCCATTTTTCTATAATTTTTTGTATACTGCTATTTATCAGTTAAACTTCATTACTTTGTTTCAAGTTAAGTTAAACTTAGGAATTAGGTAAATATGCTTACTGATACTTATCTTGGTTGGTATTTTATACAAAAATATTCCTCATATCTTACTTGTCATCTCTATGAAGTTTCATAATTTTCTGAGATACTTAACTATTCCAACTACTCCTCTTTTGTATCCTTAAAAATACTAAACCGTCTCAGTTGATTCTTCAAAATTTACTACAGCTCCTATCAATTATTTATAACTAGGAAATAAGTTTTCCATATTTGTTTCCACCATATCTGCTATTTATACAAAAACTTTAGTTATTATCTTGTATTCAGTGTTATAGAATTACGCTCAAATTGATCCAGAAGGTTACCCAAATTAACAAATAACTCATACTAGAGTTACTAAGCTGCTATAACCCTTATTAAGATTATAAGTTAGGGAAGATGTTACAATTCTTCCCCTTTTTATAAATTTTGTCCTCAAAATTCGCTTACCTTATACAAAAAGCTTTGGATAGTTTTGCACCATTTTGGACTCTAGCTCCCATGTGGCTTCCTCTGAGTCACCATCATCCTATAACACCTTCACTAGAGGAATTTGTTTCCCTTTGAGCTCTTTCACTACTCTATCCAAAATCCTTACAGGTTTAACCACATAAGTTAAATCATCTTTTTACTATATTCTTTCACTTTCTATGATATATGAAGGATTCATATTATATTTTATGAGTTGGGAAACATGGAAGACATCATGAAGGTTTGAGAGGCTAGGTGGTAGGGCAATCTGGTAGGAAACTAGTCTGACTCTTTTTAGAATCTGGAATGGACCAATGAATCTAGGGCTTAACCTTTTAGTTTTGATGGACCTACTAACTCCTGTAGTAACATGTTCTCCTTCTTTAAGTTCCAAAGGTCTCATTCTTTCATCTGTATAACTTTTCTACTGCCTACTTTGGGTTGCTAACAACTATCCTTGATCTTTCTAATTTGCTCAGTAGTTTCTTGCACTAATTCCAGACCTTGGATAGTTTGTTCTTCCGTTTGATACCAATATAAGGGTGACCTACATTTTCTACCATACAAAGCTTCATAAGGGGCTATTCCTATGCTAGTATGATAATTGTTATTGTAGGGAAATTCTACTAAGGGCAAGAACCTATCCCAACTACCTTGTTATTTTAACACACAAGCTTTGAGCATGTCTTCAAGGGTCTGGATGGTTCTCTCAATTTGACCATCTGTTTGCAGATGATAGGTAGTGCTAAAATTTAACCTAGATCCAAAAGCTTTTTGCAAAGCTCCCCAGAACCTAGAGGAGAACCTAGATCTCTATATGATATTATACTTGAGGGGATACCATGCAGTCTGACTATTTCTTGGATGTATAGCTGAGCTAAGTTATCCAATGAATAATTAGCTCTTATGGCCAAAAAATGTGCTGATTTTGTCAACCTGTCCACTATGACCCAAATGACATCATGGCTTGTTTGGGTCCTTAGTAATCCTCTTACAAAATGCATAGATATGTTTTCCCACTTTCATTCTGGGATTTCTAGGGGTTGCAGAGGTCCTGAAGGTTTTTGATGTTTTATCTTGACCTTTAGACATAATAGGCATTGGGACATGTGTTTTGCTATTTCCTTTTTCATGCTTGGCCACCAAAACATCATTTTGAGGTCTTGATACATTTTTATTGCACTAGGGTGAATGATAAACTTGCTTTTATGGACTTCTTCTAAAATCTTTTCCTTGATTTTAGCTTTTCTTAGGACACAAAGTCTATCTTTGAACATAATTGTCCCATCATCAGCCCTTCTAAATTTCTTTCTTTTTCCTAATAGGATTTGTTCCCCTATTTCTTTTAGGTCCTCATCCTCTTCTTGAGCTTCTTTAAGTTGAGTCCTTAGGTCATTATGGATTCCTAACCTATTCAAACATAAACTGTTTAGTAACACAATCACTGCAAGACTCAAATTTCTAAAGCTCACTAAGAGTTCCATTTCTTGTACCATCATACGGGAGACATGCAAAAGTTTTCTACTAAGTGCATCAGCCACTACATTAACCTCACTCGAATAATACTTTAGTTCAAAATCCTAATCTTTTAGGAATTTTATCCACCTTCTTTGTCTCATTTAATTCTTTTTATCAAACAAGTATTTTAAACTTTTATGATCACTAAAGACCTCAAACTTAACACCATAAAAGTAATGACTCCAAATCTTCAATGTAAATACCATTGTTGCTAGTTCCAGATTGTGAGTTAGATAGTTTTCTTCATGTGGTCTTAGTTGCCTTAAAGCATAAGTGACTACTTTTCCATTCTGCATCAAAACACATTCTAACCCTTTCCTTGAGACATCACAATATACCTCAAAGTTTTCTTGAGGATCTGATATTACTAGGATATGTAGTGTGGATAATTTCTCTTTCAATTCTTGGAAATTGTTCTCACACTCTTGTGTTCATTCAAAGGTAAAGCTATTTGAGAAAAACCCTTTATAAACCTTCTATAATACCCTACTAGACCCAAAAAGCTTCTAATTTCAGTTACAGTGATAGGTCGTTCCCATTACAATACTGCCTCCACTTTACTAGGATCTACAGATATCCCTTCACTGAATATCACATGTCTTAGAAATTGCACCTCTTTCATCCAAAATTTACATTTTGATAACTTAGCATACAATTTCTTTTCTTTCAGGATTTCTAAAACTAACCTAAGATGTTCTTCATATTCTTCAATTGTCTTTGAATAAATGAGAATATCATCTATAAAAATAACAACAAATTTATCCAGGTATGGTCTAAAAATCCTGTTCATATAGTCCATAAATAGTGTAGGTGCATTGGTTAGACCAAAGGATATTACACGATATTCATAATGCTCATATATGGTTGTTTAGTCAATTGCACTCTCCATTTTCTTAATTGATTGAGTTTAGTTATGATTTATGAGTTTGGGCTCAATTTGGGCCTAATTGAATTTTTTCAACATTTTTAGGTTTTGACATTGTTTCTGTATTTTGGACATAACTTGAGTTCTAGATATCTGATAATCATGAATTTTACCTTGTAGGAAAGCTAAGAGGAAGCTCTACAATTTTGATGAGCTCGAAGTCTCATTTAGATGTCTAGTGGGCCTAATTTTGCATGTAAGTCAGAATACAAGTTCAGAGACCCTTTGATATTAATTTGGTCATAACTTGAGTTATAGACCTCCAAATTACATGGGGTTTGGGCCAAAATGTTCATAACTAACCCAACTTTGTAACTAATGGGTTTTTAATTAAGTAAAGCCAAAATAAGGGGTAGTTTAGGGGGTGTTAAGTCAGAAACTGAGGCACCTCCCATTTGACATTTTTCTTTCTTCTTTCTAGAACTCTCTTCCTCCTCCTTCTCTCTAATTTTCATTTTCTTCTTCCTTATTCTATTTTTCTAAGTTCTCCCCTTCTCATGAAGAGGTAAAGCCTTTAGATTAATTCAAGAGATTGAACATGCTTGGTTGTTAATCTTGAGATTTCATTTTTAATGTTTAAGTTCATCTATTAATCAAGTTTCTCTTCTTCTTCTTCTCTTTGTTAATTCTGGTTGCTTAATTAGAATTTTCATATGTTAATTGCTTAATTACCATGTGCAAAGAGATGAACTCAGAAATTAAACAAGGCATTGAAGGTGTTTGATGAAATGTTTAACTTGCTTAGATCTTGGCTTTTAAGTTAATTTCGGTTTTGATGAGTGCTTAACTTGTCCAATCTTAATTAATTGAAATCTAGAAGCATTTCTAGTAGAAGATCCATGATCATTGAGAGGCTTCTTAATGTGGTCTAAGACCAAGGACTTGATTAATAATTGAATGGACCTTTAGTAATCAAGGATGGATTGAAATCAAGTTTGGACAATTTTCTTGGATTAGTTGCTTTCTTAATTTTGATTAATTCAAATTCTGTTTGTTGTTTGTTAATTTTGTTTGTTAAATCTGCTTCTTAATTTCGCCTAACCCTCCATTTTAACTTGACTTGATCAAATTGCATTTTATAATTCTTGAGAGACGATCTGGTGTTACTTCCTATGCTGCAAGTTGTAGGCGTAACTTGGTGATAATTTTGGTGAGTTCGGCGCTCGTCACCAACCCACGCCTAGGCGTGACAAATCCACGCCTAGGCGTGGCCTTTGCAGTTTCTCAGGGATCCCAGCTAGAGACATCCATGCCTAGGCATGACAAGTTTAGTTTTTCAGGATTTTCAGACAGAGACCCACACGCCTAGGCATGGCAAGCAGAGGAAGACACATGAGTCATAACCACGCCTAGGCGTGGGAAAAATCCTGGCACACGAGTTTTACCCTTATATTCTGATTTTTGAGGAAAAGAGAGGATCTTTTGTTTTTACAAAGTACGAAATCCCTAAAGCAAGTGGGAGGAAGAGGAACTCTTGGAAGATGGAAGTGATTCAAGTGAAGAATGAAGATCAAGGAGGAAGATCAAGCATTGGATTCTCACTATTCTTGTTCATTCTTTTCCTTTTCTCTCTTTATTTGTAATTTGATGAGTTTCTTAAATTCCTTAGTTTGCTCTTCTTTTATGATGTGTAACTAATCTCTAATCTAGGGGTTCTCTAGGATCTTGCTATGGATTTGATTATCTTGTAATTAGTAGAGTATCCTTTCAATGAAATTGGTTTTGTTCATCCATATCTATGCTTAATGCTTGTTATTGATTGGCCATCAATGGCATGATTTTAATATTCCAATTGAACTAGAAATAGGGTGTTGTGAATATGGATATGGTATGGTTGATGTATGTTCAATTACATTCTATTAGTTTGGGTGTGTTGATGGACACATACCCTTTGGTCGTGCATGATAAGTGTTTGATAAATAGTCTCAATGTGTGATTCTTATGCTAGCTCACATGGACACATAGTGGATTAGATAAGTCTCACATGGGTAATTGTCCTAAACATAGGCTCTTATCTATTGATGGTTATTAGCCAATAAATATCATTTCATTGATATGTGCTTGTTAATTACAATTATTCATTGAAGTAGTAAATGAATAGGGACCCTTAGGCTTTAATCATTCTAGTATTCTCTTGTGGTATTGGTGTTTGGTGTTTTCTTATTTTATTTTTTTTAAGTTGTTATTTTAATTACAATTCATTCTTACATTTCAATTGCTTGGATAAAATATTGTGGAATTTGATTAAGTTTTAGCATTGTTCTAATTGTCAATCCCTTAGGACACAATACTCTAACTCTTACATATATATTTCTTGTCGACCCATGCGCTTGCGAATTTACGAACCTCAAAAAGTTTTTGGTGCCATTGTCGGGGATTGAGTTTAGATTTTGTGTTATTTCTTACATCTGTTCACAATTCTTATTTCAAGTTTTGTTTGTTTTGTTTTGTATTTTTTTTATTTTCTAGTACTTTGCTCTTGCATACAAAGAACTCAAGGTGTATCTCGATTTCCTTACGATCCTAAGATCGATAGGACTTTTCGTAGATTGCTAAGAGAACAACAAGTACCAGCACAAGCATCAACTTTGGTTAACAAATCTGAGATGGCGGAGGAAACAAATGCTGAAAGACCCTTGAGGGAGTATGCCACCCCAAATGCTAGAGAAATCCGATCTAGCATTAGACGACCAGTTGTCCAAGCACAAACTTTTGAGATCAAGCCTGTAATTATTTAGATGGTTCGGAATAATGTGCAATTTGGAGATTTACCCCATGAAGATTCTAATGCTCATCTAGCCAACTTCTTGGAGATATGTGATACTTTCAAGCACCAAGGAATAACTGATGATGCGGCTCACTTAAGGCTCTTCTCTTTTTCCTTAAGAGATAGGGTTAAGGCATGGCTTCAATCCTTACCTGAGCATTCCATCACTACTTGGGAAGAGCTAGCTCAGAAGTTCTTAGATCGATTCTTTCCTCCCATGAAGGCAATGAAGTACATAAATGACATCTTGTCCTTCAAGAAATTTGAAGAAGAAACTTTATATGAAGCATGGGAGTGATTTAAAGATTTGATAAGGAAGTGCCCCCATCATGGTATAGCAACATGGATGTTGGTACACACTTTCTACAATAGCTTGACTACATCCATTCGATCTATCATCGATGCAGCAGCTGGAGGAGCGCTTATGAGTAAGACTGTGGATGCAACCTACAACCTTTTGAAAGAGATGGCTAATAATAATTATCAGTGGCTAGTAAAGAGAGTTGCGCTGAGGAGAGTGGCAGTTGGGATACATGAAGTTAATGCTCTCACATCACTTTCTGCTCAAGTGGCAGCACTCTCTAAGAAGTTTGACACCATAGCAGTCAACTCAGTTACAAGTGGAGCTAATATCACAGCTGAGATTTGTGATCATTGTGGGGATCGTCACTATACTACAAATTGTATGGCTAGCTTGGAGAGTGTACAATATGCTAGTCAATTCCGTCAACCAGGTCACAATACTGATTTTGGTAATACTTATAACCCCAGTTGGCGGAACCATCCTAATCTCTCATGGGGTGGAAATGTTCAAGGCTCTTCCTCATCTTATCAACATAATCAAGCACCTCATGCTCCTCCAGGTTTTCAACAACAGAGCCCCCTTCAAGCCCAAACTTCAACATCGACTTCAACTTCCAATTTAGAGAAGATGTTTGCTCAGTTTATGATCAGTCAACAAGATTACATGACCAAGACTGATTCAAGGCTAGCATCTCATGATGCATTAATGCAAAGCCAAGCAACTTCATTGAGGAATCTTGAGAGTCAAGTGGGCTAACTTGCCCAAGCTCTAAATAACAGGCCCCTAGGGAATTTCCCAAGTGACACCATAAATAATCCTAAGGGTACCCCTAACAAGCAGTGCAAGGCTATATCATTGAGGAGTGGGAAGGAAATTGAAGGGAATCCCTAGAGTAAACTTCTTAAAGAAGAAGTTGAGGCACAAGATGAAGTAGTTGTGAGCAAAGAGGTTGAGAAGAATGAGAAAATTATAAAGGGAAAAGTTGAAGACATAAAGAAGAAGGACAAGCCTTATACACCACCACTACCTTTTCCCAACCAGCTAGTTAAACAGAAGCTTGATGCTCAATTCAAAAAGTTCTTGGAAATTTTCAAGAAACTTCACATTAACATACCATTTACTGAGGCTTTAGAACAAATGCCTAGTTATGTGAAGTTTATGAAGGACATTTTGTCCAAGAAGAGAAAACTTGGGGATTATGAGACTGTAGCTCTCACAGAGGAGTGTAGTGCCATATTACAAAACAAGCTACCTCCCAAGTTGAAAGACCCAGGGAACTTCACCATTCCATGCACCATCGGGAGTCAGTACTTTGAACAAGCTTTGTGTGACCTAAGGGCAAGCATAAACTTGATGCCTCTATCCATCTTCCAACGGCTAGGTTTGGGGGAGGTGAAGTCAACTTTGGTTATTTTGCAACTAGCTGACTGTTCCCTTACTTACCCTAAGGGAATCATAGAAGATATCTTGGTCAAGATGGACAAGCTTATCTTTTTAGCCGATTTCATCATCTTGGACATAGAGGAAGACGACAATGTACCTTTGATTTTTGGGAGACCTTTCCTAGCTACCGGTAAGACTATGATTGATGTGCAAAAAGGTGAGCTCATTATGCAAGTCAATGATAAAAAGGTAACTTTCATATTTACAAATCCATGAAATCTCCAACTGATCATGAAGAATGCTCCTACACAGGTATGATTGATCCAGTAGTCAATGATGCATTTCATACTAGTTCTACCAATGATTCCCTTGTTTTGGCTTTGATATCTATATGTGAGCACATAGAGAAGGATGATGTTATGGAATGTATTAAGCTACTGAATTTTTTAGGAGTCCAAGCTTTGAACCCTTGACTGCAAAGTCTAGCCAAGACTATAAATAAGGCACTTATTGGGAGGCAACCCAACTTCGTAACCCTATCTCTTAGCTAGGACAATTTCATGAATGATTTAGAGTTTTCCTTTATAGTTTAATTATGTTTTTGATAGCTTAAAAAAAAAAAAGGGATCGAGGGTTGTGGGGATTATGCATTAAGTTGATGAGTGTGGCAAGTTGAATTTGTGCATGCCTAATTTCTGATTTGAATATTTGATGATTGTGTGGATCAAATATACACCTCACTGCTTGGGAACTCACTCGTAAAAATTCAGAATATTGTGCTTACACTTACTGCCATAACTTTGTATGAGAGAATGTCCCTGTTGCATGTGTGGTGGGTTCTGGAATATGAATGAAATGCATGATTGGAGAAATTTATGATTGGCATGTGTGAAGTCTATTTACATCTTAGAAGCTTGTCTGATTCCCTTTTGAGGCAAAATCCTAGGCAATGTTTTTTTTTCAAGGAAATGACTAGGGCACTTGTTTGGACCGATTGAGCTTTTCAAGCCAGCCTTGATTGAATGATATCCCTAGTACCCCTTTTAAAGCCTAATGTGAGTGTGTGTGACCTGATTTTTCCTTCTTTAACCTTAATCTCTACACCCTCTTAAACCATTCTTGTGAAAGAAAAATCTCTTCCCCTCATTACAGGTCCCTTGTTGAGCACATGATTGAGCAGTTCTGTTGCTTTGAGCCATAGTGTTTTGCATGATGCTAAGAATCCAAGAATTTGTGGGTACCAACTTTCATTCAAAAATGATTCAAAAAAAAAAAAGAAATGAAAGAAAAATAAGAAAGAAAGAAAGTAAATAAGTGGGTTGTTATGTAAATTGAAGCCCTTTTGATTATGTGATGAGAAAATGATGAGAAAATGGAATAAAAAAAGTTGATTCTTCAACTTGGATTTTGTTTGTGCATCTACATGCTTGGCTTGATTCAATGGAAGTAGTTGATTATGTGTTTGATATTTGAATTTAAATCTTTTCCCTTCTTTCTTAGCCACTACCCTTAGCCTTACATTACAAGCTTAAAAGACCCTCATGATCTTTGAATCTGTCTTGCCTATATTAGTGGAGAAAGAGATGAAGGACATTCTTTTGAGAGTACATGTGCATTTTATAAATTCATTCATCTTGCTCTTCATGATTAGGAAATGGTCTTAAACACATGGGCTTGGGAATTCTTTCATGGATAAAAATGGCATTCAAGGGCAATCATGATAGTTGAGAATTTTTTGCATGTGTGGACCTTGTTGTGAGGTTGAAATGTGGTTTCTGAGGGTATGAATGATAATTGGAAGTTGGAATTGCCTTAGTCATTTTGCCTTATATTTCCTAACCTTTGGATTGGATTGTATTCCCTTTTCCTTTGCTTGGATTAGTTTGCTCGATGACTAGCAAAACTTTAGGTTTGGGGGTGTGATAACTTCAGAAAATGAAGTTAATTCACTTGAATTTGATTGTATTTGAGCATGCTATCCTTAAGTTTTCAAGGCTATAGGTTCAATTATTGCATGACTTTGGTGAATTAAACTTGTTAATTCAAATGATTAAGAATTGAATTTTTGAGGATCTTATTTATGGAAGTTGGATGGATTATGGTTTGATGGACTTTAGCATTGTTTTGACACAGGTATCAATGATGGGAAAAGCCTTGGAAGGGATAAAGAAAGTGAAGAGAAACTCAAATTGTGAAGAAAACATCAAGGGAAGATGCTGTCAACCCACACCTAGGCATGATAAATGTAACACCCTAATACAGATATCCAGATATATCCTAGATAGACAGAGATATATAAAGATAACCAGTACTAGAGATGTCACTTCTATACTACATACTAACATATATCTATAATCACAACTGAGTAATTATAGAAAGCCTTGAGAGATTGCGGAAAAACTTAAACTCATACATATATATATACAAACTTAGCCACCGAGGCTTATTGTAATACATATAACATAAAACTTACAGAACAAACATAAACTTATTACATAAGTTCTGTCTACTTAAAGCAATAAAAACTATTATAGTCTTCATGCTTTATCTTCTCATCCTTGGCAAGGTTTGCATCTCTCGTACTGCACCTTTATCTTTATCGGTGACTGTGATGCACTGCATCTCGAACCTCAGCATCTGGATTTACATGGAATAGCAATTTAACATTCTCGGTAAAAGCAATTCCAATACCAGTTCTCTATAACATTGTATATAACAAATATATAACAAATGCTATAATTCTAACTTAGGAGCTTTGTCCCCTTTTCTCATAACTTAGGAGTTTCCTCCTCTATTTTCATAACTTAGGAGTTGCCTCCTCTTTTCTCATAACTTAAACACTTTCTAATAGTGTGATAACAATCAAGAGTGAACACACTGCTAATATATACAGCGCCCATACATCTGTACATACCAACAGTGACGGACAATGCCCATACAACGTCCGTAAATGCAATGCTAATGATATGTAATGAATATGCCTAAGGAATCCTAAGTGCATGTGAATGAAATGCAAATGCAGAGTTTTGATTTGGAGCGAAAGAATTTGCTAGGAACTAGTCAGTATATCATCTAGTGGTAAATAGAGGAAACCTCATCCTCACCTTACACGTATCCCGGCTCATTGAGAAATTCGGCTTCATCCTTGCTCAAAGAGCGTCTCGGATTTCCCACTTATCTCCTTAGGCCTTGGCACATCGAGACATCGGGTTATGTCCTTTCTCAAAGTCCTTCGGACACCCATCTATCTCCTTTTTGCCTTCATGATTAACATCAAAGGATACTCACTAGATCGATCCTACTTGACTAATTCATAGACTTTCGTACATACTTATATACTTAGTTCCTCTCGAGCTAAGCATATTCTAGTCTTCTTATGTTTACCCCGTGTGATGAGGAGAATCAGAACCTCATACTATATGTAACCTTAGCACTTGGTTAGGAATACTTGTTCCCTTAGGAACTTCTCGATCCCTTACCTCCCGGCTGAATGACCTCACGTCATATAACGTTACATTCTCGTGGTAAACATTACTAAACTATGTCTCTTACTTGTACCTAAACTTCACCTCATCACTCCTTTCTCTTAAGTGATCTCTAATGCAACCTTACGTTGCTTGAGGTGTTAGGTACTTACCTTTGGCGAACCACTAATCTTGGTTGCCCTAAGGTCCTTTCTCTTCATCTTCACACTAGCTTAACTCTCTAGTGTGTGAAGAGCTCAAGTTTATGTTTATCTCTTACATAAACACCATCTTACTCTTTTCTATAGACTCAACTCATCCTAGTGAAAGAGTCTATCTTAACTAATGCCTCATCTAACCTTGCTTAAGGAACCGAGAGCATTTCTCTAAAACTTTGCATAATTAACTCCACTTTGTCTAAAGAGAGTAGTTCATGCATCTAACTTTCCTTTTCTATCACACTTCGGTGGTAGCGTATACTACACTTGTGTGCTAACATACTTATTCTAAACTCAACTTCCATGCTTTACTTGCATCTAAGGAAGTATCTTCTCTTTATCTTGTACTTCTAACTCATCTTAACTTATACTTGAGTTGTTGTACATTTCTGTTCTACTTTCTCGCTATCTTTATCTTGTACTTCTAACTCATCTTAACTTATACTTGAGTTGTTGTACATTTACGTTCTACTTTCTCGCTTATGACATCTTCTTAGTCATAATTCCTCTTCTTGTGTATTTAACAATGTACTAAGTCTCACTTAACTTGAGACTAAGTACCTATACGTCCCCTCTCGTGGAACTCATACACAATCTTATCTCCACTCATGTAATCTAACTCTAGAGTGGCTCTTACTTGAAACTCTTTGTTGCCTAAGCTTCTAGGTACCTTCCTAAGGTAATCCACTATTCTTGGATTTCCTAAGGTTCATACCTTTCTCATCATTCTCTACTAGAGTGAATACTATTATTCATCTCTATTGCACTATCTCATCACATCTTAAGTGATATCAGTTGCAACATTAAGTTGCCTAAAGTGTAATATCATTACTTAAAGCAAACCTTTCCTTTAGGATGCTTAAAAGCCTATGCTTTCTCATACTTGATGGATAGATATTTTCCACTTGAAAATATCCCATCTTGTGCCTTAACACACTTAGGAAACATGTCTTAATGATTCCCTTAACTATGGCACCTCAAAGCATCCAAAAACATCATTTTGGAGCTTCAGGATCTCATGCCGCGACAATTTGCACGCCGCGGCGCCTCTCTCAGGGCTACTGCTGGGCTAATTTTTAACCTCACGCCGCGGCATGCTTCCTCCACGCCGCGGCATTCCCGGCGAAAACTCTCGCGGCTGCGGCGTGACTATCTCCACGCCGCGGCGCCATGGCAGTAACCCTGTTCAGAGAATTCTGCAACATGCGGGTTTCTTTGCTCTATTGATCATTTCTGCTGATTCCAAGCCATCTCAATCCAAATAAGTAATTCTAAGTCCCTAATCAATTCTTTAACATTTAGGAACATCAATTACTCTCTTAAATCTCTTAATTTGGATTATGGCTAGAATTCTTCATTCTTTAACTTAAGGCTCACTTTGTGATTCAAGGGTCTTCTTTCTTAAGTTGATGTTATAGACAAGTCATAAATGACCCAAGGAACACTTCTATGCAAGCCAAACTCTTCTAACATCTCTAAAACTCAAATTAGCATATTATGTATCTATATGCATACATAGAGAATAGAGATGAATAAAAGCTCTAAACCCCTACCTCTTGAAGATTGAAGCCTTGAATCTTGAAGCTTGATCTTCCTCTTCCCTTCTTCTTCCCTTCTCTCCTCTCCCCTTTCTCTCTTTTCTTCTCTGGTTTTCGGTTTCTCTTTCTCTGCCGAGGAGAACCAAATATAAAGGGGAAGGGACGTGCGAGGGAATTACGGGAAAAGATTAATACCGAAACTTCTATCTCTATGGATACCCGAATCATGCTAATTCGAGTTTCCACGTTTTCCAACAACCTTAGAATAAATCATAAGATTCATCTAAGTTGTTGTTTCTCTTTCTCATTATTTTCTATATCTCAAGCTAGGGATCAATCTGCATTAAAAGCACAACCCGTATGCCTAAAAATACCAAACTGACTCTGATTCTCTTGAAACTTTTACCACATCTTATTTGGCTTATTTGTGACCTAGAAATAAACTCTCTATGTTTATTTCTCTTAACTTAGCAACTTATGCTATTATCTGAGTCATTTTAAGCCATTTTACAACTTTTATGTTGCAACTAAGTGCCTAAATGAACTCAGATTGTCACAAAACTTGACTGACATGCTAAACAAGTTAAATGCTACCTTTCGTAACCATTTACCAGTCTAACATGTACTTAAGGGTATTACAATAAATCCATGCCTAGGCGTGACCTTTCTAGCTTCTCAAGGATCCCAGCCAGAGACATCCACGCCTAGGCGTGGCAAGTTCAGTTTTTCAGGATTTTCAGACAGAGACCCACACGCCTAGGCTTGGTGAAGTTACGCTTAGGCATAGCAAGTAGAGGAAGACACGTGATTCATAACCACGCCTAGGCGTGAAAAAAATCCTGGCACACGAGTTTTACCCTTATATTCTGATTTTTTAGGAAAAGAGAGGATCTTCTATTTTTACAAAGCACGAAATCCCTAGAGTAAGTGGGAGGAGGAGGAACTCTTGGAAGATAGAAGTGATTCATGTGAAGAATCACGATCAAGGAGGAAGATCAAGCATTGGATTCTCACCATTCTTGTTCATTCTTTCCCTTTTCTCTCTTGATTTGTAATTGGTAGGTTTCTTGAATTCCTTAATTTGCTCTTCTTTTATGATGTGTAATTAAACTCTAATCTAGAGGCTCTCTAGGATCTTGCTATAGATTTGATTATCTTGTAATTAGTAGAGTATCCTTTCAATGAAATTGGTGTTGTTCATCCATATCTATGGTTAATGCTTATTATTGATTGGCCATCAATGTCATGGTTTTAATATTTCAATTGAACTAGAAATAGGGTATTGTGAATATGGATATGGTATGGTTGATGTATGTTCAATTACATTCTATTGGTTTGGGTGTATTGATTAACTAAGGGGATGGATACATATCCTTTGGTCATGCATGACAAGTGTTTAATAAATGGTCTTAATGAGTGATTCTTATGCCAGCTCACATGGACACATAGTGGATTAGATAGGTCTCACATGGGTAATTGTCCTAGACATAGGCTTTTATCTACTGATGGTTATTATCCAACAAATATCATTTCATTGATAGGTGCTTGTTAATTGTAATATTTCATTGAAATAACAAGTGAATATGGACTCCTAGGCTTTAATCATTCTAGTCTTCTCTTGCAGAATTGGTGTTTGGTGTTTTCTTATTTTATTTCTTTTAAGTTGTTATTTTAATTACAATTCATTCTCACATTTCGATTGCTTGGATAAAATATTGTGGAATTTGATTAAGTTTTAGCATTGTTCTAATTGTCAATCCCTTGGGACACGATACTCTAACTCTCATATATATATTGCTTGTCGGCCCATGCGCTTGCGGATTTACGGACCTCAACAAGAGGCCAAAGATGATTCTTGAACATTCAACACATTTCTATCATCTTCCTAAAGCAAAGCTAAGCCAAAAACTCTCTCATTTTCTCTCCATCATAAACTACAGCTAAGAGGCCAAAAACACACTTCCAAACCTCAATAATTCTAACCAACCTCACTTCTTGAATCCTTATACCATATTAAGACACTTTATAGTTGTGATCAACAACTAGTTCTATCATCTTCTATCTTTTCTTCAAGCTTAAAGTTTGAAGGTTTTTGAGGTGAAGTCTTTGATCTTCATTTTTAATCTTGTTTCAAAGTTCTAAACCATGATTTGAGCATGGTTATCTTAGTTTAAAGCCTTGGATGTTAATATTGGTTGTTTTCATTGTTTTTAAGTTCAAGTTAGTGGTGAAAGCTTGGAGCAAGAAGCCAACCAAGGAGCCTTAGACATCATCCAAGGTAAAAGGGAGATTTAACCTCACTAACCGTTCATGGTTGTGAGAGACTAAATTTGTGATTTGTTGGTGGGAAATCCATGTGAGGATTTGTTCACCTTGTGGTGTCAATTAATTATTTGTGTTTGCTTTGGTTATGAGCTTTTATTATTTATGCTTGTTTTATAGTATGTGATTTTATTGCTTTGATTTATGCATGAACTTGATAGAATAGATTATTGATGATTGATGTATGTAATATGATGTGAATCATGTTGGAAAGGAAACAATTTTTGGTCTCCAATTGACCATGAGGCTCACGACCTCTATACCTCCAAATGGGTATACCAAGTTAGAAATTATTTTATGAATAAGGAAGTTAGATGATTAGGAAGTAAATAAGAGAAATTAAAAGGAATTTTGGTTCCAAAGACCACTTGACTCACGGCCATAAGGCTTAATTTGGATAACCTAGTGCAAAAATGATTTATTAATGATAAACTTAGTTGATTAGGTGAAATGAAATAAATGAAAGTTTTATAAAATGGAAACAAGAAATAAATAAATTTTATTATTCCACAAATGATGATTTTTGGTAATAATGTTAGAAATTAGGGTTTTAAAGTGAAGTAGTAACTTAAGGTATTTTGTTATAAAGGATTGTTAGTAAAATAAATGGAATTTTTTTATTAAATTAAAGTAATACAGATTTTGAGAAAAACGACAGAAAATATTATTTAGATATGTTTTATTAAGAAAAATAAGAATTTGAAGTTCAAATTATGTTTAAACTTAGAAAGTTTTAAAATTAAATTTAGAATATCAAGAAAGATTTTATACAGTGAAAAATAGTAGAAAAACCTTATGCGTTTCAAAAACGTGAATTTTTGAACTACACTATTTAGAAAAGGTCAAAATATTTTTATGCGATTTAGAAAATGTTGAAAAATATTTAAGCGATTTGAAAACGTGACAGAAATGTTGCGCGATTGTAAAAACACGATAAAATGGCTACGCGATTGAAAATACAGTAGGAATAATATTGGGCCAATGTAGTGGACCCGAAATTGAGTTGTGACTTTGGCTTGCAATTGGCTTATTATGCATTAATCATGTATTGTGAAAATCCGATAGACTATGTTAAGCCGATGGTCAAGGAGTTGAATTACACCTTAGTGCGGGTGCGATAAGCATAGTGTAGGTCACTTGTTGACCTTGGGGGCATCAGGGCACGAGTTTTCCACAATGGGCAGCTAATAGCCTCACTGTACCGTGGATTAGACTGATGCAACGCATTGACAATCCAGACCAAGACACTATTTTTAATCAAGATCTGGTATAAACTGTCGTGTATAATGCCTGATGTGCACATTGATGAAAATTATAGCATTTGGTCTGAGACAGCCATGATACAGATAGATCTTCCAGATCATTCTCTTTGACTTGTGTTTAGCTCCATGGAGTAGGAAATTAGGTCAGTATGCATGGGCATAGTCTGTATATATATATGTTGTTGTGATATTTTATTTGTTAATATTGATTGATACTTGATGCCATGATTATATTCATTGTTTGCTATATTTGTATGACATTTATGTTTCTTTACTGCTATGTTGGTAATGATATAGGTGATCTCACCTCTTTGTATGTTATTCTTGTGTTATATTATGTTGGTAAAGAAGGTGAAGAATGTGAGGAAGAATAACATCTGTATTGTTTAGGTTGATTTTTGAGTCTTTGTATGGCATCGGGACGCGAGCTGATTAGTTTTGTAAGAGTACAATTTAACGATGACATTAGTGCATAGAACTTCAATTAGGAAGCGGAGTGTGTGACATACTGAGGAGATGCGTCTGTGTTTATTAGCAGGACCTGGCAGGAGGTCGCTATTTTTATTTTTACTATTAGTTATGTTTAGAGTTTAGCATGCCTCTTAGAGATCTCTGGGGTGATATCTATTATACCATGAGGGAGGACTCTGAGGTCTTATCCGCTCGGACTCTTTTTCGTCCAATCTTACCCCGTTTGAAGGATTTGACTAATGAGGAATTTGAGAAGGAAAAGGATCCATCTGAGGACCCAATTCCCTAGGCATGAACTTAGGTCAGTCTATAGTTGCAGTAGTAGTTGTATATATTTATTTTGAGGACTTCAGTCTTATGTATTAAAGTTTATCACTAACTTATATTATGTACATGATGTATACTATTCAATGATGTTGTTTGGTATTTTGATATTCAAGTAAGTTTACATTATAAGTCAAAAGAAATTTTATAACTCGTATTATTATATTAAATAATAATAAATTATTTACAATTTGGGTATAGTTTAACAATAATTGATCAAAAAATGTGATACCCTACGGTGGGTGTTATATTAGTTGGTATCAGAGCAGGGCCTCTCCCAGTACGATGTAGTTTGGAGACGAACCATGCGAAAGCTGGTGGGCATGTGACACCCGGGGCCGACGAGGGCGGGGAGTGGTCGCTAGTGCAAAAAGATGAAGCATAGACAAGGAGCGGTTCCTGGCAGACTTTTAGGCGAAGAGACACATGAATGAACTGAATACACACTGGAATGAGAGAGATTCAGAGACTGTACATGTATAGGACTATATAGTTGAGGATGACTTAA
Organism: Ormosia emarginata; assembly: GCA_029884605.1. Classification (NCBI taxonomy): domain Eukaryota; kingdom Viridiplantae; phylum Streptophyta; class Magnoliopsida; order Fabales; family Fabaceae; genus Ormosia; species Ormosia emarginata. Next base: position 8,997,009 of record JAQQTP010000083.1, on the reverse strand, counting down.
AGGAATTGATTAGCACCATTTATATCAACAAGATGCATTTTCTTTTCGGGAGCCAAGAACATAAGTACTCCATGTTTAAGCATGCTTGACATAGAACACTTGTGGGATGGGTGACCTCCTGGGAAGTTTCCTAGGATGCGTGTGAGTGAGGACAAAGCACATTAAAAAGATCTGTGTTGATTTGTAGGGACACTCATCAATCCTGCAGGCAGTCCTGAGACATTACAAATGGTATCAGAGTCCAAGTTAGAGTCTTTTGGGTTTGTGGTTAGGTCTGTCTTGTTTGTGTTGTGTGATTCTCTGTGTTTGGTTTCTGAAAGGAAATAATACTGTTTGAAATGATTGTACTTGACTTTTATTTTGTATTGTTTAGTTTGATTTCAGAGAAAACAATGGTTGACGGTCGAGGTGGACGTATGAATGCTGCACGTGACAATAAGAGTATGGTTGCGGCTGTAGAAGCAATGCAAAGGATGGCAGATGTCATTGTACAACAAAATCAAAAAGCTGCTTAGCAACAAGAAGTAACTACGGAAACTCAGAATCTGTCAGAGTTTTGCCGAAATAATCCACCACAATTCAGAGAAGAATTTGAACCGGAGAAGGCAAATATTTGGATCAAAGAATTAGAAAAGATATTCCGAGGTATAGGTTGTATCGATGAGAGAAAGGTAACTTACGCTACCTTTATGCTTGTCGAGGACGGCGAAGACTGGTGGGCTGGAATGCAAAGATTGTTGGAGGTAGAAAGAAGGGCGATCACTTAGGAAATTTTTAAGACCAAGTTCCTGGAAAAGTATTTTCTAGCCAGTGCTAGACATACTAAGGAGATGGAATTCCTTGGTCTGTGACAAGGTGTAATGTATGTTAGTGAATACGCTGCAAGATTTGAGAGATTGTCAAAGCTTTCGAGGTACTTCTAGCTACAGTCGGACGAGGAATGCAAGTGCCAGAAATTTGAAGAAGGTTTAAGGCACGATTTGAAAATAGCAGTGTTATATTTGGGAATAGAGCAATTCCCAGCTCTATTAGATAAGTGTCGTTGAATTGTGGAGTTGGACCAGCATCGAGACACTAGAAACCGGAACTTTGGACCTACTTGGTTCCAAAGAAGAAGGAGTAATAATGGCAACCGTTATCAACAGAAGTCGTACGTAAGACCACCGGGAAATCAAACTCAGCAACAATCGTATGGGGGAGGTTCTGGTGGCAACAAGTTTGGTCAAGCTGGGACGTCTTCATCTAAATGTCTTAAGTGTGAGAAGGACCACCTGACAAAAGATTGCACAATCAAGGGGATTATATGCTTTAGATGTGGAAAACCTGGATATGTTTCAAAGGACTTCAATCAACCAAAAGCCAAACCCTCTGTGGGCAACGTACGTGTTGCAAGACCCTAGGCGGGTGGAAGAGTGTACACAATGAGCGGAGATGAAGCCTCTAAATTTGAGGATTTGATTATGGAGGAATGTGCTATTGAAGGTAATCCTTTAACTGTGCTATATGATTCAGGAGCGACCTATTCTTTCACTGCTTGTGATTATGTGGATCATTTAGGACTATCTGTGTCTACATTGCCTTATGATTTGAGTGTTTCTACTCCTATTGATAAGCCTGTAATTACTACAAAAGTTTGCTTAAATTGCCCTGTTTGTGTTAGGGATCAAATTTTCTATATTGATTTGATCTGTTTACCTCTTGCAAAGATAAATGTAATTTTAGGAATAGATTAGTTGTCTTCTAACCATATCTTGTTATATTATTCCAATAAGACATTAGTCTTTCCCGGGGCTAAGAATTATGGATTCCTAATGGCTAATCAAGTCAAAGCTTATTTGAAGTAAGAATCTCAAGGATACTTATTGTTGTCTTCCTTGGAAGTCCAAAGTGAAGAAGATGTGAAAGATATTTTCGTGGTCAATGAGTTTCCTGAAGTCTTTCCTAACAATATACCTAGATTACCACTAACAAGAAAGATCGAGTTTACTGTTGATCTTGTACTAGAAGTTGGACCTATATCAATGGCGTCATATCGGATGTCGCCGTCAGAGTTTGCAAAGCTCAAGAAACGGTTGGAGGAATTATTGGAGAAGCAATTCGTGAGACCTAGTGCGTCACCATGGGGAGCCCTAGTACTGTTGGTTAAGAAGAAGGATGAGACTTCTCGCCTATGCGTAGACTATCGATAGTTGAATAAGATCACAATTAAGAATTAAGAATAAGTATCCTCTTCCTAGGATAGATGATTTGATGGATCAATTGTAGGGAGCCGTTGTATTTTCCAAGATTGACTTACATTATGGTTGTCACCAGATTCGTGTAAAGGTGGAGGATATTCCCAAGATAGCATTTCGAACGTGTTATGGGCATTACGAGTATCAAGTGATGTCGTTTGGTGTGACGAATGCACTTGCAATATTCATGAATTTCATGAATAGGATTTTTCGTTCTTACCTAGACAGATTTGTCGTTGTCTTTATTGACGACATTCTGATCTACTCTCGATGTCAGGAGGAACATGTTGAACATCTCAGAGTGGTTCTCCATATTTTAAAGGAGAATAAGTTATTCACTAAGTTGTCCAAATGTAAATTCTGGTTGAACGAAGTTTAGTTTTTGGGGCACATGATTTTGGAGGAAAGAATTGAAGTTGATGTGTCAAAAATTGAAACAGTTCTTCAGTGGGAAAGGCTGAAGACTGTATCGGAGATTCGTAGTTTCATTAGATTAGCTGGTTACTATCGATGGTTTATTGAGGGGTTTTCCAAGACAGCAGGACCTCTCACTCAACTTACACAAAAGAATTAACTTTTTGCATGGACTGATGCATACGAGGAAAGTTTTCAAGAGTTGAAAAGACGATTGACTACTTCGCCAGTGTTGATTCTACCTGATCCTAATGAAACTTTTGAAGTGTATTGCGATGCTTCGTATCAAGGATTAGGTTGTGTACTTATGCAAAATCGAAAGGTTGTGGCATATGCTTTGAGGCAATTAAAGGTGCATGAGAGGAATTATCTCACTCATGATTTAGAATTGGCAGCTGTTGTATTTGCGCTGAAGGTTTGGAGACATTTTCTTTTTGGAGCAATATTCAATGTCTACAACCATCATAAGAGCCTAAAGTATTTGTTTGACTAGAAAAAAGTTGAATATGAGGCAGAGGTGATGGTTAGAATTTTTGAAGGACTATGATTTTCAACTTCAGTATCATCCCGGAAAGGTAAATGTCGTAGCAGATGCCTTGAGTAGAAAGATGCTTAGTGTTTCTGCTATGATGATCAAGGTGTAGGTGATCTCACCTCTTTGTATGTTATTCATGTATTGTATTTATGTTAGTAAAGAAGGTGAGGAAGGTGAGGAAGAACAACATCCGTATTTGTTTAGGTTGATTTTTGAGTCTTTGTATGGCATCAGGATCCGAGCTAATTAGTCTTGTAAGAGTACAATTTAACGATGACATTAGTGCATGGAACTTCAATTGGGAAGCGGAGCGTGTGACATACCGAGGAGATGCGTTTGTGTTTATTAGCATGACCTGGTAGGAGGTTGTTGTTTTTACTTTTACTGTTATGTTATGTTTTGAGTTTAACATGCCTCTTAGAGATCTTTGGGGTGATATCTATTATGCCCTGAGGGAGGACTCCGAGGTCTCATCCGCTTGGACTCCTTGTCATCCAATCTTACCCCGTATGAGGAATTTGACTAACGAGGAATTTGAGGAGGAGGAGGATCCATTTGAGGACCCAACTCCCTAGACATGAACTTGGGTCAGTCTATAGTTGCAGTAGTAGTTGTATATATTTATTTTGAGAACTTCAGTTTTATGTATTAAAGTTTATCACTAACTTATATTATGTACATGATGTACATTATTCAATGATGTTGTTTGGTATTTTGATATTCAAGTAAATTTACATTATAAGTCAAAAAAAAATTTATAACTCGTATTATAATATTAAATAATAATAAATTATTTACAATTTGGATATAGTCTAACAATAATTAGTCAGAAAATGTGATACCCTAGAAAATGTGATACCCTACCGTGAGTGTTACACTTATTGAAAAGACTCAAATTTTACTTAAAGCATTGATCCAAGAATAACCCATAAATTAATGGTGGTCAACAATAAAAAGGCACTGAATACATAATTAATGATAATTTTATGATTGACCCATGAGGAAACCAACGTAGGTTGGTTCGTTAACATAAATAGACTTAATACAAGAAAGGTGGCTTGAAACATTTGATTGTTAATTTTCCATACGAATTCTAATTTTAGAACTAAACCATAATCCACAAACCACGATTCAATGTAACTTTGGCATCATTCATCTCAACAAGTTTTACAATAAACCCATTTAAAAAAAAAATCAATCTCAAGAGAAAACATGAAATTTACAGCTATAATTAGGATTAAAGTTATCCCAATACCAATGATAGAATTTTGATTCAAACTAATTAACATGTCAAAATTCTTAAATCTCTTTAATCTCAAATTATGACATGTATAAAATATAATATACTAAAAATTGAGTTATAAAATCACTTGAAAATGGCAAATATGAATGTGGTCATGTTCGATCTTGAAAAGGGAATCACAAACAGTGCGTGTGTGTAGAGCAGAGAAACTATTTGCATTTCCTATATGCGCACAAAATTCTTGTGGCCTCAATAGGACAACCACAATACATATATGATGAGAATATGAGTCTCTTTTTGTATTTACAATATAAATTAACTTACCAATCATAAAAAAACACATACACAAAGCCAAAAAATCTAAAACAAACATTATCCACATGAGTTTAAGTGCTTATAAGAACTCAATAACAAAATTAATCATACATGGACTAAATCAACAGATACTCCACAATATTTGACATTCAATTAATCTAAGTTTTAAAAAATTAATAATTATGTTAGTCTACACATATTAAAAATAATCTAATAATTTCTACATTCAGTCCTAGCACCACCTAGCGGCTTGACCCATTTCAAAACTTGGAGTTTGAGTTTGAGAGAAGGAAATTGATCAAAGTTGGTGTTAGATCTTAGATGGAACAAAAAGGATAAAAGGATGTTAGATAAAAATAATAATCAGGACTCTATTCATGTTTCTAATAACCTATACGTCTTATATGAGCAACAGCAACATTGTTTAAGGTATCAATATTGCTACTCAAGCATCTCAATATTAATTCTACTGAACCAGCTCAAATGGTACATGTTTGATGCAAATCATATGCGAGCAAGTTACCGTAATAGGTTTTATATAATTGATGGCTGTATTTTTTTTATTTTTTATTTTTTGACAAATGGGTTGAGGTACAAAGATTGTTTATTTAACAAATAGAAATGGTTAATTAATTGGATTGACTGATATTTTTTTGTGAATGAGCAATGTAATGAATATAATATTATTAAAGATTTGTGCAGTTAATTATTATTTTTATATGAGTTTATTATTTATAAATTTTTTTCATCAATAAAAATATTAAATATATTCTTATTATTCAGTTTCTTTTAATTTTTAATTTATTGAAAATGAGTAAACCAAACATATTTTCATTGTTTCCAATTTTTGAAAACAAGAAACAACAAATCAAACCAAGCATGTTTCTTAAAATTTGGAAATTTAAAAATGAAAATTGTTTCCAGAAAATGAAAACAAGAAATGAAAACAGAAAGCATTTTCTTAACCAAACGACACCATTTTAGTGGACTGCAATGATTCTAACTATATAATAATAAAATTTATTTCAAAGGAGCCTCAGCTAAGAATCCCATTGTCTCGTATCATCTAGAAATGGCCACAAGGAAGATGGAAAGGTAACTTCGAGCCCTTCTTTTTTATTTGTTTTTTCCTCCTTCTCAAATAGAAAATGAAGTCACAAAGAATGCCCCAAAAGCATCACAGCGAATAAAATTAGAAAATTTTCATATTAAATAGACCACAAGGACATTCTTATAAGAGCCACACCAAAAAAAAAAAAAAATTGTATCTCATAAGATTTGATGCTAGTAAAGAAAACATCAACAAAGTAGCAGTTTAATAATATCCTAGACGAGAAAGAATCTAACATAATTAGTCTGAAGTACAGGCCGCCCCAGGAGTGGGAAGTCACATTATTCCAAACGCTACTCTATAAACCTAGACAAGCAGTAAGCTGAATGCTGCTCCAAAAGATAGAAGCTTCAAGACGTAAGATTTGGACCAAACTCCTTCCAACTCATTTAAACAGAGGCAATGTGTCGGATCAAGTCAATCACACGTGAACTGCAGCGAGAAAACAATATTGAAAGTGAAATTTGGGATACAAAAGAATACATGGAGCAGCAGGCCATTTTTAACAGTGAACAAATGTCTAATAGTTGGGAGGAGTCAAAAACCATTTATAATCAACCATATTTACATTGTAATTGCATATACCATTGGTTTAGAATTTGATAACTTAGCCTAGACTTCTAACCCGAAGATTGCTGGGATGTGTAACCTTAATCTTTTTGCACAGTTTGAAATAATGTATGAAGTGACTGAAACACAAACTGCATAGTTGCATGCAAACATGAAATTTCCAAACTAAACTGATGTCTGTGACTGTAAGTATAAAATAATCAGAGAGTTCTATGAGGAGGAATTAGCTGATATGTAGTATATAGAATTTATGTTTAGACTGCACAATAGCTTCAGTTGTTTCTTGAACAATTCAAGTTGTTTAACAGATCTAATTAAGTGCAACTATGCTGCTGGTTTCCTTAATGCTGAAGAAAATTACACCTAATCCATTCATTGTTCTTTTACTTCCCAGAGAGAGCCAAATATTGCAGAAATATCAAATATTGAAGATGATCATCTGGTACTGGTTATACTCATGCGGTCAACAAGAAATCTAATTTTCATAAAAAAAAAATTTTTTAAAAAAAAGGCATAGAAAACTGTTTTACCTGTAGCCCCATTCATTGTCATACCAAGAGACAAGCTTCACAAAATTGTTATTCAAGGAAATTCCAGCCTTTGCATCAAAAATGCTTGACCTGCCAGCATGTGGTGGATACAAGGTAAGCTTCACCTCACTAAATATTAGTGTCACAATTTCACTTGCAAAACTTCAAAATAAAAATTAAGCCCAAATAGAAGAGTAACAGAATCTTGCCAAGGCACCTCTAATTGTCAATCCTAATGGCAAAGCAGCCTAAGCTTAAACAAAGAAATTGACTCTCTTAGGTACGCGATGCATGATGGCAAGCTAATTTAGTAACTTATCAGTATCATCACCTGCTGTCACCCACAAAGTCTGTAGACACAACATCATCCTCTGTGTAACCGAGGATTCCCTTCAAACCCCCTTCAGATGCCTCCCTATGAAAAATTTGTAGATAGGAAGACGAGGACTTGATTATATTAACTACATCTAGAAAAATAAAAAGGATCCCCTTTTGCAAAAAAAAGGTTCATTCTTACTTGATGGCAGCTTTAATTTCATCATAACTGGCTGCCTTCTCAAGTCTAACAGTGAGGTCAACCACTGAAACGTCAACAGTGGGAACTCGGAAAGCCATTCCTGTCAACTTATTATTCAGTGATGGCAGCACCTTACCAACAGCCTGCATAGTTATGAATAATCACACAGTCATTTACCAGAAAGGACTCGTAAGAGTATTAGAAGTATGTAATTAAAGATAATTAAAATTGGAATAATGCAACATAATTTAGTAAATATAACAAACATCAAAAAGTACCTCTATAGGAAAAGTTATCATTGGCTTTGTTAAAGCTACTATAATATTTTGCAAATCTTCTAACATTGCTTGCAAAAATTGCATTGTTTGTTCTGATAGCAGTACTACTCAATTTGAAAAAGATGATAAGGATCTGTTAAGCATGGTAGCCACCGGTGGAGGTTTTCCAAGAACATGTGGGACTAGAAAAGAATGGACTTCATGCCATCATGGGTCAATCAGATATGATGGGGATTTGGATTCTTATGTTGTTGGCTCGACCTACCTATCTTAGCCAAGGACAACTATGAATTAAAACTTAAAAGGGGTAACTTGAACTTGAAATGACATGAACAAAGCGAGGGAAAAGGATGCATATAAATTCATATATGCAAGTCAGATACCTTAGAAGGATGCATATAAATTCATATATGCAAGTCAGATACCTTAGCAGCTCCTGTACTACTGGGAATGATGTTGAAGGAAGCAGCTCTACCACCTCTCCAGTCCTTCATTGATGGTCCATCAACAGTCTTTTGAGTGGCTAAGTGACATATTAAGATAAGTCAATGAAAGAATAAACTATACACAATTAAGAGGAATTCACAACATTACATGCTTACCAGTAATAGAGTGGACAGTGGTCATGAGACCTTCAACAATTCCAAATTTGTCTTGAATAACCTGACAACATTTGAACAAGATCAACGAATTGAGTTTTTGTTCTTCTCTAAATAATAGAAATAAGAATATTTGTTTTCCACTTTAAGCAACTATAGACTCAAACTACCTTTGCAAGTGGAGCAAGACAGTTGGTTGTGCAGCTAGCATTGGAAATTATATCAAGATCTGGCTTGTATTCTTTCTCATTCACACCAACAACAAACATTGGGGCATCCTTGCTGGGGGCAGAAATAATAACCTTCTTTGCACCGCCCTAAATATCAAAGGATATAACAACAAAATTAAGAGAAAAGGCCAAACATGAGATCAAACAGGCAAATGTAGACGAGAATTACGAGACAATAATTTCAACCCCAGAAAAGGATTTAAGACATCAAAAATTAAAATCTCCCAAAAGTTTTCTAAAATAGGGTTATTAATGACCATTATTGACAAATAGCATTCCTCTGTCCTTGGTCCATTGATCTACTAGTGGAAATGTATCCAGAACCCGACAAAAGCACAAAAGGGAAAAGATAAAAACCATATAATCAGTATAACATTTTTCCACATTATTTTTTATTTCCTGATTTTATCAAACCATGTTAAGTGTTAACTTATATGCAAAACAGAAATTTCCAAGATAATTATCAGAAAAGTTTCATTTTGCTAAAAAAGCACTAGTTAGTTAAGGACTGCCTGCCATATCGATATATCATGCCATCAAGAGTAGGACTTTGCCCTCCCTTCACTCATCTACTACATATTTAAAAAGTTGCAACCACTGTTGTCATTAATTTACAACACCATATGAGTACTTAATGACAAACCTTCAAGTGAGCAGCTGCCTTGTCTTTATCAGTGAAAACTCCAGTGGACTCAACAACATATTCAGCTCCAACCTGACCCCATGGAATCTCCTCTGGGTTCCTAATCAACCAAACAAGAAAACAATAAGTTGTGTATCGTGAGTGTCATATCATACCCGCATCCAAATTACTCGATACTGAGCTAGAATATACCTCATACCAAAAACAGCGACCGGCTTATTACCAAAGAGAAGGGTTTTTTCGTCCTTAACCTTAATTTCATGGTGCTTCCATTGCCCATGCACAGTATCATACTTGAACATGTAAGTCTGCAGGATACAATTCCAAATTATCAACACACAGCAGGCGCGCATAAAAAATACAATAACAACAATTAAGTCTTTTCTTATTAGGAAGAGTCGGCTACATGGATCAAACGATATAATTGAGGCACGCATAACGTATTAATGTACAAAACAAAATTTAAAATAAATGATTCTTTCTGTACAGCCTTCATAGTAATGTTTAACATAGACTTAAGTCTACCATGAACCTTAAATATGAAAGTATATTCATCATTCAAAATATAATTTAAAATTATAAAAATGTGTATATTATAAAATTCAATGATAGATATATGTTTACTGTAAATCTAAGCCTATATTAACGTTACTCTTTTATTAATTTATTTAACAAACAAAATAAAATAATGCCCCCAGTTTATGATCATATTAAAAGTGCTTTCTATCTTTTTACCAAAACCCGAATATCAAAATTAACAAAAAAGACACTTGCACACCAATTTTCAATTTTGCTTTTATATTAGTAATTATCATGCAAATAATTGGTGTACAACCATTTCTTATTTTTAAATATTTCAAACATAAAATTTAATTAAATTAAATTTACAAATTAAATTATATCTTATTTTTTTATATTCCAAACATACTCAGAAGCTAATTAAGTGATTTGCATACCATGTAATAAGTGGTGATAAAAGGATCGTTAATAGCAACGAGCTCCACGTCATCTCTCTGCAAAGCAACCCTGGCCACTAGACGGCCAATCCTTCCAAATCCTTCATCATCACAGGAAAAACACATAACACACACAATACATTAATCACCATAACCAAGCAAGCAACTAAGTAACCAAGCAAGCAACTAAGTATCAACAAAGTTCTATTTTCTCTATTCATAAAACAAAAAAAAAATTTCTACGACACAAACAAAAATGGAAATTGTGGCATTGAACATATGTGACACATATGTCTATGTTGTTTTTGTATTCATGAAAAAAAAGTAATATTTTTTCTATGACAAACAAAAATGGAAATTATGACATCGGACATATGTGATATGATATATAAATGAAATACCATTGATCCCAATCTTGATACCCATGATTCTCTCTCTCACTCACTGGCAGAATCCTGAAGAGAAGAAGAGTGTGTAAATGTGTGCAAAGAAGAGCAAGAAGAAGGAGTGGAGGGGGTGTAGGAGGCGATGGTGTGTATAGCATATATATGTTGGACGTTGAATCAATGAATGGTCCACAAGCACGCGATGATCCGTGAGTGTGTGAGGAAATGGTGGCGGGGTTAGCTGTTAAAAGTGGTGTATGCATCCGTGAATTTCGAAGGAAACTGAGAAAGCTTCCAGCATGCATACCTGTCACGAGATAGAATCAGTTAAAAAAAAAAAAAAAACAGGTATAGGCTTAACGTTTAAATTTAAATTGAAAAAAAAACTTGATTCTAACTTTTTTTATCCAATATTTCTTTTTAACTCATTTTATCACCCTCTATTTATTATTTTAAATTCTATTTAATTAAATTAATGGATACTTAAAAAGTGATTAACAGAGTTGGAAGTCAAATTTTGTTTTTTAAATTGGGGGGCAAAACAGGTACAAGTTTTGTTTTTTGGCTTTTGCTGATATTATCTCCTGAAATTTTGTTTGCACGTATTTATCTATAATCTAATCTATAACATATATAACGGCAATTGTAGATTTTGGTATCCAATTTTGATTTTTTTTTAACTTTGCCATCATTATTTATTCCAGCACAACACATTTTCAAATTTTGAAAGAGGGATAAAGTTGTAAATAGGGATGACACTCGTGTGGAGGCGTGGGGAGTACCTCCCCGCTCCCCGTCTCCACCTCCTCAATTTTTTTCATCCCCATCCCCAATTCCTGCCTCAGTAGAAAAATTATCTCTGTCCTTCTTCTTCATGGGAAAGCAGAAACTCACAATGACTCTAGTATGATTCTTTCAATATTATTTTATAATATATTCATAATATATATATATATATATATATATATATATATATAAAGTTGTAAACAATTTCATTTAAGTCAACAATATTAATAAATTAAAATAACATGTTACTATGAAATTGTATGTTTTTACTTTTTTAATTTTAAATTAATATAAAAATAATATAGATAATAATTATTAAAAGGAATACAATAATATATATATATATATATGATATAATCAATAATAATAATTTAATATTTTCTCAGGGACGGGAATCCTATGAAGCAGGGGATACGATCCCTATCCTTGTCCTCGCATCTGCCTCTACGGAATTTTTTTCTCTGTCCTGCAAGAAAAAATTCCTAAATTCGAGTTTCAAAATAGAGCAATCCCCACGGACAACCCCAAATATAAGGAAATTTTGTCATTCTTAGTTATAAACTTCTCAATAGTTTTTCAATTTTACTCCCCCACCATAAATTGCCTTCAAAAAACTGAAAATGGATGCAGTGTAGTTGTAAACTTCCTCTTTTCATCATGCAATATGTAATTAAACTTCTATCTTCTCCAAAACTGAAAATGAATATGAGAAAAGAACATATAATGTATAAAAAATGGTCCTGCATGAATTATATAAAAAAAAAGTGGAAAAAATAACAATTTTCTTATAATTTTGAAAAGTAAAACTAATACATGTTAAAAAATTTATTGTTTTATGTGATTTTGGAATTTATATAACACTACAAGAAATGAGCAAATTAGCGAGGGAAATTTCTCTCGCTAATCCGTCGCTAATCCCTCGCAAATTATTTTTGCTAGGGAATAGCAAGGGATAAGTTTGTTGCTATTTTTTCATCGGTAATTAGTGACAGAATGTATTCCCTTGCTAATCCGTCGCTTGTACAAGAATTTCTCTCGCTAATACGTCTCTAATCCCTCACTAATCCATTGCAAATATAAGCTCATATTCCCTCTCAAATCAGTAAGGGAATTTCTATCGTTGTATAATAAAAATCCGTACCAATTTTGGATCCATTTCAATCAATTTCCTTCGCTATTTCGTCGCTAATCTGTTGCTATTTTTTCTCGCTATTTCATCGCTAATCTGTCGCTAATTTGCCTCGTTATTCTATCGCTAATCCTTCTCTAATAACTTATATGATTTCTTCGCTATTCCGTCACTAAACCCTTGCTAATCACATCTTCGCTATTCCGTCGGTAATCCCTCACTAATAACTTATATGATTTCCTCGATATTCCGTCGCTAATCTTTCGCAAATCAATATTTTTTTTCAATTTATCTATAATATAGACTTACCAAAATATACCTGCGTATCAATCAAGATAGAAATCTAGCAACAACAACAACAACAAAATTGTACAAATAATCCAAAATAAATCTACTAGTTATATAAATAGTTCAAAGTTATTATACAAATAGTTCATAAAATGTCGTACAAAACAAGAATAAAAAGAACAATCAATCAATCTAAATTTGCTTCGTCTTCGTCTTCGTCGTCATCATCCTCTCGACCCTCCCCAACTGTTGCACCTTGCGATGGTGCTTGTGGAGCAACATTTGCTTATCCGATCGTAGATAGGATGGGCACCAACATATGGACAAGTTGAGTCTGGACAAAAGAAGTCATCTTTGTTGTCACTGCTGGATTTACAGCTTCAGTTATGTCCTTTGTCAATGGTGTAGAGTGGGACGAACCCGCAACCTTTGAGGATGAAGCTTGCATGGTGTTATTAATGCCAATGTGCAAGTTGTTACCTATGTCATGCACCCGTTCCTTCTTGTTGGGACCCGTCGCATCCAACCAGACCTTCGGGTCAACCATAGGATGAGTGAAAGAGTTTTCTTCATATTTTTCTATCATCGTAGTGTCATATAACTCCTATAATAACAAAATAAGAAAAATATTAACAAAAAAAATCAATAACTTAACATATATAAATGACTTTTAAATTTTAAAGAAACCTACAATAAAATTCCTTGAGCACTCAAAAACATAGCTTCTGTCTTTCTTCTTATGAACTTTGGCATAGAGATCTCTGTAAGAAACAAGATGCTTTAACTCTGCCTCCTGTAATTACATATGGAAGAATATATAATAAACATATATCAAAAGTAAAGAAATTCCTCTAAAATACCAATGCATTTATGTCATACTCAAGATAGGTAAATAACTCAAGTAATTAAAAAAAATTAAGAGATTATCCTTCATGAATATGTAGCTAAACACTACACAAAAGAAATAATCTATGCAGACCCATATTTTGTTAATGAATAATTAATTATTATCCTAATTAGTGAATAATTAACGGGTTTAACTAAGCAGACCCATATCTTGTCAAAAATAAATAGATAAATAAAATAAAATAAAACTCAAAAAATTCCAAATTAATAAACAAATTACCATCAAAACTTTAAATGAGGAAGTTATATTACCATCTTGTTCTTGTGCTGATCAAAGCTTATCGACCCTCCTGTATGTTTCAAGGCATCAGGCATGGCTGCCCTGTTCCTTCGGGCAACTGCAAACCTCATCATCTATTTTTCTGTCAGCCAAATGTCGACTAGGTCATCCCACACTTCTATCCTCATTCCTTTAGGCCCATGGCCCTTAACATCAGCAAAGTTATTTGAATTTGCCTTATCAAAGGCCTTATCCCATGCTTTGTTCAAATGGTCTGGATAACGGTCCATGCAAGTTCATTCCCAGATAGTTCTCGCCATGCCGCGATCAGAATTGGATGCGAACTGATGCTTATCCTACACAAATGTTATGTAAGTATATTTATTTTTCGATGAACATATAATATATAATTCTATAAACACATTTACTTACCATAAATTCCTTAAATAGTATTTCCTTCATGTTAGCAGGATAATCTCTCCACATACTAGCTGGAACAAGCATCCTTGTCATGACATTGTACATAATGTCACGTGTCACTCTCAGTGGGAGAAACCCCCTCATTTAAGTACAAGAAGATAATGTCGGTAATCTAAAAGTAAATAAATATAATACAAGATGACAATCACTATTACTTACAGTTCAGAGATAGACGCCACACATATAAGTTCCCTGCTATCAGTTTCTATACGGGATTCTCCACTTGAAGAAACCACATTCGGGTTGCTAGTGGGTGGGTCAGTAAGGGGTGGCATAAAAAGGGCTGGGTCAGTAAGGGGTGGGAGCTGATGCGCCTCCAATGGTCAATGGGATAGACGCTGGTAGGCCAACACTGGTCAATGAGCCAGTAGTTGAAGTTGCACCTAACATAATTATAGATAAACAAAAAAATACATATACATTACATTTATATAAACCACGAGTTAGCAATAATTAAAAAGATTATCCTACAAGTATACCTGGGGAGGGCTGAGACGGCTGTAGTGGTGGAGAATTATAGAAAGATGGAGAAGGCTGGGATGAAACATTATGACCTCTCCCACGACCGCATCCAACTCCTCTACCTCGAATGGTCATGATAAAATATCTGCATAAGGAAACATAACGAAACATGACGAGTTAAGAAACTATATGTCAATAAAAACCTCAAAATAGTTATTCTAATATTTCAGTGTAAATACCATTAACGAAATTTATTGAACAAGATTCAATTTTAACTACTTGAGTCTGAAGCAAAAGATTCCTCATCTTCATTTGAGAATTCATTAACTTCATTATCTTCATTGTCATCAATGAACTCATCATCAACTAGAACATCCATTGGATAATGTATATCATGTATGTTCACTTCTTCCATTTAGGCATGTGCATCAAACAAGGAAACTGTTTCATCATCTATGACAATATTGTGTGTTCCAAGAGATCCATCATCTTGGTAATAATTAGTAGCAACTAGGTCATTCAATTTATCACCTTCATCATTCAATGTCTCAGCCACGAAGAATTTTGCTCTACCTTGCAAGCGGCCCACCATTCATCATTAGCTCTATTCCCGCTTTGTGGGTATCTTGTATAGTACACTTATTGTGCTTGTTCGGCTAAGACGAATGACTCATTTGAGTGAAGTCTTGATTTATGCTTGATGTCAAACAACATATATCTCTCATCAACATTGACTCCATTAATTGAGTCAAACTCATGACAGTGTAAAAGAAATACTCTATTCTGATTTCCTACATATGACAATTATATTACTAAGTGACCTCAAAACTCAAGAGGGGGTGAATTGAGTTTATAAAAACTTTTTGCAAATCTTTCGTAAAACCTTTGATGACCAATTTTCATTAAAGCTATTAATCGATAGAAATGAATGAATTAATGAGATAGAAAGATATTGCACTCAGATGAACTAGACAAGGTAGATAGTATTCAAGTAAATTAATAAAACAATGCACAATATAAAGAAGTTGAGTTAGGAAAACAAACATCAAGCTTTATCCTGGTTCAGCCACCAATCCACTTGTAGCTTACATCCAGTCCTCAAACAACCATTCGAGATTTCCATTATATCTTCAAGCTTGAAATCAGGTGCTTGACAACTTTTACAAATTTGAAGCACTCAACACATCTTGGGATACCTCACCCTTGTGCTTGAGCCTCTATATTCAAGGGATACCTCACCCTTTCAGTTTGAGGGATGCCTCACCCTCTCTTTTATAGATTTAACAAGGTTTGTATGAATAGAAACTCTCTCAAAGAGTAGATAATATAAATTAAAGCTTATAGGTATCAAGGATTCATACTTTAATGCTTAAAACAAAGGATTGTTTGAAAATGATAGAGAAACTCATATTAATGCTCAACTAAGGTTTTCAAATGTATTGTCCAACCTCTATCAATGCCCAATAACTTATATTTATAGCTCATTAATGAAAAGAGTCGTTGGAGAAGTGGTTGGGAGCATTAATGACAGCTAACTAGTCGTTGCTACCTTTCTCTAGGCATGGCCTTTATTCGAATAACAGGTTTGTGATTCGAATAAGGCATTAAATAGCACTTTAAAGAAGAGTCCTCTGGAACACGTTATTCGAATAACGTTTTCGTTACTCGAATAATAAGCTTTTTAGAATCAGTTTTTTGAGATAGATGTTATTCGAATAACAACATGGTTATTCAAATAAACCATTAAAAATCAGCTTTTCAAAATGTTTTTTCTTTAAAAATCACTTTCATTTTTTAAACCAGTCTTAACAAGATATATTCAGTTTAAAAAGACTAGCAAACCATTTAATTGCTCAAGATAAAGAATAGAATATTCATATTATTTAGTAAAAAAGAAGCCAATTACATTCAGTTATTAAGTACATAATCATTGAAACAAAAATCAAGAACAACCAAAGTAAGGATCCTAAAGCTAAGAATCCTAAAAATATGTATCTAGCGGTGGAAAAGGGGAGCTGGGAGCCTATCCAGACACCAAGGCTCTCGAAGCAGCCTGTTCGCGCTCTATTGCCTCAAGCCGATCAAAGATAATGTTGTTGGTGTTCTCTATATAGGCTTTGAGGTTGAGCATGGTCGTCAAAAGTTGTTCATTTGGCACAGGACCAGCAGAAGGAGCACCATCTTCAGAAGCCTCTTCATGTGCACTAAGTGCATTATCATTAAGAACTTTTTCTTCAGCTCCAGCTTCACCTATTTCATCAGGGTACACTCACCCTTCAGCATCAGTGTTGACCATTTTCATCTTTTTGAGGGTGTATTTCTCGAAGATATTAAAATGAGTTAGCTCTGTTGTTCGCTCTGTTTCCATAATCTGTGGATAATCCTTTAAGAAGGCTGTGATGAGAAGAGCGTAAGACAACTCAACCTTCTCCTTACTCTTGGCTCTCATTATATGTTTTCCGATGAAGTTGGGCCAGTTGATCTTGTAGCCCTTCTTCAGAATCCACATCATGAAGATGTCGTCTTCTATCAGATAGACGTAATTGCCACCTTGGGGGGCAAGGATGTACGCATATGCATAGTGCAGTAGCCTATCCTGACTCTTTAGCATTCCTCCCTTCAAGCCAGTTTTAGGAACCACTGTGTCTGGCTTGGTGATCATGGAGATAGCTTCATCTTTCTTGTACTCCTTGGGTCTGCTATCTTCCTTAATGGCTGGCCCAACAACATTGAGGCCAAACTTTTCCAACCATTTAGCAAGAGTGATTACCACCTGCTGATCCCTAACTTCAGAGATAATATTAGCACCATTTAGATGTAAATTATAGTAAAACATCCTTACCAAATCAGTGTATATCTTGTCCATGTAGCAGCAGAGTTTGAGCACTCCCTGGTATGCCAATACGTCTAGGAACTCGAAACATTCTTCCTTCTTAAACCAAGTGAGGTCAATGTGCTTTGGTTGCACAAGGTTCCTCATGATGAAATTCTTCCTAAAGCGAGCATGGTCTTCTTCATTGGAGGAGATCCTGCAAAAATCAAGATGATTGTTGGTGGGAGTGGTTTTGGTGCATGGACGTTTAGAGGAAAAGGTGGTTAGAATGGTCATCGACTAAGGAGGTGTCTCTAGCAATTGAATCTCAGATGTTCAACTCAGGATGATTGTTCCACGCTTTCACTACAATGATGCTTACACCTTTCAATTTCATCAAAAAGCCACCCAAAATTTATTGATAAGGATGTGAGGAAACCCCCGCCTAAATTTTGAAAAGTTTGGTCTTTTGTTGGGCCACAAGGGAATTAAGAAATAGGTGTGGAGTACAAGAACACAATAAATTAAGATACTACACATGTTCATCCTGAGTTGAACATATGAGATTCAATTGCTAGAGACACCTCCTTAGTCGATGACCATTCTAACCACCTCCTCCTCTAAACGTCCACGCACCATAGAAGACAACATCTCATCTGTGGATCTCTAAAGGATCTCCTCAACGAAACTGACCAACTTCATCAAGAAAATTTCATCATAAGGAACCTTGAGCAAGGAGAAGCACATTGACCTCCTTGGTTTAAGAAGGAAGAAGGTTATCCAGTTCCTAGTGGAAATAGAGCGTATTGGCAACTCATGCTTAATATCTTAGGGCAATACAAAAAGACAAGATATACATTGATTTAGTAAGGATGTTTACCACGATAATTTATTTCTAGATGGTGCTCTTGATGATAATGCACTCATGAAGTTAGGGATCAAGAGGTGGTGCTCACCCCTGGTCCAAAATGGTTGGAAACCATGTTTGGTCTCAAAGTTGTATAGAGAACACCATTAAGGATTATCTTTGATCACCCATGGAGTACAAGAAAGACTTTGAGAGCTATCTCCATGATCACCAAGCCAGATACATATTTTCCTAAGATTCTTAGCTTAAGGATCCTTACATATTTCCAGAGTCAAGATATATATATATATATATATATATATACATCCTCGCCCCGAGGTTAATTACGCCTATCCGAAGTATTTTTTGACTTACATCTTCATGATGTGGATTCCGAAATTCACTTTCAAGATCAACTGGTTAACTTCATCGGAAAATCATATATTATGAAAGTGGCCAAGAGTAAGGAGTGTAAGTCAAAAAAGACTTACACTGAGTTGTCTTACACTATATATATCATCATATATATATATATATATATATATATATATATATGGATTATCCAATAATATTAGTGAAACAGACTTGACAACTCATTTTAATATCTTCAAATACACTTTTTAAATAATGAATTTGGTCAATCTAACGATGTTGAAGGGTTGTAATTATTCATCATCTAGATTATTTGTATCAAATTTGAAAAAAAAACATTAATAAGATGATCAAATAGTTCATTTTAATATATTTTAAAGATGTCCTATATTACATTGCTTTTCATGGTCTGTGTCAAATGAATAATTTCGATCAATGCTGAAATTTTATAGCCTATGATTTAGAATACCAACAACTTTAATCTTTGAATAGTGAATTTTGTGAAGAAATTATCAAAAAATAGTATTCAATAATATAAAAGTTATTTTTACTTATTTTAATGTCAATTTTTTTTCCAATATTTTAATGTCAATTGATCATATATTTATATATTGCTCCAAAATTTAGATCCTTTAATATAATGATTCCAGATCTCTTATATATGAAGATGGATCAAATAATATAAGTGCAAGACAATAGTATATAACATCTTTTATATTATTCAATAACTTTTTATATAATGTATTTTTTTTATCAATCTAAACTCCAAGTTTTGAATTATAATTATTCATCATCTAGATTATTTGTATCAAATTTGAAAAAAATTGAACATTAATAAGAATATAATCAAATAATTAATTATTTTAATATATTTCAAATGTATATATTACATTAATTTTGATTATTGCGTATTAATAAAGTATAGAATAATTTTGGATTAATGTGAAATTTTATAGATGTGATTTAGATGATAGAAACTTTTAATCTAATAGTGAATTTTGTGAAGAAATTATCTAATAAAAAGTATTCAATAATATAAAATGTTATTTTTACTTATTTTAATGTCAATTGATTTTACCACATATAATATATATATATAGTTCTTTCCAAATTTGGCTATTGATTTTACTTTAATATAATGATTCTAGATCTCTTAAATCAATGAAGAGAGAGAAAATCAAAGATAAGTTTAATAAAGAAAGATAATAGTAAAATTGTACTAATAATGAGAGAGAATTTGAATTATAAATTTACTTATTAAATTATAATATTTATTAGAAATTAGACTTTGTAAATATTTTAATATATATATTGTCATTTTTAAATTTTTTTTAATTGCTAATCGTAAAAGAATTTATAATTCTGTAATACTGTAGGATTGTAAAAACTTCATACTAACTTGAATTGTCTATTTATTCTCTTTTTATTAGAACCGTTCTACACTGAAATTTTAATTTTGTAGTTTTATATTACAGTAACAAATAATTTTAATTAGCTTTTCTAATATAATTAAGAATTCATGTTTTCTGTAGTAATTTTTTTAGGCCCTTAATTTAAAATTTTACCTTGTTTAATATAACAGTCACTTCTATTTTTTTTCTATGATTCCACTTTTCCAATATGCTTGTGGTCTTTCGTTTCATTTTTTTCATTGCAATTTCAACAAATTTGCATTGCATGTGGGATTAGGTGAAAAAATTTAGTCAACTTAGTTTCTTCTTTTATTATCGTCTTTCTTTTATCATTCTATATGTGTTTTTGTTCAACCAAAAAATGTTAAAGCTTTCTCACTGTCCCCTCAAAATAATTTTTAAGCTCCGCGGCTCCGCGGCTCCGCGGCACACTTGCAACTAGTTATTAACTAAGAGACCCTCCTAAGAAGTGTGACTTTGAGATTTGAAATTTAGTCTTCTAAAGAATTTGACTCGCTTATCACCATGTCTAACCCTTGTTAGTTATTGACGCAATAGGATAATACTATTATAAAGGACATTCCCTCATTTGGCAATAATTTTGTTTTTCCCCCCAAATATCATCATTATTTAATTAAACTTAAATATTAAAATATATTTTTTTAAAAAATTGTAAATACTACTAGTTTTGTAATTGTAACGGCTTTCAAACACATTTCAACTTCCTACACTATAATTATATATAGTTTTTTTTAAAGAACTTCATTATGTTTTTTCATTCTTAACTAAAAATAAAAATGCAGATTGAGGGACATGTAATGCGCATCAAAACAATAAGAGCGTGTTTGTTTTAGATTATTTCACTGTTAAAACAACTCATTTTTTTTTGAAAAAAAAACTATTTCAATAGTTTTATAACATGTTTGACAAAATCAAGTTCAATTTTTACATCAAATTCAATGCATTATTAATTTTTTTTCATAATGCTGAAGATTGAAGCATATGATTCGAGATTATAGATTATTTTTTACACTTTAAGATGTAAATACTAGTTTGTTCTCAATCAAATAACTGTTTTAATCATTCTATACTTATTTTGGTAATTTAATGAATAAAAGCGATTCTTTTTTATACCATCTAAATGAAACAAATTAGCTTAAAATCGCTTTTCAACTAACATATATCTAAACATAAAACTGATTCTATTATAATATATTATAATGATAAGCTTTTATACAATAATTGATTATTGAAATAATCAAATTTTCACAGTTAATCCAAACATGCACTAAGAGCATGTTTGGTTGGGATTATTAGATATAACAATATTCTCATATGTTTGGCAAAATCAACTTCAACTTTTGTACGAAATTCAATGCATTATAAAAGCTTTTTTTCATAATGCTGAAATTTCAACATATGATTCTAGATTATCGATTATTTTTTACACTTTAATATGTAAATACTATTTTGTCCTCAACTAAATAACTTTTTTAATCATTCTATACCTACTTTGGTAATTTAATGCATAAAAATATTCTTTTTTATGTTATCAAACAAAACATATTAACTTAAAATTACTTTTCAGCTAACATATCCAAACATAAAACTGATTCTATTATAATTGATTATAACAAAAAGCTTTTATACAATAATCGATTATTTAAATAACCAAATTTTCACATCTATCCCAAACACACACTAAATACTATTTGTTTCTGGACTGGGTTTCGAGTTAGCAATTTAGGAGTAACTCGACTTGCTAGAATTGAATCCCATATATTTATGAGTACTATTAGATAAATAAATCTACCTATTTATGAGGAGTAAATCTCTCACAAGATCCGTCATAGATAAGGAAGTCAATTATATCCCTCATAAATAGAGGAATCAAGTATAAGATATAACAATCTCATTGGATTATTATCCTAATTAACAGTATTTAATACAGATTTAACTATGATTCTTATCAACCAAGACGCTCCTATAAATACCACATAAGATAACAAAGATATGCAATCTAATTTCAAATACTACCCATCTTGTGCATAGTCTAACTTGAGTGTCAGAGTGTCTTTTGTAGGTACACACCCTTCGCATCACTGTCGCAACCACCATGCATCGAAGGAAACCATCTATATCAACTTTATTCAGGTGTTTCTCTAAAGCTCATTCAAAACATTGGCTCCGTCTATAGGGATAGATAAACTTTGATTCCCATTACCACCATGATGGTCACTACAAGGCGAAATCACGTTTTTGCCACCCAGAATCAACCATCTTCTAGCCGCCACCATCTTGCATCCGCCCCAGTTCAGGAGCCAATCACAGCCTAATCGGAACCCTGACAGGAAAGGGTAGAGACTTCCCATACTGGAGAAAATCTCTCTCCTCTGCCACTGCAAGTTCTAATAAGGCAATGACTCGGTCCGTAAGCAGTTCCTTCTAGAGATACTAGACAATAGGTATCAGTGTTGCAATGCTTAGGAGCATGGGTGGATAATGATGAAGTTTGGTCCCGTAGTGAATCTGGTCTCCCGGAGCTGTCCAAAAAGAACTCATCTCTCTTGTTAGACTCCAGGATGAACGTATTAATAACTTGGAGAGAGTCGTCAACTAAGAGAAAGAAGGTAAAAATTGAGTTCCTAATAGGAATAAGTAAAACCAAAGGGATCAAGCCCGTGATGGGGTATGTCATCTGAAGTATTGCAAGATCACGGAAACCAGTCAGAAAGCTGACATCCGAGCTTGGGAAAACAAAGAGTAGGATCAAGGAATAAGGAATTCGGTTAAGCAAAACCAACCTTTCTCTGACAAACTGATAGTCTACGAGATCCTTAGGTGTTTCAAATATCCATAAAAAATTGAAGCCTATGATAGGATCAGAGATCCTCAAGAGCACTTAGATGCTTATATTTCTGCTCTCCTATTCGTTGGATGAGATAATTCACTCATGTGCAACATTTTTTCTATTTCTTTGAAAAAAGTCACCCTGGGATACTTTACCACTTTGACTCCTAAATTAATTGTTAACTAGCAAGATTTATCCTCGAGATTTCTGCTGCACTTCACCACTAGTAAAGTACAACCGAAATCCATTTCATGTCTCTCCCAGATTAAATAGGGAAAGGAGGAATCTCTTCGAGACTTTATATCCTAGTTCGATAAAGAAATAATAAATATTCGTAACTGGGATGAAAGACTCAAACTACACTACGTGAGGGAAGGACTCTGCCCTGGGCCGCTATCTTTTTCTCTTATTAAAAAGGAACCCAAGACTATGGATGAGTTTTGTGCTAGAGCTAATAAGTACATCCATGCAGAAGATAGTTTTTGGGCTAGGAAGCATCTGGAGAAAGGAGAAAATGCCAAACTTAAGCCCGGACAACCCACCCAACAAGGCTGGAACTTGAGTCCATCTTTGAAGGGAAAGTATGAGAGTTACACCCCCTTTAACACACCCCGGACTCAAGTTTTCCAAGAGGTGATGCATATAGAGTTTAAGGACATACAAATATCTCCCCCCTTAAGAATGCATGCATTGAAACAAGTCCAAGCATTATGCATTTCATGAAGGTCATGGCAAAATACTGAAGAGTACATAAGCCTTCAAGACGTTATCGAATCTTTGATCCAGGATAGCCGTTAATAAGCACCATTTTTATATATTAGTTAACCCTTATATTAAGCATTTTAGACCTCTTATGTTCTTAATTGATTGGTTTTGGCCACCATTTATAAGTTTGGATTCAAATTGGGGTTAGTTGTATTTTGTAGCATAGTGATAATTTTGTACTGTTTCTATATTTCGAGTATAACTTGAGTTATACACATCTAAAAATTATGAACTTTACCTTGTAAGAAAACTAAGATACATCTCTACAACTTTGATGAAGAGATCCAGAGCTGAATCAGATGTCTAATAGGTCATATTAGGTCTGAAATTCAAAGTAGAGGTGTTATCGTTGGAACCTATGCAGTTTTCAAAGATTAGGTCGTAACTTGGGCTGTAGGAGTCAGAATAGGCTGAAACTAGTTCTATTATAAAAACTCTTCACCTTGCATGAAGACCAATTATCAAAACGGTGATGCTTTGATAGGGTTATTAATGCCTAAAGGGAGTTGACGGGATCCAAGAGCCGTTAAACATGTTTTGGTCATAACTCCTTTATTAAGTGTTCAAATCTTGCAAATTAAGTGTCCAATTAAAGTTAATTAGAAGATGAAATGTTCTAAGCTAGGGGCATACTTGTATTTTCACCTTTAGTATCTTTTATGTGGGGTTTTGAGCCAGAACCGAGGCTATGCTGCGAGACACTTCTCTTACTTTAGTTTTCATCTTCTCTCTTCTCTCATCTCCTCTCTTCTCACTTTCTCTAGGTTTTTTTCACTTTTTCATGTTTTTTTTTCCATTCATGGAGAGCTAAAGCTGTGTAATTAATCCTAGGGATTGAAACACTCTTGGTGTTTAATGTTGAGACCTTGGTTTGAATGTTTGATTTACTTGTTAATCATATTTCTCTCTTCCCTTTCTTTGATTATATTACTCCTTGGCTGAGTGCTTAACTTGCTCTTGGTGTTCATATGATGGTTGCATAACTATCATATGTTTAATGGGAATTTTAAAAACTAGACAATGCATCAAAGGTGTTTGATGATTTGTTTAGCTTACATCAATTCTGGAAATGAGGTTGATTTAGGGTTGAATAGATGCTTCATCCATTTTGTGTTGATTGACCGAGGTTCATTTAGGGTTAAATGAATGTTTAATTCTTTTTTCATTGATTTACGAAATCCTAGGTGCTTACCTAGTAGAGAGGTCATGTTGGATGAAGATTTCACAAAGACTAGGTAATGCATCAAAGGTGTTTGATGAATTGCCTAGCTTGGTTGAATTCTGTGAGTTTTAGGTTGATTTAGGGTTGGATGGATGCTAACTCCATATGACTTTGATAACCAAATGCTAGATGCTTATGTAGTAGAGAATTCATGGGTCATCTTAAGGCTTCTTAATGTGATCTAAACCCAAGAATCTGGTTAGCCAGTGAATTAATCCTTAGTGGCTACAGATGGATTAAACTCAAGAGTTGTTGATTCCCTTAGATTGATTGTTTACTTAACTTTGTTTACAATATTTTAATTGCTTTGTTTAATTACTCCTGTAACCAACTCCCCCAGTTTTTAACCTCTTAATATAACTGATTAATTGGAAAGATCCAACAACTTGACCTGGTTGCACCACATACTACAAGTTCTTAGTGAATCGATTAACAAATCTCATCTAATTTGATAGTCTTGGCAACTATCAAATTTTTGCGTCATTGATGGGGACCATTCTAACTCAAATAAATCATATTAGGTGTATATTGAACTACTAACCCCTGTTTTGCTTGTTTCAGGTAGTTTTCACCAAAATCCTCCATCTAATGGCATTTTGGTAATTATTGTACATACTTTTGTGCTCAGAATGAGCTGAAAATTAGTCAATTGAAGAAAAATGGGGTTTTCCACAAGGCTATGGCTGTGAGGTCGCCCCTTATTTTGGCATAATTCTATCATTTTGACCACTTTTGAAGTTTTTTTTATTGTATTTTTTAGTTTCATTTTTTAGTACTTTTCACCATGTATAAGTCCCATAATTTTTAAAAATGTGCAGATAGGGTAACTGCAGTCCTTTTGGTAACCAATTAGTGTAGTGTTTTCTATTGTGCATAACTTGTGTTGTTTGTGTTTTTGCTTACTTTTGCATGTTGTATGTCTAGGCCTTCTAGTAGTCATTTGCTGAACATTGATCTTAACATTAAGGGAACTTTGCGTGCACGTGATAGGGTTTGTAGGCTTAGTGAGAGAATAGTTTCTGAGATTGAAGGTAATACTAAAATTGAAATTGAAACTGAAACTGAACTTGAAACTATAATCAATCCTGCAACCATAGCTGATAACACAGATATTGAAACTGAAGTGGGACTGAAAATAGAAATAAAGCAAACATGGGTGATAACGTACATAATAGAATCCTTAAAGAACTAGCAGCCCCTGATGTCAATTATCAGTATTTATGGATTTAGTATCCTAATTTAATTGCTGATTTTGAACTTAAATATGGATTAATACACCTGCTGCCAAAGTTCCATGGTCTTGCAAGTGAAAATCCTCACAAGCATCTAAAGGAGTTTCATGTGGTATGTTCCACCATGAAACCACAAGGTATTCCTGAGGAGCACATCAAGTTGTCAGCCTTCCCTTTCTCCCATGCTAATGCAGCTAAGGATTAGTTGTATTATCTTCCACCTGGTTCTGTGACTAGTTGGAATGACATGAAAGGGTTGTTCCTGGAGAAGTTTTTCCTTACATCTAGAGCTACTGCCATAAAAAGGATATATGCGGGATAAGCAAAATTATGGAGAGACTTTGCATGAGTATTGAGAGAGGTTCAAGAAATTGTGTGCAAGTTACCCACACCATTAGATTAGTGACCAGCTGCTAATTCATTATTTCTATGAAGGAATGTTTCTTATGGACAAAAGTATAATTGATGCTGCTAGTGGAGGTGCATTAGTTGTCAAAACCTTTACTGCTATAAAAAAATTGATTGCAATCATGGCTGCTAACTCCTAGCAGTTTGGTACTAGGATGATTACTCTCACTATGGTAGTGAATGAGGTTCATATGTCTCATGCTAACCAGTAAAAGATGGAGAATAGACTTGATGAGTTGATTTCCTTGGTGAGGCAATTTGCAATGGGACATCACATACCTGTGCAAGGGCCTGCCAAACTGTGTAGGATTTGTGCTTGTTCAACTCATCCCACAGATGCTTGCCATACACTCCAAGAAGATAATTCTGTACCCCAGGCTTATGCTGCTACAATAGGCATTTTCCTTGGTAAACCTCAGTACCAATAGCACCAGCAACCCAAATATGAGCCCTACTCTAGCACTTACAATCTTGGCTGGAGGGATCATCCAAAATTCAAATATAGAAATACAGCAACAGTAGCACAACAGTCATACCAGCCACCAGTTAGGCCACACCAATTTCAACAAAATTATAAACCAAGTAGGCAGCAATTCCAGTAGCCTGCTAGACAATAGATACTACAGCTACTTATGCAGCAACAAGGTCCTACTCAATCCGAGCCTACATTAGAGGACCTAGTCAATCAAATAGCCACCAACAACATCTAATTCCAACAGAGAACAGAAGGCACAATTCAGAATTTGGAAACTCAGATTAGATAGTTGGCTTCTTCATTGAGTCAATTGAAGACACATGGCTCTGACCAACTTCCTGCTCAAATAATTCTAAAACCAAAGGGAAATGTTAGTGTTATTATGTTGAGAAGTGGCAAGATAGTAGAAGACCCTCAACCAGTGAGCAAGTAGCAGTTAGTAGAGAAAATTGATTCTGCATAAAAATTAGATTTTGCATAACTTGAAGCTAAGGCAGACCAGAAATCAAAAGTTAGAGTGAGAAAGAAGAAATTTGATCATGTAGTGCCTCTTCCATTTCCACAGAGAGAATTCCAGTCTAAGAAAATGGATAAGACAAAAAAAGATAAAGAACTTTTGGAGATCTTAAAGAAAGTGGAAGTGAATATCCCATTGTTGGATACAATTAAGTAAATTCCGAAGTATGCCAAGTTTCTAAAGGAGCTGTGCATGCACAAGAGGAGATTGAAGGGTAATGAAAAAGTCAGTATAGGGCAGAATGTTTTAGCTCTCATTCAGTTGATTCCTAAAAAAATGCAAGGATCCAGGCACATTTACAATTTCATGCATTATTTGCAATTGCAAGTTTGAGAATGCAATGTTGGATCTTGGAGCTTCAATTAATGTGATGTCGATGCCTATTTTCAATTCTCTTGGATTTGGACTTTGTGAGCAATTGGTGTTATGATTTAGTTTGCAAATATGAGCAATGCATACTGATACAAATGATATATTGCAAACCCAAGTACATGTTGTCTCAAGTAATAAATTCTCGGAAGTCCGAGGTCGATCCACAAGGAATTAATGAAGAAAATTCTTTGAGGTAAGGAAACGATTTGTTACAAAAATAAAGGCGATAAAAATTGTTCACGAATGAAAAGGATTTGTTTGGGCTAGGAGATCCACTCTTGGTATATAAATTAAGGACAAGATTATTTCTTTTTATAACTCAATTAGAATCTACGCATAACGGAGGTTCCAATTGGAAAATACAATATTCAAAATTCATTTAAGGTTATATATATAGTTATATTATGATTCCTTTAATTATTCACTAACGTCAAAATTCATTTAAGGTTATATATATAGTTATATTATGATTCTTTTAATTATTCACTAACGTCAACACTTGTAAATAGGCTCAAGCATTCATTGTGCCAATCTCTTGTCTACAATAAATCAAGATATCCACTTTACAAGGAGGGTTTCTAAATTAATTGAAAATAAAATACAACACATATAATGTCCACTTGATAATATAACATTCAAGCACAAGAAAGAAAATAATCTAACCTTATTTCATTATCAAGAGCTTCACCTTTTCATCTTAGCAAAATGAGAATTAATTACTCATGAACAAGAAGAAAGAAAGAGAGAAGAAGAGGGAGATGAACATAACTTCTATTTAGAACAAAAGAAAACTGTAACAAGAGAAATAAATGATACAAGAATATGTTCTTAATCTCTCAACCAAGATGCCCTTAATGAGCAATCAATGCTGCTTTTTATAGAGCATGAAGAGTACAAAATGACAATAGACTTGTTTGGTGAGTATGGATGAGTAGAAAATTATTATCATGCCTGTTTCCCTACTTGCACCAACCATTTCGGTGCCTAACTCCTAGCTGTCTTCATATGACTATAACTCAATCAAAATTCACCATTTTGAAAAGTGTCTTCATGAGAGTTGAAGGGTTTTGTCTTAACTTTCCAATGGCACCAATTACAGCCCAATCCGACTCCTACAGCCCAACTTATGGCCCAATCTTTGCACATTGTTCAGGTTCCAGCAACAACATCCTTGTTTTGACTTCCAGGTACAATTTGAACCTATAGATGTAACACCCTGAAATTTGTTATTTTACAGTAATAACAGAATTGTACTGTTTTGTGATTTCTGTGTGCTGTAAAATTATTTTGACAGTTCCATGACTGTATTTGATTATTTTGTGTGATTTACTCTGGGATAGGAAAATAATAATTTTTTAACCGAAAAAAATCTTTACGCATTTATTAGGAGCCAGGGGATCTTACTACACCCAATTTTGAGAGATGCGTAACATAATTTTTTATTTTTTAGAATTTATTTGTGAAATAAAAATATTTATATTTTTATTATTATTTTATTATCCAGTGGACGATGCCTATTGACTTATGAGCAGTAGCCTCTGTCTAGAGGATAATAGGAACCGGTAAAGTCTTGAGACTTACTGATAGTGAACCAATAGGAGCAAAGTCAATGTTAGTGGCTAGGACTTTCTAAACCAATAAGATGTAGTCAATTTTGATGGTTGGACTAATTACTTAGAAACTAGAAGATTTAACTAAGTTAACATAAATCTAATTAGGTTATTCTAAGAAGCTTAGGAAGTAATTAAATGGAAGTAAACCTAGTTAGCTACTCTTTGAAACCTAGTTACAAGAAGGTTCTACCATGTCCTAGAATAGATGACTAACATCAATGTAACTAGATACTTAGTACAATAACTAAATAGTTAGTTAATGAACTAAGTAAACAAACTAGATTCACTTAAAACTAACTAAGAAAACCAATTGAACTAAGAACTTGGTTTGCTTCTCCTTGGAGTCCCATGGCCACTTGGTGGTTCTAGGACCTTCATGAGCAAGCTTGGTAGTTAAGGCTTGAAACCTCCATCCTAGATTCAATCTAAGCCCATTAGGAAGTAATGGATGGTCAAATAAGGTGGCCACCTCCTTTGGTGAGTTCCACAACTATCACTAAAGGAAAACCAAGTATTTTCACTTCATTCTTCACTTAACCAAGTCTAAGAAGCCTATTCTCTCTAATCTTTCTTTTACAAAAATCAAAAACTCCATTGTTGCTCTTTGGAGAGCTCTCGGTAGCTACACCATTTACTAACCTCCACTCACCTATAATTTCATCTAACATCATTTCTTAAACCTAAACCATATTCTAAACATCTTTCATGTTACAAGTTTCTTCAAAATCATCCATCTAGTGTTTGAGATCCAAGCTTGAAGTTTCTATCCTACAAGGTAAAGATCCTTGTTTCTTGTTTTTAAAGTGATTCTTAAGATCTAAAGCCATGATTGATCCATGATTTTTCTTTTTCAACCATAGCTATCACTTTATAAATTTGTTTAAGCTTGATAGGATTTTTCTTGGAGCCACACGAAATCCCTAGGAGAAGGATCCAAGAAGAGTTTGATCTTCCTTAAGGTAAGAGGGAGATTTATCTCACCAACCAAGTATGGTGGTGAGAGGTAAAATTGTTTGTGATGGATGGTGGATCCATGTGAGCATTCATATCCATGGTTGTATAACTTATTTGTGGATGTTTACGTGCTTTGATTTATTTATTTATGCTTTGTATGCTTTGTATGATTTATTGTTTTTTTTATGGTATGCTTATGATATGTATGATGTGAATATATTATGTATGTTATGATAGTTGTGAACAAGGAAAATAATTTTGGTTCCAATGACCAAGAGGCTCACGGCCTCAACACCTCAAAATAGGTGTTTCCAAGTTAAGATTTTCATGAATGATAAAATTGAATGTTTAGGAAGGAAAGGAAAAGAAGAGATATATTGATTCCAAAGGTCATGTATCCCACGGTTTTGAAAGCTTGAAAGGACTTGGTTTTATGCAAAAATATGATTTTGAAGTGGTAATTTAGTTAATTAAGTACAAGGATTTAAAAAAAAATGGAAACAAAACACTTTGTTGTTTTAAAATGAAGATTTCATGTATAAAAGGCAAAAAGAGGTTGAAAGTGTTTGAACCTCAACTTGTTTTAAAGAGAACTAATTTTTAGAATTGATCTAATTATTATGGTTATTATGTTGGTAACTTGAAATTTACTAATGTATAGCTCACTCATTGGGTTTTTGAGCGCGTTAGGAAATTTTAAGTGAGAAAATATGGAAAAGCAAAGTAAGAAATGATATAAATTTTTAGAAAGGCCAAAATGTGGTGTAGAAGGTTGAGAAATATTTTACACATTTGAAAAATGGTGAAAAATGTTTTACATAACTTAGAAATGTGATTTTTAAGTTACACGATTTCAAAAACGTTAAAAAATCGCTACGCGATTGGGAAAACGTTTGGATATTTTTACGCAATTGAGAAAGTGTTGAAAAATCTATACGAGATTTGAAAATGCGACAAAAATGTTGCACGGTTGTGAAAATGCAGTAAAATGTTTGCGCGATTGAAAATATAGTAAAGATACTGTTGGGCCAGTGTGTGGACCCTGTATATGAAATTATGAATTTGGACTGAGAATGGTTTGTATGCATTGAGCATGCATTAGAAAAAGTCTGATGGACTATGTTAAGGCTAATGGTCTAGGAGAGACTTACACCTCTTGAGTGGGAGTGATATGCATAGTATATGTAACACCCTCCCTAGGGTATCACATGTCTGACTCCCGACTCATAATCTGAAAATCAATTCGTAAAAGGTTTGAGTTATGAAAATATGGGTTTCAAAATTTCTTTCTTTACTGAAACATAAACTTATTGAAATTCATAAGTATTACTAAAAATATATTTAAACTGATTAATATACAATATTGACACCAATTAATATTTCACAATTTAAAGAGAAATATAAAATTAACAGACTCTTTTTTTTAACAGTAGCAAACCCCATGACGGGTCCTACTTAATAGCACGGTACAACACTAACGTTAAAACTTAACATACTTATTCTGTTGTATCCCTCTTGTTGCATCAGACATCTGTTCTACATCTGTTCTTTGTCAACACTGCACACCTTCGAGTCCTGAATGTCCACTCCTTATTGTTGTCACCAATCTCAGAGTATCCATCGCCCGTTATGTCTAAGACAACTCGATCCTTCTATTATTTTATTTTAACAGTACAGACACAACAAACAACATAACAAAGAGGTGAGATCACCTACGCCAATACCAACATGGCAGCACAGAGATAACACAAACAGCAATATCATACAGATATGTCATACCAGAATTTCAATAATGCACTCAACATTAATCAACTATCATCATCATACTATTAACATTATTATCATCACACAATAATCATAAAAATGCCATCAACATGATTATCATCGTCATCATCCAAGTTTTCAAAACAATTGTCATAGCCAATATTCCTCAATTAATATATATATCATGCAGATATAAATGTCAGATTATGCATGTGCACGAAGACTCAGTTTTTCAAAAATAACTTCATGGAGGTTTTCACAATTTCGAGGAGAATGCTCTATCAATTGTCAGCCTTAGCCCAAAGACAATCTTCCAGTTGTTGAAAAGAATCGTGTTCTTGTCGGGTATCGTCAATGCGTTGCAACGGACTGCATCGCCAAGTGGCATGACAGTGTACTCGCCACCGTCCCATCTGGTCGACCGCGCCTCGGCGCCTCCAAGATCCATCATAGACCTCACTATCAATTCTCATTCCCTCTTCAACCACAAGGGCCATATACAATGCACGAATATATCCGTGCAAGTCCAACCCCAAAGGGCCAAATCTTTTCAATTTCATTTGTTCAATGTATCATATGCCTCAACGCATATTTTTTCCCAATGCATGTATAATGCACCAACTCCAATCACAAGCATCTCTTTCCAATGCATATAAAATGCACCAAATTATACTGTATTTTCAACAAAGAAAAATCATGTTATCACATTTTCATAGTTATAAAACACTTTCGTCGTGTTTTCAAAATTGCGTAATATTTCCGTTTCATTTTCACAATTCCAAAACGTTTCTGTTACGTTTTCACAATTCCAAAATGTTTATATTACGTTTTCAAAATATCGTAACACTTATGTTACGTTTTCAAAATTTTGAAACGTCTTTGTTATATTTTCACAATACCGTGACACTTCTGTTACGCTTTCACAATACAGTAACATTTCTGTTACATTTTCAAAATTTTGTAACATTTCTGTTACGTTTATAAAATGTCGTAACATTTCTGTTACATTTTGTTGCAGCATTTTAAACCACGTACTAATTTTTCAATGTTTTTCTCAAACACGTAAAAATATACGTTTATCAAATCCCATAATATTTTTTCACTTTTTCAAAATCGCGTAACTTAAAAATCATTCTTTTACGTCACGTAAATCATTTTCTATCATTCTCAAAATATTTAAAACACTTTTCAAATCTCATAATGATTTTTCCGCTATTTTCACAATCACGTAAAAATATTCTATCACCTTTCAATCACGCAGTAATTATTCAATAGTAGTTCAAATTATGTAAAATATTTAAACGTAATCCAAATCGCGTAGAAATATTTCAATGTATTTAAAATCGCATAGAAATATTTTCCATATCACGTAACTTAAAAATCACGTTTTCAAAATACGTAAATAATTTTTCACCACAATTTCGTTACAGAAAATATTTCTTGACCTTTAAAAATTTCTTTTCAACTTTTCCCAAAATAATATAACTTTATATCTTATTTAATATATTTTCTTACTCAAGAAAATCTTTTCGGAATATAATTCACAAAATCACGTAAATCAATGTTTCAAAATCTTAAATTTTCCTAACGTACTCCAAAACTTGAAAATAAGTTATACGTTAGTAAATTCTTAAATCACCATTATTTTCTCCATTTTTCTCAAATCAATTTTAAAATCAATTCTCTTCAAAATAAATTGAAGTTAAAACATTTTCAACCTTTCTTTATTTTTTTTCCGTTTATGAAAATTTCTATATTCTCAATTGATAAAACACTCTGATTCCCTTTCCAAAATCCTTGCATTAAATCAAGATATATTTTCACTTTGAAAATTGTTTTGTTCATAAAATCAAGGCTTTATAAGCCTTAAAATAAACGTGGACATGACTATTGAAACTATCAAATATTTTTCCTTTTAAATTAATACGGTTTTACACAAACAAAACCATTAAAAATCCTTTACAAAAACATAAGACTCATAGTCTTTAAAATCAAATCATTTGCTCATTTTTATTTTTCACTTTCTTTGCAAATCCATTTTCACTTTCTTTACAAATCCATTTTCACTTTCTTTACAAATCCTTTTTCACTTTCTTTGCAAATCCTTAAAATCATCATTGTTATTTTCATTTAAATCTCATGTTTAGTAAAATATTTAGAAACTTTTTACAGAAAGTAAATTAATAAAAATCCTTCCAAAACCATGTTCATGTACTCTTTGAAAAATAAACTCTTTGTTTATTTTCCTTATTTTTCTAAACATCCATTTTCATCGTTCATGAAAATATTAATTTTGTGAACACCTATCTTGAGGTGTCTTGACCAAAATTCACTATGTTCTAGGGATCAAAATTTAATTCACTTGTTCTTGAAAAATTTCAACATAGAACCCTAACCTTGGGTGCCAAAACCGTAGTCATTCTTTGGCCATTGGAGCCAAGAATTAATTTTCTTTCCATCATCAAATCATGGCATATACATATATATTTCATCATAAATAATATAAGCATACCATCAAAGCCATAAAAGCATGTATAGCATATCAAGCATATCATCAAAGCATAAAATCATGCAAAGCATATCAAGTATATAAACACCCACAAATTAATTACATGACCATGGATATGAATCCTCACATGGATTCCACATCCATCAAATAAAATACCATCTCTCACCACCATGCTTGGTTGGTGAGATGGATCTCCCTCTTACCTCTTGAAGATCATCAAAAGCTCTTTGTTTTGTTTCTTTTTCCAAGTCCTTCATCACCAAGAGCTTCTCAAATTCAAAACAAAATACATAAAAATTAGTATACTAAGCTTGATTAAGAAAACCATGGATCAAACATGGTTTAGATCATGAAAAAGAGAGAAGAAATGAAGTTTCCTTACACTTCACCATAAATACCCCATAACTTGGATCTTGAAGAAAGTCCATGAAGATGAATGATTTAGAGAAAGTCTCCAACATGAAAGTTGTTTAGAATATCATGTAGATTCAAGATCTATGGTTGGATGAAATTAAAAGAGATTGGAGAGTGGTTTTAGGGGTCTTGACCGAATGGTTCCTCTTGAAGCACAAAGATGGAATTTTTTATTTTTGATAGAAAATTGAAGCTTGGATTTGAAGCCCAAGATGAATGATTTTGGAAAAACTCATAACTAGAGATGTTCTTAGAATGGTGTTTAGGTTTAGAAAATCAAGTTGGATGAAATTAAAAAGTGATGGAAGGTGCTCTTGGAGTGCTTGGCCAAAACATGAAGAAGGAGAGAAATGGAGAGAAAACTTGGTAACTTAGCTTCTTGAAAATGTCTAATGATGACCAAGGATGACAATAATGGTCTTCAAACTTTTTCCTATGTCCTAAAGCTTCTCAATTTCGTAGCTCCCCTCCAATGCATTTTCCTTGAGTGCAAATTGATCAATAATGATCAATTATGATGAAACATTGACCAAGACCACTTAATGACATAAAGCAATTAATAATGGTCATAAAGCCTCTTTTTTTTGTCTTCTAAACAATCCCAAACCATCCCCTCCATGCATGCTTTTCCTTGTGCATTTAATAAATGACCATAATAATTAGCCACCATTTGGAGCATTTCTAGCCATTGATTAATTCAATGGTTAGGATTAATGTAGATTTTTGATTTAGAAGACTTAATCTAGGCCATTGGATCTTTCTCCTTTAAATTCTAGTCATTGGATGTGTCTCCAAAATTAAGGGTCAAGATTGCTCCTTCTTACTTTTAATCCAAGGGTCATAATTAGTCTTTATCACTTTTTAAGACTAAATCTTCACCATTGATTAAATCTAAATCTAATGGTCATAAATGGTCCTTGTTACTTTACAAGACCAATTCTCCACCCTTGATCACTTCTAAATCCAATGGTTATAAATGGTCTTTGTCACTTTTTGAGACCAAATCTCTACCCTTGATTTAATCTACGGTTGATATTGAAGCCTTCCTTATTAAGCTTGTCTAGATTAAATCTCTACCATTGATTAGATCAATGGTTAATATCCAATCTTCTTCATTAAGTTTATTTCTTAACCGCTGATTAAATCAATAATGGATGTCCAAGCCATTAATGTTGACTAGGCATATAATATTTATTTTTATATCCGTTATAACCCTACTAATAATATTTTTAATCTTGTATTTTTATCGTCCGATAATTAAATACAATAAAAACACAAGATCAAGAAAATTTCTAAAATCTGTTTCCTGGATTCAGGTTTAGTAAGATCCCCTGTCTCCGTCTAAACAGTACAAATTTTTTCTATGCGTAAAAAAATTTTTGCTTTGCGGGACCCACCTGGGCCCACGTAAGGTCACCTGGGCCCACATACACCCCCTGGGCCCACGAACAGAAAAAAATTCATAATCATCCACAAAAATCACAAAAATTATAAAATGCACAAATATCAAATCAAATTACGTAAAATAATTACCTAACGGTAAAAATTAAATTATGTAAAGTTTTACCTGGCCCGAAAATTTTTATTTTCCTGACACGGAGTAAATCACTCAAAACGATCAAATACGCTGATGGAATAAACAAAATAATTTTACAGTGCACAGAAATTACTAAACAGTAAAATTCTGTTAACTGTCAAAATTACTGTTTAAGAGATACGAAAATTTGGGGTGTTACAGTATAGGTCACTTGTTGACCTTGGGGGCATCAGGGTGCGGGTTTTCCACAATGGACAGTTGGTAGCTCTTCTGTACCGTGGATCGGACTGATGCAATGCACCGACGATCCAGACTGAGACACTATTCTTAATCAAGATCTGGTAAAGACTGTCGTGCATATGTTAGATGTGCAAACACTTGTGAGAATTATGGCATGTGGTCTAAGACATATTGGTATAGATAGATCTTTTAGATCAATCTCTCCGACTTGAGTTTTAGCTCCATGGAGTAGGAAAATGAGTCAATGAGCATATGCATAACTTAAACATATTTGTATATCTTTGAGATATTTTATCTGTCGAATGTTGAGGAATGTTGAATGAAGTGATTATATTTATTATTTATTATATATGTACTATTGTGTGATGTATCTATATGGTATGTTGTACTTGCTATCTCCATGCTACCATGTTGTTATTAGCGTAGATAATCTCACCTCTTTGTATGCCTATTCTTGTATTGTATTTATATTTGGTAAAGATGCTGAGCAAGGAATTAAGCAAGGAAATGAGGAGCAGATTCCTGCTGAGGAAGCTGAGTTTTGATTCAATGGCAACCCGATCGAGTTTCTTTGGGTATGTGAGGTTGTAGTTTCATAAAGGAGCTGGTACATGGCGCATTAGTCCCAATAAGGAGGGATTTATCTATCAGGTTCATTTCACAGTTAATATGAGTATGATCTTTCATAGAGATCCTTTCTTTTCTGTTATCATATATGTACATGTAGAATTTCCTTTATCTATTCGGCAATATTGGGGCGGTCGTTACCAAGTCCCATTTGAGATCAGTATTGTATCATCTACTAGGACACCTGTTCGTAGGATGACACGTCAACCAGGATTCCTACCTTTTGAGGAATCTGAGGCTGATCCCCAGGAGGACCCGTCTGAGGGTTCTGCTGTCTGGGTGTACTTAGGTAAGTATGGTAATGTATAAATATTTAAATACTTTTGAGAACTTGGTCTATATATATAAGTTTGACAATACTTATGTGATATGTATGATTTAAATTATTTGTAATGATGTTTAATATTTTTATTTTCTGTTAAGTTTATTTTATTGATATCAAGAAATTTTAAAACTCGTATTTTATTAAACAATATTATTTTATAACTTGGGAAGTAATTCAATAATAATTAGTATAAAATGTGATACCCTATGGTGGGTGTTACAATAGACATCTAATTAAGCTTTGGAGCTCTACATCAAAGATGTAGAACTTTCTCTTATCTTTCCTACAAGGTAAAGTTCATAATTTTTGCATGTCTGTAACTCAAGTTATACTCGAAATACATAAATAGTGTAAAATTGTCATAATGCTGAAAAATATCATGAAGCTATGAAGCACAGACACGGGCACAAACACGAGACACAACACAGACACAAACACAGGGACACACCAAATTCAAAAAATTATAAGACACAGACACAACATATATGTATATATATATATATATATATATCAAGTTATACTCGAAATACATAAACAGTATAAAATTGTCATAATGCTGAAAAATATCATGAAGCTATAAAGCACAGACATGGGCACAAACACGAGACACAACACAGACACGGACACAGGGATACACCAAATTCAAAAAATTATAGGACACGAGACACAACATATATATATATATATATATATATATATATAGGATCAACTTACATCAGTATAAGTTTTTTTTCTCTTATACTCATTTTCAACCGTTAGTTCCACTTTCATCTAATGGTTGAGATTATTTCGTTAAAAGTAACCATTAGATGAAATCAGATCTAACAGCTGAACATGAGTGTAAGAGAAAATTAATTTACACTAGTGTAAGTTGATCCTCTCTCATATATATATATATATATATATATATATATATATATATATATATATATATATATATATATATATATATAGATAAATTAATATCAAAGTAAATTAAAGAACTTAGTTTATATATATATATAATTACAAAATTTAAGAGAAAAAATTCATAATTCATTAATATTATTTCTATAAGTGTGAAAATTTACAATATCTTAATATATGTCATATATACTAATATTTGCTACCTAGTAAACCCCTCCTAAAAAATATGAAACATAATTTCTATTGACATATTCTAAAAAATCTCCTAAATCAACTTCTCCTAATAGAACTAACCATGTACAAGTACATGTGCATAAAAAAAATTTAACTAAAAGGAATATTGGTGTGAGGCAAGCTTCAGTGATGACGAAATGGACGACTTGGTACGAGAAGAGGTAGAATGAGCAGATGAAAATAATGGTGTGTGAAAAGATAAAACTTAAAAGTCTAATAATGGCATGTGAAAAGATAAAACTTAAAATACTGGTGTGAGAAAATAGTGGCTTAGGACGTCAGTCATGTAATTGGGCTATGGTTAGTTACGAGCTTACTAATTGAACGTTAGTCATGGAAACTATTTTTTTTTAAATATTAATGAGTCGTGTCCAAACCATGTCCAAAACATGTTCAAGTGTGTTCGAGACGTGTCCAAGCGTATTCAAGACGTGTCCAAATCGAAAAAAAAAAATCTTTTTAATCAGACCCATTCGAAAACGCAGGATATGTGTGTTGTATGGGTGTCCTCATGTGTTAGACACAGACACATTTTTGACATGTGGACATGTCTCAAAAACGGTGTGCCGTGCTTCATAGCCATTAAGCCTAATTTGAAACCCAAACTTATAAAATGTGGTTAAACTCAATCAATTAAGTACATAAGATGTTTAAGAGACTAAATAAGAGGGTCAAATAATGTCTGAAAATTGTGTTTATCAAATTCTCCTATACTTAACTTTTACACGTCTCAGGCAAACTAAAACTTTAACACTAGGGAACAAGGAAAAACAAACCAACTCAAAAGCTAGCAAAAATAAAGCTAAAAACTTACTTTCCAATTATATTCAAGAATGCAAAAGTCCATAAACAAGAAGAGCAATCAAAGATTCAAGGGTTCAAAATATTTATGAAGTAACATTCCTTCATATATCAAACCAACAAGCAAAGAAACTTCAATTGAAAAGCATGAATCAAGAATGATAAATCCTCACAAGATTCATCGGGATGCCCTTGCGCATTAACAGTCTTAGTCTTTCATACCTAGCTTTGCAGATTTTTGTTAGAGCATTTTGAGGAAGAGAAAGAAAATGTTTTTTTTTTTAAATATGAGAGAATGACATCCATTTTAAAGGAGAAAGAATCAGTTATTATGGGAACTGCAAAAAGAACTACAAAAAGGAAGCAACAAAATTAAAATGAATTTTTCTCATAATAAGGATTAGAAAGGGAAATAGATTCTACCTCAACAACTTTGTTTTCCAGAAATAGTTTGAGTTTTTGTCTATTGACCTTAAACACATTACCATTTATAGGGTTCTCAATGTCTATGGCCCCATAAGGATATACATGTTTGACAACAAAAGGGCCATTGCACCTAGATCTCAATTTTCTAAGAAATATGTGAAGACGATAATTATAAAGTAGAACTTTTTGACTAATTTCAAAAGATTTTCTCAAAATTAATTTGTCATGAAAAGCTTTTACTCTATCTTTATAAATTTGAGTTTTCATATGCATCATTTCTCAATTCTTCAAGTTCATTTAAATACAATTTGCGTAATTTGCAAGCATCATCAAGGTTTAGGTTGAAAGCTCTAATGGCCCAAAATACTTTATGCTCAAGTTTTACAAGCAAGTGACAAGGTTTTCCATAGACTAATCGATAGGGTGATATACCTAAAGATGTTTTGAAAGCAGTACGGTAAGCCCAAAGTGCATCGTTTAGTCTTAAAGACCAATCTTTATGATTTGGGTTAACCATTGTTTCTAAAATTTGTTTAATCTCCTTATTTGGCAATTCTACTTGTCCACTTGTTTGAGGGTGATAAGGGGTAGCAATTTTGTGGGTAATGTCATATTTCTTTATTAAGAATTCAAATGGTTTATTGCAAAAATATGTTCCTCTATCACTGATAATATCTCGAGGGATTCCAAATTGACTCAAGACATTTTCTTTTAAAAATTTAAGAATAGTTTTATGATCATTGTGTCGACACAGAATTACTTCAATCTATTTTGAGACATAATTAACTGTAACCAAAATATACACAAATCCAAATGATGATGGAAATGGACCCATGAAATCAATTCCCCAACGATAAAATATTTCAATGACAAGGATAAGGTTTAGAGGCATTATGTTTCGTTTAGAAATGGAACCCAATTTTTGACAGTTTTCACAACTTTTGCAAAATGTATAACTTTCCTTAAATAAAGTGGGCCAATAAAATTCACACTGCAAGATTTTCACAGTTGTTTTCTTTGAAGAAAAGTAACCTCCACATGCTTATGAGTGACAAAATTTAATGACACTACCTACGTCACTGTCGGGTACACATCTCCGAATGATTTGATTAGGATAATATTTGAATAAATATGGGTCATCCCAATAAAAATTTCTCACCTCAGTCAAAAACTTCCTTCTGTCTTAGTGCATCCATTGAGGTGGCATCTTTCTTGTTACAAGAAAATTGACTATGTTAGCAAACCAAGGCATAGAATTGACAGAAAATAAAAAATCATCAGGAAAAGAGTCATTGATAGGTGTGATATCAAAAGGTGAGTCTGCTGTAAGTCTAGACAAATGATCTGCAACAACATTTTTTACTCCTTTCTTATCTTCTATTGTGATATTGAATTCTTGAAGCAACAAAATTCACTGTATCAACCTAGGTTTGGCGTCCTGCTTAGACATTAAATATCTAACAGCAGCATGATTAGTGAAAACAACAGTAGAAGAACTTATTAAATAAGCTTGAAATTTGTTCAATGCAAACATTACAGTAAGTAATTCTTTTTCAGTAGTGATGTAATTTATTTTTGCATTATTTAAAGTTCGACTTCCGTAATAAATTACATGAGGCTTACCTTCCTTTCTTTGGCCTAAAACAACATCAACAACAAAATCATTAGCATCACACATCAGCTCAAAAGGCAAAGACCAGTCAAGAGTTTGCATGATAGGAGCAGATGTCAGAAGACTAATTAATTTTTCAAAAGATGTTTGACATGCTTGAGTCCAATCAAATGGTGCATCTTTTATTAGAAGATTACATAATGGTCTAGATATGATACTAAAGTCCTTAATGAATCTTCTGTAAAATCCTGCATGTCATAAGAATGAACGAACCTTGACTATTTTTTGTGAAGGCAAATGGACAATTAATTCTACTTTGGTCTTATCAACTTCAATTCCTTTAGAAGATATCACATGACTTAATACTATTCCTGAGGTAATCATGTAATGACATTTTTTTCAGTTTAACACAAGTCTTTTTTCTTCGCATCTTTTAAAAACTTTTTCCAAATTATCAAGACAAATTTCAAATAAATTTCCAAAAACTGTCAAGTCATCTATGAAAACCTCTAAATAATTTCAACTGTGTCACTAAAAATACTTAGCATACATATTTGGAATGTTGTCGGAGCATTACAAAGGCCAAAACACATTCCTCTATATGCAAAAGTGCCAAAGGAGCATGTAAAAGTGATCTTTTCTTGATCCTCTAATGCAATGAGTAATTGATAATAGTCTGAATAACCATCAAGAAAACAGTAGTAGGGATGTCCTGCTACCTTTCCAGAATTTGATCAAGAAATGGCAAGGGGAAATGATCTTTCCTAGTGGCAGCATTTAATTTTCTAAAATCAATACACATATATCAACTGGATGAGACTTGCGTAGGTATTAATTTACCTTTTTTTCATTTTCAACCATTGTTATTCCAGATTTCTTAGGCACAACTTGTGTAGAGCTTACCCATTGGCTATCAGATATAGGGTAGATAATTCTAACATCAAGTAATTTGAGAACTTCAGCTCTAACTACCTCTTTCATGTGTGAATTTAATCTTCTTTGAGGTTATTGTGATGTTTTAGCATTATCCTCTAAATGTATTCTATGTATACAAATTAATGGATTAATGTCTTTTATGTCCTTTAATGTCCATCCAATTGCACT
Source organism: Ormosia emarginata (assembly GCA_029884605.1). Lineage (NCBI taxonomy): Eukaryota > Viridiplantae > Streptophyta > Magnoliopsida > Fabales > Fabaceae > Ormosia > Ormosia emarginata. Next base: position 8,953,826 of record JAQQTP010000083.1, on the reverse strand, counting down.
TTTATGCCTTTTAAGTACTTCTATCAATATACCTTCTTGTTTACTGGTAAGGGTCAAGGAAATTACCATTGGAAAGCTTTGTTCCTCTCCCCAAATATGTACTTCAACCTAGCAGGTAATGACTTTAGTTCCAGTGTGGGTACTTCTTCATGGGTATTATCATTTATGGGTTTTAACTCTTGGAATCTCGACTGCCATCCTTTGTATTCCATTACTTGTGTACAATTAAGAAAAGAACATATTTCATAAATATCATCATCTAATTGCATACCTGAGTCAAATGAATTGATTAAACAAATTTCTAATGGATCAGAAGAACTCATTGTTTGAAAATGATCATCTATAATGGCCTCAATCCCGTCAACGTCCTCTTTTTCGTCATGGACTTCCTATGGCTGTTTGAACATGTTGAAAACATTAAGCTCTAGTGTCATATTTCAAAATGTTAGCTTTATCACTCCATTTCTGTAATTTATCAAAGCATTAGATGTTACTAAAAATAGGTGACCTAAAATAACAGGAATTTATCTACAACTATTAACCATTAATTCAGTTTCCAAGACAAAAAAATCCACAGGATATATGAATTTATCAACTTGTACCAACACATCTTTGTTGTGAATTTTTCGCAAGTGCACGGGTCGTACAAGTAGTAAAATAAGATCGTTCCCATGAGGATCGATTAATTACTAACTCCTACGGCTATTTTGATTATAAGCGAATTAAATCAATAGAAAAGGTTCAATTAAAATTAAACAGAGAACAAAACAATAAAGTAAACAATTGAAACTAGAAAAGACGAGATTTAACAATGATTAAAAGGCCTAGGATTCGGAATCCACTACACTACCCCCTACGATAAATTGTAATCCTATCTTTGTTAATGTTCAATTATGTTCTTGAAGGTGAATTATCCTAAATTATTTAAAACCCAATTTCTTGGTACTAAAAACGTGCTAAAACTTCACTAACCCCATTCTCATGGCAATTAATTTAAGTTCCAACCCATTAAGATTCATGACAATCGTTTAACCCTCAAAGGATTTAAACCTATGTCTAGGTCTCAATTCCTAAGTTCAATTCTTGGATTATCAAGCAATTAGATTTCATCTTTCAATCCTTCATCTAAAGCCTAAGATCATGTAAATTTGATGCACAACATATTACAAGCATTAAGCATACCAAGAATGAATCAAGAACAATAATTGCATTAACAAAGAATGAAATTAACAATTTATAATAGGGAAATAGAGAGTTTCATCCTAATCCTAGAAAAAAGGGTTTAACTGCTCATAGCCATCATAACACAAACAAGAATAAGGATTAAAGAAACAACCATGATTGATAAACAAAAAGCAAAGATGGGAAGATGGAGATGGAGAAAAGAACTTCAATGGTTGATCCTCAAGGAGTCTTGCTCTTGCCTTCAAAGCCTTCGCCTTTGAATCCTTGCGCTTCTCCTCTCAAAACCTGCCATTACATAAGTCTCTAGCCAAAAGTCTCCTTAGGGTTGGTGTTTTTGCCCAATTTATAACAATTTAAGGGCAAAATTTTCCTTTTTTCACGTTAGAAGGACTCATACAACTGTGTCTCCCTTCGACACTGCCATGTCCTTTGAGAACTGTGTACTTGGACTTTAAGTGAGACACGACCGTGTGACATTGAGACATGGCCGTGTCTCAAAGTCAGAAGCTTCATGAGCCTAAGACAGGGTCGCGTTTGGTGCCAGAATTGCAAAAATTCAATGTTGGGGGGAGGGGGGACGATCGTGTGACCAACAGACACAACCGTGTCTCCTAGTCAGAAGCTTTCCTCAAGTTAGACAGAGTCATATCTAACTCCTAAATCGCTTCTGAGTTGACACAGGATCTTGTCTAAGCCAAAATTGTCCTCTTTTGCTCTGAAAATAAGATATCTTCTTCTGCTTTCACTTTAAATGCGTTAAATCTCTTTTATTCTGCAGAAACGAAGATAATTCATAAGAATCTATTCAAAATCCATCAATAATCACAATCTAATCATCATAAATCATCCACTTTACGGCTATAACATACAAGCTTATCAATATTCTACTATTCCTCTTGGAATTTTAATTGATCTATCGACAAGTAGAAAAGTTACAGAAGTTAGTTTTAACTCACCCAAGTTGAGTTGCTAATAAACTAAATATGAAAGCAAATTAACACTAGCACCAAGATCAAGTAAAGCTAGTTCAATTTTATGTTCTCCAATAATGCATAAAACTGTAGGACAACTAGGGTCTTTATATTTCAAGGAATTATTATTTTGAAGAATGGAGCTTACCTGTTCAGCCAAAAAGGCTTTCTTTTTCACATTTAGTTTCCTTTTAACTATGCATAAGTCTTTCAAAAATTTGGTATAAGAGGGAATCTATTTGATAGATCTAATAGAGGAATATTGACCTTCACTTGTTACAATTTGAAAAATTTCAGTGTTCTAGTTCAATTTCCTTGAATTGTTTAATACTTGAGGAAATGGGGGTGAAGACGAGAGTTTGGTCTCTTTTTGGTCAGGTGGCTTATCAACCTCTTCCTTATCTTGGGAGATTGATTCATCATCTCTCTCACAAGGCTCAGGGATTTTTTTTTCAACAACTTTTTCATTCCTAAGAGTTATCATTGACTTGACTTGACTTGATCTATTTGTTGGCTTTCTGAACTACCCTCATTTAGACTGTACTGAACCTTGGGATTCAGTTGAGGTTGAGAAGGAAATTTTCCTTTCTCGTGAATGGTGAGTGCAAAAGAAAATTTAGCAAGAGTGTCTTTTATGTCAATCATGGCTTCAGTGTTTTGGTTATTAATGGTCACTTACTTTTCCATGAATGCATGCAATGTTCCTTCAAGGTTTTTCCTATCTCGTGGAACATAAGGCACATATCCTTGAGAATTTTGAGAGTCTAGTTGTGCCTGAGGAGGTGGTAGTTGCACAAATTGTGCATGATTGTTATTCTTCTAACTAAAATTCGGGTGATTTCTCCATCTCGAATTGTTTGAATCTGAAAAAGAAGAGGTAAATGACTTTTTAAAATTATTCATTACATTTACTTGCTCATGTACAACTTCTTTAAAAACAAGAATCTTTGGACATTCATTTGTTGAGTGTCCTAAGTCATCACAAATGCCACAAATTTCTTCATTTTGCACATATTTGATTTCTTTCATTTTCCTTAATTCCATGGCTTCAATTTTTCTAGCTAAATTGGTGAAACTAACTTTAGATCTTCTTCTTGACTAAGGTGATATTTTCCTTTACTAGCATTTACAAGGTTAGATCTAATTAAATTTTCAGAAGGATTAGTACCATATCAAGATTGAGAATTCTCAACCAAATAGTCCAAATATTCTAAAGCTTCTTCAGGTTCTTTATCAAGAAACTTGCTATTGCACATTATTTCCACAAATTGTTTGATTTTAGGTGTTAACCCTTCATAAAAGAAGTTTATAGTGCGCCGTTTTTCAAAACCATGATGCGGGCACAAATTTAACAAATCTTTAAAATGTTTCCAACATTGAAAATATGCTTCATTTGAATTTTGGTAAAAATTTTGGATATATCTTTTCAAAGCATTGATTTTATGTGTTGGAAAAAATTTCTTTAAAAACTCACTTTGCATTTCTTGCCATATGCCAATTGATCTTGATTTCAAAGCGTTAAGCCAAGTTTTTACTTTATCTAACAAAGAAAAAAGAAATAATTTAAGTTTAACAATCTCTTCAGTGCAATTTTGATCATTGAAAGTAATACATACTTTCTCAAATTCTTTTAGACGTAAATATGGGCTTTCAGATTCTAAACCATAGAAATTAGGAAGTAATGAAATCATACCCGGCTTAAATCTAAAATTGTTAGCATTGAGTGGAAAGATAAAACATGTTGAAGTAGAATTTCAAGGTGGTTGTAAATATTCACGTATGGTTCGCAACAGTTGATTTCCATATTTATCATATACACTTTCAATTTCAGTTATTGTGTCAAGTGTGTGTGATTGTGATTCAAATAGATCAATATATAAAGTACCAAGATTAGTTTTAACCAAACAAATAGAATTTGAATCACGATACCAATTAAGCATAAATAAATGACTTAAAATAGAAAAGAAAATATACAAGTAGGCGGTATAAACCTGCCATTAAATATTAACAAGTAGGCAGTTTAAACATGTCATTAAATATGATATAACTAGAAAATTAACAAAATAAATATTAACAAGTAGGCAATATGGTAAACCTGCCATGCAACTAGAAAATTAAAAGAGTAGGGATAGAATATACCATATGGTAAAGTTTACTTAAAGAAAGAGAACTTCAGTAAATTTGTTCTTCAAATCAAGTTCCCTAACAATGGTGCCAAAAACTTGATACGAATGATACGTTGCAAACCCAAGTGCATGTTGTCTCAAGTAATAAATTCTAGAAAGTCCAAAGTCGATCCATAGGGAATTGATGAAGAAAATTCTTTGAGGTAAGGAAAAGATTTGTCACAAAAATAAATGTGATAAAAATTGTTCACGAATGAAAAGGATTTGCTGAGGCTAAGAGATCCACTCTTGGTATATAAATTAAGGACAAGATTATTTCTTTTTATAACTCAATTAGAATCCACGTATAACGGAGGTTTCAATAAGAAAATACAACATTCAAAGTTCGTTTAAGGTTATATACATAGTTATATTATGGTTCCTTTATTTATCCACCAACGCCAACACTTGTAAATGGGCTTAAGCATTCATTGTGTCAATCTATTGTCTACAACAAATCAAGATCTCCATTTTACAAGGAGAGTTTCTAAATTGATTGGGAACAAAATATAACACATATAATGTCCACTTGATAATGTTACATTCAAGCACAAGAAAGAAATTAATCTAACCTTATTTCATTACTAAGAGCTTCACCTTTTCACCCAAGCAAAATAAGAATTAGTTACTCATGAACAAGAAGAAAGAAAGAGAGAAGAAGATGGAGATGAACATAACTTCTATTTAGAACAAAAGAAAACTACAACAAGAGAAATAAATGATACAAGAATATGTTCTTAATCTTTCAACCAAGATGCTTTTAATGAGGCAACCAATATTGTTTTTTATAGAGCACAAAGAGTACAAAATGACAATAGACTTGTTTGGTGAGTGTGGATGAGTGGAAAATTATTGTCATGTTTGTTTCCCCTCTTGCACCAACCATTTTGGTGCCTAACTCCTAGTTATCTTCATATGACTATAACTTTTTTGAAACGTCACCATTTTGAAAAGTGGTCTTCATAAGAGTTGAAGGGTTTTGTCTTAACTTTCCAATGATATTGGTTTTAGCTCAATCCAACTCCTATAGCTGAACTTATGGCCCAATCGTTGCACATTGTTTAGGTTCCACCAACAACATCATTGTTTTGACTTCCAGGTACAATATGACCCTATAGACATCTGATTCAACTCTAGAGCTTTCATCAAAGTTGTAGAGCTTCATCTTATCTTTCCTACAAGGTAAAGTTTATAATTTTTACATGTCTATAACTCAAGTTATACCTGAAATACAGAAACAGTATAAAATTGTCATAATGCTAAAAAATACAATTAAGCCTAATTTGGAACCCAAACTTATAAAATGTGGCTAAACTCAATCAATTAAGTACATAAGAGGTTTAAGCGACTAAATATGATGGTTAAATAATGTATGAAAATTGTGTTTATCACATACTCAACAGGCTTGATAGAGGATGTTTTAGTGAGAGTGGATGAGTTGATCTTTCCTAGCGACTTTTACATTCTGGATATGGAGGGGAAGTCATCATCCAACAAGGATCAAATCATTTTAGGGAGGCCATTCCTTAAGACTGCAAGGACAAAAATAGATGTGCATGTTGGAACTCTTTCTATGAAGTTTGGAGATATAATAGTGCAGATTAACATCTTTGATGCAATGAAGCATCCCATGGAAAAATATTCTATTTTTCATGTAGACTTTTTTGATGAATTGGTTAAGGGCAATTATGATGAGTTGTGTGCTAATTTCCCTGATCTGGATGGTTTTGATGATTTTGAATTAGTATGTTCATGTGCTGATTGTGATGGTGCTGTCAAGTGTGATGTGTGTTTTGAAATTTGTGCATATTTGGAAAATGATGAATATGACTATACAGATTATGCAACAACTGCTCCTGTGTAGAAATTCAGTCTGCTAAAGTAGTTCCCATCACCAGATTGCCTCCCTCCATAGTGCAGCCACCTGAATTGAAGTTAAAACTTCTACTTGCACACTATAAATATACATATTTGGAGGATGGTGAGAAGCTGCTAGTGATTATAGTAAAGGACCTTAATGATGAACAAGAAGAGAAATTGCTGCAAATTCTGAGGGAGCATAGGAAAGCAATTGGATGGACACTTGAGGACATTCCTAGTGTTCTTCTACGTGCATGCATTGAATATTGCTTGAGGAGGGAGCTAAACCAGAAAAACAACCCCAAAGAAGACTGAACCCATTGATTTTGGATATGGTGAAGAAGGAGGTGACAAAGTTGTTACAAGCTGACATCATTTATCTTATCTTCGATAGCAAATGGGTGAGCCCAGTGCAAGTCGTTCCAAAGAAATCTAGGGTGATAGTAGTGGCGAATCATAATAATGAGCTAATTTCAAATAGGGTGCATAACAGTTGGAGAGTCTACATTGATTATCGAAAGCTCAACCAAGCCACCCGAAAGGAATATTACCCCTTGCCCTTCATTGATTAGATGTTAGAGGGGTTGGCTGGGAAATTATAATACTGCTTTCTGGATGGCTACACCAAGTATTTTCAAATCCATATTGCACTGAAAGATCAAGAGCATAGCACTTTCACATATCCTTTTGGAACTTTTGTGCATAGTCGGATGCCCTTCGGCCTCTGTAATGCCCTTGGCACCTTTCAATGGTACATGGTAAACATCTTTTCTGAACTTTTGGAAGAGTGCATGGAGGTGTTCGTGGATGATTTTACTATTTATGGTTCTTCCTTTGATTCATGTTTGGTTAGTTTGACTAAGGTATTGAAACTAACATTGTTCTAAATTTTGAAAAATGTCATTTTAAAGGAGAGCAAGGCATAGTTTTAGGCCATGTAGTATCTAACAATGACATTGAAGTAGATCCTGCTAAAATAGATGTGATTTCTTCTTTATCTTACCCCACATGCATGTGGGAGATTCATTCTTTTCTTGGTCATGCAGGTTTCTGTCGGCGCTTCATTAGAGACTTCATCAAAATAGTCTTTCCACTATCCAACCTGCTGCAAAAGGATGTGGAGTTTAACTTTGATGAGAAATGTAAGAAAGCTTTCAACCATTTAAAGCAAGCTCTTATAGCACCCTCATTATCTAGCTGCCTAATTGGATATTCCCCTTCAAGATGATGTGTGATGCTCCAAACTATGTAGTAGGAGTTGTCTTGGTACAAAGAGTAGGCAAAATGACTCATGTGATCTACTATGCTTCGAGGACTATGGATGCTGCTCAAGTAAATTACACCACTACAGAAAAAGAGCTTTTATCTATTGTTTTTGCATTAGATAGATTTAGATCATGTTTGCTTGATTCTAAAGTTATGGTATTTTCTTATCATGCAACTTTGAAGTTTCTCCTAAAGAAACATAAGGCCAAGCCAAGATTGATTCGGTGGATGCTACTGCTCCAAGAGTTTGACATCGAGATACGTAACAAGAGTAGAGCAAAGAACTTAGTAGCTGGCCATTTTAGCCGAATTGAGCGAGCTGCTGACTCCCTTCCCATCCATGACACCTTCCCTGATGAGTAGCTTTTACAGCTGTAAGGTAACACTCTATGGTTCGCTGATATAGTAAATTTCTTGGTTGTTAGTGTCCTTCCTACATATTTTACTAGAGCACAAGTTGGCAAATTAAAGAGTGAGTCAAAATATTATGTATGGAATGATCCATATCTATGAAAATTCTATAGTGACCAAGTGATTAGAAGATGTGTGACTTATCATGAATTTTATTATGTTCTTAGCTTTTGCCATGCATTTGCATATGGTGGGCATTTTGGACCTTAATGTACTGCTAGGAAAGTATTGGAATCTGGATTGTATTAGTCAACCCTTTTTCGTGACGTATATATGTTTTGTAAATCTTGTGAATAATGCCAATGAACGGGAAATATCTTTCTTAGGAATGAGATGTCTCAACAACATTTGTTGTTTTGTGAAATATTTGATGTTTGAGGTATTGATTTTATGAGTCTTTTTCCTGTCTCATTTGGTTTTGTTTACATTTTGCTTATTGTTGATTATATGTCTAAATGGGTGGAGGCAAGAGCCACTCAGACTGATGATTCAAAAGTTGTTGTAGATTTTTTTAGATCAAACATTTTCTGCATGTTTGGCATTCTTAAGGCTATCATTAGTAATCAAAAGTCACACTTGTGCAACCGGAATATAGAGGCTTTGTTGAAGAAGTATAGAGTCAAGCATAAGGTTTCTACACTTTACCACCCCTAAACAAATGGGTAAGTTGAGGTATCAAATAGAGAGATCAAACAAATCCTTTAAAAATCTGTCAAGCCTAATAGGAAGGATTGGAACAAGCAGCTTGAGGATGCTCTTTGGGCTTACCGGACTGCCTACAAGACACCACTAGGGATGTCCCCCTACGAAATTGTCTTTGGGAAGATATGCCACCTACTGGTAGAGATAGAACATAGAGCATTTTGGGCGATAAAGAGTTGCAACATGGACCTTGACGAAGCAGCAGTGGAAAGGAAATTATAATTACAAGAATTGGAGGAAATCCGCTTAGAGGTCTATGAGAGCTCCAAAAATCTATAAGCAGAAAACTAAGGCTTTCCATGACAAGAATATTGCAACGAAGGAATTTGTGGTTAAGCAAAAAGATCTCCTCTACAATTCCCCTCTCAAGCTCATGCCTAGCAAGCTTCGTTCTAGGTGGTTAAGCCCCTTCATGGTCACGAAAGTCTTTCCTTATGGTGCGGTGGATATCACAAGTGAGGCAATTCATAAACATTCAAGGTCAATGGACATCTCCTCAAACCATTCTATGAGGGAGCTCAAGAGAACATAGTGGAGGAGCTCCATTTGTAAGCAGTCATCTACACTTGATAAGGAAGTTTCCTCTCTTTCTCTTTTATTTTACTTGTCTTAGATTTATTGATGATATTGATGGCTTGATAATCTTTGAGCTTTAAATTGAGGATAATATAAAATTTAAGTGTGGGGGAGGAACTTACATTTTTTTTTCTACTGTGGTGATTTTTAATCCTACTATTTTTACTATTTTGTTCTATTATTTTATTGTTTATGTTTCGATATTTGTTGTTTTTTATTTGTTTACTTTTTTGTTTATAATCTTGTTCTTTCGGTTTTTGTTGTTTCTATTTTCTATTTTCTATTATTGTTACTATTTTTATGTTTTTGTTTATTTTTTTCTGTTTCAAATTTTTTTACTATTTTAAATTATGTTTTTCTATTTTTAAAAGAAAAAAATATTCATAACAAAGTGTGTTTTTAATTGTTTTCCAATGAAACTTTGAGTTTATGAAAGTTGCGAGCATGTATAAATTGAGGTAATGTAACTGAATAAATTGTCTCTCATCTTGAGAATAACTAGTTGGGTAATAAAATTAAATTGGTAGATTAAGTTTGATAGAAACATACTTTATGAGACTTTGAACCTTTTAATGAATGGATTGAATATTTGTACCATTCTCTTCTTCTTGTGTGATTTGCACTCATGGAATTTGTTACTCAAGAACTTACTTTAATTCTTTTTTAGGCTACATTTTTACATGTATACATGAATATGATTGATGCATTCCTTGTTTTTAGCTCATTACATGCCTTAAATGAAAAACAATGCTCTTACCCAACCTTAGGGAATAAGAAAGCATTGACATTATTATTTTAATGAGTTCTTGAAAAAGTATGAGGGTGTATTATTTGGTATACAAAATGTTAGTGAAAAAGGAAAGAGTAGCCAATTTTTTAAAAAAAATGTGTAAAAAAAAAGTCAATAAGGCAAAAGGAAAACGAATAAGTAAAGGAAATTTACATTTTATAGAGTTGGGATAAACTATCATACTGATTATTTGGACTCAACTCTAATGCTCTCTTTTTTTCCTCTTTGGTCTTCAACTTGTCATATCCATATTACTCCTCCCATTTACCTTGATCCCATTACAACCTTGAATAAAGTCCTCTTGATTTGTGTGTACTTGTGTTTTGAATAGTGGAGAAGTAGAAGATAAGCAAGCTTATAGTAATGCATATTTTCATGGGCTGAATTGAGTGAAATACTTACATTCTAAACACTTGAGAGATTGAAAGTAAATCTTGTGAGATTCTATCATTCTTGATCTATGCTTTTCAATTAAAGTTACTATACTTGTTGGTTTGAGATGTAAAGAAATATTACTTCATAAATGTTTTAATTCCTTGAATTTTTGGTTGCTCTCCTTTTGTATTCTTGAACATTGTTGGAAAGTTGGTTTTTTCTTGAGTTTTTTACTTTCAAGTTTGTGTTGTTTTTCCTTTGTCCCTTAGTGGTGGATTTCTACTTTTACCCAGGAGTGCAAAAGGCTAAATATGAGAGAATTTGATAAATATCATTTTTATATATTAGTTAACCTTCATATTCAGCAGTTTAGACCTCTCGTGTGCTTAATTGATTGGTTTTGGCCACCATTTATAAGTTTGGGCTTAAATTAGGCTTAGTTGTATTTTTCAGCATTGTGACAATTTTATATTATTTCTGTATTTTAGGTATAACTTAAGTTATAAACATCTAAAAATCATGAAATTTACCTTTTAGGAAAGTTGAGAGGTAATTCTACAACTTTGATGAAGATCTCCAAAGATTATTTGAATGTCTAGTAGGTCATATTTGTTACCAAGTGGCTCCAGTACTCAAGAAGGGGGTGAATTAAGTATTTAAAAACTTTTCACAATCACTTGTAAAACAAATTTTGTTGAAGCTATTTCTTAAAAGATGTGAATAAAAAGAGAGGATAAAAAGCCTTAAGCACAAAAAATAAACAAGTAAGCAATAATAACTAAATTGTAGGAAATAAAGAGATTAAGATGAGAAGAGGATGCACAATATTTATCTTGGTTCAGCCACCAAACCACTTGTGGCCTACGTCCAGTCCTCGAAAAAACTATTTGAGATTTTTCACTATCAATACAAGCTTAAACAGGTGCTTGTTACCGTTAGAAACTAGAGCACTTTTTACACGCAGGGAAACTTTATCCTGTGCTAAACCCTTAACTTTCAAGAATACCTCACCCTTACAAAACCTTTGAGGGATATATCACCCTCTTTACAATAGCGTAGAATATAGAAGAAGAGAAACTCTCACAAGGAGTAAATAATACAACTTGAAGCTCTTTAGGATATCTCAAAGTTTTAGCAAAAAGAGAGCGTAGAAAATATGTAAGAAATTATAAATCATGTGTTAAAGCAAGCAAAGATTGATTCAGATAGATAGACAACTTTCAAAGATGACCCAAGATCTTTATTTATAGAGCTTTGGAGAAAATAGTCGTTGGGTGCAATTAATTCATATAATAAATACAAATATGGCCATTTTTTTTCTAAATTTGTAACTTGTGTTTATTCGAATAACCTGTGTTATTCAAATAACAAGTTTTGAAAAGCCTCGTGAAAACCAGTTCTGATATAAGTTATTTGAATAGCATAGGAGTTATTCGAATAACTCTGTTAAAAAGATTTTTCTAAGAAATAAGTCTAATCGAATAACCATTGTGTTATTCGAATAGTTCATTTATAAAAACTGTTCTAGAAAAGCTTCTTATTCGATTATCAAATGTGTTATTCAAATAGCTCTTTTGAAAACAGAGGAGCACAAGGGATTTTAAAAAACTTTATTCGAATAACTCTTGTGTTATTTGAATAACCCTGTTAAAACCAGAATTTCTTGGCTTGGTTTATTCGAATAAAGAGGCCTTTATTTGATTAACTCTGTTTGAAACCAGTTTTGAACATTTAAAAAACTTCCAAAATTATTTTCAAAAACATCAAGGCCATTTTGAATTTTGGGTTTTAGTTTAACAACCATTTTTATCTTTTCTTGCAAAATCAATAAGATATCCAAAAAAGCTCTGTACAAAAAGACTCTAAGTCCTAAAGCTTAATCTTGAAGTTCTTAGACTTGGTCTTCCCATCATCTTCATATTTGTTCTCATCAAAACTAGTCTTCATTATCGCATAGTCAATCATAATATTGGGTCTGGAAGTTAGAAGAGAGGTACTATCACTGGAACCTGAACAGTCTGCAAAGATTAGAATGTAACTTGGGTTGTATAAGTCAGAATGAGCTGAAACTAGTTCCATTGGAAAGTTGAGACTAAACCCTTCACTTTTCATAAAGACCACTTATCAAAATAGTGACATTTTTTATAGGGTTATTAATGCCTGAAGGGAACTGACGGGATCCAAGGGCTATTGAACGTGTTTTGGTCATAACTCCTTCATTAGGCATCGAAATATTACAAATTAGGTGTCCAATTAAAGCTAATTGGAAGAGGAAACATCTTAAGCTAGGGACATACTTGTATTTTCACCTTTAGTGTCTATTATATTGGGTTTTGAGCTAGACCCAAGGCTATACTATAAGACATTTCTCTCACTTTAGTTTTCATCTTCTCTCTTGCTCTCTCCTCTCCTCTCCTTTCTTCTCATCTCTTCTCACTTTCTCTAGGTTTTCTTTATTTTTTTGTTTTTCTCTCCAACAATGGAGAGGTAAAGCTTTGTAATCAATCTTAGGCATTGAAACACTCTTGATGTTTAATGTTGAGACCTTGGTTTGAAAGTTTAATTTATTTGTTAATCAATATGACCTAAAACCAATAATCTAGTTAGCCAGTGAATTAATCCTTAGTGGTTAAGGATGGATTAAACTAAGAGTTGTTGATTCCCTTAGATTGGTTGTTTACTTTACTTTGTTTACAGTCTTTTAATTGCTTTGTTTAATTACTCCTGCAACCAACTCCCCCAATTGTTAACTTCTTAATATAATTGATTAATTGGAAAGATCCAAGGGCTCAACCTGGTTGTATCACATACCATAAGTTCTTGGTGAGTCAGCTAGCAAATCTCATCTAATTTGGTAGCCTTAGCAACTATCACCTGTCTAGGCCGATATGTTCGTCAATCCCAAAACAATAACTAGAGAGGAGGATAGAATTACAGGAAACAAAGCTATAGCCATGGAGAAGCCCATCTCCACCATACCAAAAAAGATGTTTTCTCATGAGGATTGAAAATCTTGGAGCAGGCTCATCTTGGGATAACACCCAGAACCAAGAAAGGGCATAATCCTAAGACAATACCATTCTGGATAATGATCATCATCTCACCGAAGTATGCTGGACAATCAACACCATTTTGGGAGACTTTGCAAGTGGTGGTGAATTGGGAAATGCATGGAAAAAAGCACTCTAGGCTGTTTTGAGCGTGGCATCACTCTCAGGATCTAAGTCGGATAGTAAAACAAGAAAGACCCTATTAATTTCATTTACTAATGAGGATTTTGGATGCACTATCCCAGATCATGACAATCCTATGGTGATCTCGAGAATAATAACCAATGTTGAAGCCCGTTGTATATTTGTTAACCAAGAGAGCTCGACTGACACTATGCTATCATGAAAACCTGAAGATTGCCAAGAAGCCTCAGACTACGGACCAATATAACAATCTGGCTCTAGTCATTACATGCCACGTCAATGTCTTCCTGACTAAACTAGATGTTCGTGAAAAGATCCGTGGTACACGCCTTCAACCTAATGGATAACTTTAGTCCTTTCAACTTGGTGTTGAGCTAGACCATGTACCAAGATTAGAGGACATCTGAACTAGGAGGAAAGAGTCTGACCAATCGAGTTTCTTGTGAAGAACAAGGATCTTTTCGCTTGGACGTCTACGGATATATTGGGATTAGACCTCAAATTTCTTTGCCACTAACTTTCCATTATGAAGGATTCAAAGCCGATGGCACAACAAAAGAGGAAAGTCAGACTTAAGAGACAAAAGGTAATTCAGAAGCAAGTAAAAGAGCTCCTAGATGTTGGAATTATCAGAGAAGTTTTTTATACCACCTAGCTCTTTAACGTGGTCCTAGTTAAAAATTCTAATGGGAAGTGGCGCATGTGTGTCGACTATACAGACTTGAATAAAGCTTGTCTAAAAGACCTCTATCCACTTCCCAACATAGACAAATTGGTGGACAATTCATCCAGATTTTTGACTACTCTCGTTCATGGATGCTAATTTCAGATTTAATTGGATTCCCATAAACCCAGAGGATGCAGAAAAGATTGCGTTCATAACTGAGATGGGAAGCTATTGATACTATATCATGTTGTTTGGATTGAAGAATGTAGGAGCAACTTAATTACCAACCAATGATGAATAAAGTCTTCAAAAAATAAATTGGTAAGATGCTAGAAGTCTATATAGACGATATGATAGTTGAGACAACAGAGATAATGACCATGTGAAAGATCTGGAAGAGGTATTTGCCCAAATAAGGAAGCATAACATGAGGTTGAACTCGAAAAAATGCACTTCTAGAGCTCAGGCCGGTAAATTTTTTTAGATTTTTGTTGACAAATTGAGGTATTGAAGTCAACCTAGAGAAATGTCAAGTCGTCCTCAACATGCGCAACCCGTAGTCCGTGAAAGAGGTGCAACAATTGCAAGTCGGATAGCGGCCCTCACTTGCTTTCTAGCAAAAGTCGCTCCAAAATCTTTTCCCATTTTCAAAACCTTAAAAAAAGGGAGGAATTTTAAGTAGACCCTAGAGTGTGAGTCTTCCTTTCAAGAACTAAAGAAGATGTTATCCACACCACCGATTCTAACAAGACAGGATCCCGGTGAAACACTTTATATCTAACTCTCTGTCATGAATGAGGCAATCAATTTAGTCCTGATGAGAGAAATCGATGAAAGTCAGAGGTTGGTTGTAACACCCTTGTGGGGATGTCACATATATAAATAAAATAAAAGAAAGATAAATAAAATCTACCCAAGTTGTAAAACATTTGTAACATAATATTACGGGTTGTAAAATTCTTCTTGTTAAACAGAATAATATTAAATAAAATAACGTGGAAACACAAAATAAACAAATCAACATCTCACATAATATACATATGGTACTAGTTATAAGTTATACAAATAATTTACAACTATAAGTATTTAAACTAAAACAATTAAACAAAGCGGTAAAGAAAATCTTGGTTAATATATACAAACGAGATGCACCCAATATACACATCATGTATATCTAACCCTCTGAAGGATCACTCTCAGATGAAACTTCAGGTGATAGATATCCAGGATGCCTCGACCCTCTATGGACACGGGTCCGAGCAGTCGATACGCTACTGATCTCGCTAGGCACATCAAACATACTGCCCCAATGACGCCTAAGAGATAGCGGCAACTCCACATGTAAGTACAACATAGTAGAAAAGATCGGCACTCCATCAAACTCCGTACGTACGGTCACAGTTAGACGCCCTATGTACGTCACCGAATCTCTGTCTTCTCGCAGACGCCAGGCTTCAGAGCCTCCGTGAAACTCAAGTTGCATGAATCCAAAGAATCCTGGTAGCGTCATATCCACACAATCAATCCAAAGAATATGGATGATCGGATGGTTCTTGATCGTAGAATGCGATCTTCGGCTTGCTACCTCCTCCTCTTCGGGATACTCACACGCATTAGAGGCTTTCCTCTTCCTCAAACTCTTTATCACATAATTTAAATATACGGATAATACATACAAAAAGAGGTAAGACAATCTATATCACCACAAACATAGTAAATAAGAAAACGACAATACAACAGGTAAAAAAAGTTAATACAATATAGCATACTATAATAACATAAACCATAATATTAACTAATACAAAACTCAATACAACAATAACATACAATGGTACAGATGAATAAAATGGTACAAATAATTAAAATGATACAGATAGATAAAATAGTGCAACTAAATAACATTAAAATGTATAAAACATAAATATATGAAATGTGACTCAACCCTACTCCACGGAGCTAAGAATACAGACATCAGAGAGAACGACCCGCAAAATCTATTAGTACCGTCGACCGCCCAATAACTATTCCGCTGTCTCACGTTACGTCTATAGCCTACTGAAATAGCATAGTGGTGTAGCACACTGTCATACGTCGTGTCACTACAGGCTTGCACTAATAGATTTCACAAGATCTTGATTAAGTTTAGTGCACGTCGAGTCCATTAGTGTGTTACCAGTTACTACGGCCCAGAGGAGCGACCAACTATCCACAAATGGAATAATCTGCACACTAATGTCTCCAAGTTCATTCAAGTTGAATCACACTACACTTATCACACCGACAACATGATGTTATTTATCTCGTCAATCATTCCACCAATCATCAACCAAATTGGCACAACTCAATGCATGATAAAAATTTCAAATATGCCCTCATTGGCAAAAATTCCAAATATGCCCTCACTGGCAAAAATTACGAATATGCCCTCACTGGCAAATCGCATACATATACAGTACGTCCTACTTGACAGTACTGTTTCACAATTTGTCCGGGTCCACCACTTTGGCCCGACAGTAAAACTTGCTATTTTCGTCAATCGCGTAGAAATTTTATCGCGTTTTCAAAATCTCGTCGCTTTTACAAACGTTTTTAAATCGCGTAAATATATTTTACTGTTTTTAAAATCGCGTAGAGTTTTTAATACGTTTTCTCAATTGCGTAAGGTTTTTAAATTATTTTCTTGTCCGAATTCCTTAAAATTACTGTTTAAATAAACAGAAATAATATTTAGTACGTTTAAACTACGTAGAATATTTTTCATACCGTATACTGTCTTTTGGACATCTTTTCTATCTTATTTGTCCGTTTTTACTAAAAATTGACAATATTTTGTTTTGAAACTTATAATAATGGTTTCCTAATTTATCTGTAAAAATTCCTTTTACTTAATTTTTAACCGTATAATTTAACTTTTGAAAACCACTAACATGCTTCAAAATATAATATGAGCTATATGTTAGAAATTTACAAAAGCTACTGTATTTTCTTTTAACAGTAAAATCATTAGTTTTAACTTCTTAAATTTAATCTAATCAATTTATTTCTTCAAAACTCATTGTAGAAAAATTTCTTTTTAAAACATATATTGCTTTTTTTGATTGAAAATGGTGTGGAAATGATTTTAGAAATAAAAAATCCTTGGCTTTGGCATGTTGGCCGAAATACATAAATTTGCTATTTGATCTCTACATTCATTTTTCTTGCTCTAAACAATTTTGCATCTTGTTAATTTTCCTAGGTTAATTAAATCACACTCTTAGAAAATTGATGAGAACATTTTGGTTCTCTTTTTTTTTTGTTAAGGCCGTGAGCCTTGTGGTGTGTTCTTTGGAACACTCATTCAATCCTTGACATGTTGTTCACATCCTAATATTTATACATGCATCTACTAACACATACAATATTTCAAAGCTTGTAGACATACAAATTAATACAAATCACAAATAGGAAAGCTAATAACAAACACACAAATGAATCCTTATGGATTCTACAATCACAAACAATTTTCATCTTCTTACCACCACCCAAGGATGATAAGATTAAGTCTTCCTCTTACCTTAAATGAAGACAAATACTCTTTCACTCCTTCCTAGGGTTTCGGTTTTCACTCCTCCAAAACCTAACAAGCTTAAACAAAATTCTACAAATTATAATCATGAAAGAAAGCTTAAACCATGGATCAATCATGGCTTAGAACTTTGAAAAAGAATTTAGAAATGAAAAACAAGAAATTTCACCTTCTAGGTAAAATCTCCTAAGTAGATTTTCAAGCTCCAAATGATGGATTTTGCAAGAACTCTCAACTAGAGATGCTCTTAGAATTGTCTTTAGGTTTAGAAAAGTTGGTTGGATGAAATTTTGGGTGGATGGATGGTGAATATGGGTTCTTGGCCGAATGCTTCACAAGGAAACAACAATGGAGTCTTGTGTTTTTGGAAGAGAGAGAAGAGAGAAAATGCATGAAAATTAAATGAAGAATGGCCTTGAATGAGTGAATGGCCGTAGACTTCAAATGGCAAGAGGTGTCCATTAGCTTGGCTCCATCCTAGCCTTAGAATTGATCAATGGTGAGGATTAAGACTTGATCACCAAGCTTTGCTCTCATTGGTTAATCCTAGCCTTGTCACTAACCTTGTCATCAAGCTTAGTCACTAATTAAGCTTAGTCACATGCTCTTGAATGTTCCACCACTAATGATGTTTAATTAAGCTACTAATCCTATTAAGTTTTCACTAAACGTGGGTCCCGCAAAATATTTAGGGTCCATTACAAAAATTATTTGTCTTGACTAATAAAATAATATTATAATAATATAAAATTATTTTATTTTACTTGATTAAATCCTAAAATTAAAAGATTACTAACCTTATCATTCAAATTGGGTTTAGTAAGATCCCCACTCTAGAATAATTAAAATAAAATTTCCCAAATTAAAAATATTATTTTTTGTCCCGGAGCAAATCACACAAAAAGTCCAAATAAAATAGTAGACAGTAATATAAAACAGTAATTCATACAGAAAAATAACAAACAGTACAAAAAAGACATAACAGTCATTTATCCTAAAGTTGAAAAACATCAAACAGTACATTCAGGACACAACGGTAATTCACCCAAAAGTTTAGGGTGTTACATTGGTTTATTTCGTCATCAAAGTCCTACAAGACCTTGAGTTCCGCAATCAGAAGATTGAGAAACTATCTCTAGCATAATTAATTATTGCAAGAAGGTTACGACTATATTTTCAGTGTCACCTTGTGACAATAAGGACATATCAATCGATCCGACAAGTGCTACATAAGTTAGATCTCGCTGGGAGAATGATTGCTTGGTCAGTGGAGCTCTCCGAATTCGGTATCACTTATGAGCCAAGACAATCCATAAAGGCTTAAGTCTTATCCAATTTTTTGGTTAAGCTTACACTAGATTCCAGCCATCCTAGGGCGAATTTCTAGATCATCTATATTAATGGATCTTGGAATCCCAAGGGGAGTGGCACCAGAGTAATGCTAGAAAATCTTGTCGGATTCATATTAGAATATACTTTGAGGTTTGAGTTTTTGACTTCAAATAACCAAGCTGAATATTAAGCATGCATTGCAAGCATCAACATGGCCAACAAAATGGGCACTACAGATATAATCTTATGCAACGATTCGCAGCTGGAGACATCCTAAATCCGGAGTGAATACCAAGTTAAGGAGTCCTTGTTGCATAAATACTTAGCCAAAGTAAAGAAGTTAATGGAAAGTTTTGACAGTATGAAGGTAGAACATAATCTAAGAGAGTAGAATTCCAGAGTCAACATCTTATCAAAGCTTGCTAGCACCAAGAGCCTTAGCAACAACAAGTCCAAAATTTAGGATACTTTACTCACTTCCAAAGATTATTCTATGTTGGGTTAATTTTTCAATAGAAGGCAAGTCTTGATGTCGTGGTCTCGCGACAATGAAGTCCTCCTACTAGAAGATGACGAGACCTAAATGATGCTCATAGTTGCCTATCTCCGCAATGGTTTATTACCTGAAAACTAGAAAGAAGCCCAGAAAATACATGTTGGTTGAATACTATTGGCCTAGTATGGAAGCTGATAGCATGGAACATGTCCAGAGGTGTGAATAATGTCAACAGTTCTCAGATATCTACGTTGCCCCACTAGAAGAACTATTTACGATGTTCGTCCTTTGGCCTTTTTACCAATGAGGGATGAATATCCTAGGTCCTTTCCACCAAGGACCAAGGCAAGTTAAGTACTTAGTGGTGGCGGTTAATTATTTCACTAAATGGATTAAGGTTAAACCGTTACCCACCATCACTTCAACCAGGATCCTTAAATTTACTTATAAGAATATTATTAGCAGGTTTGGTATCTCGGAGTCTATCATCACAAATAATGGAAGAAAATTCACAAATTAGAAGTTCAAGGATCTCTTAGATAGTCTCAAGATTAAGCAGCATTTCATCTTGGTGGAACATCCAAAGACCAATGGGCAAGCTGAAGCGACCAACCGAGTCATACTTTGAGGAATAAAAAAAGGCTCAGTAAGGCTAAGGGGAATTGGGTGGAGCAACTCATATCTTATGGGCATATCGGACCGTATCCTATTCCTCCACAGGAGAGACTCCCTTTAAATTGACCTATGGTTGCAAGGCTATGATCCCGATGGAAATAAGAGAACCAAGCTGGAGGAGACAAAACTTTTCATAGGAGGCGAATCTGAACCTCATCCTTCACAACTTAAACTTGTTGGAAGAACAATGTCACATTGGTCATGTCCGCGAAGTTGCTCTTAAACAAAGGATTGTAGCATTATATAATTCTAAAGTGATACCACAAAGATTTATTCCTAGCGACCTCGTACTTTGTAGGGTGGATATCAGAGGAAAAATGCGAAAGATGGAAAGTTAGATCCTAATTAGGAAGAACTATAAAGGATCGTTGATAATCACATATTTTATACATTAATAAACTCTTATTTTTAGCTATTTACACACTCCATGTACTTAATTGATTGAACTTGGTCATGTTTTGTAAGTTTGAGCTCAAATTAGGCTTGATTGATCTTTTCTAGCATTATTGAGATTTTATACTATTTTTGTATTTCGGTTATATCTTGAGTTCTAGATGTTTGAAAATTATGTATCTTACCTTGTAGGAAAGATAAGAGAGAGCTCTACAACTTTCATAAGAGCTCCAAGGCTAATTCAGACATCTAGTGGAGCTAATTGGGCCTGGAATTCATAACACAAGTTCTGTCAATAGAACTCGAGCAGTGTGCACTAATTAGGGCATAACATAGGTTATGGATGTCATATGGGCCTCAAACCGATGGCAAATGGAAGTTAAGATATATATCTCCAATTCATATGAAGACAACTTTTCCAAACTACGATGTTTAGATGGAGTTTTCATTCCTTGAAGTTAGCCAATGGAATCAGAGACCCTTTGAGAATTTTTGTCCATAACTTGAGTTGCAGACCTCCAATTAACATGAGGTTTAGGCCCAAATGCTCATTGATGACCCAGCTTTGTACCCATCAGATTTTTAATGGGGTAAGTCCAAAATAGGGGTTGCTTAGAGGGAGAGAAGGCAGAAATCTGAGACACCTCTTGATACACATTTTTCACCTTCTTTCTAGATTTTTCTCTCTTCTTTGGAGGGATAAACTCCTGTAATCAATTCAGAGATTCTTAAAGAAATTATGGTTTGGATTCTTGAGATTTTGGTTCTGTTTTTGTGTTGAATTGTATTTGGATTCCTCTTCTTCTTCTTCTTCTTCTTCTTGATCTTGAATGCATGAATGGTGATTCTGTTTATGTTTGATCTGATTAGGTCATGATTTAAGATTGAGAATTGTGATGTATTTATGATTGATTGATCTAAATTAATCACGAATTTGGAGAGCTTAGGTTACTGATTTGTGCCTAGGTTAATTGAATTTAGTTATTAAATTAACATAGATCTAACATGAGTTGTACGATTGCTATTAATTGAATTCTAGATGATTATCTAGCATGAATTTTGGATTTAATGTAGGGATTTTGGTTGAATCTAAATTAACCATTCAAATGCACTTCAACTGTTTGATGAAAGATCTATGATGAAATCAATACAATTTTGGATAGGTTTCTGAATTGATTGTTCTTTTAATTGAATTTCTCGTTTTAATTCTGCTATTTACATGCTTTAAGTTCTCGAATTTCTCTCCCCAATTCTAGCTTGATATGATCAAATTGCATCAACAATCCTTAAGAGATGATCTGATGTTGTTTCCTATACTACAAGCTATATGTATAACTCAGTTATATTTTGATTGAGTTCGGCGCTCGGTCAATCGTCTCCAAAACAAACACAAGAGCCTATACTCTAGAAACCCTCTATGGATAAACTACTAAGAATTTTTGGTATGCTGATAAGCTAATGAAATATTAAATGCCTTTAATTGTTATTTTTTATCATTATGTGACGAGTTTTGACATAAATAAACTTTTGATTATTTCTTTAACACTTGGTTATTTTATTCATCTATAATTATTACAACCCACAAGGTGATAGTACCTTGGATTAGTCCGAAGAATACAAGGTCAAATTTAGATCAGATATTTTGATGTGTAAATGAAGGTAAAAAAGGGAATCCACTTGACCGATATTCGAGTTCAAGGAGCAAATTCAAGGGTTTTAACCCATACCCTAATGAACCTGACCTTAACTCGTAAGCCTAAAAAATGTTTAGAGGTTCTGAGTAGCAAACTATTGCCGCAGATACGTGGATGCCACTCCAAGAGGATTCTGTGTCAAAATCACATTTCATAGTTTCACACTTAAAAATTTGACTAAGTGTTAACAAAAGTGGAAAAACAACGTCGATAAATAAATTGAGCAAACCCAACCACTGAGATCGAGCATTGGACTCATATCAGTTGGGAAAAAGATGAGTGTTTGCTAAGTGTAAAAGTTACATACTTAGATCGAGCGTTGGACTCATCTCGGTTGGGAAAAACACGAATGTTCACTAAGTGTAAAAGATAAACACTGAGATCAAGCTTTGATAAGCCTATATTTTATAGTCTTACACTGGATAAATTGTAGTGATTTGCTTATATTTATTAGTGAATTTAAGATGGATCCTTATCATTGTCTTCGTTTTCGCATATTAAAGAAGTTTATCACATTTGAAGTAAACGCAGACGAAGACACCGCGTTTTCAGAGCAAAAAAGGATCATTTACGCAGTTGATAAACACCATTTTTAATATATTAGTCAACCCTTATATTCAACATTTTAGACCTCTCTTATGCTTAATCGATTGATTTTGGCCACTATTTATAAGTTTGGATTCAAATTGGGCTTAGTTGTATTTTTTAGCATTATGACAATTTTACACTATTTTTGTATTTTGGGTATAACTTGAGTTATAGAAATCTAATAATTATGAACTTTACCTTGTAGGAAAAGTGAGAGGAATCTCTACAACTTTGACAGGAACACCTGAGTTGAATCGGATGTCTAGTGGACCATATTAGGCTTGGAAATCAGAATAGATGTGCTGTCACTGGAACTTGAGTAATTTGCAAAGATTTGGTTGTATCTTGGGTTGTAGGAGTCATACTGGGCTGAAATTGGTAGCATTGAAAAGCTGAGACAAAATCATTCAACTTTCATAAAGATCACTTATCCAAATGGTGAAGTTTTGATAGAGTTTTTAATGTCTGAAGTTAGACAGGACCCTGTGTTAACTCATAAGCGATTGAGGAGTTAGACACGCCTAGTCTAACTTGGAAAATGCTTCTTCCAAGGACACATGGCCATGTATCTAGGTCACATGGCCATGTGTCCCCTTACGGTGTAAGTTACATAATTTTTCAAGTCACATGGCTGTGTCGTGTACTCACACGGCCGTGTGTGGTCTTCTGGAGCGAAAAATAGGTAGTTTTGCCTCAAAACTATTATAAATAGAGCAAATCCCTAAACCTTTTAGGTATACTTTTGCAATGACAGACTTTGAGAGGCAAAGATAGTTTTTCTCTCAACCAAGGATTGGAGGCAAAAAGGTTTTGAAGTCAAGTGCAAGAGTAATTGAAGTTCAACCATTGAAGACATCTTCCTCTTCTTCATCTTTTGTTCTTGTTCATCCATGGTTGTTTCTTTAACTATTGTTCTTGTTTATGCAACATTAGCCATGTGTGGCTAAATCCCTTATTCTAGGATTAGGATGAAACTCTCTACTTTTTTATGTTGAATTGCTAATTTGATTCTTTGTTAATGGAAGATTATTGTTCTTGATTCATTCTTAGTATGCTTAATGCTTGTGGCATGTAGTCATATTTACATGATCTTAGGCTTTACGTGAAGGATCAAAAGATGAAATCTAATTATTAGATAATCTAAAAATTGAACTTAGGAATTGAGACCTAAACATAGGCTTAAATCCTTCGAGGAGCAAACGATTGTCTTAAAACTTAATGAGTTAGAACTTGGATTAGTTGCCATGAGAATGGGATTGATGAAGTTTTAGTATGTTTTTAGTGCCATAAAATTGGGCTTTAAATAATTTAGGATAAATCGCCTTCAAGAACATAATTGAACATTAGCAAAGATAGGATTACAATTTACCATAGGAGGTAGTGTAGTGAATTCCTAGTTCTAGGCCTTTAAATCTTAGTTGAATCTTAACATTTCTAGATTTATTTACTTACTTTATTGCTTTAATTTTTGTCTTGATTTTAATTGAGTTGTCATTATTATTTTTAACCACTTAAATAATCAAAGTTGCCATAAGAGTTAGTAATTAATCGATCCTCAAAGGAACGATCTTTATTTTACTACTTGTATGATCTGTGCGCTTGTGGTAAATTCACAAGAAGTTTTTGGCGCCGTTACCGGAGATCGTGTTGATATTAACAAAAGCGGTAATTTAGTTGATTTAAGTAATTTTTATTTTATTTTATTTTCATCTTATTTTATATAATTAATTCTTTGAATTTTCAGGTGTTATTTCTTTCTTATGTGTAGAACAAGGAGTCAAGAAGATCTTACTATTCCCGTTGATCTTGAGATCGAGATGACACTTTGTAATATTAGAAAGGAAAGAAGAACACTGAGATTTGAGGAAGACCACATGGCGAATAACAATAACCAAGTCGATAATCAAAAGCGAAGGCTAAGGGATTATGGGACCCTCAACACTAATGCTCGTAAGTCTTCCATTGTAAGGCCACGGGTAGAAGCCAACAATTTTGAGATCAAGATGTCATTAATCCAGATGGTCCAACAATTACAGTTCAGCGGGTCACCAACTGAGGACCCAAATCAGCATTTGGATGAATTCTTGGAGCTATGTGACACGATAAAGATAAATGGGGTTTTGACCGATGCTATATAAGTCAGACTTTTCCCCTTTTCTCTTAGGGGGAGGCAAAGAAGTGGATTCACTCAGAAACACCAAATTCAATTACCACATGAGACTTAATGAAGCAAACTTTCTTGGACAAGTACTATCCAGTTGGAAAACA
Source organism: Ormosia emarginata (assembly GCA_029884605.1). NCBI lineage: Eukaryota > Viridiplantae > Streptophyta > Magnoliopsida > Fabales > Fabaceae > Ormosia > Ormosia emarginata. The sequence continues at coordinate 8,928,650 of JAQQTP010000083.1, read as the reverse complement.
ATCAAGCTTCGTCAAGACATCACTACCTTCTCCCAAAAGGAAGATGAATCACTTTATAAAGCATGAAAGAGGTACAATGATCTCATTCGTCAGTATACATATCATGTCTTACAAAATTTTGTTGTTATGCAAACATTCTATGCTGTGTTAATTTTTTCAACAAGGGCAACTCTTGATGTCGTAGCTGGCGGTGCTTTGATGGCAAAGACTCCAACTAAGGCAAGGGTTTTGATTAATGAGGTCGCTTCGAACATTTATTTGTGGCCAAGTGAAAGATACTTGAGAAGCTGAATGTTAATGTTGTCGCTACTACTAACATAATTTGTGAAGTATGTGGAAGAAGGCATTTGGCATCGGAATGCAATGCAGTAGAAATGTATTCTCAAGACCCGTCTTTGGAGCAAGTGAGTTATGTGCAAAATGGCAATTTCAAGCCTCTAGGAAATCCCTTCTCTAACTCATATAACCCCGGATGGAGAAACCACTTCAATTTTTCATATGGTGCCTAACAAAACCAAGGGGTTCCATCCAACAATAGACCACCACCTGGATTCCAACAACCTCAATAATCTTCTCTAGGTGTGAAGTCCAACCTAGAAGCCCTCATGGAAAATTTCATAGTTACTCAAATAGATTAAAATTGAGCCATTCAAGTACAAGTGCAACAACATAAGGAGTCCATCAAGCAACTTAGTACTCGCCTAGATCAAATGGCCACTCACTTTAAGATGCTTGAAACTCAAATAGCCCAACTAGCAAGCTTGTTCAATATGATGCAAGGGCGAATACCAAGTCAATCGGAAACTAACCTAAGGGAGCAAGTTCTAGCAATTTCATTGATAAGTGGTACGCAACTTGAAGGCCCACAAGGGAGACAAGCTTGAAGATAAGGAAACCTAAGAAAAGGAGGAGAAGCAAGAGAAGAGCGAGGATAAAGTAAAAGATGAAGAAAGTGCTAAAAAATATGTTCCTCCAAAAGCATATGTTCCACCTTTGCCCTTCCCTCAAAGTAATCAAAAGGCGAAGCTTGATCATCAATTTGAAAGATTTTTGGAGGTACTTAAGAAGCTTTACATTAACGTTCTTTTTACAGAAACTCTCTCTCAAATTCCCTCTTATGCTAACTTCTTGAAAGTGATTCTCTCCAATAAGAGGAAGTTTGAGGACTATGAAATTATTGCTTTGACGGGAGCATGTAGTGCAATCATTCAAAACAAGCTTCCACCTAAGCTTAAGGATCTGGGTATCTTTTCAATTTTGTGCTCAATTGGGAACATGAATATTAACAAGGTTTTGTGTGATCTTGAGACAAGTGTGAGTTTGATGCCCCTTTCAATTTGTGAGAAACATTATATTAGGGAGCTTAAACTAACTACCATCTCTCTTCAATTGGCGGATAGATCATTCAAACATCCTATTGGCATATTAGAGAATGTACCATTGAAGGTGGGAAAGTTTTACATATCGATCGATTTTGTTATGCTTGAGATGGAAATAGATGTTTAAACCCCCATCATCTTGGGCAGGCCATTCCTAGCCACTGCTGGAGCCGTGTTTGATGTGAAGCACAAGAAAATAACCCTCAAAGTAGGTGAAGAAGTTGCTAAGTTCAATTTGTCTCAAGTTTCGAAGCAATTGGCCATTGTTGATTCTTGCTTGAGGGTTAATGTGGACGAAAGGCTTGCTAGAGAGGTGCACACTAAAAACTATCCACAAGACCCCTTAGAGAAGTGTTTGGTGCATAATGGTATTACAAATGGTAAAGATGATGAGGTGGCGACCTATGCTCAAATTTTGGACATAAGCTCAACTGTTGCCCCTTTTTCAAAATAGTAAATTCAAGGAGCTAAAGGTCCTCTCAACCAAAGACTCTTCACTTAAAGAAAATGAGGCCCTAAAGGAATCTGTAATTGATGATACGCCAGAAAAGATTTTGCCCAAGGTTGCCATTAACTTTGAGAATGCCAAGCTCTACAAGAAGAGACCAAAGAAGCGACATGACAAGTGTATTAAGCAATGTGAGTTTAAGATTGGGGATAAAATTCTTGTCTGTAACTCATGTCTTTGTCTTCTTCCTAATAAGTTTTGATCAAAAGGGTATGAACCATATGAGATTGTTTGCATATTATTGTACGATGTGCTTGAGGTGAAGAAAGAAGGCCATAAGACATTTTTTATAAGTGGTCAGAGATTGAAGCACTATGAAGAAGGAGTGGGGACTGAGCACTACTCCATTGACATCACCTAAGCATGAAACCAGCCTATAGTCAAGCTAATGATTATAACTTAGCGCTTCACAGGAGGCAACCTGTGTTTCCATCCTTGCATTTAGTTTTTTATTTTTTGCTTTGTTTTTCCTATATAAAAAATAAAAAAATCCATGACCCGTTTTGTTTTTCTTGTGCATTTTTAGACAATATGTCACCGCTCAGTTAAACTAGATGTTTAAGTTCATGACTACACGCCTCCCTCAGGCTCTGCCTCTCCTACCACCTTTGTGATCTTGTGTTTTCATTTTTAGGGAAGTTTCATTGTCATTTGTTCTGTTATTTTTCTTGTTAAACATTGAGGACAATGTTTATCTTAAGTGTGAGGGGCAAATCGATGAACACTTAAGTATTGCATCGAATCAAGCAAGAATTATGTATTGATTACATGAATTAATATTGAGCTGATAGAGATATGTTTTAAAGGGGAATCCACTACTTATGAATGGATTTTGTGCAAGGAAATATTTTTTAATTGAGTATTGAAACATTTAACATTTTATTTAGAAATTAGTCATATCTGCTTGCATTTGATTTCTTTATTAACATTAGCCAGAAAGTGAGTTTTGAGCTTTAATGTATGGATCTTTCATAACAAAATCCTATTTTTCTTATGGAGTGTGATTTCTCTTGATTGATGTGCACTAAAACTTGCTTTGATATCTTATTGAGACTTTAATGATTTACATACATATTTGAATATGATTAAGGCAATTAGGCATAACTCTTTCTTGACTTCCAGAGTTGTATTGAGAAAAAAATTCATTAGTTGTCCCATTTGAGCTTGAAATTGATTTCTTTGGACACCACATTGAATAATCAGGTTGGATTAATTGATTCTTTTGAATAACGGAGCAACTGATGTGTTAATTGAAAGGTCTTGAAAGGTTGCTTTTGTCTTCAATGGTAAAAATAAAAAACAAAAAGAGAAAAAAAAAGAAAAAAATAGAAAAAGAAGAAGAAAGAAAAGGATTATTGGTGAAGAATAATGAGAATATTGGGTTGAAAGTGAGAATCTATTATACCCTTGTGCTTATGTTTTATTTATCATCTTTTCAACCTGATTCTGTTGTGTATCGATTTATCTATGAGCATTATTTACTTTTATTTACCTTTTTCCTACCTTTCATTATTCCCCTTGGCCCCGTTATAACCAAGGGAAGTCCTTTTGATTCTTGTGATGTATGTGAACTTGGAAGTGGAGATGAGATTGATAACCAAGCCTATGGTATTGCATTTTTCAAGAAAAAATTGAGTTATCTCTTTGTCCATAAACAATTAAGCGATGGAAAAATGAGTGACCTCAATTGGTTGGTAAAAAGAAAATATGCAAGCTAGACCTAAACCTCTAATTGTTTTAAGTGCTAAATGATCTTGCTGGATTGGATTTGATTGTCGAGCTTAATTGAAATTTTAAATCATGGAATTTCCCTTTATTCATGTTTCTTGATGTTAAGTTTAATTTTGCTTTTGATTCTTATTCTTTGCTTGAGGATAAGCAAAGCTCAAGTGTGGGGGAATTGATAAGCCTATATTTTATAGTCTTATACTGGATAAATTATGGTGATTTGCTTATATTTATTGGTGAATTTAAGATGGATCCTTATCATTGTCTTCGTTTTCGCATATTAAAGAGGTTTATCACATTTGAAGTGAAAGCAGACGAAGACACCATGTTTTCAGAGAAAAAGAGGATAATTTACATGACTGATAAATTCCATTTTTTATATATTAGTTAACCCTCATATTTAGCATTTTAGACCTCTCTTGTGCTTAATTGATTGATTTTGGCCATCATTTATAAGTTTGGGTTCAAATTAGGCTTAGTGGTATTTTTTAGCATCGAGGCAATTTTACACTGTTTCTGTATTTCAAGTATAACTTGAGTTATAAGAATCTGACAATTATGAACTTTACCTTGTAGGAAATCTGAGAGGAAGCTCTACAACGTTGATGATAACTCTAGAGCTAAATCATATGTTTAGTGAGTCATATTAGGCTTGAAAATCAGAACAGAGGTGTTATCATTGGAACATAAGTAGTTTGCAAAGATTTGATTGTATCTTGCATTGTAAGAGTCATACTAAGCTGAAACTGGTGGCATTCAAAATCTAAGACAAAACCCTTCAACTTTTCCTAACGATCACTTATCCAAACGGTGACGTTTTGATAGGGTTTTTGACGTCTGAAGTTAGATAGTGCCCTGTGTCAACTTAGAAGCGATTAAGGAGTTAGACACAGCCTTGTCTAACTTGGAAAATGCTTCTGCCAAGGACACACGGCCGTGTCTCTAGGTCACATGGTTGTATGTCCCCTTACGATGTAAGTTACGTAATTTTTCAAGTCACACGGCCATGTCAGGTCTTCTGGAGTGAAAAATAGGCAAATTTGCCTACAATCTATTATAAATAGAGCAAATTCCTAAACCTTTTGGGCAGACTTTTACGATGTAGACTTTGAGAGGCAAAGACAATTTTTTTCTCAACCAAGGATTGGAGGCAAAAGGGTTATGAAGCCAAATGCAAGAGTAATTGAAGTTCAACCATTGGAGACATCTTCCCCTTCTTCATCTTTTGTTCTTGTTCATTCATGGTTGTTTCTTTAACTATTGTTCTTATTTTTGCAACATCAGCTATATGTGGCTAAATCCCTTTTTCTAGGATTAGGATGAAACTCTCTACTTTTCTATGTTGAATTGTTAATTTGATTCTTTGTTAATGGAAGATTATTGTTCTTGATTCATTCTTAGTATGCTTAATGCTTGTGGTATGTTGTTGGCCATATTTACAAGATGTAACACCTTGAATTTTGTTTTTCTGAATATATATGAGTTTTATAATTTTTATGATTTTTGTGAATTTTTCTAAATTTTTTATTATATTAATATTATTTCGGGCTATATGTGGGCCCAGGCAGCCCAAAAAATAATTTTTCGGGGGCAGAAAATTTGGATTGTTGATTCAAGGTCAAGGGAGCTTACTAAACCTGGAACCTGAAACAACTTTTGAAATTTTCTTTTACAGTGATTTTGTGCTGTTTTATTATCTATTGGACAATGCTATTATCTATTGGGTAAAGCTATTATCCATTGGATAATAGACACTGATTTTATAAGCAATAGCTATTATCCATTGGTTAATATCTTTTGAAAATATCTTGTTTGCACCAATAGGAAGAAAACTTCAAGGTTAAGCAAAGTAGTAGTCAAGTTTGATGGTTATGACACTTCTATGGTGAACCAATGAGATCTAGTCTCACTTAGTGGCCTTGACTCATCCTTGGTAACCAATAGAAACCAAGAAGCTAGCCACCCAACCAATGAGAAGCAAGCTTGTAGAAAAAGTTAGCCACCTAACCAATAGGAAGAAAGCTTGGAGGCTAAGCTTAGACCCTCCTAGCATCATGAAACCCATGATGAAGGCCATTTTGGAGGGCTATCCTACACTTAGTTTCATTTCTATCTTCATATTCTCTTTCATGAAACAAACGCTAAGCCAAAACTCTCTCATTTTCTCTCTTCCCTAGCTCACGACCAAGCACCTTTGGAGTACCATCCAAGCTTCAATAATTTAAGCCAACCCCACTTCTTGAATCCTTATACTATTCCAAGATACTTTGTAGTTGTGATCAACATCTAGTTCCATCATCTTCTATCTTTTCTTCAAGCTTAAAGTTTGAAGGTTTTTGAGGTGAAGTCCTTGATCTTTATTTTTAATCTTATTTCAAAGTTCTAACCATGATTTTGAGCCATGGTTATCTTAGTTTAAAGCCTTGGATGTTAATATTGTATGTTTTCTTTATTTTTAAGTTCAACTTGGAGGAGAAAGTCTACTTCAAGAAGGACAACAAGGAGCTTAGGAGGATCGTCCAAGGTAAGAGGAAGATTTAACCTCATCAACTAAGTATGGTAGTGAGGAACGAATTTGTGCTTATTAAGTGAAGAATCCATGTGAGAGTTGTTCACTTGTTCGTATAAATTTAATGATTTGTGTTTATTTACCTTATATGATTTTACAGCTTTGATATTATGCATGAACTTGTTAGAATAGATTTATGATGATTGATGCATGTTATATGATGTGAATCATGATGAAAAACAAAAGATTTTGGTCCCCAATGGACTATGAGGCTCACGGCCTCCATACCCCAACATGGGTATTTCAAGTTAAATTTATTTTATGAATAATAAAGTTAGATGATTAGGAAGCAAGGAAATGATTTTTGGTCCCAAAGATCTTTGAGGCTCACGGCCATCATACCTATTTTGGAGTAATCCAAGCAAAAATATTTTATTAATCATGGAATTAGAGGATTAGGTGATAATAAATTTGATTAAGGATTTACAAAGAAAATGGAAAAGGAAATGGATAAGGATTTTATTATTAGATACTAAGTGGATTTAGGTCATGATGAGGAAAAATAATTTTGGAAGTTGAAAGGGAATTTTAAGGTATTTATTTAAGTGGATTTTTAGTAAAATAAATGAAGAAGATTTTATTAAATTAAAAAAATACCGATTTTGAGAGAAACGTCAGAAAATACTATTTAGATGTGTTTTATTGAGAAAAATGGGAATTTGAAGTCCAAATTATGTTTTAAACTTAGAAAGTTTCAAAATTGAATTTAAAATGTCAAGAAATATTTTATACAGTGAAAAATAGTAGAAAAACCTTATGCGTTTCTAAAATGTGAATTTTTGAGTTACGGGGTTTAGAAAACATTTAAATATTTTTTTGCGATTGAGAAAACATTGAAAAATATTTACGCGATTTGAAAATGTAACAGAAATGTTGCGCAATTGTGAAAATGTGATAAAAGTGCTACGTGATTGAGAATACAGTAGGATTACTATCAAGCCAACGTATTGGACCCAGAAATATAAAGTTGTGACTTTGGCCTGTAATTGGCTTGTTTTATGCATTAAATCATTAATCATGCATTGTGAAAGTCTAGTGGACTATGTTAAGGCTTGTGGCCTAGGAGTTGAATTACATCTTAGTGCGGGTGCGATAGGCACAGTGTGGGTCACTTGTTGACCTTGGGGGCATCAGGGTATGGGTTTTCCACAATGGGCAGTTGGTAGCCCCATTGTACCGTGGATCAGACCGATGCAACGCACCAACGATTCTGACCGAGACACTATTCTTAATCACGATCTGGCATAGACTGTCTTGTATAATGCTTGATGTGCACATTGATGAAAATTATAGCACTTGGTCTGAGGCGGCCGAGATACAGACAGATCTTCTAGATCATTCTCTCCGACTTGTATTTAGCTCTGTAGAGTAGGAAATTTGGTTCATTATGCATGTGCATAGTCTGTCTGCATATCATTGTGATATTTCTTGTCTGTTAGAATTAATTGATACTTGAGGCCATGACTGTATTTATTGTTTGTTATATCTGTATAACATTATTGTCATTTCTATTTCTATGTTGCCATGTTGGTATTGATGTAAGTAATCTCACCTCTTTATATGTTATTTTTGTGTTGTATTTATGTTTGGTAAAGAAGGTGAGGAAGAGCAGCATCCATTTTGTTTGTGTTAATTTCTGAGTTTTGAATGGCATCAAGACGAGAGCTTATCGGTTATGTTACGGTGCACTTTCACAGAGGTACAGATGCGTGGCGCATTAGCTTGGACATGGAGCGCGAGGTGTACCAGGGAGAGGTTACTGTGTTTGTTAGTAGAACCCGACACGAGGTTACTGCTTTTACTTTTAGCGTCAATATACGAGTAGAATTTAATATACTTGTTAGAGAGATCTGGGCTGGTTTCCAGTACATTCCAAGGGAGGACTCCGTGATATCTTCTGCCCGGACTCCTGTGTGTAGGGACATATCCCGACTAGGGACTTTGTCTGAGGAAGAGGAGGAGGAGGATCAATCTGAGGGTCTTACTTTATAGGTATGGTAGACTTGGGCTAGTCTATAGTTGTTGTAGTAGTAGTTTGAATTTCTTTTGAGAACTTCAATTGTATTTATTAAAGTTTGTCACTAACTTGTATTATATACATAAGGTATATTATTTAGTGATATTGTCTGGTGTTTTGATATTCGGGTAAGTTTATATTATCAGTGAAAATAAATTTTACAACTCATATTATTATATTAAAAAAATAATTTATAACTTGGGTATGGTTTAATAATAATTAGTCAGAAATGTGATACTCTACGGTGGGCGTTACACATGATCTTAGGCTTTAGGTGAAGGATCGAAAAATGAAATCAAATTGCTAGATAATCTAAGAATTGAACTTAGGAATTGAGACCTAAGCATAGACTTTAATCCTTCAAGGAGCAAACAATTATCTAAAACTTAATGGGTTGGAACTTGGATTAATTGCCATGAGAATGAGATTGATGAAGTTTTAGCATGTTTTTAGTGCCAACAAATTGGGCTTTAAATCATTTAGGACAAATTGTCTTTAAGAACATAATTGAACATTAGCAAAGATATTATTACAATTTATCATAGGAGGTAGTGTAGTGAATTCCTAGCCCGAGGCCTTTAAATCTTGGTTAAATGTAAACTTTTCTAGATTTATTTGCTTACTTTATTGCTTTGATTTTTGTCTTGATTTTAATTGAGCTTTCACTATTGTTTTTAGCCACTTAAATAATCAAAGTCGCCATAATAGTTAGTAACCAATCGATACTTATAAGATCCATGCGCTTGCAAAAAATTCACAACAAACATTGGACCAATCTCGGTTGAATAAAAGCAAGAATATACGTTGTATAAATAGAATCATTGAGATTGTGCAATGGACCCATCGTAGTGAAGAAAAAGAAAGCAACAAGAATATATGCAGCAAAATATTCTAAGTGCTGAAATAAAATTCTAAGTGCTGAAATTCAAAAAATGCCTGAAACTCAGGACATATCCATATACAAATAAAATTAAACCCACACAGGGGGCAAAATAAAGAGACAAATTGCAAATCAGGCATTTGGGGTAGCTCCTCTTCTGCTTCTACCTCCTCAACTGGGCTGCCCTCCTAGCCCTCTCCCTCCTCCTTGCTGTCATCCGCTGTCGCAGTAACTTGATTCATTGGAGTGGCTTCGGGAATGGCATCTACAATGCAACCATTATAGACCACCTTCCTTGAACAGATTCCTTCCACGATAAGGTCCAAATTCAGCAGGCGTAGTTGAGCGAGAGCATTAGAGAAGGATTTGTCCACTAAGTTGGCCCATTCATCTTCAAGATATAAAATATCACTTTTCAGCTTGCCTTCGGACTAGCTGCGAATCTTATTCTCAACTCGGAGTGCAGTTAAGGTGAATGCAGCAGAAGATATCTGATCTTTTAAAATGTTTTCCTGAGCAACCCCTTCAGTAACTTTGGTCTGGAGCCCAACTACCTGAGTAATCCCTTCAGCAATTCTTCCCTAGAGCCTTGATTATCTCAGCTTTATGCAAACTGAGCTCTTCATTGACCTAAGCAAGTTGCCTCATCTTTCTGAGCAACCACTAACTTGAGCTCCCTCTTCCTACCCTGGAAGGCGTCCAACTCCTTCTCCAATTCTTAAGTATGACGAACAGACTCAAAAGCAAACTCTAGAAAGCGGAGGACATAAGCATTGGGCAAAGCCCACACCTGTGCATCCTAGAGAAGCTCAATTAAGTCCTGCTCAATCAAGAAGTCCTGGTTACCCAGGAACAGCAGGGTGTTGTCAATGATTCGCCCATGATCAACCCCTCTGCCCCAAATAGACCTTCTAGAAAATTACAGAGGTGCGCCCTCTAGGGTTTCAGTCTCCCGAACAACAATAAGATCAAGGAGGTCAGCCTTGGTCATTGGCCTTTTCCTCTCTCTGCTCCTGACGGCCATCCCCCATCCTCTTCCAAGGCCAAAAAGGTTGAGCAGGTGATTCAAGATCGGCCTCCTATACAGTTGGTTGAGGAGGAAAAATAGAGATTATGGGCTACGAACCAGACCCTGAGGCCCTAGCTTTTCTTTGGGCCAACTGCAAGGTGAGAGCTTCAAGCACACTAGGAGGTGCCATGCTTTCTGCAAACAAGAAATAAACATGTTATAACACTTAGAAAAAATTATGAAATGCAATTTAATCAAAAAAATTTCAAATGGCCTTATTGAGTCAGAGGGCGCATCTAGGACATCTTTACAGTAGCTAGCCATCAATCCACTCAACTAGAAAGTTGAGGAAGTTGACCTCATCTTCTAACAGGGCGAATATCGAAGTCTCTATTTCTTCTAAGCTCCAATCCCACATTGCTTAGGTCCAATATAAATACATTCACAGACTTTCCATTTGGGGTAATAATAAAAGGCGTTAACCTCAGAGCTCATTCAATTTCGAAGAAGTTCTTTTTGAAGTTCTTGAAGGACTCTTAGTATGGTTTGAATACTTTCCGCCTTGCTTGTGCACGTAAAGTAACCCACCCCTTTTGAAAATTATACCCGAAGAGTAAAAATCGGGTGAAGAGGAAAAAGAATGACTTCATGGAGTACGGCCATTCGAAGATCTTGTAGATGAGTTCAAAGGTTCAAATAAAACCCCAAGCATTTAGATGTAGCTGGGTTGGAGCCACACGCAAGTGGTTGAGAAGCTCAATTAAGTCCTGCTCAATCAAGAAGTCCTGGTTATCCGGGAACAGCAGGGTGTTGTCAATGATTCGCCCATGATCAACCCCTCTGCCCCAAATAGACCTTCTAGAAAATTACAGAGGTGCGCCCTCTAGGGTTTCAGTCTCCCGAACAACAATAAGATCAAGGAGGTCAGCCTTGGTCATTGGCCTTTTCCCTCTCTGCTCCTGACGGCCATCCCCCATCCTCTTCCAAGGCCAAAAAGGTTGAGCGGTGATTCAAGATCGGCCTCCTATACAGTTTGGTTGAGGAGGAGAAATAGAGATTATGGGCTACGAACCAGACCCTGAGGCCCTAGCTTTTCTTTGGGCCAACCGCAAGGTGAGAGCTTCAAGCACACTAGGAGGTGCCATGCTTTCTGCAAACAAGAAATAAACATGTTATAACACTTAGAAAAAATTATGAAATGCAATTTAATCAAAAAATTTCAAATGGCCTTATTGAGTCAGAGGGCGCATCTAGGACATCTTTACGATGTAGCCATCAATCCAATCCCAACTAGAAAGTTGAGGAAGTTGACCTCATCTTCTAACAGGCGAATATCGAAGTCTCTATTTCTTCTAAGCTCCAATCCCACATTGCTTAGGTCCAATATAAATACATTCACGCTTTTCATTTGGGGTAATAATAAAAGGCGTTAACCTCAGAGCTCATTCAATTTCGAAGAAGTTCTTTTTGAAGTTCTTGAAGGACTCTTAGTATGGTTTGAATACTTTCCGCCTTGCTTGTGCACGTAAAGTAACCCACCCCTTTTGAAAATTATACCCGAAGAGTAAAAATCGGGTGAAGAGGAAAAAGAATGACTTCATGGAGTACGGCCATTCGAAGATCTTGTAGATGAGTTCAAAGGTTCAAATAAAACCCCAAGCATTTAGATGTAGGCTGGGTTGGAGCCACACGCAAGTGGTTGAGAAGCTCAATTAAGTCCTGCTCAATCAAGAAGTCCTGGTTACCCGGGAACAGGGTGTTGTCAATGATTCGCCCATGATCAACCCCTCTGCCCCAAATAGACCTTCTAGAAAATTACAGAGGTGCGCCCTCTAGGGTTTCAGTCCTCCCGAACAACAATAAGATCAAGGAGGTCAGCCTTGGTCATTGGCCTTTTCCCTCTCTGCTCCTGACGGCCATCCCCCATCCTCTTCCAAGGCCAAAAAGGTTGAGCAGGTGATTCAAGATCGGCCTCCTATACAGTTGGTTGAGGAGGAGAAATAGAGATTATGGGCTACGAACCAGACCCTGAGGCCCTAGCTTTTCTTTGGGCCAATCTGCAAGGTGAGAGCTTCAAGCACACTAGGAGGTGCCATGCTTTCTGCAAACAAGAAATAAACATGTTATAACACTTAGAAAAAATTATGAAATGCAATTTAATCAAAAAAATTTCAAATGGCCTTATTGAGTCAGAGGGCGCATCTAGGACATCTTTACAGTAGTGGCCATCAATCCACTCAACTAGAAAGTTGAGGAAGTTGACCTCATCTTCTAACAGGCGAATATCGAAGTCTCTATTTCTTCTAAGCTCCAATCCCACATTGCTTAGGTCCAATATAAATACATTCACAGTTTTCCATTTGGGGTAATAATAAAAGGCGTTAACCTCAGAGCTCATTCAATTTCGAAGAAGTTCTTTTTGAAGTTCTTGAAGGACTCTTAGTATGGTTTGAATACTTTCCGCCTTGCTTGTGCACGTAAAGTAACCCACCCCTTTTGAAAATTATACCCGAAGAGTAAAAATCGGGTGAAGAGGAAAAAGAATGACTTCATGGAGTACGGCCATTCGAAGATCTTGTAGATGAGTTCAAAGGTTCAAATAAAACCCCAAGCATTTAGATGTAGCTGGGTTGGAGCCACACGCAAGTGGTTGAGAAGCTCAATTAAGTCCTGCTCAATCAAGAAGTCCTGGTTACCCGGGAACAGCAGGGTGTTGTCAATGATTCGCCCATGATCAACCCCTCTGCCCCAAATAGACCTTCTAGAAAATTACAGAGGTGCGCCCTCTAGGGTTTCAGTCTCCCGAACAACAATAAGATCAAGGAGGTCAGCCTTGGTCATTGGCCTTTTCCCTCTCTGCTCCTGACGGCCATCCCCCATCCTCTTCCAAGGCCAAAAAGGTTGAGCAGGTGATTCAAGATCGGCCTCCTATACAGTTGGTTGAGGAGGAGAAATAGAGATTATGGGCTACGAACCAGACCCTGAGGCCCTAGCTTTTCTTTGGGCCAACTGCAAGGTGAGAGCTTCAAGCACACTAGGAGGTGCCATGCTTTCTGCAAACAAGAAATAAACATGTTATAACACTTAGAAAAAATTATGAAATGCAATTTAATCAAAAAAATTTCAAATGGCCTTATTGAGTCAGAGGGCGCATCTAGGACATCTTTACAGTAGCTGGCCATCAATCCACTCAACTAGAAAGTTGAGGAAGTTGACCTCATCTTCTAACAGGGCGAATATCGAAGTCTCTATTTCTTCTAAGCTCCAATCCCACATTGCTTAGGTCCAATATAAATACATTCACAGTTTTCCATTTGGGGTAATAATAAAAGGCGTTAACCTCAGAGCTCATTCAATTTCGAAGAAGTTCTTTTGAAGTTCTTGAAGGACTCTTAGTATGGTTTGAATACTTTCCGCCTTGCTTGTGCACGTAAAGTAACCCACCCCTTTTGAAAATTATACCCGAAGAGTAAAAATCGGGTGAAGAGGAAAAAGAATGACTTCATGGAGTACGGCCATTCGAAGATCTTGTAGATGAGTTCAAAGGTTCAAATAAAACCCCAAGCATTTAGATGTAGCTGGGTTGGAGCCACACGCAAGTGGTTGAGAAGCTCAATTAAGTCCTGCTCAATCAAGAAGTCCTGGTTACCCGGGAACAGCAGGGTGTTGTCAATGATTCGCCCATGATCAACCCCTCTCGCCCCAAATAGACCTTCTAGAAAATTACAGAGGTGCGCCCTCTAGGGTTTCGATCTCCCGAACAACAATAAGATCAAGGAGGTGCCTTGGTCATTGGCCTTTTCCTCTCTCGCTCCCGACGGCCATCCCCCATCCTCTTCCAAGGCCAAAAAGGTTGAGCAGGTGATTCAAGATCGGCCTCCTATACAGTTGGTTGAGGAGGAGAAATAGAGATTATGGGCTACGAACCAGACCCTGAGGCCCTAGCTTTTCTTTGGGCCAACTGCAAGGTGAGAGCTTCAAGCACACTAGGAGGTGCCATGCTTTCTGCAAACAAGAAATAAACATGTTATAACACTTAGAAAAAATTATGAAATGCAATTTAATCAAAAAAATTTCAAATGGCCTTATTGAGTCAGAGGGCGCATCTAGGACATCTTTACAGTAGCTGGCCATCAATCCACTCAACTAGAAAGTTGAGGAAGTTGACCTCATCTTCTAACAGGGCGAATATCGAAGTCTCTATTTCTTCTAAGCTCCAATCCCACATTGCTTAGGTCCAATATAAATACATTCACAGCTTTCCATTTGGGGTAATAATAAAAGGCGTTAACCTCAGAGCTCATTCAATTTCGAAGAAGTTCTTTTTGAAGTTCTTGAAGGACTCTTAGTATGGTTTGAATACTTTCCGCCTTGCTTGTGCACGTAAAGTAACCCACCCCTTTTGAAAATTATACCCGAAGAGTAAAAATCGGGTGAAGAGGAAAAAGAATGACTTCATGGAGTACGGCCATTCGAAGATCTTGTAGATGAGTTCAAAGGTTCAAATAAAACCCCAAGCATTTAGATGTAGCTGGGTTGGAGCCACACGCAAGTGGTTGAGAAGCTCAATTAAGTCCTGCTCAATCAAGAAGTCCTGGTTACCCGGGAACAGCAGGGTGTTGTCAATGATTCGCCCATGATCAACCCCTCTGCCCCAAATAGACCTTCTAGAAAATTACAGAGGTGCGCCCTCTAGGGTTTCAGTCTCCCGAACAACAATAAGATCAAGGAGGTCAGCCTTGGTCATTGGCCTTTTCCTCTCTCTCTCCCGACGGATCGGCATGTCAACCCCTACTGCCATCCCCCATCCTCTTCCAAGGCCAAAAAGGTTGAGCAGTGATTCAAGATCGGCCTCCTATACAGTTGGTTGAGGAGGAGAAATAGAGATTATGGGCTACGAACCAGACCCTGAGGCCCTAGCTTTTCTTTGGGCCAACTGCAAGGTGAGAGCTTCAAGCACACTAGGAGGTGCCATGCTTTCTGCAAACAAGAAATAAACATGTTATAACACTTAGAAAAAATTATGAAATGCAATTTAATCAAAAAAAATTCAAATGGCCTTATTGAGTCAGAGGGCGCATCTAGGACATCTTTACAGTAGCTGGCCATCAATCCACTCAACTAGAAAGTTGAGGAAGTTGACCTCATCTTGTAACAGGGCGAATATCGAAGTCTCTATTTCTTCTAAGCTCCAATCCCACATTGCTTAGGTCCAATATAAATACATTCACAGTTTTCCATTTGGGGTAATAATAAAAGGCGTTAACCTCAGAGCTCATTCAATTTCGAAGAAGTTCTTTTGAAGTTCTTGAAGGACTCTTAGTATGGTTTGAATACTTTCCGCCTTGCTTGTGCACGTAAAGTAACCCACCCCTTTTGAAAATTATACCCGAAGAGTAAAAATCGGGTGAAGAGGAAAAAGAATGACTTCATGGAGTACGGCCATTCGAAGATCTTGTAGATGAGTTCAAAGGTTCAAATAAAACCCCAAGCATTTAGATGTAGCTGGGTTGGAGCCACACGCAAGTGGTTGAGAAGCTCAATTAAGTCCTGCTCAATCAAGAAGTCCTGGTTACCCGGGAACAGCAGGGTGTTGTCAATGATTCGCCCATGATCAACCCCTCTGCCCCAAATAGACCTTCTAGAAAATTACAGAGGTGCGCCCTCTAGGGTTTCAGTCTCCCGAACAACAATAAGATCAAGGAGGTCAGCCTTGGTCATTGGCCTTTTCCCTCTCTCTCCCTCCAATCCCGACGGCCATCCCCATCCTCTTCCAAGGCCAAAGAGGTTGAGCAGGTGATTCAAGATCGGCCTCCTATACGCTTGGTTGAGGAGGAGAAATAGAGATTATGGGCTACGAACCGGACCACGAGGCCCTAGCTTTTCGTTGGGCCAAATGTAAGGCGAGAGCTTCATGCCCACTAGGAGGTGTCATGCTTTCTAAACAAGAAATAAACATGTTATAACACTTAGAAAAAATTATGAAATGCAATTTAATCAAAAAAATTTCAAATGGCCTTATTGAGTCAGAGGGCGCATCTAGGACATCTTTACGAGTAGCTGGCCATCAATCCACTCAACTAGAAAGTTGAGGAAGTTGACCTCATCTTCTAACAGGCGAATATCGAAGTCTCTATTTCTTCTAAGCTCCAATCCCACATTGCTTAGGTCCAATATAAATACATTCACAGTTTTCCATTTGGGGTAATAATAAAAGGCGTTAACCTCAGAGCTCATTCAATTTCGAAGAAGTTCTTTTTGAAGTTCTTGAAGGACTCTTAGTATGGTTTGAATACTTTCCGCCTTGCTTGTGCACGTAAAGTAACCCACCCCTTTTGAAAATTATACCCGAAGAGTAAAAATCGGGTGAAGAGGAAAAAGAATGACTTCATGGAGTACGGCCATTCGAAGATCTTGTAGATGAGTTCAAAGGTTCAAATAAAACCCCAAGCATTTAGATGTAGCTGGGTTGGAGCCACACGCAAGTGGTTGAGAAGCTCAATTAAGTCCTGCTCAATCAAGAAGTCCTGGTTACCCGGGAACAGCAGGGTGTTGTCAATGATTCGCCCATGATCAACCCCTCTGCCCCAAATAGACCTTCTAGAAAATTACAGAGGTGCGCCCTCTAGGGTTTCAGTCTCCCGAACAACAATAAGATCAAGGAGGTCAGCCTTGGTCATTGGCCTTTTCCCTCTCTGCTCCTGACGGCCATCCCCCATCCTCTTCCAAGGCCAAAAAGGTTGAGCAGGTGATTCAAGATCGGCCTCCTATACAGTTGGTTGAGGAGGAGAAATAGAGATTATGGGCTACGAACCAGACCCTGAGGCCCTAGCTTTTCTTTGGGCCAACTGCAAGGTGAGAGCTTCAAGCACACTAGGAGGTGCCATGCTTTCTGCAAACAAGAAATAAACATGTTATAACACTTAGAAAAAATTATGAAATGCAATTTAATCAAAAAATTTCAAATGGCCTTATTGAGTCAGAGGGCGCATCTAGGACATCTTTACAGTAGCTGGCCATCAATCCACTCAACTAGAAAGTTGAGGAAGTTGACCTCATCTTCTAACAGGCGAATATCGAAGTCTCTATTTCTTCTAAGCTCCAATCCCACATTGCTTAGGTCCAATATAAATACATTCACAGTTTTCCATTTGGGGTAATAATAAAAGGCGTTAACCTCAGAGCTCATTCAATTTCGAAGAAGTTCTTTTTGAAGTTCTTGAAGGACTCTTAGTATGGTTTGAATACTTTCCGCCTTGCTTGTGCACGTAAAGTAACCCACCCCTTTTTGAAAATTATACCCGAAGAGTAAAAATCGGGTGAAGAGGAAAAAGAATGACTTCATGGAGTACGGCCATTCGAAGATCTTGTAGATGAGTTCAAAGGTTCAAATAAAACCCCAAGCATTTAGATGTAGCTGGGTTGGAGCCACACGCAAGTGGTTGAGAAGCTCAATTAAGTCCTGCTCAATCAAGAAGTCCTGGTTACCCGGGAACAGCAGGGTGTTGTCAATGATTCGCCCATGATCAACCCCTCTGCCCCAAATAGACCTTCTAGAAAATTACAGAGGTGCGCCCTCTAGGGTTTCAGTCTCCCGAACAACAATAAGATCAAGGAGGTCAGCCTTGGTCATTGGCCTTTTCCCTCTCTGCTCCTGACGGCCATCCCCCATCCTCTTCCAAGGCCAAAAAGGTTGAGCAGGTGATTCAAGATCGGCCTCCTATACAGTTGGTTGAGGAGGAGAAATAGAGATTATGGGCTACGAACCAGACCCTGAGGCCCTAGCTTTTCTTTGGGCCAACTGCAAGGTGAGAGCTTCAAGCACACTAGGAGGTGCCATGCTTTCTGCAAACAAGAAATAAACATGTTATAACACTTAGAAAAAATTATGAAATGCAATTTAATCAAAAAAATTTCAAATGGCCTTATTGAGTCAGAGGGCGCATCTAGGACATCTTTACAGTAGCTGGCCATCAATCCACTCAACTAGAAAGTTGAGGAAGTTGACCTCATCTTCTAACAGGGCGAATATCGAAGTCTCTATTTCTTCTAAGCTCCAATCCCACATTGCTTAGGTCCAATATAAATACATTCACAGCTTTCCATTTGGGGTAATAATAAAAGGCGTTAACCTCAGAGCTCATTCAATTTCGAAGAAGTTCTTTTTGAAGTTCTTGAAGGACTCTTAGTATGGTTTGAATACTTTCCGCCTTGCTTGTGCACGTAAAGTAACCCACCCCTTTTGAAAATTATACCCGAAGAGTAAAAATCGGGTGAAGAGGAAAAAGAATGACTTCATGGAGTACGGCCATTCGAAGATCTTGTAGATGAGTTCAAAGGTTCAAATAAAACCCCAAGCATTTAGATGTAGGCTGGGTTGGAGCCACACGCAAGTGGTTGAGAAGCTCAATTAAGTCCTGCTCAATCAAGAAGTCCTGTTGCACCCGGAACAGCAGGGTGTTGTCAATGATTCGCCCATGATCAACCCCTCTGCCCCAAATAGACCTTCTAGAAAATTACAGAGGTGCGCCCTCTAGGGTTTCAGTCTCCCGAACAACAATAAGATCAAGGAGGTCAGCCTTGGTCATTGGCCTTTTCCCTCTCTGCTCCTGACGGCCATCCCCCATCCTCTTCCAAGGCCAAAAAGGTTGAGCAGGTGATTCAAGATCGGCCTCCTATACAGTTGGTTGAGGAGGAGAAATAGAGATTATGGGCTACGAACCAGACCCTGAGGCCCTAGCTTTTCTTTGGGCCAATGCAAGGTGAGAGCTTCAAGCACACTAGGAGGTGCCATGCTTTCGCAGCAAACAAGAAATAAACATGTTATAACACTTAGAAAAAATTATGAAATGCAATTTAATCAAAAAAATTTCAAATGGCCTTATTGAGTCAGAGGGCGCATCTAGGACATCTTTACAGTAGCAGCCATCAATCCACTCAACTAGAAAGTTGAGGAAGTTGACCTCATCTTCTAACAGGCGAATATCGAAGTCTCTATTTCTTCTAAGCTCCAATCCCACATTGCTTAGGTCCAATATAAATACATTCACAGCTTTCCATTTGGGGTAATAATAAAAGGCGTTAACCTCAGAGCTCATTCAATTTCGAAGAAGTTCTTTTTGAAGTTCTTGAAGGACTCTTAGTATGGTTTGAATACTTTCCGCCTTGCTTGTGCACGTAAAGTAACCCACCCCTTTTGAAAATTATACCCGAAGAGTAAAAATCGGGTGAAGAGGAAAAAAAAGAATGACTTCATGGAGTACGGCCATTCGAAGATCTTGTAGATGAGTTCAAAGGTTCAAATAAAACCCCAAGCATTTAGATGTAGCTGGGTTGGAGCCACACGCAAGTGGTTGAGAAGCTCAATTAAGTCCTGCTCAATCAAGAAGTCCTGGTTACCCGGGAACAGCAGGGTGTTGTCAATGATTCGCCCATGATCAACCCCTCTGCCCCAAATAGACCTTCTAGAAAATTACAGAGGTGCGCCCTCTAGGGTTTCAGTCTCCCGAACAACAATAAGATCAAGGAGGTCAGCCTTGGTCATTGGCCTTTTCCCTCTCTGCTCCTGACGGCCATCCCCCATCCTCTTCCAAGGCCAAAAAGGTTGAGCAGGTGGATTCAAGATCGGCCTCCTATACAGTTGGTTGAGGAGGAGAAATAGAGATTATGGGCTACGAACCAGACCCTGAGGCCCTAGCTTTTCTTTGGGCCAACTGCAAGGTGAGAGCTTCAAGCACACTAGGAGGTGCCATGCTTTCTGCAAACAAGAAATAAACATGTTATAACACTTAGAAAAAATTATGAAATGCAATTTAATCAAAAAAATTTCAAATGGCCTTATTGAGTCGAGAGGGCGCATCTAGGACATCTTTACAGTAGCTGGCCATCAATCCACTCAACTAGAAAGTTGAGGAAGTTGACCTCATCTTCTAACAGGCGAATATCGAAGTCTCTATTTCTTCTAAGCTCCAATCCCACATTGCTTAGGTCCAATATAAATACATTCACAGCTTTCCATTTGGGGTAATAATAAAAGGCGTTAACCTCAGAGCTCATTCAATTTCGAAGAAGTTCTTTTGAAGTTCTTGAAGGACTCTTAGTATGGTTTGAATACTTTCCGCCTTGCTTGTGCACGTAAAGTAACCCACCCCTTTTGAAAATTATACCCGAAGAGTAAAAATCGGGTGAAGAGGAAAAAGAATGACTTCATGGAGTACGGCCATTCGAAGATCTTGTAGATGAGTTCAAAGGTTCAAATAAAACCCCAAGCATTTAGATGTAGCTGGGTTGGAGCCACACGCAAGTGGTTGAGAAGCTCAATTAAGTCCTGCTCAATCAAGAAGTCCTGGTTACCCGGGAACAGCAGGGTGTTGTCAATGATTCGCCCATGATCAACCCCTCTGCCCCAAATAGACCTTCTAGAAAATTACAGAGGTGCGCCCTCTAGGGTTTCAGTCTCCCGAACAACAATAAGATCAAGGAGGTCAGCCTTGGTCATTGGCCTTTTCCCTCTCTGCTCCTGACGGCCATCCCCCATCCTCTTCCAAGGCCAAAAAGGTTGAGCAGTGTGATTCAAGATCGGCCTCCTATACAGTTGGTTGAGGAGGAGAAATAGAGATTATGGGCTACGAACCAGACCCTGAGGCCCTAGCTTTTCTTTGGGCCAACTGCAAGGTGAGAGCTTCAAGCACACTAGGAGGTGCCATGCTTTCTGCAAACAAGAAATAAACATGTTATAACACTTAGAAAAAATTATGAAATGCAATTTAATCAAAAAAATTTCAAATGGCCTTATTGAGTCAGAGGGCGCATCTAGGACATCTTTACAGTAGCTGGCCATCAATCCACTCAACTAGAAAGTTGAGGAAGTTGACCTCATCTTCTAACAGGGCGAATATCGAAGTCTCTATTTCTTCTAAGCTCCAATCCCACATTGCTTAGGTCCAATATAAATACATTCACAGTTTTCCATTTGGGGTAATAATAAAAGGCGTTAACCTCAGAGCTCATTCAATTTCGAAGAAGTTCTTTTTGAAGTTCTTGAAGGACTCTTAGTATGGTTTGAATACTTTCCGCCTTGCTTGTGCACGTAAAGTAACCCACCCCTTTTGAAAATTATACCCGAAGAGTAAAAATCGGGTGAAGAGGAAAAAGAATGACTTCATGGAGTACGGCCATTCGAAGATCTTGTAGATGAGTTCAAAGGTTCAAATAAAACCCCAAGCATTTAGATGTAGGCTGGGTTGGAGCCACACGCAAGTGGTTGAGAAGCTCAATTAAGTCCTGCACAACCAAGAAGTCCTGGTCAGGCGGGAACAGAAGGGTGTTGTCAATGATTCGCCCATGATCAACCCCTTTGCCCCAAATAAACCTTCTAGAAAATTATAGAGGTGCGCCCTTTAGGGTTTCAGTCTCCTAAACAACAATAAGATCAAGGAGGTCAGCCTTGGTCATTGGCCTTTTCCCTCTCTGCTCCTGACGGCCATCCCCCATCCTCTTCCAAGGCCAAAAAGGTTGAGCAGGTGATTCAAGATCGGCCTCCTATACAGTTGGTTGAGGAGGAGAAATAGAGATTATGGGCTACGAACCAGACCCTGAGGCCCTAGCTTTTCTTTGGGCCAACTGCAAGGTGAGAGCTTCAAGCACACTAGGAGGTGCCATGCTTTCTGCAAACAAGAAATAAACATGTTATAACACTTAGAAAAAATTATGAAATGCAATTTAATCAAAAAAATTTCAAATGGCCTTATTGAGTCAGAGGGCGCATCTAGGACATCTTTACAGTAGCTGGCCATCAATCCACTCAACTAGAAAGTTGAGGAAGTTGACCTCATCTTCTAACAGGCGAATATCGAAGTCTCTATTTCTTCTAAGCTCCAATCCCACATTGCTTAGGTCCAATATAAATACATTCACAGTTTTCCATTTGGGGTAATAATAAAAGGCGTTAACCTCGAGCTCATTCAATTTCAAGAAGTTCTTTTTATAAAGTTCTTGAAGGACTCTTAGTATGGTTTGAATACTTTCCGCCTTGCTTGTGCACGTAAAGTAACCCACCCCTTTTGAAAATTATACCCGAAGAGTAAAAATCGGGTGAAGAGGAAAAAGAATGACTTCATGGAGTACGGCCATTCGAAGATCTTGTAGATGAGTTCAAAGGTTCAAATAAAACCCCAAGCATTTAGATGTAGTCTGGGTTGGAGCCACACGCAAGTGGTTGAGAAGCTCAATTAAGTCCTAGCTCAATCAAGAAGTCCCGAAAGGGAACAGCAGGGTGTTGTCAATGATTCGCCCATGATCAACCCCTCTTGCCCCAAATAGACCTTCTAGAAAATTACAGAGGTGCGCCCATCTAGGGTTTCGGTCTCCTTCAAGCAACAATAAGATCAAGGAGGTCACCCTTGGTCATTGGCCTTTTCCCTCTCTACAACCTTACGGCCATCCCCCATCCTCTTCCAAGGCCAAAAAGGTTGAGCAGTGTGATTCAAATCGATCATCGGCCTCCTATACGAGTTGGTTGAGGAGGAGAAATAGAGATTATGGGCTACGAACCAGACCCTGAGGCCCTAGCTTTTCTTTGGGCCAACTGCAAGGTGAGAGCTTCAAGCACACTAGGAGGTGCCATGCTTTCTGCAAACAAGAAATAAACATGTTATAACACTTAGAAAAAATTATGAAATGCAATTTAATCAAAAAAATTTCAAATGGCCTTATTGAGTCAGAGGGCGCATCTAGGACATCTTTACAGTAGCTGGCCATCAATCCACTCAACTAGAAAGTTGAGGAAGTTGACCTCATCTTCTAACAGGGCGAATATCGAAGTCTCTATTTCTTCTAAGCTCCAATCCCACATTGCTTAGGTCCAATATAAATACATTCACAGCTTTTCCATTTGGGGTAATAATAAAAGGCGTTAACCTCAGAGCTCATTCAATTTCGAAGAAGTTCTTTTTGAAGTTCTTGAAGGACTCTTAGTATGGTTTGAATACTTTCCGCCTTGCTTGTGCACGTAAAGTAACCCACCCCTTTTGAAAATTATACCCGAAGAGTAAAAATCGGGTGAAGAGGAAAAAGAATGACTTCATGGAGTACTGGCCATTCGAAGATCTTGTAGATGAGTTCAAAGGTTCAAATAAAACCCCAAGCATTTAGATGTAGGCTGGGTTGGAGCCACACGCAAGTGGTTGAGAAGCTCAATTAAGTCCCGCTCAATCAAGAAGTCCCAACAGTTACAGGAACAGCAGGGTGTTGTCAATGATTCGCCCATGATCAACCCCTCTCGCCCCCAAATAGACTCTAGAAAATTACGGGTGCGCCCTCTAGGGTTTCAAAGCCTCCCGAACAACAATAAGATCAAGGAGGTCACCTTGGTCATTGGCCTTTTCCCTCTCTGCTCCCGACGGCCATCCCCCATCCTCTTCCAAGGCCAAAAAGGTTGAGCGATTTGATTCAAGATCGGCCTCCTATAATTTGGTTGAGGAGGAGAAATAGAGATTATGGGCTACGAACCGTGACCACGAGGCCCTAGCTTTTCTTTGGGCTAACTGCAAGGTGAGAGCTTCAAGCACACTAGGAGGTGCCATGCTTTCTGCAAACAAGAAATAAACATGTTATAACACTTAGAAAAAATTATGAAATGCAATTTAATCAAAAAAAATTTCAAATGGCCTTATTGAGTCGGAGGGCGCATCTAGACATCTTTACGATGGTTGTAATCAATCAATCCACTCAACTAGAAAGTTGAGGAAGTTGACCTCATCTTCTAACAGGGCGAATATCGAAGTCTCTATTTCTTCTAAGCTCCAATCCCACATTGCTTAGGTCCAATATAAATACATTCACAGTTTTCCATTTGGGGTAATAATAAAAGGCGTTAACCTCAGAGCTCATTCAATTTCGAAGAAGTTCTTTTTGAAGTTCTTGAAGGACTCTTAGTATGGTTTGAATACTTTCCGCCTTGCTTGTGCACGTAAAGTAACCCACCCCTTTTGAAAATTATACCCGAAGAGTAAAAATCGGGTGAAGAGGAAAAAGAATGACTTCATGGAGTACGGCCATTCGAAGATCTTGTAGATGAGTTCAAAGGTTCAAATAAAACCCCAAGCATTTAGATGTAGGCTGGGTTGGAGCCACACGCAAGTGGTTGAGAAGCTCAATTAAGTCCTGCTCAATCAAGAAGTCCTGGTTACCCCGCAGGGGAACAAACGGTGTTGTCAATGATTCGCCCATGATCAACCCTCTCGCCCCAAATAGACCTTCTAGAAAATTACTGAGAGGTGCGCCCTCTAGGGTTTCAGTCTCCCGAACAACAATAAGATCAAGGAGGTCAGCCTTGGTCATTGGCCTTTTCCCTCTCTCGCTCCCGACGGCCATCCCCATCCTCTTCCAAGGCCAAAAAGGTTGAGCAGTGATTCAAGATCGGCCTCCTATACGCTTGGTTGAGGAGGAGAAATAGAGATTATGGGCTACGAACCAGACCCTGAGGCCCTAGCTTTTCTTTGGGCCAACCGCAAGGTGAGAGCTTCAAGCACACTAGGAGGTGCCATGCTTTCTGCAAACAAGAAATAAACATGTTATAACACTTAGAAAAAATTATGAAATGCAATTTAATCAAAAAAATTTCAAATGGCCTTATTGAGTCGAGGGCGCATCTAGGACATCTTTACAGTAGCTGGCCATCAATCCACTCAACTAGAAAGTTGAGGAAGTTGACCTCATCTTCTAACAGGGCGAATATCGAAGTCTCTATTTCTTCTAAGCTCCAATCCCACATTGCTTAGGTCCAATATAAATACATTCACAGTTTTCCATTTGGGGTAATAATAAAAGGCGTTAACCTCAGAGCTCATTCAATTTCGAAGAAGTTCTTTTTGAAGTTCTTGAAGGACTCTTAGTATGGTTTGAATACTTTCCGCCTTGCTTGTGCACGTAAAGTAACCCACCCCTTTTGAAAATTATACCCGAAGAGTAAAAATCGGGTGAAGAGGAAAAAGAATGACTTCATGGAGTACGGCCATTCGAAGATCTTGTAGATGAGTTCAAAGGTTCAAATAAAACCCCAAGCATTTAGATGTAGCTGGGTTGGAGCCACACGCAAGTGGTTGAGAAGCTCAATTAAGTCCTGCTCAATCAAGAAGTCCCGTTACCCGGGAACAAGCAGGGTGTTGTCAATGATTCGCCCATGATCAACCCCTCTGCCCCAAATAGACCTTCTAGAAAATTACAGAGGTGCGCCCTCTAGGGTTTCAGTCCTCCCGAACAACAATAAGATCAAGGAGGTCAGCCTTGGTCATTGGCCTTTTCCCTCTCTGCTCCTGACGGCCATCCCCCATCCTCTTCCAAGGCCAAAAAGGTTGAGCAGGTGATTCAAGATCGGCCTCCTATACAGTTGGTTGAGGAGGAGAAATAGAGATTATGGGCTACGAACCAGACCCTGAGGCCCTAGCTTTTCTTTGGGCCAACTGCAAGGTGAGAGCTTCAAGCACACTAGGAGGTGCCATGCTTTCTGCAAACAAGAAATAAACATGTTATAACACTTAGAAAAAATTATGAAATGCAATTTAATCAAAAAATTTCAAATGGCCTTATTGAGTCAGAGGGCGCATCTAGGACATCTTTACAGTAGCTGGCCATCAATCCACTCAACTAGAAAGTTGAGGAAGTTGACCTCATCTTCTAACAGGGCGAATATCGAAGTCTCTATTTCTTCTAAGCTCCAATCCCACATTGCTTAGGTCCAATATAAATACATTCACAGTTTTCCATTTGGGGTAATAATAAAAGGCGTTAACCTCAGAGCTCATTCAATTTCGAAGAAGTTCTTTTTGAAGTTCTTGAAGGACTCTTAGTATGGTTTGAATACTTTCCGCCTTGCTTGTGCACGTAAAGTAACCCACCCCTTTTGAAAATTATACCCGAAGAGTAAAAATCGGGTGAAGAGGAAAAAGAATGACTTCATGGAGTACGGCCATTCGAAGATCTTGTAGATGAGTTCAAAGGTTCAAATAAAACCCCAAGCATTTAGATGTAGGCCGGGTTGGAGCCACACGCAAGTGGTTGAGAAGCTCAATTAAGTCCCGCTCAATCAAGAAGTCCCGGTTACCCAGGAAAATTTTTGTGTTGTCAATGATTCGCCCATGATCAACCCTCTGCCCCAAATAGACCTTCTAGAAAATTACGAGGTGCGCCCTCTCAGGGTTTCAAAAAGCTCCGAACAACAATAAGATCAAGGAGGTCAGCCTTGGTCATTGGCCTTTTCCCTCTCTCGCTCTCCGACGGCCATCCCCATCCTCTTCCAAGGCCAAAAAGGTTGAGCAGTGATTCAAGATCGGCCTCCTATACAGTTGGTTGAGGAGGAGAAATAGAGATTATGGGCTACGAACCAGACCCTGAGGCCCTAGCTTTTCTTTGGGCCAACTGCAAGGTGAGAGCTTCAAGCACACTAGGAGGTGCCATGCTTTCTCAAACAAACAAGAAATAAACATGTTATAACACTTAGAAAAATTATGAAATGCAATTTAATCAAAAAATTTCAAATGGCCTTATTGAGTCGAGGGGCGCATCTAGGACATCTTTACGATGAATCAATCCACTCAACTAGAAAGTTGAGGAAGTTGACCTCATCTTCTAACAGGGCGAATATCGAAGTCTCTATTTCTTCTAAGCTCCAATCCCACATTGCTTAGGTCCAATATAAATACATTCACAGTTTTCCATTTGGGGTAATAATAAAAGGCGTTAACCTCAGAGCTCATTCAATTTCGAAGAAGTTCTTTTTGAAGTTCTTGAAGGACTCTTAGTATGGTTTGAATACTTTCCGCCTTGCTTGTGCACGTAAAGTAACCCACCCCTTTTGAAAATTATACCCGAAGAGTAAAAATCGGGTGAAGAGGAAAAAGAATGACTTCATGGAGTACGGCCATTCGAAGATCTTGTAGATGAGTTCAAAGGTTCAAATAAAACCCCAAGCATTTAGATGTAGCTGGGTTGGAGCCACACGCAAGTGGTTGAGAAGCTCAATTAAGTCCTGCTCAATCAAGAAGTCCTGGTTACCCGGGAACAGCGGTGTTGTCAATGATTCGCCCATGATCAACCCCTCTGCCCCAAATAGACCTTCTAGAAAATTACGGGTGCGCCCTCTAGGGTT
Organism: Ormosia emarginata; assembly: GCA_029884605.1. Taxonomy (NCBI): domain Eukaryota; kingdom Viridiplantae; phylum Streptophyta; class Magnoliopsida; order Fabales; family Fabaceae; genus Ormosia; species Ormosia emarginata. Next base: position 8,901,414 of record JAQQTP010000083.1, on the reverse strand, counting down.
TCAGCCTCCCGAACAACAATAAGATCAAGGAGGTCAGCCTTGGTCATTGGCCTTTTCCCTCTCTCGCTCCCGACGGCCATCCCCATCCTCTTCCAAGGCCAAAAAGGTTGAGCGAGTGATTCAAGATCGGCCTCCTATACATTGGTTGAGGAGGAGAAATAGAGATTATGGGCTACGAACCGACCCTGAGGCCCTAGCTTTTCTTTGGGCCAACTGCAAGGTGAGAGCTTCAAGCACACTAGGAGGTGCCATGCTTTCTGCAAACAAGAAATAAACATGTTATAACACTTAGAAAAAATTATGAAATGCAATTTAATCAAAAAAATTTCAAATGGCCTTATTGAGTCAGAGGGCGCATCTAGGACATCTTTACAGTAGCTAGCCATCAATCCACTCAACTAGAAAGTTGAGGAAGTTGACCTCATCTTCTAACAGGCGAATATCGAAGTCTCTATTTCTTCTAAGCTCCAATCCCACATTGCTTAGGTCCAATATAAATACATTCACAGTTTTCCATTTGGGGTAATAATAAAAGGCGTTAACCTCAGAGCTCATTCAATTTCGAAGAAGTTCTTTTTGAAGTTCTTGAAGGACTCTTAGTATGGTTTGAATACTTTCCGCCTTGCTTGTGCACGTAAAGTAACCCACCCCTTTTGAAAATTATACCCGAAGAGTAAAAATCGGGTGAAGAGGAAAAAGAATGACTTCATGGAGTACGGCCATTCGAAGATCTTGTAGATGAGTTCAAAGGTTCAAATAAAACCCCAAGCATTTAGATGTAGCTGGGTTGGAGCCACACGCAAGTGGTTGAGAAGCTCAATTAAGTCCTGCTCAATCAAGAAGTCCCGGTTACCCGGGAACAAAGAGGTGTTGTCAATGATTCGCCCATGATCAACCCTCTCGCCCCAAATAGACCTTCTAGAAAATTACAGGTGGTGCGCCCTCTTTGAGGGTTTCGGTCTCCCGAACAACAATAAGATCAAGGAGGTCACCTTGGTCATTGGCCTTTTCCCTCTCTCGCTCCTCGACGGCCATCCCCCATCCTCTTCCAAGGCCAAAAAGGTTGAGCGGGTGATTCAAGATCGGCCTCCTATACGATTGGTTGAGGAGGAGAAATAGAGATTATGGGCTACGAACCATAGGACCACGAGGCCCTAGCTTTTCTTTGGGCCAAAAGGTGAGAGCTTTTAGCACACTAGGAGGTGCCATGCTTTCTGAAACAAGAAATAAACATGTTATAACACTTAGAAAAAATTATGAAATGCAATTTAATCAAAAAATTTCAAATGGCCTTATTGAGTCGAGGGCGCATCTAGGACATCTTTAATGGTTTTGTTTGCCATCAATCCACTCAACTAGAAAGTTGAGGAAGTTGACCTCATCTTCTAACAGGGCGAATATCGAAGTCTCTATTTCTTCTAAGCTCCAATCCCACATTGCTTAGGTCCAATATAAATACATTCACAGTTTTCCATTTGGGGTAATAATAAAAGGCGTTAACCTCAGAGCTCATTCAATTTCGAAGAAGTTCTTTTTGAAGTTCTTGAAGGACTCTTAGTATGGTTTGAATACTTTCCGCCTTGCTTGTGCACGTAAAGTAACCCACCCCTTTTGAAAATTATACCCGAAGAGTAAAAATCGGGTGAAGAGGAAAAAGAATGACTTCATGGAGTACGGCCATTCGAAGATCTTGTAGATGAGTTCAAAGGTTCAAATAAAACCCCAAGCATTTAGATGTAGCTGGGTTGGAGCCACACGCAAGTGGTTGAGAACTTTGATCTCAAACTCAGAGAACGAAAGTCAGACCCTGATGCGGTGAACAACGCATCGTACATATATATGAAATGGTTGCCCTTCGTTCTCATTGAGCAAACTCTCTCTTGATTAGACAGAGTTTGGATGACGTACTCTCCATCCCTTAATCTATCCTCTATTAAGTGAAGGTATTCTTGCCTGGCATAGGCATCCTTCGAGCTCTCCATACTTGAAGGAGTACCTAAGACTTCTCGTTCAACCCATTAGTATAGACAAACATTTCTCAAGAAGATGTATTCTCTTGTTCTAAAGCAGTCATTCTCTGATGTGCCATATCCAAGTTAGTAGCATTACTTACAGAGGTCGTACTCATGTCAGAATTAGAAGAAGTTTCATTATAACTCTCTGACTCCCTTATGAGGACAGAGAATTGGCATGCTGGTCCTAGCCTTGTAAGTTCCCTAGCACGATCTGCCATCTATAATGCCTCCATCCTGGTTATCGTCCTCAGACCTATATCAGAATCTCCACCATGAGAAGAACGTCTCCACCATGCCTAAGATGGCGGAGACGTCAGAATACTAAGGATTTCTATGGAACTTCTCTCTTCATTACTATTTTGTGACATTTTCTCTCTCACACAATGGTATTTTCATAAGGAAAATAGAAGGGAGAAGGAGAATACCTTAAGAATAAGTGAGGAAAAGGCTTGAAAGGAGTCAAAAAAACCACCAAGAACTGCAGCTTTAGCTCATCGAAAATCGCCTAAGGTCACTAGAAAAGGAAGTGGAAATAGGAAGAAGAAAAGTGAGGGGTTTTCCCCTCACTCCCTATTTATAGGTGCCTGGAAACCTCCTCCAACCTTCACTATAAGGAAGGTTAAAATGAGAAATTTGTGTCAAATTTGAAATAGTAAACATGGTGGTACAAAACCCAAATGGCGGTTTCCAATATCTTCTGACCACGTGTCATACTATACTTGACATAGCAATTGAGAGGACAACACTCATAATTAAAGTGACATTTGACATTATTGGAATACATTCAAACTGGATCACGGACTTATGTCATGATATGATGTTATGTTTGAAATACATATCTCAATTTAAGCTCAAATTACTTTCAGAATTAATGGGCTCCACAAACAAAATCTATATAGGGGCAACCTACTATGAATCCCGAATGACGGTGTACTGACTTTAAGCAGAGTGATCCATTCTTGATCCCAGTCTTATTCTTTAACACTGGGGGCATTCTGCCGTATATCACAGACCTCGACCCTTTGGTAAAAACATCACGAGATCCAACATTTATGTCATAACTTGGATCCCTTTGTCCCATGTGTGCCGTTTGCTCCTTTTGAACTCAGATATCTTGACACTTAGTTGTCATATCTAAGCGCCAAGGTGGGGGAAACTGTTTTGGATTGAGTTTCGGGTTAGCAGTTTAGGAGCAACTCGGCCCACTATAATTGGATCCCAGATATTTATGAGTCCTATTAGATAAGTAAATCTACCTATTTATGAGGAATAGATCTCTCACAGAATGCCTTACATATAAGGAAATTAATTATATCCCTCATAAATAGAAGAATCCGTTATAAGAGATAACAATCTCATCATATTATTATCCTAATTAATAACATTTAATGTAGATTTAACTACGATTCTTATCAACCAAGATGCTCCTATAAATATCACAAAAGGTAACAAAGATATACAATCTAATTTCAAAGACTGCCCAACTTGTGCACGGTCTAACTTAAGCGTCAGAGTGCCTTTTGTAGGTACCCACCCCTCACATCGTAGTCGCAACCACCATACATCGGAGGAAACCATCTGCCTCAACCTAATTTAGGTGATTCTCTGAAACCCGTTCAGAACACTATTATAAAATGGGGTTTTCATTTTTTTTTTAGTTTTAACTAAAAATAAAAAATGTGTGCCCATCAAAATGCTAGTTAAATATAAGAGTTCATTTTTAATTACACTATAGTTAGATCATGTTGACACATCAATAAAGAAATTTAACTTTTCAAGTTATTGTCATATTTGAAAAACATTAAAGGTTCAAACAAGTATTTTGATTTCTAGCTCCTTATATTAAAAAATTATGATTGTGTATTAAAAAATAAGGCTCATTGTTATTAGTCAAGTCCATGAATAGAGCCCATCCCAAAAGATTAACTTGTTAGGTGGAAAAGTTTCACGGCTTAAGTACCACATTCAACTTCCTTATTTCCTTAGTATATGATATAACATTGAATACCATATCCAACATCCACGATGGCCCACTGTACTAGTGCCTACTCTAAGCTTTGTCTGGTATGCTGAAAAGAGTGGAAATGAAAGGAAATAGTTGGAAGGATGAAGTTCATCCCTTGTTTGGTAGCACTTTATCAATGGAAAGGAATGGATTTGGAGGGATTAAATATCTTTGGGCCCCACCATTTTCTGATCCTCTCCCTTTTGGATGTAAAGGAAGGGAAGAGAAATATTTTTTGTCCCCATGAAATATTTACATACATTTTCATTCATTTACATATATTTTCAGTCTTTTCTTTATTGAAACCAAACAAAAGAAGGGAATCATCCTTTCTTTTTCATTAGATTGTACCAAATAAGGGGAGTGATGACTCATCCACTTCTCTCTTCCTTTCCTTTCTTTTCTTTTTTATTGTATTTCTTCTTTTATGTTTCCCTCTTATCATACCAAACACACCCTAAGTTCATAATAGAGCAATTTGGAATGGTGTGGAGTGGAAAAGGAGAAAGAATACCACTCTAGTGTTTAGAGGTTTAAGAAGTCACTCTCCATTGTTTAGAAGTCCATATGGTAAATAATAGAGTAAAGTGGATTACAAATGTAACTTCCAATATTACCCTTTTAATTTTTGTTACTCACTTAGTGGTAGTTATTGAACATTTTATTTTTATGAAACTATTCTTTATATCTACAAATCTCTTACTTATCACATGCTCTATTCGTTCCTAAATAAGAGTCACTTTTCAAAACTTATTTTTGTTCTAAATTATTTGTCTCTACTTATAGAGAATCAAGAAGATATTTATTGTTTGTTTCCAATATTATCCTTATTTATTGTGATATCCACTAACAATATTTTTCTCTCTCCTATTAATTGCTTCTTAATCTCCCTCACATGTTGTATTTATTCAGGCTTCAATTATCAAAGCAACATTTAATTAGCATTATCTCATGGTTTGGTTTGTAAGCATTTTAGATTGCCTTGAGTTGGTATACTCTAGTGCTAATTGGGTTGTTAAACTTAACCAATGCAAATATTATCATCAATTTTCTTGTTTTATCAACTCCATTGTATGAAAATTTGACAACCATTAAAGAATAATTGAAACTGTAAACCAAAAGTGATCAATGTAATTTTTCCAAGTGTAATTCTTTAGTTTTCCAACATCTATTGATGATACCATCACTTTTCATGTGCATGATAAATTTGATTTCAAGCTAAAGCTTTTCAATATCCATAAGAAAAAAAATGGATAGAGGTAAAGCCCCATGTAGCAGTCCAATAAGAATTAAAGAATGTTTTCAATGCTAATTTAATTCCCAATGGTAAGTTTGAAGAGGTATGTATGAATTTAAAGAGGAGTAATAAATAATGTAGAGTAATTAAGGAAGAGAAATTTAGGGGTAATTTGGTCAAATAAAAATTTTTCTTCCTAAACTTTAGTTCATTTAATTAGTTTCTTAATATGTGTGTATAAATCTTAAACGACACTTAGTTAGGAACGAAAGGAGTAATAATTTTTCTTCATATATAACAGACTGTCATATTAAATTATTTAATTAGTGTCAATATCTTTCTAACTAGAAGGCTTTGCTTTCTTATTCTTTTGTTTTTTGCATAAGATCACCAAGAGCCAATGTGATTTATCCGAAATGAATGTAAAAAGTCATATGCATATGTATGGCACCATAATTTTGTTTGTGGTGCACCTCACTTCGTTCTCAAATTCATCCAAAAAGGACGTGATGGGGAGATGAAAGACTTGGAGAAGTCTATGGGAACCTTTTGACCTAACAAGTAACCATTCAATCAACAAAAATAAGAATCAAAGGGAATTACTTAGTTGTGTGAGAGGATTTCCAAAATAATGAAATTCTTTTTGCATTTTCACCGATTAACTGATATTGATTAATGGCTCATTGTCCAAGAAACACAAAAGGACTTTTTGGACTTTCACCGATTAATCGGCCAAAAGCCACTCATTAATCGCTTGGTGTGTGAAATGAGAAAAGGGACTTTCTAGACCTTCAACAATTAATGTGCCAGCCACCAATTAATTGGCCAAAAGCAATAGGAATATGAGCATTCTGCTTAATGCGCGAATAATCAGTTAGTTTCCATCAATTAATTGCTCAATGCACAACCAATAAAATTCTAAAATGGTGTGTCTATTCATGGATAATGGTTATGGAAGATTTCTATACATGAAGAGATGTTTCTATTTGAACATGTTGTTGTTCATGAAAAATTGTTATACATGAAGAAATACGTTTCTTCCCAAGAAAGAGTTGTGACTTTTTTCAAGAAGGAATTATGTCTCTTCTCAAGGGGTCTCTCAATATTTATTTTAAGACATTCTCCATCAAGTCTCAAATGAATGATTGAATTCATTCTTTCTTCCAAATCATCTCTACCTTTCTTCTATGGCAGGAAGCATAGTAGAGAATTATCATTTTGTAAAACATCATTGTTGTCATTGACTTGGTTGTGTTAGTGCAAGACAGACCAAGAGTTCTTAATTATATCCTGCAAAAAATTTGTTGCTATCCTTTTGTATCTAGTATTTTGGAATTGGTAGAGCAAATTAAGCCTAAAGGAAAGTGTTACAACACGCCTTGTGTAACACCCCGAAAATTGCTTAATTATTGTTATATATGCTTTTTATAATTTTTGTGAATTTTGTGAATTTTTGTGAATTATTTGGGTGATTTTGATTATTTTATTATATTTCTCAATTTCTGTGCATGTTATGCGGGGCCAGAAAGATAAAAAATTTTCCAAAGCCGAAAAATTTTGGATAGTGAAATGGGGCTGGGGGATCTTACTAAACCTAAAGCCGGACACAGTTTATAAAGTTTTCATTATCTGAGATTTTATCTGACAAATAAAATCAGGGTACGTCCTATTATCTAACGAATAATAAATACTAGTTTTGTTAATTATAACTTTTGTCCATTGGGTAATAGCTTGTAGTGGATGGTTCTTCATGTGATCTTAGTCATTTTTTTCTAAAAGCTTTCCTTGATGACATCATCCATGTGACATCACTTAGATGACATCACTTGTTGACTTTCCAAAAAGTGAACTAATAGAAAACTAACTTCCTAAGCAAGCTTTAGAGAAAACTTAATGGAGAAGCCACTTTTTCTCTCACCTTGGGGAAAGCCCATGGTTTTGGGGGGAGGAAAAGATGACAAAGTTATCATCTTTTCTCTTACTTACTCATTTCATCTTTCTTTCAAAAAGCTTTCACCTTTCTCTATCTTTTTCTCTCTTCTCATTTTCTCTCTACACCTCACGGCCAAGCACCCAATGTTCACACTCCATGTTTGTTTAATTTCAACTAATTACTTTCATTGAATCTACACCTTACTTGTAGACTTTTCCTTGTTGGGACCATCTCCAAATACTCTCATCTTTAACCTCTTTTCATCAAGCCAAGTTTGGAACTTTATAGGTAAAGTTCTCAATCTTTTCTTTCAATCTTGTTTTTAAGGTTCAAAACCTTGTGTTTGGTCCAAGGTTGTCTTGTTTATGCTTGGTTTGTGATATTTGAATGCTTGGAAGTTTCTATAGTTTAGCTTGGAGGTGGTGGACGAAAATCATTAAGGAGGTTCCTTTTTTATCTTCTCTTAAGGTAAGAGGGAGATTAACCTCATCAACCATCCATGGTGGTGAGGAACAAAATTGATTGTGTTTGAACAATCCATGTGTGAATTTATTCACTTGTGTGTATAAGTTTAATGTTTTGTGATTAATTGCTCTATTTGATTTTATTGCTTTAATTATATGCATGAAATTGTTAGAATAGAAATATGATGATGGATATATGTGGTATGATTGTGAATCACGTGAAAAGGAAGAATTTTTGGTCCAAAGATCTTGAGAGGCTCATGGCCTTCATTGTTATTTTGGGGTGAACCAAGTGAAAATATTTTATTAATCATGAATTTAGTTGATTTTACAATAAGGATATGGATTAAGGTTTTACAAGTTGATAAAAGAAGTGAACAAAGTTTTATTGTTGGAAAAAAGATTGATTTTCGATCATGAGAAAGGAAATGAGTTTAAAAGAGGATTTGGAATATAAAGTATTTTGTTCAGAAGTGCTTAAGTGATGGTAAACGGAGAATGAATTTCGAAAGGAATGATTTAATAGAGATAACGAAGTTTTTGTGAACAAACATTGGAAGGTATTATTTAGATGAGATTTGATAAGGAATTAAATTAAAAGGATTTTTATAGCTTTTAAATAATGATTTTTTTAGCAACAGAAGTGGAAATGGAGTCTTAAAGATGATTTGAGATTTCAAGTATTTTATTTAAGAAGAATGGAGCAAAGTTTGTATTATTGGGTAAAAAGGATTTTAGGTCATGGATAATGAGTTAGAATGATAATTTGAGATTTAAAGTATTTTTGTTTAAATTTTAAAGGATTTTTAGTGAAGGAGATGGAAAGAGAATTTCTTTAATGTTGATTAAATTAAAATAATATAGAATTTTGAGAAAAAAACGTCAGAAAATATTACTTAGAGGTATTTTAATGAGAAAAATGGGAATTTGAAGTCCAAAGGATATTTTAAACTTAGAAAGTTTCAACATTGAATTTAGAACGTCAAGAAATATTTTATACAATGAAAAACAATAGAAAAACCTTACGTGTTTCAAAAACATGGATTTTTGAACTACGCGATTTAGAAAACGTTTAAATATTTTTATGAGATTGTGAAAATATGATAAAAGTATTATGCGACTGAGAATACAGCAAGTTTGCTGTCAGGCCGATGTACTGGACCCAAGTTTGTTGGTTTATGGATTATGGCCCGTGGTGGTTTATGTTATGCATTGAGTTATCATGCATTGAACATTATATAGTCGGTGGTTGTTGTGGCTTTTGTTGCCTATGAGTGAACTAGAATTGAATAGTGTAGATCGTACAATGAGTCTTGGGGTTGTCAGAGCGCGGTGATTCATCTAGTGATCTTTTTATCACATTATACACCTCTGGCCGTGAAAAACCGTTGCAACGCACTGATGAGACCCGACAAACACTATTCTTTTTGTGGTCCGGTATAGACTATCATTGAGGCTGACAGATCTTCTAGATCCTTCATATATGAAATTGTGTTAGCTCCATGGAGTATGTTTGATCCATTGTGCACATGCATAGTCAGGTGACATCTCATCATGATATTTATATATCTGTTAAATTATCTGGTAATTATATCTATTGAATTATCTATTGAATTACCTAGCATTTTGATACATTGATTGCATCTGTTGTTTTTTTTGTATTGAATGACATTGTTGTTCTTATTGTTTCTATGCTGCCATGTTGGTATTGATGTAGGGGATCTCACCTCTTTATTGTCTGGTTCTGTTTATATGTTTATGTTTTGTAAAGTTCGTTGTAGTGGTGAAGCGGAGATCTTCCTTGGTGTCAAGAGGAAGCATTGTTGTGAAGGTATCGTCGGATGGCATGTCCATTTGGATGCGGGTGTTAAGTTTTGTTAAATCTGTTACTGTGCTTTTAAGTAGGAACCGTCATAGGGTTGCTACTGTTTCTCTTTGAGTATGTAAGTTTTATATTATGAATGTTGTTGAATATTATATGGTGTACGTAATGTGTATTAATCAGTCCAATATATTTTGTATTACCTATATCTTTGGTAAGTTTAAGTTTGCAACCAAAAGGAATTGTATAACCCATATTTTATAACATTAAATATTTTACAATTTAATTATAGTTTGGTAAGCTTGTAGTCTAAAATGTAATGTCCTACAAAGGGTGTTACACCTTGAAGAGTTGTGCATATGTTCCATCAAAGTTTCTATATAATTTACTGATTTTTTGCAAGTTTGAAGAGAGACATCACAAGACTTTATCTTTGTGTCATTCCAAGACTTCACATGACATAATCTCCAACAATTTGTAGCAAAATATTTCAAAACTCATCTCTTGGATAAGGGAGGAAAATTTTTGGAGAGGAGTCACAAATTCTTGTTCACAATGGCAAAGGAAAAAGAGATTGGATAGAAATGAGTTAAGGTATGGTTAAAATTCTAAATAATATTCTATAAAAAAAAAGGGAGAAGTGTTCTATTCCCAACCACCCAACTTGGGGTTATTAAAATTTGGGGAGGTTTTATAGTACCTTATTGGGTATGGTACTCATGGTGAGTTGTCAAGTATTCATTGAATGTTGATTCATAATAAATGTTTAAAAATAACCAATAACCAATTAAATGCTTAACAACTCACCCTGGGTACCGTATCCTGGGAAAAATAAGAAGGGTATCATAACAATCCCCTAAAATTTACAGGTTTGAGTGGAGTGGAATGGAGTGGTTTGGATTCCTTTCCTTAACCACTCTACTCCATTGTTTTAAAACTCTCAAGCAATGGGTTGAGCCACTCTTACTACTCCACTCCACTATTAACCACAACATCCATCCAATTTAGGGTGGCTTTCACTCTAATCCTTATGGTACAAGTAACCCTTTCCCTTGTCACTCCTTTCCAAGTAAACTCCCTCTACATCTATCAGCTCTTAATGAAAGCACTAATTGTTATGACTTATGACTCAAACCCATAAGGACAATCCATCCTAAAATACTAACCTATTGGATAGGAGAACCTCGTGGTAAATATTATATTAAGTTTCCTTATTTGCTTAATATAAGATATAACATTAAGCGTTAGCTAATATTTGAATATTTGAATATTATAATTTTTATACTAATTTTAATGTGATATTTGAATATTATAATATGCTATTCAAATATTATGATATGTGCTTAAGAACCTTAGCTCAAATGACACCTATGCTCCTTTGGAACTACCTGAATGTCATGGCGAGGTACTCAATTATGTACCTTTATTGAAAATGCGTCTCAAATATTTTTTTTTTCTATATTCACTTGCTCATGCAATTTCGAGTTGGGATAGTGGTCAAGTAAAGGCCTCCCAAAAGTAGTGATTCTAGTTTGATTCAAATATTTGTTAGCATGGAATCAAATATTCAAATATTTTATGGTAGTATTCATTATTTAGAGTCTTACAATATTTAAATACAAGCTTTTAAAATTTAAATATTGATACTATTAATATCAATACTAAGTATTGCCATTAATAATATTAATATTTAGGCAAAAAAGGTACTTTGGTCCCTTAATTTTTTTTTAATTTAGTCCTGTAACTTTTTTTTTATCAATTTGACCCCTCCAGTTTATAATCATTAATCAATATGGTCCTCCGTAATGATTTTGTCACCCCACTAACAAAAATGATAGTGTGTCACTAATAGGTGATGGTCACGTTATCGCCACGACATAGCCGCATCATCTCCACATGATTGCCATGTCATTTCCAATAGTTGAACTACATCCCCTTAAATGGGCCAACAAAAGAGGCCCAAAGAAGGAATTTAGAGCCTATTAAGTATGAAAGAATAAGCCATGTGACATGCTCTAATTGGTGCACTCCATAACTACCTCATGATTACCAAATCAAAGGGTGAGGTCACACTTTCCTCACCTCTATGACCCCTATAAAAGCTATGATCACCACTGTAAAAAGGACTTTTGGCTGAAATCGTTCTACAACCCACCATAGCATCTCCATGGACTCTACCTAGAGCAAAGACGGAACATTGGCTCCATCTGTGGGAATCTTCGATAAAACAGAAATTCTTACCCTTTTAGCACTCATCGTGTAAAGCAAGTATGGTGTTAGCTTAGTAGTAGCTGTTAAATTCTTGCTTTGCATTGCAACAAACCTTTTTTTTTAGTTTCAAGTTTTTATACATTTTTTGTTGTTCTAATCTGAGCATTACCTGTATTTTCTACTTGTATATTGTTGATACTATTATTGTCCTATTTAGTTTGTCGTTGTTCTGTTCATTATTATTGTTCTATTAGCCTTAATTAGTTGGTAGTTTGTGTTGTTGCTATGGTGTTTAATTGGCAGTAATGGTTCAAACAAGGCAAAACGAGCCAAATAACGAAGAAAGAGTTGTAGTTCATGATGACTAGTTATTTGGGAAATGTAATGCCAGTTAGAGGAATAACATCAGGAGATCGCAAGGCTCAGAGATGAGTATACTTGCAATGAACCGAATCATCAGGAACCTGGTAAAGAGGAAGAAAAGGATACTCAACAAAGTGACCATCGAATAAATCTGGAGCAACCTCAAAACTCCTGATCTTTTCAAAGGAGTGTTAGGAGCAAAGCGATTAGAAATTCTGGCTTTTCGCCACATCCTTTTACGAATCTCATCATATCAATATCACTTCAGCAAAATTTCATAATTCCTACTACATTAGAGTTGTTTGATGGATCAATTGACCCTCAAGAGTACCTTCACATGTTTAATTCAGCAATGTTATTGGCTTCAGATTCAGACTCGATCAAATGTTGAGTGTTTACGAGTACTTTAAAGAAAGCATGGTTGTTATGGTTTTCCTCTTTGGAATCACAGTCCATACATGACTTCCTCGAGTCAGTTGAAAGGTTCTTGAACTATTTTTCTATAGGCACAAGCCATCAAAAGATGTCTTCTAGTCTCTTCATTATCCATCAAGGCAAAAGTGAGTCATTAAAAGATTTCTTCAAACACTTTAATTGAGAAATAATTCAAATCAGAAACTTGAATGCAACAGTGGCTTTACATGCGATAATGGGAGGACTACAACTTGGTGCCTTTGTGGACTCTCTTAGGAAGAAGGATTTGCAAACCTTGGAAGAATTACTTGAAAGATCAGAGGGATACATCAACAGGGAAGAAGCTAATCGAACACGTGAAAAGGCCTAACGATCAATCCAAGTTACCCAAGAAAGAAAGACTGAGGCAAGAGAGAGACCCTAAACATAGTATATGGATCAGAGACCATTAGAAAATAATAGGGGAACAAGGGGCAACTAGGTCAGGAGAATGGCACCAATGAACCAATACAAGAGACCAGAATCAATGAACCGAGCGTTATTGCCAAGAAGTGCAAGGAGGCCACAATATGTGAATATATTCCCCTTAATACCAAGTGTGAGGTGATTCTAATGGAGGTTTATAGTACCGATCTTATTCAATTTCCGATGCCACCAATAGAAGTTAATCTAGAAGCAGATTAGACAAAAAGAAGTAAGTTCCATCGAACTTATGGACACACTACCTGTGATTGTTTAGTTCTACGAGACAAAATAGAAGAGTTAATTAGAGCAAGACACCTTGGAAAGTATTCAAAAAGAAATGATGATACGAAGATTAGGCAAGGAATGTTAACTTTGAAGAAGGAGGAGTTTTGAACTCAAAAGGAGATTAGTAGAGGGATAACAAAGGAAAAGTAGCTGTAGAGGAGCAACAAACTTTCCTAAACCAAATTCAAGGAATAATTAATACCATATCTGAAGGATTCGTGGGGAGGGGGAGCAACAAAATTTGTAAGGAAGAAATATTTGAAAGCGGTGTAATTAGTTATGATGGTTGGAGTATTAGTGATGGAGACTTTTTCTAACTGCAATAATTTGGTTATATTAATTTTTGATGAAGACTTCCAAGGGTTTGACAGAAATCAAGATGATCCGATGGTAATATTGATCGTTATTGGGAATTTTTGTTGTAAAAAGAGTATTGGTTGACCAAGGAAGTTTAGCAGACATACTATATTATGATGTTTTTAAGAAGCTTGGACTATCAGAAAGAAAGTTGAAGCCATTTGTAGGAGGATTGTTTGCTTTCTTAGGAGAAAGGGTAAAAGTAACATCATACATTAAATTAAGTACAACCTTTGGAAACATAAATATTGTCCTGGGTAAACCTTTTTATTTCAAGACTATTGATATCAAGATTTTAGTGGTAGATTGTCACACTTCGTACAATGCAATTCTAAAGACCATTGCTCAACGCTCTAGGAGCAGTGGTCTCTACGCCACACTTAGTCATGAAATTTCTAACATTGGATGGAATTGTGGGTGTAGTACATGTCGATCAAGTTAAAGCAAGGGAATGTTATAATAAATGTTTAAGGATCGAAGAAGAGGAGACACTAAGTGGTCTAAGAGAGAAAAAAACATAGGGTCAATGCTATAGAATTGGACCTTAGGAAGAATTTTGCTTAGATAAGACCTCAACCTAATGGAGAGTTAGCAAATATGCAAATTGGGAAAGTTGATCAGCAATTCACCAAGATCGGGGCAAATCTCTCTAAAGAGGAAGCGCATAAATTAAAAGACCTGTTAATAAAAAAAACTCAAATTTATTTGCTTAGAGTTCAACAAATATGCCTAGAATTGATCTAGAAGTAATATGTCATACATTGACAGTGGACCCCAAATATTAAACTAGTGGCTCAGAAGTAACACAGAAGCTTTTGAAAGTGGGCTTTATCAGAGAAATTCAGTATACTATTTGGATATTGAATGTAATTATGGTAAAAAAAATCATATGGAAAGTGGAGGATGTGTACTGACTTTACCGATCTTAATAAAACTTGTCCGAATAACTCATATCCTCTCCTGAGTATTGATAAGCTGGTTGACAAAGCATTGAGATATAAATATCTAAGTTTTATGGATGCATATTAAAGATACAATTAGATTTGTATGCATCCAGATAATGATGATAAAATGACTTTAATTACTGATGATGGAAATTGTTGATATAAGATGATGCCATTCGATCTAAAAATACAGGCCCAACATATCAGAGAATAATGGATAAAGTCTTTAAGAAGAAGATCAGGAGAAATATCGAGTTGTATGTGGATGATATGGTTATAAAAACAAAGGAGATTGGGGATCATTGTGAAGATATGAATGAAGTCTTTGAGCAGCTAAGAAAATACAACATGCAATTAAATTCTGAGAAACGTGCTTTTGGTGTACAAGCTGATAAGTTTTTTAGTTGTATGTTAACTAATAGAGAAATTAAGGGAAACCCTAATAAACGTCGAGCTATCTTGGAAAAGAAAAGCCCAACATGTGTCATGTGTTAAGGAGGTTCAAAGGTTAACTAGACAGACCGCTTCTTTAGCTCATTTCAAGTCAGCAGAGAAAGCCTTTCCTTTCTTTCAAGTGTTGAAAAAGGTTAAGGAGTTTTCGTGGACCAAGGAATGTGAGAAAGTGTTTCAAGAATTAAAGAATTTTTTTCAACACCACCTATTTTAACTTAACCAAATCCTGAAGATGAGTTGTTTATGTACTTGGTAGTAATATCTAAAGCAATCAGTTTAGTACTAGTAAAGAAGGAAGGAAAAGAACAGAAACCGATCTAATTTGTAAGTCAAGTCTTGTAGGGTATAGAAACAAAATATTAAAAGGTGGCCTTATGCTTGGTTATTTCAGCAAGGCGTCTAAGGCCATATTTTTAAAATCATAACGTGACACTCTGTACAATCAACTGATCAAGGAGCTCTTGAAAAAACCAAAATTGGTAAATAAAATGATCTCATGGTCGGTGGAATTATCAGAATCTGATATTCACTACCAACAAGAGGGCTCGTTTGGTCTCATATTCTTGCTGACTTTATTGCTGAGTTTTGCGGGGAAGAACAATCAAGTCCACAAGAGATTAGTAAGTGGATCTTATATGTAGATGGAGCATCAAACATGAAGGGTAGCAAAGTAGAGATAATATTAGAAGGACCAAGAGACTTAGTAGTAGAGCAATCTTTGAGATTTAACTACAAAACAAGTAATAATCAAGTAAAGTATAAAGCATTGATTACCAGAATGAATCTGGATAAAGAGATAAGGGTTCAAGTTTTAACAGCTCGAAGTGATTTGTAGTTAGTCACCAATCAAATTAATGGAGAATTCTAAATTTGTGACCCACAGCTAATCAAATATTTGGAAAGGGTAAAGGGCTTAGCTAAAATTTTCAAGGCATTTCAAGTGGAACACATAAATCAGAATCATAATGCTCATGCGGATCTTTTAGCCAAGCTGACCAGTACTAAAGGGGAAGGGAACAACAAACAGTGATTCATGAAACCCTAGAAGGACCAAGTATTGAAGAATCAGAGATAATGATGATTAAGGTAGAAGCTGATTCATGGATGAATCTTGTAATTGATGCTTTGCAAATGGAAAAGTCCCCCGAGGATCCAAAGGAAGCATCTAAACTGAGGAGAACGATCATTTTGTATATCATACATAACGACCCGCTATACAGAAGAAGTTTGACTAAGCCTTTGTTGAAGTGTTTGGATCGAGAGCAAGCATATTATGTTTTGAGATAAATTCAGGAAGTAATTTACGGACAACACTTGGGAGACTGATCATTAGCAGTGAAGATAGTAAAGGCAGGATATTATTGGCTAAGGATAAGGAGAGATTGTGTTAAATATGATAAAAAGTGCGATAAATGTCAAACATTCTCTGATCTACACTTAGAACCACTAGAGGAATTACACTCTATGATGGCTACATGGCCCTTTTGCAAGTGGGGAATGGATATCCTGGGTTCATTTCCTTTGGCTCCGGGATAGGCGAATTTTTTATTGGTAGTAATCGATTATTTCACAAAATGGATTGTGGGTAAACCACTTGCAAGAATAACTGCTCAGAAGGTTAAGGACTTTACTTGAAAAAGAATCATATGCAAACTTGGCTTGCCTTTCGCTGTAGTGACCAACAATGGAACACAGCTCATTGATCAGAAGTTTAGAGATTTTTGCCAAAGGTTAGGTGTAAAGCAATGTTTTGTGTCAGTGAAACATCCACAAGTCAAGGGATAAGAAGAATCTATATAAAAAAAAAAGTCATCTTGAAAGGATTGAAGAAAAGGTTAGAACAAGAGAAAGGTGCATGGGTTGAGGAGGTGTCAAGCGTTTTGTGGGCATATCACACAACTCCACAGTCGTCAACAAATGAAGCACCATATCAGATGACATAAGTAGTTGAAGCCATGATACCAGTAGAATTATAGGGAAGAAAGTGTTAGGAGAATGCAGTTCAAGGAAAATTTCAATGAATAACCTCAAAGGGAAAATCTTGATTTACTTGAAGAGGATCAAGAGTTGTCACGAATGTTTCAGATAGTTGATAAAGGTCTGATGGCTAAGAAATATAATTCCAAGGTTTTGAAAAGAAGTTTTTCAGCATGAGACCTAGTGATGAGGAAAGCAGATATTGGTGGAAGGAACAGAAATGAAGGAAAGATCGCCCCAAATTGGGAAGGATTGTACGAAGTCTTAGAGAATCTTGGTAAAGGAGCATACAAATTATCTAAGTTGTTAAGAAAATAAATAGCATGACCTTGGAATGCCTTAAACTTAAGGCAATATTTCATATAAGAGTTATTTTATGATGTAAAGTGCAGATGATATACCTTTTTTCCTTCCTTTAGGATTTTTTCCCATTGGGTTTTTTCCTAGGGGAGGTTTTCATGAGGCACATTCATCATAGTAAATAAAAAACATTTTTCATCATATCTTGTATACCATCCTATGTTAACAATTTTATTAAATGACGAAATCCCTAATCAAACAAATGATCGGTTGGTGGGACCCTTGCCTTCTAAATAGAATGAGGATGAATGGTCAAATCCCATGCTCAATGAAAAGATCTGAGTAGGGTCCTTGTTCTCTAGATAGATTGGAACAAGGTATTTCGAATCACGAAATCCATAATGGGACAAACAATCAGTTGGTGGGACCCTCGCCTTCCTTATGGAATGAGGATGAATGGTCAAATGGCATGCTCAGTGGAAAGATCTGAGTAGGATCCTTCTTATTTAGAAAGATGGGAACAAGTATTCTGAATCACGAAATCTCCAATCGGACAAACGATCGATTGGTGGGACCTTCGCCTTCCAAATAAAACGAGGATGAACGGTCAAATCCTAAGCTCAATGAAAAGATCTGAGTAGGGTCTTTGTTCTTT
This sequence comes from Ormosia emarginata, assembly GCA_029884605.1. Taxonomy (NCBI): domain Eukaryota; kingdom Viridiplantae; phylum Streptophyta; class Magnoliopsida; order Fabales; family Fabaceae; genus Ormosia; species Ormosia emarginata. The sequence continues at coordinate 8,883,514 of JAQQTP010000083.1, read as the reverse complement.
AGAAAGATGGGAATAAGCTATTTCAAATCACGAAATCCCCAATCAAAAAAATGATTGGTTAGTAGGATCCTCTCCTTCCAAACAGAATGAGGACAAATGGTTAAATCCCATGCTCAATGGAAAGGTCTGAGTAAGGTCCTTGTTCTCTAAAAAAATGGGAAATGGGTATTCTGAATCACAAAAACCTAATCGAACAAATGATCAGTTGGTGGGACCCTTGCCTTCCAAACAGAATGAGGACGAATAGTCAAATCCCATGCTTAGTGGAAAAATCTAAGGAGAGTCCTTGTTCTCTAGATAAATGGGAACAAGGTATTCCAAATCACGAATAACAAAGCAAGTTCATAATCAAAAGAGCTTTAACTATGATAACATGATTTAAGAAGCGATTGAATTACGAAATATGACTAAGGACAACTTGGAAAAATATTACAAAAGTTGTTTTATATAGAAGGAACGTCATTGAATGATTTAGCTTATAATATTTAAGGAGATACATCAGGAAATATCATAAAAAAATGTTTGTATACTAAGTCAAAAATATGGAGGTACAATATAGTTCATTCATCATACCATAGTTTCAACAAACAAAATGATCACAATAGTAATTAAAGGTTATAACCACAAGATAGGAATAATGTCATTACAGGAATCAAGTGAAATAAGGGTAAACAACAAAAAGATCAAAGTAAAAGGCTAAGGAATCAAGTCTTCAGTCGCCCCATCATAAGTAGCGGTAGGAGAAAGGTCAATAGAAAGGCCTTTGCCAGCAAGGCCTTCACCAGTAGGACGATCATCTTGATGGACATCTACCAAATTCTCTTTAGCCTCATTCCCGCAGCCTTATTAGATTCGCTACCCGACTCATACATCAGTCTAACAAGTTCACTATTTTCAATCTTTTTTAAAGGATTGCAAGCCTCAAAGTTGGCTATAGGACAAATAAACTGAGCCTAAGAAAAAGCCTTTTTTGAAGCGACGATACATTTCACTGCCCAATTGTTTGCTCAGTTTTTCATAAGCTTGATGCCAACCCTTTAAGTGAGTTGTGTCCTTCTTAGCCTTTTTCTTTAAGGCCGCTACCTTAACAACGAGATTAGTGTTCTACATATGAAGCTTATTTAGTTCTTTTTCAGCAAGCTCAGCTCTCTTCTTAGCATTAAGAAGTTTTTCAGCAAGAGGAGTTAAAGAAGTAATTTGTTCTTGAAATTTGGTCACTAAGCTCTCCAAAGCCCTTACTCGACCTAAATGAGCTTTTGCGTCAGTAACCTTTTTCTTCAACTCCTCATTTTTTGAGTAAGTTGAAGAAATAGAATTCAATTTATCCTCAAGCTAGGTGATCTGACACTTCATGGCTTCAAAATCCTTTCGATTTCTCTGACTAATACTTGCCAATTTCAAACCATGGTTCTTTATCCGAAAGCTGAGCCCTTTAAGTGCAATATCTAAGTACTTCTCTAGCCAATAGGAGAAGAAAGCTATCGGTCAACAAGTTGATCTGTTGGAAACCGAGAATCCCATATAGACTTCAGCTTGTCCTTTGAACCCTGGAAAGAAGAAACATGGTCTCTCAGTGCCTTTTTAGACAACTCAATATTGCTAAGGGGAAAAAAAACTGCCTTAGAAACTTTTTCTTTTCCTTCTCCTCTAGAATGAGAATGAGCCTGAGCAACAAAAGAAGGAGGGAGTTCCGATGGATCAATAGGAGATGGACCTTGGATCAAACCAACACGATCATTAGAACTAACCATTTGGGGAGCATTCAATGCTCCTTGAGAACTAACTAAGTCCTTTTCATGACAAGACTGCTTCGAAACCTGATCAAAGTTGGTTGCTATAGAATATTCATTCTATTGACAATAAGCAGGTATGTTAGCTCTTCCTTTTCTAAGTTATTTTCGAAAGAGAACTTCTTTAGCAGTAAGAACTTTAGCAAGAATTGGAGGAATCATGCTTTCTGAAAAACAAATAAGAAATTGTATACATTCAATACATATACATAAAACATGAAGTAAAAAGATAAACATAGAAAAAATGATTATAAAAGCTCACAAAAATAAGAAGTTAGGGCATCCAAATTATGTTGCCATCGACTGATTTTGGAACAATGGTAAAGAGGAGATATTGCAGATAACCTATCAATATCATATTGGTCCTCTAGAGAAAACCTATGTCAAGAATACTTGCGAACTTCTCTCGACCCTTTAACCCAAGAATACTTAAAATTAGGCTGACTATTAGAATTAAGGAAATAATAATAAACTTGGGTCGATGGAGTAACCCAAAAATAACCATTCTTGAAACTTTTTTTATGAAAAGTCAAAAAGCTTGTGTATCTTCTTCCCTCAGTTGCCTGTAAAAGAAATAAGCCCATTGGTCAATCCGGAAGTACAAAAAAAGTAGAAAAGCTTCTGGGCAATAGGGGCTATACTCAAATTATTGCATAAAAGTTCAAAACTATGGAAGAAATCCCAACTGTTCGAATGAAGTTGAGAAGGAATGACGTTGATGGCATTCAAAATATCAATCTCAAATGGTAAAAAAGACAGGGAAATATCGATTGTACTAAACACAGCTTCGTATATCATGAAGTTTCCAGTTTAGCAAACCGGAGGAGTTGAACTACAGACATGATCGTCTGTCGAGCAGGGTTCCAAAGTATACAAACCCTCAGTATTATCCCGAGTGATATGGGTGGACTTAAGTATCGACTCGAGAATTGGAATATTACTATATGAAGATGGGCACTTTATGTTGGGAATTACAGAAACAAATGCAGTAAAAAAAAAATTCCCACCAAGGATCCATGCGAAAAGAAGACCATAATCTGTGATTTTTTAGTTTAACTCTTGAAGCATGATGAAAAACAAATGATGTGAATCACCAACACCATAACAATGACAATGCCTCTATGGTATCCACACGAATAGACTCACAAACGTCCAACATTTGCAATTTTAGAGTCTCACATCTCTGACACAGTGCTAGTTGTGAAAAGAAGAGAAACCTGTCATTCTCTCATTCATTGTTTCTGTAGGTGCGGCTAAGGTTCTATTCTGCGTACATAGTAGCCCCCTTAACAGTACTATTTATAATAGTGACTACCTTAAGTGAGTGAGAGTAGCAACAGGGTTAGCTGTGTAGCCTTTGGACTCATCTGTTATGAATGAGGCCCACGATTGAATCCCAATCCAACGTGGATTCCTATTACTCCAATTTAGTCTGCTCTATGTGTGTGACCCTACAGGTTCTCATGACATTGATAGTAATATTAAAATCTCATTTTGATATTACAAGCAGTGAACGGTATCTAGTAACACATCACTACTACCCAAGTAATGAGAATGTCAGTGATTTGACATAATCTTTCCATGACCAATGTTTCCATGTACTTTAGTCCCTTTATCTTGATATCTAGATTGAACACAAGGCATGGAATGTGTCACCCTTATATAGTTCAATCTTTAGTTTCCTGATAATCGAGTAGACTTAGTAATAACAAATGAGATCAATATCTCATATTTACTCATTTGAGCATGGTCATGTATTTCGTAGTCTCACTCAATCAGGGGGGCTGAAGATATCGCTCATATTATGTAGGAGCAACAAATCCCACCCAGGTCACTCACATCCTTCTACATGATTCGCGGTATGTCCAATAACTAACTTTATAATCACCTTGTTATAGATGACGTTTGATGACATTAAAACATATAACTCATCATGTAGGAATCGTAGTGATTTCATGTAAAGGACTATATACACCATTATCACTATGAGAATCGCTTATGAAACTCATGTAACGATCCACACAGCGTTCTCAACGTGGGTCAGTCTAATACATCATTATTCTAATATGTACTCATGTAAAGACTTGATATCTCATACCCATGACCCGTGAGATGTGGCCATCAATCTACACACATACTAGTCTTAATGCATTATTGTCATCCTGATTAACAATAATACTTGACTAAGGACATTTAAGAATAGTGTTCTGTTTCTATCCAATAGGATCTCATGATCAAGTCATCCACTTGATGTCCTATGGCATAAAACTTACTATTCTAAGGACTTTATTATATTTATCATAAATAACACACAATAAATGAAATGCCTCATATATTAAATAAATAGCATAATATAATGTAAGCTAGTACGGTCAAAATAATTTAGCATCTAGGGCATATACCAACACTTTAAAACATCTTTGCTAACCCAAGGGTACTTAGACACTAAAGTCGATCGAGTGGAGGCAATTGCTTCAAGATTATTACTCATCATAACCTGCTCATCAAAAAAATTAAACAATTTGTATTATTTGAGGATAAATCGGACGCAGAATCCAATAAAATAGAAAAAGAATTAGAATAACATAATTCTGGGTTGCTAAACAACTTTTTCAGTCTTTTATCATTTTGATGTATTTTTCTCTATAAAAGAAAGAGGCATCTTTTTTGGGGGAAGAAGAGGGGGAAGAAAAAGTGTCCAAATCTATTATTTTAGTATAGAACTTCTAAGAATGCCTATAAGTGTTGGCTATATAAGAGGGAGTTCTAGGGGAAAATTCCCCAATAATCTCCAAAGAGGAGCTTTCAGAATACATTTTATAGAAAAGAATTATCAAAAAGAAAGGAAGAAATAAAGTACCTGAAGATAGGGAAAAATGAAGGAGAATCACAGAGGTGGACAAAACCTATCAACAACATCAAGAACAAGCACATCAGGGAAGCTACGTGAGATTTAACAAGAAAAAATCGCAGAAACATAAAATGGGAAAGCAAAGAACACGAAGAGGTAAAAGTAAAAGAGTATGAAGAAGAAAAGACATACAAAAATATACAAGAAATTAACAAGCTACAGTACCACAAGAATGCAGACGAAGGTAGGAGAAAAGCACAGAACCAAAAATGTAACATCCCAAGAAATATGTTAGGCTTGTACATGGTCTCAGAGATATTATTATACTTGTATAACATGTTAGTTAAGTTTAGTGACAATTGAGTTCATTTAGGCATTTTGCTGCAACCCAGAATATGAAAATGACTCAGAAAATGACATAAATTACCTAGTTAAGTGAAATAAATAAAGAGAATTTATTTCCAAGTCACAAATAGGTGGATTAAGGTGTAGTTAAAATTTGAGAGCAATCGGAGTTCTTTTGACATTTTTAAGCATATTAGTTGTATGTTTTAATGTCAGATTGACCTCCAGCAGATATAAAAATTTGAAAAAATAGTGAAACAATAATTTTGATGAATCTTAGTATTAATTTAAAAGTTGTTGGAAGTTGAAAACTTGAATTAGCAAAATATAAGAATTTATAGCAAATATGAAATTATCAGTGTATATTAAGTAGTCTTTGACCTTATCTTTGAATTCTAATTTTATCCTCCCCCACATGTTTCATTGGATGAAAACAGAAGAAGGAAAAACATAATAGAAAAGGAAGGAAGGGAGAGGGGAAGAAGAGGAGTAAGGGAGGAAATCCAAAAGGGAAGCAAAGCTTTGTTCATCTTCATCAAGTTTTAAGGTAGGGATCCTTGATTCTTGCTCTTTTTCCCTAATCTTCATCTTGTTTCTTGAGTGGTTTGATGAGGAATAGTAGTTCTTGGGTGAGAAGAGAGAGAGTTGATGCTTGATTAAGAAATGAGAAAATCTTGAGATTCATAATTTTCTAGTGATGAAACCATAGCTTCTTAGTGAATAGTATATTAAGATATGGGTTTGTAACTCATTTTGTATGTGATGATTTGAAAATGTTTGAATGCTTGAATCTCTAGTATTTGATGCTATGGAATTGATTGTTAGTATTTTGATGTTTAAATGATTATAGAAATTGAGTTTGAGGGTGAAAACTTGGTTTGGGACCAAGTTTATGCAGAAACGTGTTCTGCAGAATGGTCATGCCTAGGCGCAAGATTTCGATGCCTAAGCATAGACTGATCAATTTTCAATCTAGGACAGACAGAGAGTGTCACACCTAGGCATGAGATTTTCATGCCTAGGCATGAGACAGCCACGCCTAGGCGTGGGAAAGTCATGCCTAGGCATGAGTTCCAGAATTTTTCAAGAATTGTATTCTTGATTTTTTGAAGTTCCCTATTAGTTTGGATCATTTGAATATGCTTTCTTAAGTGTATTAAAACACTTTTAAGGATATTTCACAAAGGAAATAACCCATCTAGCATATAAGAACAAGTTGAGTTTCTAAGTTTTTCAAGAGTATGATTTACTTGAAATATATGCCTAACACCTTTACCACATTAGTGTGGCTTATATAATATCACTAGTGATGTGATTGTAAGGTAATTTTGATATAAGTTTGACAAGGATCAGTTATCCAAGGCTAGGCCAAGGATTAGATATCCAAGGCTAGGCTAAGGATTATGTTAGCCATGACAACCATCACCAAAGAGAGGGGTGAATTAGGTAATTACAAATTTTTAAAATAACTTTGAGAAATTATACATTTTGGTATTTTCAATCAACACATGCAGCGAAATAAGTTTAACAAAGATACAACTATTATAGATTACTCAAATACAACTTGGGTTATAGGATAAATTAAGCAAATAAACTAGATATCAAATTCAATTCAAGCATATATAATTAAAGCACAAATGTAAAAGAGATAGAGTTGAGATAAGCAAACACAGTATTTATCCTGATTCAGCCATTAACCACTTGTAGCCTACGTCCAGTTCTCAAGTAAATCACCTGAGATTTTTCACTAAACCTTCAAGCTTGAACAGGTGCTTGAAAACCTTTTATAACCAAGAGCACTCAACACACCTCTAGGATACGTCACCCTTTGTGCTTGAGCCTCAATAATCAGGGATACCTCACCCTTACAATTTCTTTGAGGGATACCTCACTCTTTTTACAGTGAATCAAGATATAGATGAAAGGGAAACTCTCACAAGAGTAGGTAATACAAACTGAAGCACTATAAAGTTCTTTAAGGATATCTCAAATTTTGGTAAAAAAGAGCACAGGAAATATGTAAAATATTAATCACGAATTAAAGTAAGAAAGAATTGTTTCAGATAGTTGGGTGTGTGTAAAGGATGACCCAAAAACATGTATTTATAGAGTTCTTTGAAAAAGAGTCGTTGGATATCATTTATTTCATCATTAAATGTATAAAAAATAGTTGTTACGTGTTTTCTGGATCGTGTTATTCGAATAACCCTTTGGTTATTCGAATAAATCTCTAAAAACATATTCTGGAACATTTTTTGGGGTGTGTTATTCGAATAACACATCCCTTATTTGAATAAACCACTCTAGTTTTAAAAACTGACTTTAAATGGTCATAACTTCTTCAATTTTCATCTGTTTAAAGCAAATGATCACTCATTGGAAAGATCTTTGAGTCTATTTTCAAATGGAATAAGTTTCAGAACAAAAATCAAAGTATTTTGAAAGTTATAATCAAAAGAGTAACTAAAGGTCAGTTTTGCAAAACTCAAACTTGACTATTTTTAATAGTTTTGAACTACCACCATGACAAGCTTTTCAAAACATGTTTATTGGGCATTTTATAATGTGAAAATCATTTGTAAAGATTTGAAGACATATTTGAGATATCCATAAGGCATCTTACATAAAGACCCTAAGTCCTATAAGCTATACCATTTAATCTTCCTTTGGACTTGGTCTTTGACTTGATCTTGTCATCATCTTCATGTTTGTTATCATCAAAACATGTATTCATTGTTCAGTAGTCAATTACAGATTAGTTATCCAAGGCTAGGCCAATGATTAGATATCCAAGGCTAGGCTAAGGATTAGATAAAAGATAAGCACTTTGCTTAGTAAGATTATGTTTTACATTTGAGTAACCATTTGTTTAATATTAATAGTAAGTTATTAGTATAGTTTTATAATTATACTTTTGTGTATATTTATATTAGTGCCATGAAATATTGTTATATTACTGAGAATTTTATGTTCTCACCCCGTTTGTGTTTCATGGTTAGCAGAGCAAGATACTCCAGAGGAAATAAAGAAGAACAAAAAGAAAAAGAAGAAAAAGTCTTAATAATAGATAGGCTTAATATTATGTTTTGATATTTTTGATAACAACTCTTGTAATATATGTTACCTTGAGTTATTTTTGGTTGTATATATATTACATTTGCCTTTGAGGCTTTTGATGTAAATATGTATAACTTAAGTTTATTATGGCTCTCCATATTTATTTGTTTAAATGATATAGGACTAGTTTGTTAAATATCCTAGTAGTAGCATAGCCAATGCTAATTATCTTAATATATGTTGAATATATCGAGATAATAGTATTAGGATGTTACAAGAAAGAGAAGAAGTGTGAAGAAGATGAGGAAATGGAGTGGCGGTTCTCCCTATTTAGAGGTTTGCAAGGGTCATAATGGTTAGCAATTTTGAAAACCTCAAAGGTCATGTACTTTGAGGCTTTGAATTGAGAAAGAAAAGGGATTTCATAATCTAATGATCAAAATTTAGTAAGAAGAATAATCCAACGAATAGGGAGAGGGGATGTGAAAAGGCATGTCAGGTCAATATTGAAAGGATAGGATTCTTGGTTAAAGGGAAGTAACGTTTGGGGAAACAGAATGTTGACCTGTGTTTAGAAGAAAGAAAAAGAAAGTTCCTTTAGAAATAGAAAGTTACTTCAAAAATCCTATTGAGAAGTGCCTCCTTTGATTGAAAATAAATAAGAAAATATGATTATTCTAATGATAAAGAACGAGTGACAACGAACGATTATACAGAAGATCGTACTAATGATCATTCTGATGAAAAAAAAAACAATTTTGAGGCCAGTAAAAGTGAACCATCGTTTAACACAAAAGGAATAATAAGGAATATATAACAAGCACAAATTTCGATCAGTGAGAAAGGCAGTCGAATGATTTTCATTCAACCAATCACTTAGGTCGTTTTATTTGTACCGTTTCAAAATAAATGAGTTAGCTTTAAGGTAATAAAGGTTTCAATGTCAATTCCTGTAGAATCTACTTAGAAAAGGCAATAGAATCTATGCCATTAATGACTTAATAAATGAAAAGCTAGGTTTCAAGAAAAGGAACCTACCATGTTCACAGCTAATAGAAAGACTCTACCACACTTACAACCAATAAGAACGTATACTATCTTTACCACCAATGGAAAGAGACTGCAATTAATGCTTCTACCACTATAAATAGGGATATGGAGTCTGCAACGCTATCATCACACTCCATTGCAGCAATGAGAAAAGTTAGGAAAATGCTTTCAAATCTCCTTCTCCACTTTAGAAAACATCTCAAAATCTTCATAACAAAAGCAGAAAGATAAAATAGGACATTTTCTTCTCAGGCATAATGGTTTAATTAGACCTAAGAATTGACGATACACCCTTTGGTCGAAATCCCTCAGGCAAACAAGAGCCTCTCTTCCCAAGCATATGAAGTAAATGAATAAGATAGAAATGGCTACTGGTAAGAGTCTTAGCAAATGTTGGGTTTCTGAGGAAGATGAGGAACCAAGGACAATCTCTCTCACCGAAGCTTCTTCTGCCATGCTCCTATTGCATACCATGGATAATAGAGAGCTTAAGCTGGAGCTTGGTGTTATAGACTATAAGTGTGCATGTTATTGGTTTTGATTGATTGACTGATGATTATCCCACTTGTCCTAATTTTGGTGTCATTTATTCTGATTTAAGTACAGGTAATCGTCAAGATTATGTTGATTTTGTTATACATGATGGCTACTTATTTCATGACACTAAATTATTCATCAGTTCTTCTTCTTTGTGTGGTTTCCAAATTTCGGAGATGCATACATATGGGTTAGCCAGCCATTTTGGTAAATATAAAACTATTGCCTTAGTTGAGGATAGGTTTTATTGGCCTTCTTTGAAGCATGATGTTGCTTGAGTAGTATCCCAATGTCGTACTTATCAAACTGCTAAGGCTAGAAAACAAAACACTGGTTTGTATATCCCGTTACCTATTCCTCATGAGCCCATGAAAGATTTAAGTATGGATTTATTCTTAGTTTACCCCGTACTGCTAGGGTGCACACGATTCTGTTGTGGTTGTTGTTAACTGATTTTCTAAAATTGTTCATTTTGTTCCTTGTCATAAAATTATTGATGCTTCCCATGTTGCTAAGTTGTTCTTTAAAGAAATTATGTGATTGCATTGGTTGCCTTCTTCTATTGTTTCTAACCAAGATATGAAGTTTACTAGTTATTTTTGGAAGATCTTGTGGAAATTATTTGGCACTAACTTGAAATTCTGTTTTGCTTTTCTCTCACAAGCATATGGTCAAACAGAGGTAGTTAACTATAGTCTAGGTGATTTACTTAAGTTCCTTGTAGAAGATAAACCCAATACTTGGGACTTAGTATTGCCTACTACTAAGTTTACTTATAATAGTTCTGTTAATAGGAGTTCGTTTGAGATTGTCCATGGTTTATCCGCTTGTCAACCCATTGATCTTTTGTCTTTGCTTATTACTGTTAGACCTTCTGATACAATTGAGACTTTTGTCTCCTACATTCGTGATGTACATGCTGATATTAGGCATAAGCTTGTATTGAGTAGTGCTAATTATAAACTTACTGTTGATGTGCATTGTTGAGTTCAGAATTTTAATGTACATGACTATGTTATTGTACGCATTCGTCTTGAGCGTTACCCTAAACACACCTTCAAAAAGCTCTATGCTAAAGCTAAAGGACTTTACCAAATTCTACGTAAGCTTGGGCCTAATGCATGTTTACTTGATTTACCTACTGATTTGACTATTAGTCTTGTTTTTAATATGGAGGATTTATTACATTACCTAGGAACATTTGAGACTCCTTTATTGTCTCCTACTGTTTCTACAAGTCGCATACCTCCTCGAACTCCTATAGTTCCTTTTATTCTGTCACAGTATGATGAGATTGAAGCTATGTTAGATGATGTTGTCGATCATATCCTGGATAACGAGTTTGTTGGCTCTTGTTCTGCTCCTTTCCATTGCTATCTTGTGAAGTGGAAGAACCGACATCACATTGATACTACTTGAATCTCCGAGGACGATATCCGCCGCCTAGAGCTTGCTTTTTTTGAGGAGTACCAACTTTCTACCTCTCCAGAGGAGAGTTCTCCTAGTGGAGGGAATGATACATTATTAATTATTAATTTCTGTTATTTAAAATTAGGAGTTATTTTATCAATTAAGAGATTTTATCCATTTTAGTATTTGAATTAAAATAGAATTAATCTATTATCTATTCTAGTTATGTTTTGTTTATTTTGTAAAAAGGTTATAAATACCTTTCCTATCATCATTTTAAGGTGAACTTTTTTTATCTTTGAATTCAGTATAAAATATATTTTTATTTCTTGTGAACAAATTTCTTGATACCAAGTACATCCCTCCTTTAGTTTTACGTCAATATGATTGAAGAAAGATATAAGGCCTTACCGTTTATAATCAATAGAAAAATCTAACCCATAATTTGGGAGGGGGGAGTACTGCTCCCTAAGCCCTATAGAAGTAGAAGTTCCACCCGTGACCTTACCCATATAAAAAACCAAAATCCAAATTATAGATCTTCATGAAGTGTTGAACTTGTTCTTCTTGCATTGATCTAGTTTTTGTTGTCATCAAAATTTATTGATAGCACATTGTGTTCACAATTCTTATATTATATTTATCTAAATTCATCATTATTAATTATAATTAGTTACTATTCTTTAAAAAAATCATCACTAATTCAAACTCGCATTCTAGGAATCATGGACAAGTTTTAATATGTACAACATATAAAATATAACATGTATCTTATGTAATTTCAACAACGAAGAATCAAATTTATATAACAATTTTTAAATATTAACTCATCTGAATTCATTGCGACAATAAAAATGAATTTATTTTGCTGAAATCACACTCAAATGGAGACAACATATACGGAAAACATGGATTTAAGGTGGAAGTAGGCCCAGCCCATCAAAGCACACTCCATTTTTTATATTATTATTTTTTAGAGTGATGATATTCATCACGAATTAGTTTTTATAAGAAATTTCATGAAAGACATAATACATGATGGCCATTCATTCAGCAGCTAAAATATTATAAGATAAAAAATAACTACCCACAAAACGCAAGAAACACACTTTTTGATTGTTTTTTTGAAAAATTTAGTATTTTCCTATTTTTTTAACAATGGTAGAATGGAGATTCGTTCAGCGGTTACAATATTATAAGGTAAAAAATAACTACTAACAAAACACATGAAACACACTTTGTGATTGTGTTTTGAAAAAAAAAAATCGTAAAATTTAGTATTTAGTACTTTCTTATTTTTTTTAACAATGACAGTATAGAAATTTGAACCTATAACTTTTAGCAAACTATGCAAGTTCCTTACAACTAATCCAATCCTAATTCAATTTCAACTAATTAAAATCCTATTGGTTGCTTCATTAGGATTAAAACCTATATTATCTAGTTCTTGCATAAACATTCTTGTCCTTTCTACACCATAGTAGTTGCATGGAGAATTTATAACTCTATTTGATTTGTATCGAAGTGGAAGGTTGGTGGAATCCTCTTTGGATATATCTAAGGTCACTCTAGCAACCTCTTGAATGCACTGGAGAGGGGATTGGAGATTTACAAGACACTCCAATACTCAAGTAACTAAGGGTGTAAGGAGGTAGAGAGTGAGGGATAAAATCTTAACCCTTAAGGTTACAATAGCTATTTATAAAAAAAAAAAGAGTATCTTGAGGACCAAGTAGGACTTAAGGATAGGTTAGTCGTTCTAGTTTCCCTATGAATATCTTGGGGGAAGTTTCGTAGGACCTTCACTTTATGGTATGTTGGCCAATGATTGGAACTTAGGAAGAATATTCCCTTATTAGATAAGGATGATGGTACCTCTTAATGACTAGGTGTCATATCCAAAAGGGTATTGGGCCTAGCCTTATTAGGCCAAAATCTCCAGTCTAGATCAGTATTGGCGACATTACAATTTTATTCTCTCAAATTATTTTGCTCTTGAGCATCCAGAGTACCGTGATCATTTTGATTATATGACTATTCTACCACAGGTTCCTTATGAGGAGCTTGCTAATCTATTGGTAGTTGTTATGTCTCTTTCTACTTTATCATATGCTCCTCCAATTGACAATTCCCCTCTAACAGATTATGCTACTGTGGGAATTTAAAATCTTAACTAATCTTGAAGTTCATGATGAACAAGTGGACTATAGAGGGAAGGGACTAGTAGATATCATATGGCATATGTTTCTTGGCTAGAAGAAGTTTGCCATATTCATCCTTCCTTAATAGAGTGCCAAGGGAACATGACTCCTAAGTATACAAGTTGGGCTTTTACAGCACTTGGCAAAGTTTTGCACTTCCTTGAGATCACAAATTTCGCAAAAATGAACAAGGAGGCACGTGAATGCCTTCAACTATTGTGGGATGGAGTTCATAGGGGTTTTACTTGTCATGGCTTGCACCTGAAGTGGAGTTTGCCTTTTGTTAGGAAATAATCCCTCACCTACTCAAATCAAGCAAACAAGCAAGTACATGAATACAAGAAATTTAACGTGGTTCAGCCTTCATTGTCTACGTCCACGACTTCATATCACCAATCTTAAAAATTATCTCTCACAAACTCAACTCCAATATATCAAATCTCACAAAGCAACACTTTTGACTCAAATAAAAAGAAAATCACCACTCATAAATTTTCTCCACCTCATGATACTCTCACAACATCAAAATCTCCTTCCCTCAAGCCTCACAAAGGCACTACAACAAGGAAGAGGATCACATTCTCATAACTCCTCTGTTTCTCTCATGTGGCGCACCACCATACCAAAAGGAGAATTAACTTCAAAAACCCTCTTATGCTTCAAGTTATCCCACGTGCACTTTAAAATATCACACACTTACCTTTTTTTTATTGCACTTCTTTTCAAGTGGCCTCAATTAAACCCAATCCAAGCCAAAGACACAATAAGTCTCCACCTTGCCTTGTGATTGGAATAAACTGCAAGTATTAATCAAGCTTCACCAATGTATCTACAAGTGTCACTTTCTTCTTTGGCATATATACACGCTCCACCTTTTTCATAATACAACATGCTCTACCATTGCCCTTTTCTTATCAAAGTATCTCCAATCAACTTGTACAAATTATCACTAGTCTTTTTACCTTTTATCATCACCAAAGAACCTCTATAAACTCACATAACTCTACCTCTTGTAGAATACCCATATCCCAATGCATCTAATCTACCCAAAAAAATCAAATTTTTCCGAAGTGTAGGCACATACCTCACATCACTAAGTATTTTCATACATCCATTATGCATCTTAATTTTCACACTGCCCTTTCCAACAACATTCAAGCAATCACCATTAGTCAATTTCACCACTTTATCATGAAATGCATCATAAGTGTCAAATCATTCCTTCTTGGAACAAACATGATTATGACAAGCAAAATCTAAAAGCCAACAATCATCAGAGCTGTTATTATCTTCTTCAACCATCATTAACTTATTTTCATAATTCCATGGTTCTTGTACAATGAATGCAACATCCTCACACTTTTCTTTTCATTTTCCTTTACATTTCTCAAATTTTTGCATGTCTGCTTTCATATTCATGTAATAAAAGTTAATATGAACAATCTCATGACATTAATAGTACTCTTTATATATATAATTTAGTCTTGGCCTAGAACTTTATCTTGAGCTCTCCTTACCAAGATTGTTTCTATGAGATACAGTTCTACCAAATATCTAGCAACAAAATAGCACATTCAGACTAAACACTCGGCTTCTTAAACTTTTCATTCTCTAATAATACAACAATCACATCATCTACCTTTAATGTCTCTTTTTTAACTAGCGATGTAGTCACCACATTCTCATAGGAGTTTGGAAGAGATGACAATGACAACAATGCTTTATCCTCATCATCAACTTTCACCCAAATGCTAGATAATTATGTAATCAATTTTGAAAAATAATTCAAGTGGTCTCTAATATCTACACCAAGATCCTTCTTCAATTGATACAATTCTTTCTTTATAAACAAGCAGTTTATGAGAGACTTAGTCATATACATATTCTCTAATTTCTTCCATAAATTAACTGCAGAAGTTTCATTCAGAAACATTGTATTTTACCTCAGGTACCAAACATAACCGAATCGTACTAACTTCCTTCATCTCCAACTCTTATCATTCTTTATCTGTCATCTTCTCGTGCTTCTTTTCCTTCCCATTTTGAGCTTTAATGAATCTCTGCTACACTAAAATATCATTTACAGTACTCTGCTATAAGTTAAAATTCCTCTTGCCATCAAATAGTTTCACCTCAAATTTACTGCTTCTTAAACCTTGCATCTTTGCCATCAAAAGCACCAGAAGTGGGATTAGAACCCACTCTGATACCAATTGTTGGGAAATAATACCCCACCTACACAAATCAAGCAAACAAGCAAGGACAAGAACATAAGAAACTTAACATGGTTTAGCCTTCATTGCCTACGTCCACGACTGCACAAATCAATCTACTAATTACAATCAAAATTACAATCACCAATCTTGAAAAATATCTCTCATAAACCTACAACCCCTATACACCCAATCTCACAAAGCAACACTTTTCACTCAAAATAAAAAGAAAATTATCACTCAAAAATTTTCTCCATCTCATATGATACTTTCATAACATCAAAATCTCCTTCCCTCAAGCCTCACGATGACACTACAGCAAGGAAGAGGACCACACTCTCACAACTCTCCTATTTCTCGCATGTGGTGCACCACCAGACCAAAAAGAGAATTGAACTTTAAAAACCCTCTTATGCTTCAAGTTATCCCATATGCACTTTGAAATGTCATATACTTCCCTTTTTTTTTCACTTCCTTTCAAGTAGGCTCAATTAAACCCAATCCAATACAAAAGCCTAACACCTTGAACATGCCATATGGAGAAAGTGAGGAAAGTGAACAAGCTTGAGGAGGAAAAGAAAAGCCTAGAGCTAAGAATTTGAGATTCAAGCATGAAATTGGTTGAGACAGAGAAATAGATTCAAAGCTCCAAAGGCGATTGATAACAATATATTTTATACATTTTATAACTCTCTCACTGGGCTTCTTAAGGTTCAATTAGGTTTAATTAAGTTAGTTTTGTCACATTCTATGATATTGGACCTAATTGGATCATTGAAAGAATTATTGCATGAATTAGCCTTAATTTATCTCTTCGATAGTGCTCAGTAAATTGGCTATAATTTGAGTTACATATGTCGGATTCATGTGATTTTGCTCTAGCAGGAAAACTAAGACAATTCCCTACAACTTTAATATAGACTTCAAGAGCCATATCACAAGCTTAGATAACTCAAATTGGAGTTCAAACAAGAACTAGAGTGCTGATCCTGATAACTTGACCTTTGTGTACTCATCAGGCCATATCTCAAGCTGTAGGAATAATGGTAGGCTGAAATTTTTACAATTGATAGTTAAGACCCAAATCTACAACTTTCATGAAGAACACTTTTCAAGATTCTGAGGTCTAGTAGGTCATATTAGGCTGGCAAGTCAGAACATACAAGCTGAAATTGGACTTGAGCAGTTGCAATGATTGGGTCATATCTTAGGTTGTAGGAGGCCAAATTGGATGGTTCAAGTGGGCATTTGATAGCTAAGACAAAGGCCTACAACTTTTATGAAGGCTACTTTTTGAGAATCTATCGGTAAGCATGAGTTTGGCACCAAATTATTTTATGCAAGTGAAGACAAGCATTTTTTGCAACCATCCACCTACGCCTCAATCATCCACTTAATCATCCACCCACTCTTTAATTATCCACCCACTCATTGTCCCACTCATTATCATATTTTGCTTATGATGCTCTATAAAAGGTAGCCTTGGCTGCCTATTAGGGTAATCTTAGTTCTAGATCAAGATTATGCTATTATGTTATTTACTTGTTGTAATTTTCTTTTGTTGTAAATAGAAGTTATGATCATCTTCTTCTTCTTCTCTCTTTCTTTCTTCTTGCTCATAGGTAACCAATCTTCATCTTGCTTGGGTGAAGGGGTGAAGCTTTTGGTAATAAAAATAAGGTTAGATTAATTTCTTTCTTGTGCTTAAATGATATATTATCAAGTAATCATTATATGTGTTATATTTTATTTCCAATCAATTTAGAAACCCTCCTTGTAAAGTGGAGTTCTTGATTCATTGTAGACAGGTGGTTTGCTACAATGAATGCTTGAACCCATTTACAAGTGTTGGTAGACAATTAAAGGAACCATAACATAACTACGTATATAATTCTAAATGGACTTTGAATATTTTATTTTCCGATTGGAACCTTCGTTGTGTGTAGATTTCAATTAAGTTATAAAAAGAATTAATCTTGTCCTTAATTTATTATGAAAAGTGGATCTCCTAGCCCAAGCAAGTTCTTTAATTTAATTGTGAACAAGTTTTAATATCTTTGTTGTTATGACAAAGCCTTTCCTTACCTCAAAGAATTTTTCTTCATCAATTCCCTGTGGATCTACCTTAGACTCCCGAGAAATTTATTACTTGATACAACCTGCACTTGGGTTTGCATTCTTTAATCCGCATCAAGTTTTTGGGGCTGTTGTCGGGGACCTGATTTGAAGTTTTAATTTATTGAGGTTCTTTTTCTTTAATAAAATCTATTCTCTCTTTTCCCTCACCGAAGCAAAAGATCGGCTTGTCGATCCTTCAGTTTTTTTACTAACTATCTAACTTTCTAACTTACTAACTTGCTAACATACTAACTTTTTAACTTTTATATTTATGTCATTTATTTATACTTACTAACTTTCTAACTTTTATATTTATGTCATTTAATTTTACTTTCTGACTTACAAACTTATGTCATTTAATTTTACTTTCTGACTTACTAACTTGTGCATTATTTTTTTATTTTTAAGTCATTTATTTATACTTAATATTTAATGGTTAGTGTAAACCACTGACTTGTACATTATTTTTTTATTTTAAGTCATTTATTTATGTTTAATTGGTATCGTGATTTAAATTCTGATCGTTTAGTTAAAATTAATCATGGTACTTTATATATGATTTATTTGAATCACAATCACACACAATTGACACAATGACTGAAAATGAAAGTATACATGATCAACATGAAAATCAACTGTTATGAACCATGCGTGAATAGTTGCAACCACCTCGAAATTCTAGTCCATCATGCTTTATCTTTCCACTCAATGCCAATAATTTTAGATTTAAGCCAGGTATAATTTCTTTACTTCCTAATTTTCATGGTTTAGAATCTGAAAGCCCATATTTACATGTAAAAGAATTTGAGAAAGTATGTATTGCTTTCAATGACCAAAATTACACTGAAGAGATTGCTAAGCTTAAATTGTTTCCTTTTTCTTTAAAAGATAAAGCAAAAACTTGGCTTAACACTTTGAAACCAATATCAATTGGCACATGGCAAGAAATGCAAGGTGAGTTCTTAAAGAAATTTTTTCCAACACATAAAACCATTGCTATGAAAAGACAAATCCAAAATTTTTCCAAAGTTCAAATAAAGTATATTTTCAATGTTAGGAACGATTTAAAGATTTGTTAAATTTTTGTTCACATCATGGCTTTGAAAAATGACACACTATAAGCTTCTTTTATGAAGGTTTAACACTTGAAACTAAACAATTTGTGGAAACAATGTGCAATGGAGAGTTTCTTGATAAAGAACCTGATGAAGCTTTAGACTATTTAAACTAGTTGGCTGAAAATTCTCAATCTTAGCATAGTACTAACCCTTCTGAAAATTCAATTAGATCTAACCTTACAAGTGTTAATAAAAGAAAATATCACCTTAGTCAAGAAGAAGATCTAAATGCTAGGTTTGTCAGTTTAGCTAAAAAGGTTGAAGCTATGGTATTAGAAAAAGCAAAAGAAATCAAATCTGTGTAAAATGAAGAAATTTGTGGCATTTATGATGACTTAGGACACTCAACATATGAATGTCCTAAGATTCTTGTTTTTAAAGAAGTTGTGCAGGAGCAAATAAATGCAATGAAAAATTTTAAAAAGCCATTTACTTCTTCTTTTTTAGATTCATACAATCCGAGATGGAGAAATCACCCGAATTTCAGCTGGAGGAATAATAATCAAGCACAGTTTATGCAACCACCACCTCCTCAAGCACAACAGGACTCTCAAAATTCTCAAGGATATGCACCTTATGTCCCACCATATAGGAAAAACCTTAAAGAAACACTGCATGCATTCATAGAAAAGCAAGAGGCCATTAATAAACAAAACAATCAAACCATGATTGACATAAAAGAAACTCTTGCTAAACTTTCTTCTGCACTCGCCATTCACGAGAAAGGAAAATTTCCTTCTCAACCTCAACCAAATCCCAAGGGTCAGTATAGTCTAAATGAGGGTAGTTTAGAAAACCAACAAATAGAACAAGTCAAGTCAGTGATAACTCTTAGGAGTGGAAAGGTTGTTGAAAAATAACTTCTAGAACCTTGTGAAAAAGATGATGAACCAATTCCCCAAGAAAATGAAGAAGTTGACCAAAAGGAGACCAAACTCTCGCTTGCACTGCCATTTCCTCAAGCATTAAACAATTCAAGGAAATTGAACTATAACACTGAAATTTTTGAAATTTTGAAACTAGTGAAGGTCAACATTCCTCTGTTAGATGCTATCAAACAAATTCCTTCATATGCTAAATATTTGAAGGACTGGTGCTTGTTAAAGGGAAACTAAATGTGAAAAAGAAAGTATTTTTTGCTAAACCGGTAAGCTCCATTCTTCATAATAATAATGCGTTGAAATATAAAGACCCTAGTTGTCCTACAGTTTCATGCATTATTGGAGAACATAAAATTGAAAAAGCTTTACTTGATCTTGGTGCTAGTGTCAATTTGCTTCCATATTCAGTTTATTAGCAACTCAACTTGGGTGAGTTAAAACTAACTTTTGTAACTCTTCTACTTGTTGATAGATCAATTAAAATTCCAAGAGGAATAGTAGAAGAAGTGTTGGTGCAAGTTGATAAATTCATATATGTAACACCCCGAACTTTCTATCTTAGGAACAGTAATTTTGACAGTTAACAGAATTTTACTGTTTAGTAATTTCTGGATACTGTAAAATTATTTTGATTATTCCGTCAGCATATTTGATTATTTTGAGTAAATTGCTTTGTGTCATGAAATAAAAATTTTCGGACCAGGGAAAAATTTATGTAATTTAATTTTTACTGTTTAGTCTTAATTAATTTACGTAATCTGATTTGATATTTGTGAGTTTTCTAATTTTTGTGATTTTATATGTGATTATGAAATTTTTATATTTTAATGATTTTTGGACTGTATGTAGGCCCCAGGGATCCTACGTGGGCCCGGGATGGGTCCCAAAAGGTAAAAAATTTTCTATCTTTAAAAAAATTTGTACTGTTTAGACGGAGATAGGAGATCTTACTAAACCTGAATCTAGAAACAGTTTTAGAAAATTTCTTTTACAGTGTTTTGTACTGTATTTAATTATCGGGCGATAAAAATACAGTAAAAACATTATTTGTAGTGTTACAGCAGATAAAAATAATAATTATACTGCTTGGTCAACAATAGTGGTTATGACCACTTTAGGACTTTGAATATCAACCATTGATTAAATCAACGGATGAGATCGATCTTATAAAATGGCTAAGACCATTTATAACCGTTGGATCAAAATTAAATCAAGGGTGGAGATTTAGTCTTATAAATGGCTATGACCATTATCAACCCTTGGATGTAGATTTAATCAATGGTGGAGATGGATCATTAATGACCATTGGATTTGGATTTAGATCAATGGTGGAAAATTGGTCATCAAAAATGACTACAACCATTTTGGACCATTGGATGTAAAGTTTGAAGGTGTAATCTTGACCCTTCATTTTGGAGACACATTCAATGGTTAGGATTGCAAGAAAAAAAAATGATCCAATGGCTCAAATTAAGTCTTGTATCTATAATCTAAACCTAGTAGCTATTTTAATCCAAACCATTCTTTTAATTAAGGGTTAAGATGGCTTAAAAGGGTGGATATGAAATTTGTCACACTTTGATGAAGCATGGAAGGGGGGACGGTTTTGGTGATGCAAAGGAGGGGGGACAGTTTTGAGTAGGCTTTTTAGGCCAAAGAAAAAAAATGAAGACAATCTATCACCTTGTCCATTATTGCAAGTTTGCATGCAAAATAACTTAGCAAAAATTCTCTCCTTTTCTCTCCAAAATGCAAGCTACGGCCACCACCCCAAACCACACCTTCCATCACTCAACAATTCTAAATAATCATATTTCTTCAATCCTTTCATCATTCTAAGAACCTTTGTAGTTCATACCAAGTTCTAATTCTTCCATCTTGAAGGACTTTTTCCAAAATCAAGCTTTTGGATTTTGAAGTGAAGTGTAAGGAAAACTTCATTTCTCCTTTTCTTTTTCATGATTCTAAACCATGTTTGATCCATGGTTCTTCTTATTCAAGCTTGATATACTAATTTTCTTGTGTTTGTTTCATGTTTAAGAAACTTGTGTTGGTGGAGATCTTGTTCAAAATACAAAGCAAGGAGCTTTTGAAGATCTTCAAGAGGTAAGAGGGAGATCCATCTCACCAACCAAGTATGGTGGTGAGAGATGTGTTTTCTATTTGGTGGTTGATGAATCCATGTGAGGATTCACATCCATGTTTATGTAACAATTTGTATGTGTTTATGTGCTTTGGTTATTTGTTTATGTTTGATATGATTTGCATGATTTTGCATGGTTTTATTGCTTGTGTGATATGCTTATAATATGCATGATGATGTATGTTGAATATATTATGATGGATGCATGTTGAAATAAGCAATTTTGGCTCCAAAAGCCATGGAGGAGGTCACGGTTTTGGGCTTCCAAAACTAGGGTTTTTATTGAAATTTTTCAAGAACAATGGAGTTAATTTTTAGTCCTTGAACTAAAGTAAATTTCGGCTAAGACACCAACAAATTTGGTGTTCACAAATTTATATTTTCATGAATGATAAAATTGAATGAATTGGGAAGCAAGGAAAATGAACAAAAGGGTTTGTTTTTCAAAAACAATGCACACGGTTTTGGAGTGGTATTTTTATTAATTTATTTTGTATAGAAACAAGAATGGGACTTAGATGATTTAAAAGAAAAATATTTGATGGTTTCAAAGGCCATATATAAGGTTTTGATAATTTAGAAAAATGTTTTGATGTTATGAAATACAAGAATTTTCATATAAATATTTTGAAAAGGGAATTAGAACATTGTTATTTAAGAGAAGTAGGATTTTCATAAATAAAAGAAAAGAGAGGTTGAAAGGGTTTGAACCTCAAATTATTTTAAAGAGAACTAATTTTTAGAAGTGAGTTAGAAATGTAAAGAATACGTTTGTAACTTGAAATTTACTAACGTAAAACTTATTTATTGGTTTTTGGGAAAATGTTAGGAAATCTAAAGTTAGAAATAGTAATTAAATTAACTAAATATGATTTTAAATCAATAAAATGTGATTTTGAGAAAATATATTATGGAAAAAGATTTTGAGTAAGAATAGGAAGGAATAAAGTAAGAAATTATATTATTATAAGAAAAGCCCAAAATAATATTTTTTAAAGTTAAGAAATATTTTACGAAGTGTAAAACGGTGAAAAATGAATTACGTAACTAAAAACGTAATTTTTAAAGTTACGCGATTTGAAAAACGTTAAAATATTTCTACGCGATTGGTAAAGCGTTTAAATATTTTACACATTTACGAAATGTTGTAGAAAAATTGCTATGCGATTTTAAAAATGAAAGAATATTTTTACGCAATTTAGAATACAGTAGAAAATTGTTACGCGATTTTAAAATGTAACAGAAAATGTTACAAATTGTTGTTAACGTAACAAAATATTATATGACTGTGAAAACATGATAAAAATATTTTGCGAATGAGAAAATTGTGATAATGTGTTTTCGCTGTTAATTATACAGTAAATTTCACAATTAAAATCAGTATATGAATACTGTACAAGGAATTGAGAAGTTTGCCTGTAATTGGCATTAATACATTTTACGAACATAAAACAGTATTTTCACCTGGTATGAGAAATTATGTGATTTACCTTTGGTTGGTAATTTGTACATTACACATGCATTGAAAATGGTCCGATGGACTGTATATGGCTAATTGCCTAGGAGAAACGTACATCTCTTGAGTGGGTGCGATATGCATAGTGTAGGTCACTTGTTGACCTTAGGGGCATCGGGGTGCGGGTTGCTCGCAAGGAGCAATTGGTAGCTTTTCTGTATCGTAGGTTAGACCGATGCAACACACCAATGATCCAGACCGAGACACTATTCTTAATCGAGATCTGACAAAGACTGTCGTGTATGTGCTAGATGTGCAAGATATAATTATAGCACTTGGTCTGAGGCACGCGGTATCGGCAGATCTTTTCGATCAATTTCTCTGACCTGAGTTTAGCTCCATGGAGTAGGAAATCGAGTCTATGTGTTCATGCATTAACAAAAATGCTTACATCTGTGTGATATAATAGTTGTGAAATATTGATTATGTCAATTGTATTTTTTAAAATATCTGCTTAGTATAGATGGCATTTCCTGTAATTATTAAATGTTAGTTTTGATCGATAATATGTTGATGCCATAATTGTAATATGATGTGTTTATATGGTATGTTGTTATGTTATCTCTGTGCTACCATACTGGTATTGGTGTAGGTGATCTCACCTCTTTGTATGCATATTTGTATATTGTATTTATAATTGGCTGAAGACGTTTAGAAAGAAACAATACAAGAAGGAGAAGAAGAACTACTTCTCACGTCAGGAACACAGAATTTTGACAGTATGACGTCAAGAGCTAGTTTCTTCAGCTATGTATGTCTACAATTTCACGGAGGAGCTGGAGAATAGAAAACAAGTCCCGATGAGCGAGGACTTATTTACGAGGGGTATCTGACTGTTAACATTAGTAGGTCAAGCTGTTTCGCGGGGATCCATTTTTCGTGTGACTATTTTTGTTCATGTTGAATTTCCTTTGCATATCGGGCGACATTGGGATACTAGAAATTATGTCCCAACGGAAATCAAGCATAGTATCATCGGCCGGACACTCGTCCGTAGGGCTACTCATCATAACGATTCTATCTGCCGAGGAACCCGAGGAGGACCCGTCTCGAGGGGTTTGCTACTTAGTTAAACTTGGGCAAGTTTGAACTCGATATAAACTACGTGTGTAATTATTTAAGTGTGTTTGTAGTTTTGAGACATGGTCTATATATAAATAATCCTGACAAAGACTTTTGTAATATGTATATGCTGTAAAATTATGTGTGAGGTTGCTGTAATATTTTATTTTCTGCTAAATTTATTTTACGAAAAAAAAATTACAACTCGTATTTTTATCACAACATCACCTTTTATGAGTCTGAGGGTATTTGGGTAATTAAGAAACATAAATGTGGCACCCTACAGTGGGTGTTACAATATATCCTATGGATTTTATTGTCTTGGATACTGAACCTATGGTTAATAGTTGCAAGTCAATTCCTATTATTTTAGGCCATCCATTTTTAGCAACATCTAATGCTTTGTTAAATTTGTAGAAATGGAGTGGTGAAGCTAACATTTGGAAATATGACACTAGAGCTCAATGTTTTTAACATGTGCAAGCAACCACAGGAAATCCTTGATGAAAATGAGGAAGTTTCAGGAATTGAAGCCATCGTAGATGATCATCTTCAAACAATGAGTTCTTCTGACCCATTAGAAATTTGTTTAGTCAATTCATTTGATTCAGGCATGCAATTAAATGATGATATCTTTGAAATATACTATGTACTTAATTGGACACAGGTAATGGAGTATAAGGGATGGAAGTCAAGATTTGAAGAGCTAAAATTCAGGAATAATAATACCCATGAAGGAGTACCCACACTGGAACTAAAGTCATTACCTGTTGGGTTGAAGTACACATTTTTTGGATAAGAGCAAAGCTTTCCAGTGGTAATTTCTTCATCCCTTACTGAAGAACAAAAAGGTATGTTAATAGAAGTACTTAAAAGGCATAAAAGTGCAATTGGATGGATATTAAAGGATATAAAAGGCATTAATCTATTAATATGTACACATAGAATACATTTAGAGGAAAATACTAAAACATCTCAACAACCTCAAAGAAGATTAAATCCACACATGAAAGAGGTAGTTAGAGCTGAAGTTCTTAAATTGCTTAATGTTAGAATTATCTATCTTATCTCTAATAGCCAATGGGTAAGCACTACATAAGTTGTGCCTAAGAAATATGGAATAACAGTAGTTGAAAATGAAAAAAAGTGAATTAATACCTACGCGAGTCTAATCTAGTTAGCGTATGTGTATTGATTTTAGAAAATTGAATGTTGCTACTAGGAAAGATCATTTTTCCTTGCCATTTATTGATCAAATTTTGGAAAGGGTAGCAGGACATCCATACTACTATTTTCTTGATGGTTATTCAGGTTATAATCAAATACCAATTGCATTGGAAGATCAAGAAAAGACCACTTTTACATGTCCTTTTGGTATTTTTACATATAGAAGAATGCATTTTGGCCTTTGTAATGCTCTAGCAACATTCCAAAGATGCATGCTAAGAATTTTTAGTGACATGATTGAGCATTATTTAGAGGTTTTCATGGATGATATGACAGTTTTTTGAAATTCTTTCAAAAATTGTCTTGATAATTTGGAATAAGTTCTTAAAAGATGCGAAGAAAAAGGATTTGTGCTAAACTAAAAAAAATGTCATTACATGGTTACCTCAAGAATAGTGTTAGGTCATGTGATATCTTCTAAAGGAATTGAAGTTAATAAGGCTAAAGTTGAATTAATTGCCAATTTTCCTTCCCCAAAAACAGTCAAAGAAGTTCGTTCCTTTTTAGGATATGTAGGATTTTACAGAAGATTAATTAAGGACTTTAGTGCCATATCGAGACCATTCTGTAATCTTCTGTTAAAAGATGAACCATTTGATTGGACTCAAAAATGTCAAAAATCTTTTGAAAAATTAATTGGTCTTTTGAGATCTGCTCCTATCATGCAATCTCCTGACTGGTTTTTACCTTTTGAGTTAATATGTGATGCTAGTGATTTTGCTGTGGGCATTGTTTTAGGCCAAAGAAAAGAAGGTAAGCCTCATATGATTTGTTACACAAGTAAAACTTTAAATAGTGCACAAATGAATTACACCACTACTGAAAAAGAACTACTTGCTATAATATTTGCACTGGACAAATTTTGATCTTATTTAATTGGTTCTTCTATTATGATTTTCACTGATCATGTTGTCGTTAGATATTTGATGTCTAAGTAGGATGTCAAACCAAGACTGATATGGTGGATCTTGTTTCTTCAAGAATTCAACATCATAAATAAAAGATAAGAAAGGAGCCGAAAATGTTGTCGCAGATCATCTGCCCAGACTTACAACAGGCTCAACACACTCATCAGTGATTCTTTTCCTAATGGATTTTTATTTTCTGCCAATGCCTTGGTTTGCTAACATAGTCAACTTTCTTGTAACAGGAAAGATGTCGCCTCAATGGACGCACCAAGACAGAAAGAAATTTTTGACAGAGGTTAAAAAATTTTATTGGGATGACTCATACTTGTTCAAATATTGTCCTGACCAAATCTTTCGGAGATGTGTACCCGACAGTGAGGTAGGTAGTGTCATTAAATTTGTCACTCAGAAGCATGTGGAGGTCATTTTTCTTCAAAGAAAACAGTTGCAAAATACAGTGCAGATTTTATTGGCCCATTTTATTTAAGGACTGCTATAGTTTTTGAAAAAGTTGTGAAAACTGTCAAAAATTGGGCTCCATTTCAAAAAGAAACATGATGCCTCTGAACCCTATCCTTGTCATTGAAATTTTTTATTGTTGGGAAATTGGTTTTATGGGTCCATTTCCATCCTTATTTGAATTTGTGTACATTTTGGTTGCAGTTGATTATGTCATAAAATGGATTTAGGCGATTCCATGCCGATACAATGATCATAAAACTGTTCTCAAATTTTTAAAAGAAAATGTCTTGTGTCGATTTGGAATCCCTCGAGCTATCATCAATGATGAGGGAACACATTTTTGAAATAAACCATTTGAATCTTTAATGAAGAAATATGGTATTACACACAAAATTGCCACCCCTTATCACCCTCAGACAAATGGACAAGTTAAATTGGCAAATAGGGAGATTAAACAAATTTTAGAAAAAATGGTTAACCCAAATCGTAAAGATTAGTCTTTAAGACTAAACGATACATTTTGGGCTTACCATACTGCTTTCAAAACATCTTTGGGCATGTCACCCTATCGGTTAGTCTATGGAAAATCTTGTCACCTGCCTGTAGAATTGGAACATAAAGCATTTTAGGCCATTAAAGCTTTCAACCTAAACCTTGATGATGCTTGCAAGATACGCAAATTGTAATTAAATGAACTTGAGGAATTGAGAAATGATGCATATGAAAACTCAAAGATTTATAAAGCTAGAAAAAAAAGCTTTTCATAATAAGTCAATTTTGAGAAAATCTTTTGAAATTGGTCAAAAAGTTCTGCTTTATAATTCTCATCTGCACCTATTCCCTGGCAAGTTGAGATCTAGGTGGAGTAGTCCTTTTGTTGTCAAACATGTGTATCCTCATGGGGCAGTGGACATTGAGAATCCTAGGAATGGTAATGTGTTTAAGTCAATGGACAAAGACTCAAACCATTTCTGGAAAATCAAGCTGCTGAAGTAGAATTCATTTCTCTTTCTAATCCTTGTTATGAATAGAATTTATTCTAATTTTGTTACCTTCTTTTTGTAGTTCTTTGTGTTCCCGATTAAGTGGCAGATAACGGTACTCTATGGCTCTCAAGTCGGTTTGTTTTCAGTTTCCTATAATAACTTAATCCTTTTCCTTTAAAATGGATGTCATTATCTCAAATTTAAGATAAAATTCTCATTCCCTCCCTCAAAATGCTCTGACAAAAATCTACAAAGCTAGATGTGAAAGATTGAGACTGATAATGCACAAGGATATGCCAAAAGATGTACGCCGCATAATTGAAGCAAAGGTCCGACTAGCAGGTAAGTCTTCAATTTCATTTGACTCATACATGCCAGGTCTTGGTAGAAGTTCGTATTCTAAAAAGATAAGAGCAAAAAGGTTACAAGTCTATCACAAATGTGCATGATGGAATTGTAATAAGCAATGTCATTCTTTGGCGATGGTTTTCACAAATAAAGAAGATAAAATATTTTTCATTAAGAATGGACTGAGTAAGGAGTCATTAGATGATATCTTATTGACTTTTGAGACACATTCTTGTGGATTTGTTCATTGTGAACTTCTTAATTTGTGGAATCTCTTCAAGGATGAACAAAAACGTTACAGTCTTGGGAATCTAACTCTAAAAAACTCTGTTTGCCAATTTATAAGAAAATTGGATGGGAAGTTTATCCTCGACTCATAGAAGGCATTTAAGTTGTTACTGGATGTAAAACTAGAGGAAGATGTGAGCCACAACCACAACAAGATGTATATATTATCTTCTTCTTCAAAAAAAAAGAGAGAGAAAAAAAATGAGAAAAGGAGGGCGAAACTTTGATTTAACTTGGTCTTTAATTAGATTAGGAGCCCCGGATGGATATCCGTCTTTTCATATCCACAAAAGGAGACCTTCACACACTGGTACTTAAATAAGGTTCAGGCGCCATGCTCTGTAGAGAGTCATTCTCAGTGTCCCAAAGTTTACCTTTTAGGCAAGCTGAGATGATGGGCAGATAGAAGCGCCCCGTGTTGGCATACTCGCGTGACTATGCAACTGAGCTGGATCCTGTGATTTAATGCCATGGGCTCTCCAGTGACCTCTCATTGGCTGTGGTCCTTAGGTAGTAGCTGTCAGATTTACGCACTTTAATTAGTTGTGTCGTATCTCAATCCAATATATTCCGCAAGCGGGAGGGAGAAGAATTCCAAGATTGGCTGAGCCGTCTCGGTATTACTGCACTCATGACGCGCAATATAAAGATATGCTATGAAAACTGTACATAAAAGTATGTCATCATTTGCTATTATATTTCTTTTATCTTTCTATGATTTTGCTGTATTTTGATTTTGGACAGACGATCCTTTGAGTAGGGTCCTTCAGGGGTTTCTAGACTTCTTTACCCTGATGGTTTTCTTGAAGTTCAAAAAAAAACTAAAAAAAACTAAAAAACTAAAACAAAAAAAATTCTGTGTTTCTTAATTTCAAACTTTTCTGACAACAGTCAACCTACCCTTATAAGTGTTATTATTACAATTTCCATTCTTTTTTCTATTTAAATACTCTATTTTCTCCACTTTACTCCAACTCAGAATCATTCAAAGGGAAGATGAGTAGAAATAGAAGGTGTTTCTATTCAACAACTTAAAAATATCTATGTATTTTGTGGGACTACGTATGGGAAGGGATTAGAGTTTATAAATGCAGCAACCACTCTTGGTCGAACACTTGCTGCGAGGAATATTCATGTTGTATATGGGGGAGGTTGTCGTGTGTTAATGAGGGTTGTATCACTTGTTGCATATATAGGAGGCAGTCAGGTTTTAGGTGTCATTCCTGGACCTTTAACTCAATATAACTTCACTGGAAAGACAATTGGGGAGGAACTTAAGGTATCATCTATGCATGAACGAATGAAGATAATGCTTAATAACTCTAATGCATTCATTGCCTTACCAGGTGGTTTTGGTACTTTGGAAGAAGTTTTTTAAATTGTCTCTTGGGCCCAACTAAACATCCACCATAAACCCATAGGTTTGTTGAATGTAAATAATTTCTTTGATCTTTTGTTAATTTTTCTTGACAAAGTTGTGGAACAAAAATTTAGCACACTTATAGCAAGACTACTTCTTATCTCTGCTTCCGCTATTAATGAGTTGATTGATAAATTAGAAGTTTTTGTTTATAAACCTAATCCAGCAATAGCTCAGATAGATTGGTCAACCGGAAGAGTGAGGGAAGCAGCATGAAAAAAAAGACAGATCTGACACTTTGTTTATAACTTTCCTTTACCTTTGATTTTATTTATCGTACTTTGTTTCTGTTTAAATTTGTGTCAGATTTCTCCAATAGGTAATCTTTTCTATCCTTTACTTATCTATATTTTAACATTGAGGACAATGTTTTGATCTAGTTGGGAGAAAGGATAGTTGCCAAAAAAAAATTTTTTTGGGGAAGTATGATATAATTGTCATGAACTTACTAAACCAATTAATGATGGTAGAGTAAGGAGTAATTTTACTCCTGAGACGCATCTAAATTGAGAAGTATGTTTAGTGATATTAATGTCAGAAACCTACAACAAAACCAATTAAGGATGGAAGAGTAAGGAGTAATCTTACTTTTGAAGTAAATTACTCTTGAGATGCATTTAGATTAGGGAAGTAATTATTCTGTGATAATTTGTTGAAGTGACAAAGTTTTATCGTTTGATTTCCTTTGAATGATTCAAGTGAATGAATTCTCATATCCTTTAAAGCAATTGAAATTCAGGGATCATAGCATGGTTGAATAAATTGTCTTCTGTCTTAAATTTCACATGTTTGGTTATGGATGTTGATTGATAGATTGAGAATGATAGAAATATGCCTTGTGAGATTCTGAGCTTATTGATGAATGGATTCAATATTTGTACCATTCTTTTCTTTCTTGTGTGATTTTTTTTCACTCATGGAATTGTTACTATAGAACTTGGTTTGATTCTTTTTTAGGCTACATTTTTATATGCATACATAAATATGATTGAAGCATTTTAAAATAGCTACTTTGACCAAATAGCCATCCTTGCATGTTATCCATTGTGTAACCCATTTGAGCTTATTTGACCAATCCTTGTTTTTAGCTTAATACGTGCCTTTAAAAAAAACATGTTTTTACCCAACCTTAGGGAATAAGAGAGCATCGGCCTAGTTCTTGAACAAGTGTGGGGGTGTGTCTGTAAAATGATAAAAAAAAAAGTTTACCACCACTGAAATCAAAGGATTATCAAAGTCTCCTAATACACCATGTGACATATCCATACCTAGAATAAAGATGGATGCTTGGAAACAACAGGAAGATAATGAGAAGGTTCATGCCTAACAATGAATTCAACTCACCAATTTGGGATTGATATTCAACAAAACATTAGTCAAATATTGGTCATTGTCCTTTATGATGAATGTTCTTAAACATCTTCTCCACTCTAACTATACCATAATGCTCTTTTATTATCTTTGGTATTTATCTTCTCATATCCATATTATCCCCTCTCCTTTACCATGACCCAATTACAACCATGAATAAAGTCCCCTTAATTTTTGTGTGCATGTGTTTTGAGTAGCGGAGAAGTAGAATATAAGCAAGCTTATGGTAGTACAATTATTCATGGGTTGAATAGAGTAAAATACTTTCCTTTTAAACACTTGAGAGATTGAGAGTGAATTCTGTGAGGATCTATCATTCTTGATTCATGCTTTTCAACTGAAGTTTCCTTGTTTGTTGGTTTGAGATATGATGAAATGTTACCTCATTAATGCTTTGATCCCTTGAATTTCTGGTTGCTCTTCTTGTTTCATCGAGTCTTTTAGAGTTTTTAGTTTTTGAGTTTGTGTCATTTTTCTTTGTTCCCTAGCTTTGGTGTTATGTGTTTTGCCTAGGAGTGCAAAAGCTAAGTGTAGAGGAATTTAATAACAATATATTTTATACATTTTGTAATCCTCTCACTGGGCTTCTTAAGGTTCAATTAGGTTTAATTAAGTTAGTTTTGTCATATTCTATGATATTGGACCTAATTGGATCATTAAAAGAATTATTACATGAATTAGCCTTGATTTATCTCTTCGACATTACTCAGTAAATTAGCTATAATTTGAGTTACATATGTCGGATTCATGTGATTTTGGTCTTGTAGAAAAGCTAAGACAATTCCCTACAACTTTCATGAAGACTTCAAGATCCATATCACAAGTTTAGATAATTCAAATTGGAGTTGAAGTAAGAATTAGAGTGCTGATCCTAATAGATTGACCTCTGTGTACTCATAGGCCATATCTCGGGCTGTAGGAATGATGATAGGCTGAAATTTTTATAGTTGATAGTTAAGCCCAAATCTACAACTTTCATGAAGAACACTTTTCGAGATTCTGAGGTATAGTAGGTCATATTGGGCTGGCAAGTCAGAACAGAGAAGCTAAAATTGGGCTTGAGCAGTTGCAATTATTGGATCATATCTTGGGCTATAAGAGGCCAAATTGGATGGTTCAAGTGGGCATTTTGATAGCCAAGACAAAGGCCTACAACTTTCATGAAGACCACTTTTTGAGAATCTATCGAAAAGCATTACTTTGGTACCAAGTTATTTTATGCAAGTGAAGACAAGCATTTTGTGTAATCATCCACCTACTCCTTAATCATCCACCCACCCCTTAATTATCCATCCACTCATTGTCCCACTCATTGTCATCTTTTGCTTGTGATGCTCTATAAAAGGTAGCCTTGGCTGCCTATTAGGGTAATCGTGGTTTTGGATCAAGATCATGTTATTATGTTATTTACTTGTTATAATTTTCTTTTATTGTAAATAGAAGTTATGATCATTTTTTTCTTCTCTCTTTCTTTCTTCTTGCTCATGGGTAACTAATCTTTATCTTACTTGGGTGAATGGGTGAAGCTTTTGGTAATAAAAATAAAGTTAGATTAATTTCTTTCTTGTGCTTAAATGATATATTATCAAGTAATCATTATATGTGTTGTATTTTGTTTCTAATCAATTTAGAAACCCTCCTTGTAAAGCGGAGTTCTTGATTCATTGTAGACAAGTGGTTTGGCACAATGAATGCTTGAACCCATTTACAAGTGTTGGTAGATAATTAAAGGAACCATAATATAACTACGTATATAATTCTTAATGGACTTTGAGTGTTTTATTTTCTGATTGGAACCTCTGTTGTGCGTGGTTTTCAATTGAGTTAAAAAAAGAATTAATCTTGTCCTTAATTTATTACCAAAAGTGAATCTCCCAGCCCAAGCAAGTTCTTTAATTTAATCGTGAATAAGTTTTAATATCTTTATTATTGTGACAAAGTCTTCCCTTCCCTTGAAGAATTTTTCTTCAGTAATTCCCTGTGGATCAACCTCGGACTCCTGAGAAATTTATTACTTGAGACAACCTGCACTTGGGTTTGCATCCTTTAATCCGCATCAAGTTTTTTGCGCCGTTGTTGGGGATCGAACTCGAGTCACCCGCGTGACAAGCGAAAATACTCACCACTATACTACAATGACATTAGTTATGGAGTATTGTTTTCACCGATCATATTGTTGTTAGATATTTGATATCTAAGCAGGATGCCAAACCAAGATTGATACGGTAGATCTTGTTGCTTCAAGAATTCAACATCACAATAAAAGATAAGAAAGAAGCTGAAAATGTTGTCGCGGATCATTTGTCCAGACTTACAACAGGCTCACCTTTTGATAACACACATATCAATGATTCTTTTCCCGATGATTTTTTATTTTTTGTCAATTCTATGCCTTGGTTTGCTAACAGTCAACTTTCTTGTAGCTGTCTTGTAACAGGAAAGATGCCGTCTCAATGGACGCACCAACACAGAAGGAAATTTTTGACAAAGGTGAAAAAATTTTATTGGGATGACCTTTACTTGTTCAAATATTGTCCTGACCAAATCTTTCGGAGATGTGTGCCCGACAGTGAGGTAGGTAGTGTCATTAAATTTTGTCACTCAGAAGCATGTGGAAGTCATTTTTCTTCAAAGAAAATAATTGCAAAAAACTTGCAGTGTAAATTTTATTGACCTATTTTATTTAAGGATTGCTATACTTTTTGCAAAAGTTGTGAAAACTGTCAGAAATTGAGCTCCATTTCAAAAAGACACATGATGCCTCTGAACCCTATCCTTGTCATTGAAATTTTTTTTTATTGGGGAATTTATTTCATAGGCCCATTTCTATCCTCATTTGGATTTGTGTATATTTTGGTTGTAGTTGATTATGTCTCAAAATGGATCGAGGCGATTCTATGGCAACACAATGATCGTAAAATTATTCTCAAAATTTTAAAAGAAAATGTCTTGTGTCGATTTGGAATCCCTCGAACTATCATCAGTGATAGGGAACACATTTTTGCAATAAACCATTTGAATCTTTAATGAAGAAATATGGTATTACACACAAAATTGTCATCACTTAACACCTTCAGACAAATGGACAAGTTGAATTGACAAATGGGGAGATTAAACAAATTTTGGAAAAAACGGTTAACCTAAATCATAAAGATTGGTCTTTAAGACTAAACGATGCACTTTGGGCTTACCGTATTGCTTTCAAAACATCTTTGGCATGTCACCCTATCGGTTAGTCTATGGGAAACCTTGTCACTTACTTGTAGAATTGGAACATAAAGCATTTTGGGTTATTAAAGCTTTCAACCTAAACCTCAATGATGTTTGCAAGATACGCAAATTGCAATTAAAAGAACTTGAGGAATTGAGAAATGATGCATATGAAAACTCAAAGATTTATAAAGCTAGAAAAAAAGCTTTTCATGACAAGTTAATTTTGAGAAAATCTTTTGAAATTGGTCAAAAAGTTCTGTCTTATAATTCTCGTCTGCGCCTATTCCCAGGAAAATTGAGATCTAGGTGAAGTGGTCCTTTTGTTGTCAAACATGTGTATCCTCATGGGGCCATAGATATTCAGAATCCCA
This sequence comes from Ormosia emarginata, assembly GCA_029884605.1. Lineage (NCBI taxonomy): Eukaryota > Viridiplantae > Streptophyta > Magnoliopsida > Fabales > Fabaceae > Ormosia > Ormosia emarginata. The sequence continues at coordinate 8,848,628 of JAQQTP010000083.1, read as the reverse complement.
GGAATGGTAATGTGGTTAAAGTCAATGGACAAAGACTCAAACCATTTCTGGAAAACCAAGTTGACGAGGTAGAATTCATCTTTCTTTCTAATCCTTATTATGAATAAAATTTATTCTAATTTTGTTGCCTTCTTTTTGCAGTGCTTTGTGTTCCTGGCTAAGTGGCGGATAACGATACTATGTGGCTCTCGATTCGGTTAGTTTTCAGTTTCCCATAATAACTAAATCATTCTCCTTTAAAATGGATGTCATTATTTGTAATACCCCAAAAATTCGTATTTTATTTATTTCAGTTGATTCTTAAATATTTTGAATAATCCGACTCGACTTCCCTGAATTTTATAATTTTTGTGATTTTTAAGAATTTTTGGGAGTTTTTACGTTTTTTGTTATTTTAATATTATTTTGGAGTTATATACGAGCCTTCGTATTTTATTTCTTTTTGTAAATCCTTAATGACTTTTACTAATCTGACTTGATTTTCATAAGTTTTATAATACTTACGATTTTATGGATTATTGTGAGATTTTATTATTTTAATAGTATTCTCGGGTTGTATGCGTGCCCGGGGCAGATCCAAAAAAATGAAAATTTTTCTATGTACAGAAAAATTTATACTGTTAAGATGGAGACAAGGGGTCTTACTAAACCCGAAACTGAAAACAATTTTTGAAATTTTTTTTACTGTGTTTTGTATTGTGTTTAATTATCGAGCAGTAAAAAAATAACGTAAAATTGTGTTTATAGGGTAACCCAATTAGAAGGCTATAGAAATAAGATCAACCAATGGAAATTAGTCAATAAAGAGGGCTTGACTTTGATTTGCACCTTTGGAAAAGAAGACTTAGTTTTGAACATCAACCATTGATCTAATTAATGGTTGAGAAACAAACTTAATGAAGAAGCCTTGGATGATCACCATTGATTTAATCAATGGTGTGAGAGTAAACATAGTTAGGAAGCTATGGATATTCATTATTGATCTAATCAATGGTTATAAAGACAAGCTTAATAAGGAAGGCTTTGGATATCCACCGTTGATCTAATCACCGTATCCAACGTAACAAAAGTGCTACGCATTTGAGAAAACGCATTAAAATGATACGCGATTAAAAATACAGTAAAGATATCGTAAAGAATGGATGTACTGAAAGAGAACCTTTTTAATGATGAAATTGAAAGATATGCATTGAGGCATATGATGAAATTGAAAGATATGCATTAAGGCATATGAACAGAACTTGCATTGAGGTATTCATGTATTGAACAGAACTTGCATTGAAATATTCGTACATTGAACGAAATATAGCTGATAGTTATTATGGCCCTTGTGGTTGAAGAGGGAATGAGAATTGAAAAGTGAGATTTATGATGGATCTTGGGGGCGTCAAGGCACGACGGTCGATCCAGTGGGTAATTGGCAAGTACCCTGTGCCATGTGGCGACGCAGTCCGTTGCAATGCATTGACGATACCTGACAACAACACTATTCTTTTCGAAGACTAGAGATTGTCTGTGGGCTAGGGCTAGACAATTAACCAAAGCATTTTTCTCGAAATTGTGAAAACCTCCATGGAGTGGGAAATTGGTCTAGTATGCATACACATGGTCAGTACACATATTGTTGTGGCATGATAAACATTCATATGGTGTGACTTCATCATTTTATATATTGAGGATATCTGTTATGATGAAATTGGTACAAGTAATTTAATTGAGATATATGTTTACTGGAATTGTGATGAAATGATAATGAAGTAAGATGAATTGATAACGAAGTATGATGAATTGATAAGGAATGGTGATGAATTGATAACATGAATGATACTATGATATTTGTGCATATGGAATGACTTTGTCATTCATATCATTCCTTGTTACCACTTTGGTATTGATGAAAGTGGATCTTACCTCTTTATTATATTGTTTTGTTGTGCTTGTATTGTTAAAAATTATATAGTAGATGGAACGAGTTTCTTAGACATGACTAGAGGTAAATATTCTGAGTTCGATGACAACATCAAGGAGTGACCATCCCGGATTCATTGGTGTGCAATTTTGAGGAGGAATAGATGTATGACACATCAAGATGGATACAAGACGAAATAAGTATGTCGAGTTTTTTTTTCTCGTTAGTGTTTTACCTTGCTATTAAGTAGGACCCATCATGGGGTTTACTACTGTTTAAAATTAAGTCTATAAGTTTTATATGTCCTAAATAATTGTTAAACATTATATGGTGCCAATAATATATATTAATCAGTTTTAATCTATTTTTCAGTATTACCTATAAATTTCAGTAAGTTTATATTTCTATGAAAAGAAATTTTAAAACCCATGTTTTATAACTCAAACCTTTTATGAACTGATTTTCAGATTATGAGCTTGTAGTCAGAAATGTGATGCCCTACGGAGGGTGTTACATTAGTTGGTATCATAGCATGGTTTTAGTCTTTTGGGGTTTGTGGTTAGGTCTATTTTGCTTGTGTTGTGTTCTCTGTGTTTTTTATTTCCGAATGGAAACAATGTTATTTGAAATGGTTACATCTAGTCTCCATTTTATTTTGATTTGTCCGTCTTTGAAGATAGGAAATGGCTCGTGGTAGACGCACGCGTGTGGAAGCGGAACGTGACACTAATAATACGGTTGCAACAACGAGAGCAATGCAAAGGAAAACTAATGTGACAGTATAACAGGAACAGAGGATCGCTGAACAGCGAGAACTGAAAGTTGAGGTTCAGGATCTGATGGAAGAGAATCAGTCTTGAAATACAAGATTTCATAACCTTGGAACCTAGGCATTCCACAGGAGGAATAATAGGAAGGTAAATCGATTTCAGCAGAAAAGTAGTTACGATCACCAGGAAATTAGAAGCAACACCAAATGTATGGAGGAAGTGCTTGTAATAGTAAATTCAGTCAGACCGTGATGTCTTTACTATTTTGAAAGAGATGTGGAAGAGGTTACCTAACAAAGGATTGTACATCCAAGGAAATAATTTGTTTCAAGTGCAGAAAGCCGAGACACATTTTCAGAGATTGTGTTCCATAAAAAAATGAAGTCTTTTGTTAGTAACGTACATGTTTCAAAATCTCAGGTAGTAGGGAGAGTTGATACCCCGAATGGAACAAGAGTGTCCCGGACTGAAGACTTAAACAAAGGAGATTGTGTCATCGGAGGTGATCTTTTAAACTATACTGTATAATTCCGGGGGCAACCCATTCTTTATGGCATATGATTGTGAGGACCAATTAGATGTTATATGTGTCTTCGTTATTTTTTACCAGATTATTTCTACTTCTCTTACCAAAACCTATCGTTGATATTCAAGTTTCTTAAACTATCCTATGTCTATCAAAGACTAAATCTTTTCTGTTGATTTGATTTGTTTATCCATTTCAAAATAGATACAATCTTAAAAATGGATTGGTTATGTTCCAACCATCCATACTCTGTTAGATCTGTCGGTTGAATTATTCAACTTAAAGAGCTCACTACCAAATTCATCAGACTATATTAATTTCTCTGTTGGATAGGTCCGGTAGCATATTAGATGACTTCATCATCTTTTCTTTCTACACATTTGTAATATTTTTCATGTGTCGTAATTGTGAAAATATATCTTTGATCCAACCCATTCTTTTATGGCTAGATTGACTATATGGATTGATTTGAGTTATTTGTGTCTTCGTTACCTCCTGACTTGTTTATTTCTGTTTCTATTACTAGCCTATCGTGCTACTCAAGTTATTCAAATTATCCTATTGTTGTTATAGATCAAATCTTTGTGTTAGTTTGATCTGTTTATCTCTTTCATAATAGATGTGATTTTTGAAATGGATTGGTTATCTTCCAACCCTATCCTATGAGATTGTTTCAATAAGGTGTTAGTATTCCAGAAAACTCATTCTTAAAAATCGGGTAACATCAAATTCTTTGTTGGATATGTCCGGTAACATATCAGATAGTTTCACTACCTTTTTCTTTCTAACCTTCATAATGATTTCATGTATCGCAAATTGCAAGAAAGGATATTCCTATTCAAATTCATATCATAGTATTTGATATAGTGTTGCTAAAAGAGAACTCGATTGGTGAGACACTTCCTGTTAAGAGCAAAGGCAGGAGAATGAAGTGATAAGAAGTTAAGGAAAATACAAGTAATGTTATTTGAAATAACGAATGCTCCTATAATATTTATAAATTATACGAGTAGAATCTTTCGTCCTTATCTAGACAGAATTGTCATTATCTTTGTTAACGACATTCTGATCTATTCTCAAAATCATGAGGAACATATTGAACATCTCAGTTTGATTTTCCAAATTCTAAAGGAGAAGCGGTTATATGATAAGTTGTCAAAAAGTGAATTCTGGTTGGATGAAGTTCAGTTTTTGGGTCCCGTAATTCTAAGGAAGGGATTGCGATTGATCCGTCAAAGGTTGAAATAGTTTTTTTTCAATGGAAAAAGTCAAAGATGATAATGGAAATTCATAGTTTTGTAGGATTGGCCAGTTACTATCGAAAATTTATTGAGAAATTTTCCAAGATCGCAGAACTTCTCACTAGCTTACCAGAAAGAATTAAGCGTTTGTATGGACTGATGCATACAAGGAGAATTTTCAGGAGTTGAAAATGTGTTTGACTACCTCTCTGGTATTAGTTCTGTCTAATCCCAGTGAACCATTGGAGGTGTACTATGATACGTCACATCGGAGTTTAAGATGTGTGCTTATGCAGAATAGAAGAGTTGTAGTGTATATTTCAAAGAAATATAAGTTACATGAGAAAAACTATTCTACGCAAGAATGGGGGTTGGTAGCCACTGTGTTGTATTAGAAATATGGAGACACTTTCTTTATGGAGCAACATTCAACGTCTTCAGTAATCACAAAAATCTGAGGTATCCGTTTGATTAGGAGAAGTTGAACGTCAGATAAAGAATTTTCATTGGTCAAAGTAATCTGGAATGACATAAGTGGCTATGTAACGTGAGATCTAGAAGATAAGATGAAAGAGCAGTATTCATTTTTATTCGGAAACTACTACGAATTTCAAGGACGAAATTCTTTTTAGAGGGAGAGAGTTGTAACACCCTGAAAATTTGTATTTTATTTATTTCAGTCGATTCTTAAATATTTTGAATAATCTGACTCGACTTCCGTGAATTTTATAATTTTTGTTATTTTTAGGAATTTTTGAGAGTTTTAACGTTTTTTATTATTTTAATATTATTTTGGGGTTGTATACGAGCCTTCGTATTTTATTTCTTTTTGTAAATCCTTGATGATTTTTACTAATCTGACTTGATTTCCATAAGTTTTAAAATACTTATGATTTTGTGGATTATTGTGAGATTTTATTATTTTAATAGTATTCTCGGGCTGTATGCAGGCCCGGGAAAAGTCCGGAAAAATGAAAATTTTTCTATGGACAGAAAATTTTTTACTGTTGAGATGGAGACAGGAGATCTTACTAAACCCAAAACTGGAAATAGTTTTTGAAATTTTCTTTTACTGTGTTTTGTACTGTGTTTAATTATTGGGCAGTAAAAAAATACCATAAAATTGTGTTTATAGGGTAAAGCAATTAGAATCTAGTCTTCATTTGATGAACCAATTAGAAAGTTATAGAAATAAGATCAATCAATAGAAATTAGTCAACAAAGAGGGCTTGACTTTGATTTACACCCTTGGATAAGAAGACTTAGTTTTGAACATTAGCCATTGATCTAATTAACGGTTGAGAAACAAACTTAATAAAGATGCCTTGGATGAACACCATTGATTTAATCAATGGTGTGACAGTAAACATAGTTTGGAAGCTTTGGATGTTCACCATTGATCTAATCAATGGTTGTAAAGACAAGCTTAATAAGGAAGGCTTTGGATATCCACTGTTGATTTAATTTACGGTGGAGATTAGTCTCACAAAATGGCTAGGACCATTTGTGACCATCAGATGGAAAGTGTGTAGAGAAGATCTTGATCTTCCATTTTTAAAGATGCATCTTATGGCTAGGATTTCATGGAGAAGAGATCCAATGGCTTAGATTTGATCATATCACTTGGAAGCTTCTACCAAACATCAACCATTGATTTAATCAATGGCTCTTGAAGTCTAAAATGGTGGCTAATGTATTTGGACAACTCCTAAGTGTACAAGGGGGGAAGGGGGAGACCACGGTATTGAAGAGTAAAATGGCTACAGGAAAGTGTTCATTTCATTTCATTAATCATCTTTAACATTTCCTAAGCCAAAGCTTCACAAATTTTCTCTTCTTTCTCTTGCCCAAGCTCATGGCCAAGAGGCCTAGTTCATACCTCCACTCTTTAATAATTTTAACCAACCTTGATTCTTGAATCCTTACCTTATTCTAAGCAACTTTTATGTTAGAGACTTCCTCTAAATCATCCATCTTCAAGTACCTTTCCTAAGATCTAAGTTTGAAGGGTAAAGGGTGAAGTTCTTGATATTCTTTTATAGATCTTATATTTAAAGTTCTAAACTATGTTTTGATCCATGGTTTTCTTATTCAAGCCTTAGATATTGATTATGTGTGTGTTTACTTCGATTTTTTTTAAGAAGCTCTTGGTGGAGTAGATCTTTCAAGAGGACAAACAAGGAGCTTTGGAGGTTTCTCCAAGAGGTAAGAGGGAGATTACCCTCATCAACCATGCATTGGTGGAGAGGAATGGATATGTGTGTGGTGAAAAATCCATAAAGATTATTTCACTTGTTTGTTTAAGAGCTTTCCATATTTATGGTTGTTTGGTGATTGAGATGTTTATCGCTTTGATAACATGCTTTAGTATGTGTTTATGATGCATGATGAATTGTGTATGTTTTAAGATGTGAATCACATGACAAAGGAAAATATGTTAGTTCCAAAGAGCCATGGAGGCACACGGCCTCAAAGTGATTTTGGGAGCAAAAGATTTTAGGTATTTTACTAATCATGAGTTTTAGATGAAAAGGGTAATAAGTTAATGATTTTTTTAAGGATTTGCAAAGAAAGTGGACATGAAAATGAACAAAGATTTATGATGAAGCTATTTATAATTTTTGGCTAATATGCTAAGGATTGGTAAATTAAGATTTTTATGAATGGTAACAATGGATGATTAGAAGGAAAAGGAAAAGAAAAAAAATATAATGGTTTCAATGGCCATGTGCCCACGGTCTTTGAAGGCTTGTACTGCCTTTGTTTGATGAAACAATATGATTTTAAAGTGGAAACAAAGTGTTTTGTCACTTGAGAAATGGAAATTTCATATATAAAAGGAAAAAAGAGGTTGAAAGTGTTTGAACCTCCACTTATTTTGGAAGAGGACTGATTTTAGAATTGATTTGAGAATTATGGAGAATATAATGGTGACTTGAAATTTACTAACGCATAGCTCACTTTTTGGGTTTTGGAGCGCGTTAGGAAATTTTAAGCTAGAAACATTGATTTAAATCAATGGAAAGGTGATTTTGTGGAATATATTGTGGAAAGGATTTCTTAAAGGAGAAAATGTGGAAAATGATGATGGAAATGACATTGATTTTTTGAAAGTCCAAAATGATGTTTGGAATATTGAGGAATATTTTACGTAGTTGAAAATTGATGGAAAAATGATTTACGCGACTTGAAAATATGATTTTTAAGTTACGCGATTTTGAAAATAATGGAAAATCGCTACGCAATTTGGAAAACATGTAAATATTTTTACGCAATTGAGAAAACGTCGGAAAAAGATTATGAGATATGAAAACATAACAAAAGCGTTACACGTTGGGAAAATGCGTTAAAAATGATACGTGATTGAAAATACAATAAAGATACTGTAAAGAACGGATGTACTGAAAGGGATCCTTTTTAATGATGAAATTGAAAGATATGCATTGAGGCATATGAACAGAACTTGCATTAAGGTATTCGTCCATTGAACAGAACTTGCATTGAGATATTTGTGCATTGAACGAAATATAGCTGATAGCTATTAAGGCCCTTGTGGTTGAAGAGGGAATGAGAATTGAAAAGTGAGGTCTATGATGGATCTTAAGGGCGTCAAGGTGCGGCGGTCGATCTAGTGGGCAGTTGGCAAGTACCCTGTGCCACGTGGTGACACAATCCGTTGCAACGCATTGATGATACCCGACAAGAACACGATTCTTTTCGAAGACTGGAGATTGTCTGTGGGCTAAGGTCGGACAATTAATCAGAGCATTCTTCTCGAAATTGTGAAAACCTCCATGGAGTGGGAAATTGGTCTAGTATGCATACACATGGTTAGTACACAAATTGTTATGGCATGATAAACGTTCATATGGTGTGACATCATCATTTTATATATTGAGAATATATGTTATGATGAAATTGGTACAAGTAATTTAACTGAGATATATGTTTACTGGAATTGTGATGAAATGATAATGAAGTATGATGAATTGATAACGAAGTATGATGAATTGATAAGGAATTGTGATGAATTGATAACATGAATGAAACTGTGATATCTGTGCGTATGGAATGACTTTGTCATTCGTATCATTCCTTGTTACCACTTTGGTATTGATGAAAGGGGATCTCACCACTTTATTATGTTGTTTTGTTGCGCTTCTATTTTTAAAATTATACAGTAGATGGAATGAGTTTCTTAGACGTGACTGGAGGCAAATATTCTGAGTTCGGTGACAACATCAAGGAATGACCATCCTGGATTCATTGGTGTGCAGTTTTAAGGAGGAACATATATATGGCACATCAAGATGGATACAAGACGAGATAAGTATGTTGAGTTTTTTTTCTCGTTAGTGTTTTACCGTGCTATTAAGTAGGACTCGTCATGGGGTTTACTACTGTTTAAAATTAAGTCTGTAAGTTTTACGTGTCCTAAATAATTGTTAAATATTATGTGGTGTCAATAATGTACATTAATCAATTTAAATCAATTTTTAAGTATTACCTATAAATTTCAGTAAGTTTATGTTTCCACGAAAAGAAATTTTAAAACCCATATTTTATAACTCAAACCTTTTATGAACTGATTTTCATATTATGAGCTTGTAGTCAGAAATGTGATGCCCACGGAAGGTGTTACATTAGTTGGTATCAGAGCACGGTTTGAGTCTTTTGGGGTTTGTAGTTAAGTCTATTTTGCTTGTGTTGTGTTCTCTGTGTTTTTTTTTTTTGAAAGGAAACAATGTTGTTTGAAATGGTTATATCTGGTTTCCATTTTATTTTGATTCGTCCGTCTTTGAAGATAGGAAATGGCTCGTGGTAGACGCACGCATGTGGATGCGGAACGTGACACTAATAATACGGTTGCAACTACGAGAGCAATGCGAAGGATAACTGATGTGACAGTATAACAGGAACAGAGGATCGCTGAACAACGAGAACTGGAAGTTGAGGTTCAGGATCTGATGGAAGAGAATCAGTCTTGAAATATAAGATTTCGTAACCTTGGAACCTGGGCATTCCAAAGGAGGAATAATAGGAAGGTAAATCGATTTCAGCGAAAAACGTAGTTACGATCACTAGGAAATTAGAAGCAACAGCAAATGTGTGGAGGAAGTGCTTGTAACAGTAAATTCAGTCAAACCGTGATGTGTTTACTATTTTGAAATAGATGTGGAAGAGTTGTATGTCCAAGGAAATAATTTATTTCAAGTGCGGAAAGCCTAGACACATTTTCAGAGATTGTGTTCCATAAAAAAATGAAGTCTTTTGTTAGTAACGTACATGTTTCAAAATCTCAGGTAGTAGGGAGAGTCGATACCCCGAATGGAACAAGAATGTTCCGGACTGAAGACTTAAACAAAGGAGATTGTGTCATTGGAGGTAATCCTTTAAACTATATTGTATAATTCTGGGGGCAACCCATTCTTTATGGCATATGATTGTGAGGACCAATTAGATGTTATATATGTCTTCGTTATTTTTCACCTGGTTATTTCTACTTCTCTTACCAAAACCTATCATTGATATTCAAGTTTCTTAAACTATCCTATGTCTATCAAAGACTAAATCTTTTTTGTTGATTTGATTTGTTTATCCATTTCAAAATAGATACAATCTTAAAAATGGATTGGTTATTTTCCAACCATCCATACTCTGTTAGATCTGTCGGTTGAATTATTCAACTTAAAGAGCTCACTACCAAATTCATCCGACTATATTAATTTCTTTGGTGGATAGGTCCGGTAGCATATTAGATGACTTCATCATCTTTTCTTTCTACACATTTGTAATATTTTTCTGTGTCGTAATTGTGAAAATATATCTTTGATCCTACCCATTCTTTTATGGCTAGATTGACTATATGGATTGATTTGAGTTATTTGTGTCTTCGTTACCTCCTGACTTGTTTATTTCTATTTCTATTACTAGCCTATCGTGCTACTCAAGTTATTCAAATTATCCTATTGTTGTTATAAATCAAATCTTTGTGTTAGTTTGATCTGTTTATCTCTTTCATAATAGATGAGATTTTTCAAATGGATTGGTTATTATCCAACCATATCCTATGAGATTGTTTCAATAAGGTGTTAGTATTCTAGAAAACTCATTCTTAAAAATTGGGCAACATCAAATTCTTTGTTGGATATGTCCGGTAACATATCAGATAGTTTCGCTACCTTTTTCTTTCTAACCTTCATAATGATTTCATGTATCGCAAATTGCAAGAAAGGATATTCCTATTCAAATTCATATCATAGTATTTGATGCAGTGTTGCTAAAAGAGAACTCGATTAGTGAGACACTTCCTATTAAGAGCAAAGGCAGGAGAATGAAGCGATACGAAGTTAAGGAAAATACAAGTAATGTTGTTCAGAATAACGAATGCTCCTATAATATTTATAAATTATACAAGTAGAATCTTTCGTCCTTATCTATACAGAATTGTCATTATCTTTGTTAACGACATTCTGATCTATTCTAGAAATCATGAGGAATATACTAAACATCTCAGTGTGATTTTCCAAATTCTAAATGAGAAGTGGTTATATGCTAAGTTGTCGAAAAATGAATTCTAGTTAGATGAAGTTCAGTTTTTGGGTCCCGTAATTCTCAGGAAGGGATTGCGATTGATCTGTCAAAGGTTGAAATAGTTATTTTTCAATGGAAAAAGTCAAAGACAGTAACGGAAATCCGTAGTCTTGTAGGATTGGCCAGTTACTATCAAAAATTTATTGAGAAATTTTTCGAGATCGCAGAACTTCTCACCTAGCTTACCAGAAAGAATTAAGCGTTTGTATGGATTGATGCATACAAGGAGAATTTTCAGGAGTTGAAAATGTGTTTGACTACTTCTCTGGTATTAGTTCTGTCTAATCCCAGTGAACCATTGGAGGTGTACTGTCATGCGTCACATCAGAGTTTAAGATGTGTGCTTATGTAGAATAGAAGAGTTGTAGTGTATGTTTCAAGAAAATTGAAGTTACATGAGAAAAACTATTCTGCGCATGAATGGGGGTTGGTAGCCGTTGTGTTTGTATTAGAAATATGGAGATACTTTCTTTATGGAGTAACATTTAACATCTTCAGTAATCACAAAAATTTGAGGTATCCGTTTGATCAGGAGAAGTTGAACGTGAGATAAAGAATTTTCATTGGTCAAAGAAATTGGAATGACGTAAGTGGAGATGTAACGTGAGAACTAGAAGTTACAATGAAAGAGCAGTATTCATTTTTATTCGAAAACTATTACGAATTTCGAGGACGAAATTCTTTTTAGAGGGGGAGAGTTGTAACACCCCAAAAATTCGTATTTTATTTATTTCAGTCAATTCTTAAATATTTTGAATAATTTGACTCGACTTTCATGAATTTTGTAATTTTTGTGATTTTAGGAATTTTTGGGAGTTTTTACATTTTTTATTATTTTAATATTATTTTGAGGTTGTATACGAGCCTTCGTATTTTATTTCTTTTTGTAAATCCTTAATGATTATTATTAATCTGACTTGATTTCCATAAGTTTTATAATACTTATGATTTTGTGGATTATTGTGAGATTTTATTATTTTAATAGTATTCTCGGGTTGTGTGCGGGCACGGAGCAGGTCCCGAAAAATGAAAAGTATTCTATGGACAGAAAATTTTGTACTGTTGAGACGGAAACGGAGACGGGGGATCTTATTAAACTCGAAACCAGAAATAATTTTTGGAATTTTCTTTTACTATGTTTTATACTGTGTTTAATTATCGGGTAGTAAAAAAATATCGTAAAATTGTGTTTATAGGTTAAAGTAATTAGAATTTAGTCTTCATTTGATGAACCAATTAGAAGGCTATAGAAAAAAGATCAACTAATAGAAATTAGTCAACAAAGAGGGCTTGACTTTGATTTGCATCCTTGGATAAGAAGACTTAGTTTTGAACATCAACCATTGATCTAATCAACGGTTGAGAAACAAACTTAATGAAGAAGCCTTGGATGATCACCATTGATTTAATCAATGGTGTGAGAGTAAACATTGTTAGGAAGCTTTGGAAGTTCACCATTGATCTAATCAATGGTTATAAAGACAAGCTTAATAAGGAAGACTTTGGATATCCACGGTTGATTTAATGTACGGTGGAGATTGGTCTCACAAAATGGTTAGGACCATTTGTGACCATTGGATGCAAAGTGTGTAGAGAAGATATTGACCCTCCATTTTTGAAGATGCATCTTATGGCTAGGATTTCATGGAGAAGAGATCCAATGGCTTAGATTTGATCATATCACTTGGAAGCTTCTACCAAACATCAACCATTGATTTAATCAATGGCTCTTAAAGCCTAAAATGGTGGCTAATGTATTTGGACAACTCCTAAGTGTACAAGGGGGGAGACCACAGTTTTGAAGAGTAAAATGGCTATAAGAAAGTGTTTATTTCATTTCATTAATCATCTTTAACATTTCCTAAGCCAAAGCTTCACAAATTTTCTCTCTTTTTTCTTCCCCAAGCTCACGGCCAAGAGGCCTAGTTCATACCTCCACTCTTCAATAATTTTAACCAACCTTGTTTCTTGAATCCTTACCTTATTCTAAGCAACTTTCATGTTGGAGACTTCCTCTAACTCATCCGTCTTCAAGTACTTTTCCTAAGATCTAAGTTTGAAGGGTAAATGGTGAAGTTCTTGGCATTGTTTTCTAGATCTTATATTTAAAGTTCTAAACCATGTTTTGATCCTTGGTTTTCTTATTCAAGCCTTAGATATTGATTATGTGTGTGTTTACTTCGATTTTTTTTTTAAGAAGCTCTTGGTGGAGTAGATCTTTCAAGAGGACAAACAAGGAGCTTTAGAGGTTTCTCCAAGAGGTAAAAGGGAGATTACCCTCATTAACCATGTGTTGGTGGTGAGGAATGGATGTGTGTGTGGTGAAAAATTCATAAGGATTATTTCACTTGTTTGTTTAAGAGCTTTCCATATTTATGGTTGTTTGGTGATTGAGATGTTTATCACTTTGATAACATGCTTTAATATGTGTTTGTGATGCATGATGAATTGTGTATGTTTTAAGATGTGAATCACATGACAAAGGAAAATATGTTGGTTCCAAAGAGCCATGGAGGCACACGGCCTCAAAATGATTTTGGGAGCAAAAGATTTTAGGTATTTTACTAATCATGAGTTTTAGATGAAAAGGGTAATAAGTTAATGATTTTTTTAAGGATTTACAAAGAAAGTTGACATGAAAATGAACAAAGATTTATGATGAAGCTATTTATAATTTTCGGCTAATATGCCAAGGATTGGTAAATTAAGATTTTTATGAATGGTAACAATGGATGATTAGAAGGAAAAAGAAAAGAAAAAAATATAATGGTTTCAATGGCTATGTGCCCACGATTTTTGAAGGCTTGTAATGCCTTTGTTTGATGAAACAATATGATTTTAAAGTGGAAATTTATTTGATTAAGTACAAGGATTAAAGAAATAGAAACAAAGTATTTTGTCACTTGAGAAATGGAAATTTCGTATATGAAAGGAAAAGAGAGGTTGAAAGTGTTTGAACCTCCACTTATTTTGGAAGAGGAATGATTTTAGAATTGATTTGAGAATTATGGAGAATATAATGGTGACTTGAAATTTACTAACGTATAGCTCACTTTTTGGGTTTTGGAGCGCGTTAAGAAATTTTAAGCTAGAAACATTGATTTAAATTAATGGAAAGGTGATTTTGTAGAATATATTGTGGAAAGGATTTCTTAAAGGAGAAAATGTGGAAAATGATGCTGGAAATGACATTGATTTTTTGAAAGTCCAAAATGATGTTTGGAAAATTGAGGAATATTTTACGTAGTTGAAAATTGATGGAAAAATGATTTACGCGACTTGAAAATAGGATTTTTAAGTTACACAATTTTGAAAATGATGGAAAATCGCTACGCGATTTGGAAAACGTGTAAATATTTTTACGCGATTGAGAAAATGTCAAAAAATAATTATGAGATTTAAAAACATAACAAAAGTGTTACGGGATTGGGAAAATGCGTTAAAAATGATACGCAATTGAAAATACAGTAAAGATACTGTAAAGAATGGATGTACTAAAAGGGAACCTTTTTAATGATGAAATTGAAAGATATGCATTGAGGCATATGAACAAAACTTGCATTGAGGTATTCGTGCATTGAATAGAACTTGCATTGAGATATTCGTGCATTGAACGGAATATAGCTGATAGCTATTATGGCCCTTGTGGTTGAAGAGGGAATGAGAATTGAAAAGTGAGGTCTATGATCGATCTTGGGGGCGTCAAGGCGCAGTGGTCGATCCAGTGGGCAGTTGGCAAGTACCCTGTGCCACGTGGCGACGCAATCCGTTGCAACGTATTGACGATACATGATAAGAACACGATTCTTTTCGAAGACTGGAGATTATCTGTGGGCTAAGGCTGGACAATTAAGCAGAGCATTTTTCTCGAAATTATAAAAACCTCCATGGAGTTGGAAATTGGTCTAGTATGTATACACATGATTAGTACACATATTGTTGTGGCATGATAAACGTTCATATGGTGTGACATCATCATTTTATATATTGAGGATATCTATTATGATGAAATTGGTACTGGTAATTTAATTGAGATATATGTTTACTGGAATTGTGATGAAATGATAATGAAGTATGAATAATTGATAACGAAGTATGATGAATTGATAAGGAATTGTGATGAATTGATAACATGAATGAAACTATGATATCTGTGCGTATGGAATGATTTTGTCATTCGTATCATTCCTTGTTACCACTTTGGTATTGATGAAAGGGGATCTCACCTCTTTATTATATTATTTTGTTGTGCTTGTATTATTAAAAATTATATAGTTGATGGAACGAGTTTCTTAGACGTGACTGGAGGCAAATTTTCTGAGTTTGGTGACAACATTAAGGAGTGACCATCCCAGATTCATTAGTGTGCAGTTTTGAGGAGGAATAGATATATGACACATCAAGATGGATATAAGACGAAATAAGTATGTTGAGTTTTTTTTCTCGTTAGTGTTTTACCATGCTATTAAGTAGGACTCGTCATGGGGTTTACTTCTGTTTAAAATTAAGTCTGTAAGTTTTATGTGTCCTAAATAATTGTTAAACATTATGTGATGTCAATAATATATATTAATCAGTTTACATCTATTTTTCAATATTACCTATAAATTTCAGTAAGTTTATGTTTCCGCGAAAAGAAATTTTAAAACCCATGTTTTATAACTCAAACCTTTTATGAACTAATTTTTAGATTATGAGCTTGTAGTTGGAAATGTGATGCCCTACAGAAGGTATTACGTTATCTCAAATTTTAGAAAACATTTTCCTTCCCTCCCTCAAAATGCTCTAACAAAAATCTACAAAGCTAGATGTGAAAGATTGAGACTGTTAACGCACAAGGACATGTCGGAAGATGTACGCTAGATAATTAAAGCAAAGGTTTGACTAGCAGGTGAGTCATCAATTTCATTTGACTCATACATGCCAGGTCTTGGTAGAAGTTCGTATTCTAAAAGGAGAAGAGCAAAAAAGTTACAAGTCTGTCACAAATGCGCACGATGGAATTGTAACTTGCGATGTCGTTCTTTGGGAATGGTTTCTGCAAACTGAGAAGATTAAATATTGTTCATTTAGAATGGACTGAGTAAGGAGTCATTAGATGATATCTTATTAATTTTTGAGACGTATTCTTGTGGATTTGTGCATCGTGAACTTCTAAATTTGTGAAATCTCTTCAAAGACAAACAAAATTGTTACAGTCTTGGGAATCTGACTCTAAAAGACCCTGTTTGCCAATTTATAAGACAATTGGATAGAAAGCTTATCCTCGACTCATAGAAGGCATTTAAGCTATTACTGGATGTAAAACTAGAGGAAGATGTGAGCTACAATCGCAACAACATGTATATATTATCTTCTTCTTCAAAAAAAAGAGAAAGAAAAGAAAAAGAAACAAGGTTAAAAAGAGACCAAAAAAAAGAGTAAAACTTTAGTTGTACTTGGTCTTTAATTCGATTAGAAGCCCCCGTCTTGTCATAGACTCAAGAGAAGATCTTCACACACCGGTATGTAAATAAGGTTCATGGGCCATGCTCTGTGGAGAGTCACATGCTACATTCCCAGTTCTTGAAACTAAGGCTCTGTAGCGCTGATGAACAGGAAGAAGCATCTTAACTTTACAGTGGACGAAAACTGTTACTGAGTCATATACTTACTTTAATTAGTAGGCCTCTTTGACGAGTTCTGACTGGCTGCGGTCAGCTACCATCTTCTTAGAATATAGACTTTTAATTAGGTTTGCAGGAAGATAGAGGGTTGTTATTTCGCAAGCTGGACAGAAAGGACTCAAAGGTTCTTGTTGTCGGTTCGACAATCCTTGTGGAGTTCATATGTTGCACCGGTGACACGTTACTCAAAGATATGCCACTACTGCACTCATGACTTGTAGTATAAAGATATGTCATGAAAACTGTACATAAAGGTATATCATCATTTGTTATATTTAATTTATCTTTATATGATTTTGTTGTATTTTGATTTTGGACAGACGATCCTTTGAGCATGGTCCTTCAGGGATTTCTAGACTTCTTTACCCTGATGGTTTTCTTGATGTTCAAAAAAAAATAAAAAAAAAAGATTATGTGTTTCTTAATTTCAAACTTTTCTAACAACAGCCAACCTACCCTTATAGGTGCTATTATTACCCTTTCCATTCTTTTTCCTATTTAAACACTTAATTTTCTCTACTTTCCTCCAACTCAGAATCATTCAAAGGGAATGTGAGTATAGAAATGGAAGGTGTTTCTATTCAATAACTTAAAAATATCTGTGTATTTTGTGGGACTAAGTATAGGAAGGGGTTAGAGTTTGTAAATACAGCAACCACTCTTAGTCGAATACTTGTTGCGAGGAATATTCATGTTGTATATAGGGGAGGTTGTCGTGGGTTAATAGGGGTTGTATCGCTTGCTGCATATATAGGAGGCAGTCAGGTTTTAGATGTTATTCCTGGACCTTTAACTCAACAGAACATCACTAGAAAGACAATTGGGGAGGAACTTAAGCTATCATCTATGCATAAATGAATAAAGACAATGCTTGACAACTCTGATGCATTCATTCCCTTACTAGGTGATTTTGGTACTTTGAAAGAAGTTTTTCAAATTGTCTTTTGGGCCCAACTGAACATCCACCAAAAATTCATAGGTTTGTTAAATATTAATATTTTTTTTCTAGTTTGTTATCTTTTCTTGACCATGCTATAGAATAGAAATTTATCACACCTGCGGCAAGACTACTTCTTTTCTATACTTCCATTGTTCATGAGTTGGTTGATAAATTAGAAGCTTTGGTTTATAAACTTGATCCAGCAATAGCTCAGATAGATTAGTCAGCCGGAAGTAGTGAGGGAAGCAGCATGAAAAGAAAGTCAGATCTAACACTTCGTTTATAACTTTCCTTTACCTTTGATTTTATTTATCGTACTTTGTTTCTGTTTAAATTTGTATCAGATTTCTCTAATAGATAATCTCTTCTATCCTTTACTCATCTATATTTTAACATTGAGAAACAATGTTGTGATCTGGTTGGGGGGGAAGGATAGTTGTAAAAAAAAAAAATTTTAGAAAGTATGATATGATTGTCATGAACTTACTAAACCAATTAAGGATGGTAGAGTAAGGAGTAATTTTACTCTTGAGATGCATCTAAATTGGAAAGTATGTATAGTGATATGAATGTCAGAAACCTATAGCAAAACCAATTAGGGATGACAGAGTAAGAAGTAATTTTACTTTTGAAGTAAATTACTCTTAAGACGCATTTAGATTGAGGAAGTAATTATTCTGTGAAGATTTGTGGAGGTAAAAAAGTTTTATCGTTTGATTTCCTTTGAATGATTCAAGTGAATGAATTCTCACATCCTTTAAAGCAATTGAAATTTAGGGATCATAGATTGGTTGAATAAATTGTCTTCTATCTTAAATTTCACATGCTAGGTTATGGATGTTGATTGATAGATTGAGAATGATAGAAATATGCCTTGTAAGATTCTGAGCCTATTGATGAATGGATTGAATATCTATACCATTCTCTTCTTTCTTGTGTGATTTTTTTTCACTCATGGAATTGTTACTCTAGAACTTGCTTTGATTCTTTTTAAGGCTACATTTTCACATGCATACATAAATATCATTGAGGCATTTTGAAGTAGCTACTTTTACTAAATAACCATCCTTGTATATTTTTCCTTGTGCAACCCCTTTGAGCTTATTGGACCATTCTTTGTTTTTAGCTCATTACGTGCCTTTAAGAAAAACATGTTTTTACCCAACTTTAGGTAATAAGAGAGCGTTGGCCTAGTTCTTAAACAAGTGTGGGGTTGTGTCTGCAAAATAATCAAAAAAAAAAATAGAAAGAGCATACCACCGCTGCAATCAAAGGATTATCAGAGTCTCCTGATACACCATGTGACATATCCATGCATAGAATAAAGATGGATGCTTGGAAACAATAGGAAGAGAATGAGAAGGTTCATGCCTAACAATGAATTCAACTTACCAATTTGTGATTGATCTTCAACAAAACATTAGTCAAATATTGGTCATTGTCCTTTATGATAAATGTTCTCAAACATCTTCTCCACTCTAACTGTACCATAATGCTCTTTTATTCTCTTTGGTATTTATCTTCTCATATCCATATTACCCTTCTCCTTTACCATGACCCAATTACAACCTTGAATAAAATCCTCTTGATTTTTGTGTGCATGTGTTTTGAGTAGCGGAAAAGTAGAATATAAGCAATATATTTTATACATTTTGTAACCCTCTTACTGGGCTTCTTAAGGTTCAATTACGTTTATTTAAGTTAGTTTTGTCACATTCTATGATATTGGACCTAATTGGATCATTGAAAGAATTATTGAATGAATTAGCCTTAATTTATCTCTTCGACATTGTAAAGTAAATTGGCTATAATTTGTGTTAAATATGTCAGATTCATGTGATTTTGTTCTTGTAGGAAAGCTAAGGCAATTCCCTATAACTTTTATGAAGACTTCAAGAGCCATATCACAAGCTTGGATAACTCAAATTGGAGTTGAAGCAAGAACTAGAGTATTGATCCTGACATCTTGACCTCTGTGTACTCATCAAGCCATATCTCGGGCTGTAGGAGTGGTGATGGGCTGAAATTTTGATAGCTGATAGCTAAGACCTAAATCTACAACTTTCATGAAGAACACATTTCAAGATTTTGAGGTCTAGTAGGTTGTATTGGGCTGGCAAGTCAGTACAGAGGAGCTGAAATTGGGCTTGAGCAGTTGCAATGATCGGTCATATCTTGGGTTGTCGGAGGCCAAATTGGATGGTTCAAGTGGGCATTTGATAGCCAAGACAAAGGCCTACAACTTTTATGAAGACCACTTTCAGAGAATCTGTCGCCAAACATGAGTTTGGCACCAAATTATTTTATGCAAGTGAAGACAATCATTTTTTGAAATCATCCCCCTACTCCTCAATCATCCACTTAATCATCCACTCACTCCTTAATTATCCACCTACTCCTTAATTATCCACTCATTCATTATCCCACTCATTGTCATCTTTTTCTTGTGATGCTCTATAAAAGATAGCCTTGGCTGCCTATTAGGGTAATCTTAGTTGGAGAACAAGATCATGTTATTATGTTATTTTCATGTTTTAATTTTCTTTTATTGTAAATAGAAGTTATGATCATCATTTTCTTCTTCTTCTTCTTCTTCTTCTCTCTTTCTTTCTTCTTGCTCATGGGTAACAAATATTCTTCTTGCTTTGGTGAAGGGGTGAAGGGGTGAAGCTTTTGGTAATAAAAATAAGGTTTGATTAATTTCTTTCTTGTGCTTAAATGATATATTATCAAGTAATCATTATATGTGTTGTATTTTGTTTCCAATCAATTTAGAAATCCTCCTTGTAAAGTGGAGTTCTTGATTCATTGTAAATAAGTGGTTTGGCACAATGAATGCTTGAACCCATTTACAAGTGTTGGTAGATAATTAAAGGAACCATAATATAACTACGTATATAATTCTAAATGGACTTTGAATGTTTTACTTTCATATTGGAACCTCTGTTGTGCGTGAATTTCAATTGAGTTATAAAAAGATTTAATCTTGTCCTTAATTTATTACCAAAAGTGAATTTTCTAACCCAAGCAAGTTCTTTAATTTAATTATGAATAAGTTTTAATATCTTTATTGTTGTGACAAAGTCTTTCCTTACCTTAAAAGAATTTTTCGTCATTAATTCCCTGTGGATCGACCTAAGACTCCTAAGAAATTTACTACTTGAGATAACCTGCACTTCGGTTTGCATCCTTTAATCAGCATCAAATTTTTGGTGCCGTTGCCGGGGATTATGCTAACATGATCTTGTTCTCCAACCAAGATTACGCTAATAGGTAGCCAAGGCTACCTTTTAAAAAGCATCACAAGCAAAAGATGATAATAAGTGGGACAAAGAGTGGGTGGATAATTAAGGGGTGGGTGGATGATTAAGGAGTAGGTGGATGATTGCAAAAAATGCTTGTCTTCACTTGTATAAAATAATTTGGTGCCAAACTCGTTCTTGCCGACAGATTCTCAGAAAGTGGCCTTCATGAAAGTTGTAGGCCTTTGTCCTGGCTATCAAATGCTCGCTTGAACAATCCAATTTGGACTTCTACAGCCCAAGATATGACCCAATCATTGCAACTGCTCAAGCCCAATTTCACCTTCTCTATTCTGACTTACAAGCCCAATATGACCTCTAAGACATTCGAACTGGCTCTTGTGTTCTTCATGAAAGTTGTAGATTTGGGTCTTCTTTCAAATGACACTGGTTTCAGCACAATGCAACTCATACAGCCCAAGTTATGTCCTGATTAGTGCACACTACTCGAGTTCTAGTGGTAGAACCCATTTTTTGACTTCCAGACCCAATTAGTTCCACTAGATGTCTGATTGAGACTTTGAGCTCTGCATCAAAGTTGTAGAGCTTTCTCTCAGCTTTCTTACAAGGTAAACTTCATAATTTCTAGACATCTAGAACTCAAGATATGGCTGAAATACAGAAATATTATAAAATCTCAACAGTGCTAAAAAATGTCAATTAAGCTTAACTTGAATCCAAACTTACAAATCATGACCAAGCTCATTCAATTAAGTACATCAAGAGTGTAAATAGTTAAAAATGAGGGTTTATTAATGTATAAAATATGTGATTATCAGGTACTATTGTCTCAAGTGTATAAAATGTTGTGGCAAAAACTTGATGCGGATTAAAGATGCAAACCCAAGTACAGGTTGTCTCAAAAAATAAATTTCTCGAGAGTCCGAGGTCGATCCATAGGGAATTGATGAAGACAAATTCTTTGAGGTAAGTAAAGGCTTTGTCACAATAATAAAGATATTAAAACTTGTTCACAATTAAATTAAAGAACTTGATAGGGTTATTAGATCCACTTTTGGTAATAAATTAAGGACTAGATTAATTATTTTTATAACTCAATTGCAATCTACGCACAACGGAGGTTCCAATTGGAAAATAAAATATTCAAAGTCCATTTAGAATTATATACGTAGTTATATTATGGTTCCTTTAATTATCTACCAACACTTGCAAATGGGTTCAAGCATTCATTGTGCCAAACCACTTATCTACAATGAATCAAGAACCCCACTTTACAAGGAGGGTTTCTAAATTGATTGAAAAAAAAATACAATATATATAATGATTACTTGATAATATATCATTTAAGCATAAGAAAGAAATTAATCTAACCTTATTTTTATTACCAAAAGCTTCACCCCTTCACCCAAGCATGATGAAGATTAGTTACCCATGAGCAAGAAGAAAGAAAGAGGGAAGAAGAAGAAGAAGATGATAATCATAACTTCTATTTACAACAAAAGAAAATTATAACATGAAAATAACATAATAACATAATCTTGTTCTCCAACCAAGATTACTGTAATAGGTAGCCAAGACTACCTTTTATAGAACATCACAAGCAAAAGATGACAATGAGTGGAACAAAGAGTGGGTGGATAATTAAGGGGTGGGTGGATGATTAAGGAGTAGATGGATGATTGCAAAAAATACTTATCTTCACTTGCATAAAATAATTTGGTGCCAAACTTATTCTTGCCGACAGATTCTCGGAAAGTGGCCTTCATGAAAGTTGTAGGCCTTTGTCCTGGCTATCAATTGCTTGTTTGAACAATCCAATTTGGACTCTTACAGAACAAGATATGACCTAATCATTGCAACTGCTCAGGTCCAATTTAATCTCCTCTATTCTGACTTGCAAGCCCAATATGACCTCCAAGACATCTGAACTAGCTCTTGTATTCTTCATGAAAGTTGTAGATTTGGGTCTTAACTTTCAAATGACACCAGTTTCAGCTCAATGCAACTCATACAGCCCAAGTTATGTCTTGATTAGTGCACACTGCTCGGGTTCTAGTGATAGAACCCATTTTCTAACTTCGAAACCCAATTAGTTCTACTAGATGTCTGATTGAGACTTTGAGCTCTGCATCAAAGTTGTAGAGCTTTCTCTCAGTTTTCCTACAAGGTAAACTTCATAATTTCTAGACATCTAGAACTCAAGAAATGATCGAAATACAGAAATAGTGTAACATCTCAACAATGCTGAAAAATATCAATTAAGCCTAATTTGAACCCAAACTTACAAATCATGACCAAACTCAATCAATTAAGTAAATGAAGAGTGTAAATAGTTAAAAATGAGGGTTTATTAATGTATAAAATATATGATTATCATGTACTATTGTCTCAAGTGTATAAAATGTTGTGGCAAAAACTTGATGCGAATTAAAGGATGCAAACCCAAGTGCAGGTTGTCTCAAGTAATAAATTTCTCGAGAGTCCGAGGTCAATCCATGGGGAATTGATGAAGAAAAATTCTTTGAGGTAAGGAAAGGCTTTGTCACAACAATAAAGATATTAAAACTTGTTCACAATTAAATTAAAGAACTTCACAGGGTTATGAGATCCACTTTTGGTAATAAATTAAAGACTAGATTAATTCTTTTTATAACTCAATTGTAATCCACGGACAACGAAGGTTCCAATTAGAAAATAAAACATTCAAAGTTCATTTAGAATTATATACGTAGTTATATTATGGTTCCTTTAATTATCTACCAACACTTGTAAATGGGTTCAAGCATTCATTGTGCCAAACCACTCGTCTATAACGAATCAAGAACTCCACTTTACAAAGAGGGTTTCTAAATTGATTGGAAACAAAATACAACACATATAATGATTACTTGATAATATATAATTTAAGCACAAGAAAGAAATTAATCTAACCTTATTTTTATTTCCAAAAGCTTCACTGTTTCACCCAAGCATGATGAAGATTAGTTACTAATGAGCAAGAAGAAAGAAAGAGGAAAGAAGAAGAAGAATATGATGATCAGAACTTCTATTTACAACAAAAGAAAATTACAACATGAAAATAACATATTAACATGATCTTGTTCTCCAACCAAGATTGCCCTAATAGGTAGCCAAGGCTACATTTTATAGAGCATCACAAGTAAAAGATGACAATGAGTGGGACAAAGAGTGGGTGGATAATTAAGGGGTGGGTGGATGATTAAGGAGTATGTGGATGATTGCAAAAAATGCTTGTCTTCACTTGCATAAAATAATTTGGTATCAAACTCATGCTTGCCGACAGATTCTCGAAAAATGGCCTTCATGAAAGTTGTAGGCCTTTGTCTTGGCTATCAAATGCTCACTGAACCATCCAATTTGGACTCCTACAGCTTAAGATATGACCCAATCATTGAAACTGCTCAGGTCCAATTTCAGTTCATCTGTTCAAACTTGCAAGCCCAATATGACCTCCAAGACATCCGAACTGGCTCGTGTTCTTCATAAAAGTTGTAGATTTAGGACTTAACTTTCAAATGACACCGGTTTCAGCTCAATACAACTCATACAGCCCAAGTTATGCCTTGATTAGTGCACACTGCTCAGGTTCTAGTGATAGAACCTGTTTTCTGATTTCCAGACCCAATTAGTTCCACTAGATGTTTGATTGAGACTTTGAGCTCTGCATTAAAGTTGTAAGGCTTTCTCTCAGCTTTCCTACAAGGTAAACTTAATAATTTTTAGACTTCTAGAACTCACGATATGGCCAAAATATAGAAATAGTATAAAATCTCAACATTGCTGAAAATTATCAATTAAGTCTAATTTGAACCCAAACTTACAAATCATGACCAAGCTCAATCAATTAAGTACATAGAGAGTGTAAATAATTAAAAATGAGGGTTTGTTAATGTACAAAAAAAAGTGATTATGAAGTACTATTGTCTCAAGTGTATAAAATGTTGTCGCAAAACTTGATGCGGATTAAAGGATGCAAATCCAAGTGCAAGTTATCTCAAGTAATAAATTTTTCAGGAGTCCAAGATCGATCCACAGGGAATTGATGAAGAAAAATTCTGAGGTAAGGAAAGGCTTTGTCACAACAATAAAGATATTAAAACTTGTTCACAATTAAATTAAAGAACTTGCTTGGGTTATGAGATCCACTTTTAGTAATAAATTAAGGACAAGATTAATTATTTTTATAACTCAATTGAAATTCATGCACAACAAAGGTTCTAATCAGAAAATAAAACATTCAAAGTCTATTTAGAATTTTATACGTAGTTATATTATGGTTCCTTTAATTATCTACTAACACTTGTAAATAGGTTCAAGCATTCATTGTGTCAAACCACTTGTCTACAATGAATCAAGAACTCCACTTTACAAGGAGGGTTTCTAAATTGATTAGAAACAAAATACAACATATATAATCATTACTTGATAACATATCATTTAAGCACAAGAAAGAAATTAATCTAACCTTATTTTTATTACTAAAAGCTTTACCCTTTCACCCAAGCATGATGAAGATTAGTTACCCATAAGCAAGAAGAAAGAAAGAGGGCAGAAGAAGAAGAACATG
Source organism: Ormosia emarginata (assembly GCA_029884605.1). NCBI lineage: Eukaryota > Viridiplantae > Streptophyta > Magnoliopsida > Fabales > Fabaceae > Ormosia > Ormosia emarginata. The sequence continues at coordinate 8,823,131 of JAQQTP010000083.1, read as the reverse complement.
ATGATCATAACTTCTATTTACAACAAAAGAAAATTACAACATGAAAATAACATAATAACATGATCTTGTTCTCCAACTAAGATTACCCTAATAGGTATCCAAGGTTACCTTTTATAGAGCATCACAAGCAAAAGATGACAATGAGTGGGATAAAGAGTGGGTGGATAATTAAGGGTTGGGTGGATGATTAAGGAATAGGTAGATGATTCCAAACTTGTACTTGCCGACCGATTCTCGGAAAGTGGTCTTCAGGAAAGTTATAGGTATTTGTCTTGGCTATCAAATGATCATTTGAACCATCCAATTTGGACTCCTATAGCCCAAGATATGACCCAATCTTGAAACTGCTTAGGCCCAATTTTAGCTCTTCTGTTCTGACTTGCAAGCCTAATATGACCTCCAAGACATCCGAACTGGCTCTTGTGTTCTTCATGAAAGTTGTAGATTTAGGTCTTGACTTTCAAATGACACTTTTTAGCTCAATACAACTCATACAGCCCAAGTTATGCCCTGATTAGTGCACACTGCTTGGGTTCTAGTGACAAAACTCATTTTCTGACTTTCAGACCCAATTAGTTCCATTAGATGTCTGATTGAGACTTTGAGCTCTATATCAAAGTTGTAGAGCTTTCTCTCAGCTTTCCTACAAAGTAAACTTCATAATTTCTAGACATGTAGAACTCAAGATATGGCCAAAATATAAAAATAGTGTAAAATCTCAACAATGCTGAAAAATATCAATTAAACCTAATTTGAACTTAAACACACAAATCATGACCAAGCTCAATCAATTAAGTACATAAAGAGTGTAAATGGTTTAAAATGAGGGTTTATTAATGTATGAAATATGTGATTATCAAGTACTATTGTCTCAAGTGTATAAAATGTTGTGGCAAAAACTTGATGCGGATTAAAGGATGCAAACCCAAGTGCAGATTGTCTCAAGTAATAAATTTCTCAAGACTCCGAGGTCAATCCACAGGGAATTGATGAAGAAAAATTCTTTGAGGTAAGGAAAGGCTTTATCACAACAATAAAGATATTAAAACTTGTTCACAATTAAATTAAAGAACTTCACAGGGTTATGAGATCCACTTCTGGTAATAAATTAAGGACTAGATTAATTCTTTTTATAACTCAATTGCAATCCACGCACAACAGAGGTTCCAATCGAAAAATAAAACTTTCAAAGTCCATTTAGAGTTATATACGTAGTTATATTATGGTTCTTTTAATTATCTACTAATACTTGTAAATATGTTCAAGCATTCATTGTGCCAAACCACATGTCTACAATGAATCAAGAACTCCACTTTACAAGAAGGGTTTCTAAATTGATCGGAAATAAAATACAACACATATAATGATTACTTAATAATATATCATTTAAGTACAAGAAAGAAATTAATTTAATCTTATTTTTATTACCAAAAGCTTCACCCCTTCACCTAAGCAAGATGAAGATTAGTTACCCATGAGTAAGAAAAAAGAAAGAGAAGAAGAAGAAGAAGAAGAAGAAGAAGAAGAAGAAGAAGAAGAAGAAGAAGAAGAAGAAGAAGATGATGATGATGATGATGATGATGATGATGATGATGATCATAACTTCTATTTACAACAAAAGAAAATTACAATATGAAAATAACATAATAACATTATCTTGTTTTCCAACCAAGATTACCCTAATAGGCAGCTAAGGCTACTTTTTATATAGCATCACAAGCAAAAGATGACAATGAATGGATGGATAATTAAAGAGTGGGTGAATGATTGAGGAGTAGGTGGATGATTGCAAAAAATGCTTGTCTTCACTTGCATAAATAATTTCGTGTCAAACTCGTGCTTGTCGATAGATTCTCAGAAAGTGGCCTTCATTAAAGTTGTTGGACTTTGTCTTGGCTATCAAATGCCTACTAGAACCATCCAATTTGGCCTCTTATAGCCCAAGATATGACCCAATCATTTCAACTATTCAAGCTCAATTTCAGCTCCTCTGTTCTGACTTGTCAGCCTAATATGACCTACTAGACCTTAGAATCTCAAAAAGTATTCTTCAAGAAAGTTGTATATTTGGATCTTAGTATCAATTATCAAAATTTCAGCCCATCATCATTCCTACAATCCGAGATATGGCCTGATGAGTACACATAGGTCAAGCCGTCAGGACCGGCACTCTAGTTCTTGCTTCAACTCCAATTTGAGTTATCTAAGCTTGTGATATGGCTCTTGAAGTCTTCATGAAAGTTGTAGGGAATTGTCTTAGCTTTCCTACAAGACCAAAATCATATGAATCCGACATATGTAACTCAAATTATAGCCAATTTACTGAGCACTATCGAAGAGATAAATTAAGGCTAATTCATGCAATAATTCTTTCAATGATCCAATTAGGTCTAATATCATAGAATAAGACAAAACTAACTTAATTCAATCTAATTGAACCTTAAGAAGTCCAATGAGAGGGTTATAAAATGTATAAAATATATTGTTATCAAATTCCCCCACACTTAGCTTTTGCACTCCTGGGAAAAACACATAACACCAAAGCTAGGGAACAAAGAAAAATGACACAGACTCAAAAACTAAAAGCTCTAAAAGAATCGGTGAAACAAGAAGAACAACCAAAAATTCAAAGGATCGAAGTATTAATGAGGTAACATTTCTTCACATCTCAAACCAACAAGTAAGGAAACTTCAGTTGAAAATAATGAATCAAGAATGATAGATCCTCACAGAATTCATTCTCAATCTCTCAAGTGTTTAAGAGATAAGTATTTCACTTTATTCAACCCATGAACAATTGTACTACTATAAGTTTGCTTATCTTCTACTTCTTCGGTACTCAAAACACAAGCATACAAAAATTAAGAGGACTTTATTTAAGGTTGTAATGGGGCCATGGTAAAGGAGGAGGGATAATATGAATATGAGAAGATAAATACCAAAGAGAATAAAAGAGCATTATAGTACAGTTAGAGTGGAGAAGATGTTTGAGAACATTCATTATAAAGGACAATGACCAATATTTGACTAATGTTTTCTTGAAGGTCAATCCCAAATTGGTGAGTTGAATTCATTATTAGGCATGAACCTTCTCCTTCTCTTCCTATTGTTTCCAAGCATCTATCTTTATTCTCACATGGTGTATCAGCAGACTTTGATAATCCTTTGATTGTAGCGGTGGTCAGCTCTTTCTTTTTTTTTATCATTTTGCAAACACACCCCCACACTTGTTCAAGAACAAGGTCAATTCTCTCTTATTCCCTAAGGTTGGGTAAAAATATGTTTTTTTTAAAAGGCACGTAATAAGCTAAAAACAAAGATTAGTCAAATAAGCTCAAAGGGGTCACACAAGGGAAAATATGGAAAGATGGCTATTTGGTCAAAGTAGCTATTTCAAAATGCATCAATCATATTTATGTATGCATGTGAAAATGTAGCCTCAAAAAGAATCAAAGCAAGTTCTAGAGTAACAATTCCATGAGTGAAAAAAAATCACACATGAAAGAAGAGAATGATACAAATATTCAATCCATTCATCAATAGGCTCAGAATCTCATAAGGCATATTTCTATCATTCTCAATCTATCAATCAACATCCATAACCAAGCATGTGAAATTTAAGACAGAAGACAATTTATTCAACTATGTTATGATCCCTGAATTTCAATTGCTTTAAAGGATGTGAGAATTCATTCACTTGAATCATTCAAAGGAAATCAAACGATAAAACTTTTTTACCTCCACAAATCATCACAGAATAATTACTTCCCCAATCTAAATGCGTCTCAAGAGTAATTTACTTCAAAAGTAAAATTACTTCTTACTCTGTCATCCCTAATTGGTTTTGCTGTAGGTTTCTGACATTTATATCATTAAACATATTTTTCAAATTAGATGCATCTCAAGAGTAAAATTACTCCTTACTCTGCCATCATTAATTAGTTTAGTAAGTGCATGACAATCATATCATACTTCTCAAAAAAAAATGGAAATTATCCTTCCCCCTAATCAGATCACAACATTGTCCTCAATGTTAAAATATAGATGAGTAAAGGATAGAAGAGATTACCTATTGGAGAAATCTGACACAAATTTAAACAGAAACAAAGTACGATAAATAAAATCAAAGGTAGAGGAAAGTTATAAATGAAGTGTCAGATTTGGCTTTCTTTTCATGCTGCTTCCCTCACTGCTTCCGACTGACCAATCTATCTGAACTATTGTGGAAATTGCTTGTTTGGGTTACCAAATAAGATCATCTAAATTAAAGAACTTGTTATGTATATTATGCTTCCTTTAATTATGCTTAGACAAGATATTAAACCTTTACCCCAAGCATAATTATTACCAATGAATTAATCTTGTTCTGTATATTATGGTTCCTTTAATTATCTACCAGTACTTATAAATGGGTTCAAGCATTCATTGTGCCAAATCACTTGTCTATAATGAATCAAGAACTCCACTTTACAAGGAGGATTTCTAAATTGATTGGAAACAAAATACAACACATATAATGATTACTTGATAATATATCATTTAAGCACAAGAAAGAAATTAATCTAACCTTATTTTTATTACCAAAAGCTTTACCCCTTCACCCTAGCAAGATGAAGATTAGTTACCCATGAACAAGAAGAAAGAAAGAAAGAAGAAGAAGAAGAAAATCATAACTTCTATTTACAACAAAAGAAAATTGCAACAAGTAAATAACACAATAGCATAATCTTGATCTAGAACCAAGCTTGGTCATGATTTGAAAAAATAATTAAGTTTTTAGCGCCGTTGTCGGGGACTTGATTTAAAGTTTTAATTTATTGAGGTTCTTTTTCTTTAATAAAATTTATTCTCTCTTCTCCCTCACCGGAACAAAAGATTGACTTGCTGGTCCTTCGGTTTCTTTACTAACTCTTTAACTTTCTAATTTGCTAACATACTAACTTTCTAACTTTTATATTTATGTCATTTATTCATGGTTACTAATTTCTAACTTTTATATTTATGTAATTTAATTTTGCTTTCTGACTTACTAACTTATGTCATTTAATTTTACTTTTTGACTTACTAACTTGTAATTATTTTTTTATTTTTTTATTTTTAAGTCATTTATTTATGCTTAATATTTAATGACCGGTGTAAATCACTGACTTATACATTATTATTTTTATTTTAAGTCATTTATTTATGGTTAATTAGTATCGTGATTTAAATTCTGGTCGTTTAGTTAAAATTAATCTTGGTATTTTATATATTGATTTGTTTGAATCACAATCACACACAATTGACACAATGGCTGAAAATAAAAATATACATGATGAACATGAAAATCAACTGTTGCAAACCATGCGTAAATATTTGCAATGACCTTGAAATTCTAGTCCATCATGTTTTATCTTTCCACTCAATGCCAATAATTTTAGATTTAAGTCAGGTGTGATTTCTTTACTTCCTAATTTTCATGGTTTAGAATCTAAAAGCCCATATTTACATCTAAAAGAATTTGAGGAAGTATGTATTATTTTCAATGACCAAAATCACACTGAAGAGATTGTTAAGCTTAAATTGTTTCCTTTTTCTTTAAAAGATAAAGCAAAAACTTGGATTAACACTTTGAAACCAAGATCAATTGGCACGTGGCAAGAAATGCAATGTGAGTTCTTAAATAAATTTTTTCCAACACATAAAACGAATGCTATGAAAAGACAAATCTAAAATTTTTCCCAAAATTCAAATAAAGCTTATTTTCAATGTTGGGAACGATTAAAAGATTTGTTAAATTCTTGCCCACATCATGGTTTTGAAAAATAGTGCACTATAAGCTTCTTTTATGAAGGTTTAACACCTGAAACCAAATAATTTGTAGAAACAATGTGCAATGGTGAGTTTCTTGATAAAGAACCTAATGAAGCTTCAGACTATTTAAACCAATTGGCTGAAAATTCTCAATCTTGGCATAGTACTAATCCTTCTGAAAATTCAATTAGATCTAACTTTACAAGTGCTAATAAAGAAAAATATCACCTTAGTCAAGAAGAAGATCTAAATGCTAGGTTTGCTAGTTTAGTTAGAAAGGTTGAAGCCATGGAATTAGGAAAAGCAAAAGAAATTAAATATGTGCAAAATGAAGAAATTTGTGGCATTTGTGATGACTTAGGACACTCAACACATGAATGTCCTAAGATTCCTATTTTTAAAGAAGTTATACATGAGCAAGTAAATGCAATGAATAATTTTAAAAAGTCATTTACTTCTTTTTCAGATTCATACAATTCAGGATGGAGAAATCACCTGAACTTCAACTGGAGGAATAATAATCAAGCACAGTTTATGCTACCACCACCTCCTCAGGCACAACAAGACTCTCAAAATTTTCAAGGATATGCACCTTATGTCCCACCATATAGGAAAAACCTTGAAGAAATATTGCATGCATTCATAGAAAAGCAAGAGGCCATTAATAAATAAAACAATCAAATCATGATTGACATAAAAAAAACTCTTGCTAAACTTTCTTTTTCACTCACCATTCACGAGAAAGGAAAATTTCCTTCTCAACCTCAACCAAATCCCAAGGGTTAGTACAGTCTAAATGAGGGTAGTTCAAAAAACTAACAAATAGATCAAGTCAAGTTAGTGATAACTCTTAGGAGTGGAAAGGTTGTTGTAAAACAAATTCCTGAACCTTGTGAAAAAGATGATGAACCAATTCTCCATGAAAATGAAGAAGTTGACTAAAAGGAGACTAAACTCTTGCTTGCACCCCCATTTCCTCAAGTATTAAACAATTCAAGGAAATTGAACCATAACATTGAAATTTTTGAAATTTTGAAACAAGTGAAGGTCAACATTTCTCTGTTAAATGCTATCAAATAAATTCCTTCTTATACCAAATATTTGAAGGACTTGTGCACTGTTAAAAGGAAACTAAATGTGAAAAAGTAAGCATTTTTGGCTGAACAGGTAAGCTCCATTCTTCAGAATAATAATGCGTTGAAATATAAAGACCCTGGTTGTCCTACAGTTTCATGCATTATTGGAGATCATAAAATTAAAAAAGCTTTACTTGATCTTGGTGCTAGTGTTAACTTGCTTCCATATTCAGTTTATCAACAACTCAACTTGGGTGAGTTAAAACCAACTTCTGTAACTCTTCTACTTGCTAATAGATCAATTAAAATTCCAAGAGGAATAGTGGAAGATGTGTTGGTACAAATTGATAAATTCATAGATCCTGTGGATTTTATTATCTTGGATACTAAACCTATAGTTGATAGTTGCAAGTCAATTCCTGTTATTTTAGGTCGTCCATTTTTAGGAACATTTAATGCTTTGATAAATTGTAGAAATGGAGTGGTGAAGCTAATATTTAGAAATATGACACTGGTGCTCAATGTTTTTAACATGTGCAAGCAACCTTAGGAAGTCCTTGATGAAAAGGAGAAAGTTAAAGGAATTGAAGTCATCGTAGATGATCATCTTCAAACAAGGAGTTCTTCTAACCCATTAGAAATTTGTTTAGTCAATTCATTTGATTCAGCCATGCAATTAAATGATGATATCTCTGAAATATGCTCTTTGTTTGAATGTACACAGGTAATGGAGTACAAGGGATGGAAGCCAAGATTTGAAGAGCTAAAACCTGTGAATGATAATACCCATGAAGAAGTACCCATACTGGAACTAAAGTTATTACCTGCTGGGTTGAAGTACACATTTTTGGGAGAAGAGCAAAGCTTTCCAGTGGTAATTTTCTCATCTCTTACTGAAGAACAAGAAGGTATGTTAACAGAAGTACTTAAAAGGTATAAAAGTGCAATTGGATGGACATTAAAGGACATAAAGACATTAATCCATTAATATGACACATAGAATACATTTAGAGGATAATGCTAAAATATCTCAAAAACCTCAAAGAAGATTAAATCCACACATGAAAGAGGTAGTTAAAGCTGAAGTTCTTAAATTGCTTGATGTTGGAATTATCTATCCTATCTCTAATAGCCAATAGGTAAACTCTACACAAGTTGTGCCTAAGAAATCTAGAATAACAGTGGTTGAAAATGAAAAAGGTGAATTAATACCTACGCGAGTTTCATCTAGTTGGCGTATATGTATTAATTTTAGAAAATTGAATGTTGCTACTAGGAAAGATCATTTTTCCTTGCCATTTCTTGATCAAATTTTGGAAAGGGTAGCAAGACATCCATACTACTGTTTTCTTGATGGTTATTCGGGTTATAATCAAATACCAATTGCATTGGAAGATCAAGAAAAGACCACTTTTACATGTCCCTTTGGTACTTTTGCCTATAGGAGAATGTCTTTTGGCCTTTGTAATTGTAACGCCCCAATTTTTAGAAAATATTCTGAATGTACTGTTTTCTGTTTTTCATGCTTTTGTGTGAATGACCGTTGTGTCCCTATTTTTCTGTTCTCGATTTCTGTATGAAAATAATTACGATAATACAGGCTCAAATTTTATTTGATCGTTTTACGTAATTTGCTTGAACTTAAAATAAAAATTTTTCAACATCTTGTTTTAATTTTTCTGAAAGATATACGCTATATATACTTCTGGATATTTTATTTGAACATTTTGACGATTACCTACGTTGTGGGAAAAAATGGGAAAATGACCGTTACGTCCCGAACGTCTTGTTTTTCTTGTTTTTAATTGTTTTCTTCTTGATTTAATGTCCAATAATATCATGTCTGTGATTTTATATGGACTTTTTGTGTGATTTGCTTACGAGGCAAAAATAATATTTTCCGGCCGGAAAAATCTTATTTTATTATTTAGAATTGGGGGATCTTATTAAACCCGATTCTGAATGAGACTAAAAATAATCTTTTAATTTTTAGGATTTAATCACAAATAAAATAATTTTATATTATTATAATATTATTTTATTAGTCAAGATAATTTAGTGACATGGACCCGGAAATATTTTGCGGGACCCACAATTAGCGAGTAACGGTTAGATCGGTAGCTTAATTAATCACCGTTAGCAGAAGAACTTTCCAGAACAGGCTGACTCAGCTAGCTGACTCAGCAGAAAATTAAATGCATTGGGTGATTAGGCTTGTGAGTCACCAAGAGCTAACCAATAGGAAATAAGCTTGCTCACCAAGGCTTGATCTTGACCATTGATTCATCCAAAGGCTTGGATGAAGCCAAAAAGGTGCCCACCTTGCACCCCACTTGATGGCTACGGCCAAGAGGTCTTGGATGACCAAAATCACACTTCATCTTCATCACTTTTCTCTCTTCTCTCTCATCAAAACCCTAGCCACCATTCTTGTTCATTTTCTTCACCATTTTCGGCCAAGACACTATCTACACCATCCAACCATCAAAAAATTTTTCTAACCAAGTTTTCCTAACCTAAACACTATTCTAAGAACCTTTCTAGTTGGGAGTTTCTTCAAAATCTTCCATTTAGGGCTTGGAAATCAACCTTGAAAGTTTTACCTAGAAGTTGAAATTTCATGCTTTTCTTTTCTCTCTTCATTTTCAAAGTTCTAAGTCATGATTTTTCCATGGTTTAGCTTCTTTTTCATGGTTAGTAACATGTAGATTTTGTTTGAGATTTCTAGGTATTTTTGGTGGTGAAAACCGTGACCTAGGAGGTGTGAAAGCAAGCCTTTTGTCTTCATTTAAGGTAAGAGGAAGACAATTCTTATCATCTCTTGATGGTGGTAAGAAGATGGAGCCATTTGTGATGTTTGTAGAATCCATAAGGATTCGGTGGTCATGTGTTAATTATGTGTGTATTTTGTTAATTTTTGTGTTTGTTAGTAGTTTATGTGGTATTTGTTAGTAGCTTTCTTGTTTGATGATTGTAATAATTTTGCATGTCTATTAGCTTTTGAATGCATGTCTATAAGCTTTAATTTAGGTTTAGGTGTTAGAAAATATATTGCATGTGTTAGAAAATACAATGCATGTGTTAGAATTGTAAGATAAGGTATAGGATCTGAATAACATGTTTAAATTTGCATGAGTGTTCCAAAGAGCACATCCAATAGCTCACGGCAATGACAAGTTTGGAGGACCAAAATGTTCTCTTGATTTTTCCTAAAGTGTAACTTAATTAACCTAGGAGAATCAAGAAAGTTTCAAATTGATTTGATCAAAGAAAATGCATTTAGAAATCAAATGGTAAAGACTTAGAATTTTGGGCCAACATGCCTAAAGGATTAATTTAACTCTTACTAACTATTTTCTAATATGATTTAATGAGCTTAGACAATATAATATATTTGATATGATTTAGAAGGTGAAAAACAATTTAGAAATCAAATGCAAAAGTTTTATGAAATTTGGCCAACATGCCACTATAGGTAATCATGATTTCTAAAACTTGATTCCAAACTTTTTTCAATCAAAAAGAGACAATACAAGTTAAGAAGAAATTTTCTATAATGGTTTTTGAAGAAACAAATTGAGTAGAATTAAGCTTAAAGGATTAAAACTAATAATTTTATCATTAGGAAGTAAAATACAGAAATTTTGAGAAATTTTCTAACATATAGCTCACTTTAGGTTTTGAAGCATGTTAGAGATTTCAAAAAGAATTAAATGATATGGTTAAAAATTAGGTAAATGGAAATTTTATGGATAATTTAGGAAACCATTATTATGATATTCTAAACAAAATACTGTCAATTTTTAGTAAAAATGAACCAATAAGATAGCAAAAATATCCAAAAGACAGTATGCGGTATGAAAAATTACTCTACGTAGTTTAAATGTACTAAGTACTATTTCTCAAATGCTTTAAACAAGTAATTTAAAGGCATTCGAATACGAAAATGATTTGAAAATCCTACGCGATTGAGAAAACGTATTAAAAATGCTACGCGATTTTAAAAAAAAATAGAAAAATATCTTTACCCGATTTTTAAACGTTTGTAAAAATGACGGAATTATGAAAACGCGATAAAATTTCTACGCGATTGACCGTTACTATATTTATTTTATCTTTGTCGGAAAATGTGAACCCGTCATGATTATTTTTGAGGATCTTTCATTTGTCGGGAAAATGTGAACCCGTACATAGCTTTTGAGAATTTATCTGCTTGTCGGGAAAATGTGAACCCGTATGGGTTTTTGAGAATTTATTTCTTGTCGGGAAAATGTGAACCCGTCATGAGCTTTCTATTTATGTGTGCCAAGTTTTTGGTGGATTGGTTGACGAGACGAATCACATCGTGTTGTCGATGAGATAAACGTAGTGTGGTTCATTGTTCTAATGAACTTGGAGACTTTAGTGTACGGGATCCCACATGTGGACATGGTTGGTAGCTCCATTTGGCCGTGGTAAACCGATAGCACACTATGGTACTCAACACACACTATATTTAATCGAGATTTGTGAAATCTAGTAGTACATTTGCTGTAGTGCCACAACGTGAGACCGTGAACTACACCACGCCCGGATGATGGATTCTCGTGTCGTGGGGCTATAGACGCAACGTGTGACAAATGACGCAATAGTTGGTGGGGCAGCCGTGGTACTAATAGATTTTACGAATCATTCCTCTCTCGATACTTGTGTTTTCTTTAGCTCCATGGAGTAGGGTTTTGTCATATTGTTTATTTATCTCTATGTCTATTTATTTTCATCTTATCTATTTATTTCTATTTTAACTGTTTATCGTATTTTATTTGTTTATTTTATCTGTTCTTTGCTTCTATATTTAGTTATTTTTATTATATCTTATCTGTTTATCCTTATCTTTCTTATTTTATCTGTGATGTTTTCTCTGCGGTGTGATATATTGTTATGATATCTAAATTTTACTTCAATCTGTTATTATAACTGTTAAAGCTTTTTGTATTGCATGAACTGTATATATGTTGATTGTCGTCTTCTTATTGGCCATGTTGTGATGATTTTATGTTGTCTTACCTCTTTGTTATATGTATTTTCTGTTTATTTATTTTACGCGGTAAAGACTTTGAAGAAGAGGATCAGCCCCTTGAGATCTTGTACCCAGGAGGAGGAAGGTCGGCAAGTGGACGATCGGTTGACGATCAAGAACCATCCGATCATCCATATCCTCTGGATTGATTGTGAGCGATGGCGTGCCTGTGATTTTTGGGATTCGTAGAGCTAGTATTTCATGGAGGTTCTCTCGGCTTGGCATCTACGAGGCGATCGTGATTCTGTGACATATGCAGACGTGTGACCGTGATTCTACGTCGCCGATTTGATGGAGAGCCCATTATGACTACGACGTTATTTACGCACTTAGAGTTACCCTTATCCATTAGGCGTTATTGGGGTGCTTGAAAACCCCGAGCCTAGTGAGATAAGCATCGTATCGACCGCGCGATCCCGTTATCGCCGTGTGTCGAGACATCCGGGATATCTATCTCCCGATGATCATTTTCAGTGAGAGTGATCCATCGAGGATTAGATAACCATGATGTTTTTTTTGGCGTCATCGGCAGTATGTCTATATATATATTAACTCTTTTATTGCTTTCTTTCTTGTTTTTGTTTAAATATTTGTAGTCTTTGTTGTAAATTATTTGTACACTTATAACTTAATCATATGTATATTATCGGTAATGATTTTTTTTTTTTTCGTATTTTTCGCATTATCTTTTTATATCATATTTCGCTCATCGGAATTATTTTACAACCCGTATAATATTTAACAAATGTTTCACAACTTGGGTAGATTTTATTTCTATTTCTTTTATTTTCTTTTATGTGTGACATCCTCCAAAGGGGTGTTACAGTAATGCTCCAGCAACATTCCAAAGATGCATGCTAAGTATTTTTAGTGACATGATTGAGCATTATTTAGAGGTTTTCATGGATGATCTGACAGTTTTTTGAAATTCTTTTGAAAATTATCTTGATAATTTGGAAGAAGTTCTTAAAAGATGCGAAGAAAAAAGGATTTGTGCTAAATTGGGAAAAATGTCATTACATGGTTACCTCAAGAATAGTGTTAGGTCATGTGATATCTTTTAAAGGAATTGAAGTTGATAAGGCCAAAGTTGAATTAATTGCCCATTTGCCTTCCCTAAAAATAGTCAGAGAAGTTTGTTCCTTTTTAGGATATGTAGGATTTTACAGAAGATTCATTAAGGATTTTAGTGTCATATCTAGACCATTATGTAATCTTCTGTTGAAAGATGCACCATTTAATTAGACTCAACAATGTCAAAAATCTTTTGAAAAATGAATTGGTCTTCTAACATCTGCTCCTATCATGCAATCTCCTAACTGATCTTTGCCTTTTAAGTTGATGTGTGATGCTAATGATTTTGTTGTGGGTGTTGTTTTAGGCCAAAGAAAGGAAGGTAAGCCTCATGTGATTTGCTACACAAGTAGAACTTTAAATAGTGCACAAATGAATTACACCACTACTGAAAAAGAACTACTTGCTGTAATATTTGCACTGGACTAATTTCGATCCTATTTAATTGTTTCTTCTATTGTGATTTTCACCGATCATGCTGTTGTTAGATATTTCATGTCTAAGCAGGATGTCAAACCAAGATTGATACGGTGGATTTTGTTGCTTCAAGAATTCAACATCGCAATAAAAGATAAGAAAGGAGCCGAAAATGTTGTCGTAGATCATTTGTCCAAACTTACAACAGACTCACATTTTGATAACACACCCATCAATGATTCTTTTCCCAATGAATTTTTATTTTCTGTCAATTCCATGCCTTGGTTTGCTAACATAGACAACTTTCTTGTAACAGGAAAGATGCTGCCTCAATAGATGCACCAAGACAAAAGGAAATATTTGACAGAGGTGAAAATTTTTTATTAGGATGACCCATACTTGTTCAAATATTATCCTGACCAAATCTTTCGGAGATGTGTGCCCAACAGTGAGGTAGGTAGTGTCATTAAATTTTGTTACTCAGAAGCATGTGGGGGTCATTTTTCTTCAAAGAAAACAACTGCGAAAATCTTACAGTACGGATTTTATTGGCCCACTTTATTTAAGGATTGCTATACTTTTTGCAATAGTTGTGAAAATTATTAGAAATTGGGCTCAATTTCAAAAAGAAACATGATGCCTTTGAACCCTATCCTTGTCATTGAAATTTTTGATTGTTGGGGAATTGATTTCATGAGCTCATTTCCATTCTCATTTGGATTTGTATATATTTTGGTTGCAGTTGATTATGTCTTAAAATGGATTGAGGCGATTCCATGCCGACACAATGATCATAAAACTATTCTCAAATTTTTAAAAGAAAATATTTTGTGTCGACTTGGAATCTCTCGAGCTATCATCAGTGATGGGAGAATATATTTTTGTAATAAACCATTTGAATCTTTAATGAAGAAATATGGTATTACACATAAAATTGTCACCCCTTATCACCCTCAAACAAATGGATAAGTTGAATTAGCAAATAGGGAGATTAAACAAATTTTAGAAAAAACGATAAATCAAAATGGTAAAGATTAGTCTTTAAGACTAAACGATGCACCTTGAGCTTACCGTACTGCTTTCAAAACATCTTTGGTCATGTCACCCTATCGGTTAGTCTATGAAAAACCTTGTCGTTTGCCTATAAAATTGGAACATAAAGCATTTTGGACCATTAAAGCTTTTAAACTAAACCTTGATGATGCTTGCAAGATACACAAATTGCAATTAAATGAACTTGAGGAATTAAGAAATAATGCATGTGAAAACCCAAAGATTTATAAAGTTAGAAAAAAAGCTTTTCATGACAAGTCAATTTTGAGAAAATCTTTTGAAATTAGTCAAAAAGTTCTGCTTTATAATTCTCGCCTGCACCTATTCCCTGGCAAGTTGAGATCTAGGTGGAGTGATCCTTTTGTTGTCAAACATGTGTATCTTTTTGGGGTCGTAGACATTGAGAATCCTATGAATGGTAAGGTGTTTAAAGTCAATGGACAAAGACTCAATCTATTTCTGGAAAATCAAGCTGCTGAGGTAGAATTCATTTCTCTTTCTGATCCTTGTTATGAATATAATTTATTCTAATTTTGTTGCCTTTTTTTGTAGTTCTTTATGTTCCTGATTAAGTGGCAGATAATGGTACTCCGTGGCTCTCGAGTCGGTTTATTTTTAGTTTCGCATAATAATTGAATCCTTCTCCTTTAAAATGGATGACATTCTCTCGAATTTAAGAAAACATTTTCCTTCCCTCCCTCAAAATGCTCTGACAAAAATCTACAAAGCTAGATGTGAAAAATTAAAACTGTTAATGCACAAGGTTATGTCAGAAGATGTACGCTAGATAATTGAAGCAAAGGTCTGACTAGCAGGTGAGTCTTCAATTTCATTTGACTCATACATGCTAGGTCTTGGTAGAAGTTCGTATTCTAAAAGGAGAAGAGCAAAAAGGTTATAAGTCTATTACAAATGTGCACGATAGAATTGTAATAAGCGATGTCGTTCTTTGGGAATGGTTTAGCACTGTCGAAGAGATAAATTAAGGTTAATTCATGCAATAATTCTTTCAATTATCCAATTAGGCCCAATATCATTGAATGTGACAAAACCAGCGATTTAGATAAATCGTGGGTGAACTTGGGTGAGTAGGTAGTCCTAGAACAGTTGTTATGATATTGATGGCATCTAGCACATAGTGCTATGAAGCACTGGTATGGCTCTTAGGTCCTCGTACTAGTGTCCGGTGCGTACCAAAAATGGAGACGCATACGACATACTAGAAAACATATGGACAACTCCTTTTAAAAAAAAATTTCCAAAACGTCCCGAAACAGCCAAAAATGCGTAAATTGCTGGTGAATCAAATTAATCCAAAAAATATTTTTTCAGATTTTTTGGGACTAAACTTATCCAAGAGATTCGACCTATTTAACTCACCTTAGCTTTATATTTTGAGTTAAAAAACACTCATACCCATGGTTTTCTAGATCTACGGCCTCCTTCTCCGATCTGCGACTGTAACTTATACAGTGACTCTCCAGCCTCTGCTACGCGCGTGTCTGTGACTCAATGTGGAGTAGCTCACTGCAACACTGAAGCTCATCTCTCCCTACTCGAAGTTCATCTCGTCTCTCCCCACTCAAAGCTCTCTCAGTCTCCCTGCTCGAAGCTCTCCCACTCTGTTTTGCTCGAAGCTCTCCCACTCTGTTTTGCTCGAAGCTCTCTCACTCTGTTTTTCCTCAAAACAGAGACTTTTCAATTTTTCCCCAAAACATTATGAAGTAGCTTTTCACTTTTCACATTTAGGTACGACACGTGAAAGGTTAAAGGTTTAGCTGATGGCTTTAAGGCAATTATGTTTTCTTTTATTAATATTATAGTCATCTTTTCACTTTTCACTTTTCAAGTTTTAACTTCTTAATTGACTCACCGTTTTGGAACTCTCAATTTAATTATGACTGAAAAGCTTTCAACTTCTTAATTAACTCACCATTTTGGAACTATCAGTTTTTATCGTGACTATTTTTATAATTTTTAATGTTTAGAATTTGTATGACTGATAAGTTTTCATATATGACTTTAATTTTATGATACTAATCAACTTTATAAATTATAATTTTTTTTCTTATCAATATCACTCTCTATTTAGAAGAATTACTCATTGTCTTATAATTTTATGAAGTTGACTTAGTTTTTTTTATAAAAAAAAAAATCAAAGTTTAATAATATATTTTTAATATTTAAATGAATTATAATTTTTGGGTTTGATTTTTAGTTTTAACAAATTTTTATTTTAGTTTTTTTATATCAAAATCTAAGAATATCTTAGGCTAATAACAGTTCTAACAACATAGTTAGTAAATTTGTTTGTTAATGACAAACAAAAAACAATTACTCTTCTTTGGGCTTATGTCATAAGAGATGAAGTCCCTACTCCTAGGGGTGGTGGAAATAGAGGATGGGTATGTAACATTTGTCAGAACCATTATTATGGTTCATATACTAGAGTCAAGGCTCACTTGATTAGACTTACTGGTGTTGGAATTGATAGATGTCCAAAGATGAATGACAAATACTTAGCTAAAATTAAGAAAATTGTTGAGTATGCTGAAGAATCAAGAAAACTAAGAAATGTTCCCCTTCCTCCTACATCGATTTATAACTCATTTCAACAATCATCACAACCTATGTCAGGAAATAAAAGAAGGCCACGTAACCTTTTAGATAGAGCTTTCAATGTTGAAGCTAGAGAGCAACTTAAGTCTGAAATTGCTAGATGTTTTATTCTGCCGATTTGCCATTCAATCTTGCATATAATCCTTATTACATTAGTTCATATTAGTTTGCTGCTGCAAATAATTCTATTATTGGTTTTATTCCTCTTGGTTACAATTCTCTAAGAACAACATTGTTACAAAGGGAATGGGCAAATGTTGAGAGATTACTTGAACCAATCAAAGAGACTTTGAGTGAAAAGGGAATAAATATAGTAACTAATGGATGGACTGATGTGCAAAGGAGGTCACTGATTAATTTTTTGGCCGCTTTGGATGGAGGTCCTATATTTTTAAAGGCCATTGATGGTTCTAAGGAGATAAAAGATAAGAATTACATAGCAGGCCTAATTAAATTCACTATTGAAGAGGTTGGACCAAAAAAAGTTTTCCAAATTATTACTAATAATGCTCCTGTGTGTAAGGCAATTAGATTTCTTATTGAAAATGACTATCCTCATATTTTTTTGGACTCCTTGTGTGGTGCACATGCTCAATCTTACTCTGAAAAATATCTGTGTGGCTAGAAACACAAAGAAAAATAAGGTTGTTTATAAGGAATGCCATTGGATCACTTTAGTTTGTGGTGATGTTATGTTTATTAGAAATTTTGTCATGAACCATTCTATAAGGCATACCATATTCAATGAGTTTGTGACTTTAAAACTACTTTCCATTGTCAAGACAAGATTTGCTTCCACAATAGTCATGTTGAAAAGACTAAGGCTCATCAAACATGGTCTCCAAAATATGCTTATTAGTGAGAAGTGGAACACCTATAGGTAGTATGATGTTGGAAAGGCAACACATGTGAAAGCAATTATTCTTGATGATTCTTGGTGGGACAAGGTGGATTATATTCTTTCTTTTACAGGGCCTATTTGTGATATGCTTCAATTGTGTGATATTGACAAGCCTACACTTCACTTGATTTATGATATGTGGGACTCAATGATTGAACAAGTGAAGACTATAATATTCTACCATAAAAGGATCGAAGAAGAAGGGACATCATCCTTCTATGGTGTTGTTTATCAAATTCTTATTGATTGGTGGACAAAAAGTTGCACACCCTTGCATTGCTTAGAACATTCACCAAATCCTAGGTAAATTCAAATTATTCTTTTTTACTTTTATTTTTTAAAATTTAATTTGCTACATTTATGGTATTAATATTAGTTAAGTTTTCTTTTTTATTAGATAGGTATTATAGTCAACAATGGCTTCAATAAGGACCAAATAGAGTTCCTCTACATAGAGATCATGAGATTTCCACTGAGAGATAGGAGTGCTTAAGAAGATATTTTACTAATCCTGATGAAAGAAGAAAGGTGACAAGAAAGTTTTCTAAACTCTCTAGAGAGCTAGACGAATTCGGCTTTCAAGATTTTTTGGCTGATAGAGCTCTTTTGAAGCCAAAATAGTGGTGGATAACTTATGGTTCTGGAGCCTCATTACTCTAAGGCATTGCCTTGAAGCTTCTTGGACAACCAAGTTCATCATCATGTTGTGAACGGAATTAGAGCACCTGCTCTTTCATTCACTCTATGAAGAGAAACAAGATTAATCCTAAAAGGGCTAAAGATTTAGTATATGTACATATAAATCTTCGTCTTTTGTCTAAAAAGAGCGAAAAGTATAATGGTGGAGAGAGCAAAATGTAGGATCTCATTGAAAATGAATGGGTGCCATTTCATGGTGCTGAAAGCCTTGAGGTTGCATCCTTATCACTTGATGAATCGGAGTTAGAGAAGCAGTTATTACACTCGGATAATGAATAGTTTAATTTTCAACAATGACTTTAGTATTTGATGAAACTATTTATTTTGTACTTTGGATTTTTTTTATGATTTATCTAATGATACTTAATACTTTGAATTATTTAAAATGACATGTTTATGATTTCTTATATATATGTCATGTCATATCATGTCGTATATATATCCTAATTTTTAAGAAATTGTCATATTTATGTACCGTACCCGTATCATACCGAATACTCTCACATGTATCTGTGCATCATAGACCTAGTGCAGTATCCTCAGGAAATCTGTGACATTTTAATTATGGAAGAGTTTTGCTAATGAAATAAATGGAATGTTTCATGGGAAATAGTTACTTCAGTTTTCTTGCTTACGTTTTGTTCAAGTTAAAATTGTCAATCATGCTGCTAAGTATCGAATATTTGGACATTAATAGTTAAAAAAATTATCTTTAGATTATCTCAAAAGTAGAAGTACTTAAACCCATAGATAACTCGTATGTTCTGTCGTAGGTTGTAACACCCTCTTTTTTACACATGTTAAGATTGTATAAAGTTACAAAGGTAGTTTAATACTTATTTAACATGCTCGCTAAATTTTGTGATGTTTTGAGTTAATTTAGGCACTTTGCTGCAACATAGAACATACAAAATGACTAATTTGACTTAGGAAAATAGCATAAATGTTGTATTAAAGGAAATAAATATAAAAAATTCATTTATAGGTCACAAATTTTTGAAAGAGGATGTGGTTAAATTTTGAGGGCAAACAGAGTCAGTTTGATATTTTTAAGGATACCGAGTGAGTATTTAGGTACCAGATTGAGGCACAGCAGATATGAAAAATTATGAAAATAATGAAACAAGAATTTAGATGGATCTTATAATTTATTCTAAGGTTGTTGGAAAGCAGGAAACTTGATTTAGTAAGATCAAAGTGTTATTAACAGATACGAAGTTCAACAAAATGACTATTTTGCCCTTAAAACTCATCTTTTAAAAGATGCGATTTCTCTCATCTTTCTCATTCTTGCTCACAGTTCTACAAAGGCAAAGAAAATAGAGAGAGAACAGGGGAAAGAGGGAAGGAAGGGGAAAAAAAGAAAGAGAAAGAAGAAGTGGAAGAGGAAGGAGAGCTTGAAACCTCCATGGTCATCTTCAAGACCTTGAGGTAAGGGGGTTTTCTCATCTCTTTTCTTCTTCATCTTTGTACCTCCAAATCTGAAAATTGAAGGTTAGTCGACATTAGAGTTGATAATGGATTGTATAGTTGTTGAGGATTTCAACAAATTTTGGTGGTTGTTTTGGTTGAGATTTGATAAATGGATGTAAAACCCATATTTGCTACTTGACTTGAAAATGGATCTTTGGATGTTTGTTAATGAAAACTTGATAGTATGATGATATGTTGAGTTGAGGATGATTTATACATGATTTAAGTTTAGATTGGATTGGAAAAATAGCTTGTCGAAGGTATTCTTCCCATTTCTGGAAAAACCAGATTTTGCCCAAGAGGCCACAGCACAAGCAAGTGGGAGCCGCGGCACTCCCCTTTCAGGTTGCAAGAATTTCCTGCCCGAGAAGTGGAGGCCGCGGCACTAAAGAATGGGAGTCGCGGCCCTCTGTCAAAAACAAGCCAAAATGCTTGTTTTGATAGATTTTGTTATGTAATGCATTATGTATTGTTATTAAATGATGTAATGGGACATATTATGGTTTGATTAAGGATATGATGAGGGTATACTATGAACTTTGAATTGTTTGATTGGGAAATTGATTTCCAATGTAATGTTATGTTAAAATTGATATGGTTAAAAGATGTGCATCAATGTTTATACTTTATAAGAAATTAATGATCATCATGATGATTGAGATATTAAATGAGGAATTGAGCCATGATATGATGTAATGTTGAGAAATATAATGATTTATACATGTTATTAGATGATGGTGATGAGCATGATATTGAGAAACAATATAAAAGAAAGGGTAAATGTAGATGGGGTTGAATGAGTCACTCTCTACAAATATGTATGGTAATGTACAAAAGGAAAGTTTAATGGTTATGGTAATTGCTTCCCTAGTATATAAGAAAAAGTATGATTATGTACGAAACAAAAGAATGAAAGGTTTTTAATACTGCTACATGTTTTGATTTTCAAACTTGTTATTTGAGGTTTCCATGTATTGTAAATCTATAACTTGAACAAAAGGGCTCCAAGTGCTAAAGTTAAAAATGTTTGGTAGTGCAAGGAACAAAAGGGCGTCCTGCCTACTGTAACACCCCTTTGGGGATGCCACACATATAAAGAAAATAAAATAAATAAATAAAATCTACCCAAGTTATAAAACATTCATTACATAATAATATGGGTCGTAAAGTAATTCCTGATAAACAGATTATTAAAAATAAAATATTGCGGAAAACACAAAATAAACAACAACACCACTCATAATATATATATGTTCCAAGTTATAAGTTATACAAATAATTTACAACTATAATTACAAATATTTAAACGAAATAGTAAATAAAAATAGTAAAAGAGTTAATATATACATCCATACGCAGACGCATTAAAAAAAAACATCATGCATATTTACTCCTCTGAAGGATCACTCTCAACATGAAAATGATCATCAGGAGACAAATATCCTGGATGTCTCGACTCTCGGCGATAATGAGATCGCGCAGTCGATACGAGTGTCATCTCACTAGGCTCAGTGGATATCCCACCCCAATGACGCCTAATGGATAAAGGTAACTCTAAATGTAGAAATACTGTCGTAGTCATGATCGGCTCTCCATCAAACCGATGACGTAAGGTCACCGTCATCCGTCCCGCATACATCACCGAGTCTCTATCTCCGCTCATGTGCCACGATAACGATCCACCATGAAACTCCAGAGTCACGAACCCCAAAAATCCAGGCACCGCCATACCAAAACTAATCAATCCAATGGATATGAATGATCAGATGGTTCTTGATCGTAAAACTGGTCGTCGATTTGCTGATCTTCCTCCTCCTCGGGGTACAAGACCTCAAGCGGTACATGCTCCTCTTCTTCTTCCTCAAACTCTTTATCGCATAAAATAAATATACTGAGAAACACATACAATAAAGAGGTAAGACAATCTAAAATCACCACAAACATGGCCAATAAGAAGATGACAAACAACATGTACACATCAATTCGATGCACGAAAAAGCTATAACATTAATAAGTAACAGAGTAGTGTAAAGATTCAAAAAGATTTAAATATCCCAACAATATAACGTCATAGATAAAATAAAATAAGAAACAAATGATACAATACAACAATAGATAAAACAAATACAAAACAAATAAATCAATATCAATATAATAAACAAATAAAGACAAAAATAAATAGATAAGACAAAATAAATAAATAGATCCCAATAAATAAATATAAAACACACCCTACTCCATGGAGCTAAAAACACACAAAGATATCAGAGAGAATGACTCGCAAGAATCTATTAGTACCACGGCTGCCCAACCAACTATTGCGCTGTCACATGTTGCGTCTATAGCCCCACGACACAGGAATCCATCATCCAGGCGTGGTGTAGTTCACGGTCTCATGTTGTGGCACTACAGGCAAATGTACTACTAGACTTTACAAATCTCGATTAAATATAGTGCGTGTCGAGTCCATTAGTGTGCTATCGGTTTACCACGGCCCAGCGGAGCTACCAACTGTCCACATATGGGATACCGTACACTAACGTCTCTAAGTCCATTAGAACAATGAACCACACTACGTTTATCGCATCGACAACACGATGTGATTCGTCTCATCAACCAATCCACCAAAAATTTGGCATAA
The DNA here is from genome assembly GCA_029884605.1 of Ormosia emarginata. NCBI lineage: Eukaryota > Viridiplantae > Streptophyta > Magnoliopsida > Fabales > Fabaceae > Ormosia > Ormosia emarginata. The sequence goes on along the minus strand of JAQQTP010000083.1, from coordinate 8,800,326 downwards.
ACACAATACATAATTCCAAAAATATGAAATTACGAAAATGCCCTCAAGATAATAATATGCCCTCAATGGCGAGAAAAATAGAAAGCACATCAGACGGTTCACATTTTCCCGACAAATAAAAAAATCCTCAAAAGCCTCAGTACAGTTCACATTTTCCCAACAAATAAAAATAAATACAGTAACGGTCAATCGCGTAGAAATTTTATCGCGTTTTCACAATCTCGCGTTTTTATAAACGTTTTGAAATCGCGTAAGTATATTTTTCTCGTTTTCAAAATCGCGTAGGATTTTTAATACGTTTTCTCAATCGCGTAAGATTTTTAAATCATTTTCTTGACCGAATTCCTTAAAATTTACTGTTTAAATAAACAAAATAATAAATAATACTTTTAAGCTACGTATAATATTTTTCATACCGTATTATCTTTTGTCTTTTGGACATCTTTTCTATCTTATTTGTCCATTTTTACTAAAAACAAGTGATTTTGCTTAAAATTATATTAATGGTTTTCTAATTTTACCGTAAAAATTCTGTTTATTGAATTTTTAAACCATATAATTAATCCTTTTGAAAACTACTAACATGCTTCAAAATACAACATGAGCTATATGTTAGAATTTTTTTCGAAAGTTACTGTATTTCATTTCTAATAACAAAATCATTAGTTCTAAGTTCTCAAACTTATTTCTAATTGATTCTTTTCTTTAAAACTCATTTTAGAAAAATTCTTTTTAACACATATTGCATCCTTATACTTAGAAAAAGTTTGGATTAAATTTTAGAAATCAAGAATATCTAGTTTGGCATGTTGGCCGAATTTCCTAAATCCTTTGAAATTGATTTCTAAATTATTTCTCATCTTCTAACTATATGTCAAACTTATTGTATTGTCTAAATTCTTTTAACCATTGTTTTAGAAAATGGTTTTTGAAATCAACACATTCATTTTAGGCATGTTGGCCGAAAATACTAAGTTTTACCATTTGATTTCTAAATTCATTTTTCATGATCTAAACAACTTGAAACCTTCTTAATTCTCCTAGGTTAATTAAATTACCTTATAAGAAAATTAAGAGAACATTTTGGTTCTCCATTTGATTAGTGGCCGTGAGCCTCATGGATGTGTTCTTTGGAACACACATGCATTTCCTTGACATATTATTCACATCCTATACATTATCATGCAATTCTATACTTTATCATGCAATTCTAACACATGCAACATTATCAAAGCTTATAGACATGCAAATTAAAGCTAATAGACATGCAAAATTATTACAATCACCAAACAAAGAAAGCTACTAACAAACACCACATAACTACTAACAAACACAAAAATTAACAAATACACACATAATAACCACATCACCACCGAATCCTTATGGATTCTACAAACACCACAAATTACTCCATCTTCTTACCACCACCAAGGGATGATAAGATTAGTCTTCCTCTTACCTTAAGTGAAGACTAAGGATTTGCTTTCACTCCTCCTAGGGTTCGGTTTCCTCCACCAAAGTACCTAGCAACTCAAACGAAAATCTACAAGTTACTAACCATGAAAAAGAACCTAAACCATGGATAAATCATGGCTTAGAACTTTGAAAAAGAAGAGAGAAAAGAAAAACATGAGATTTCACCTTCTAGGTAAAATTTTCAAGATTGGTTTCCAAGCTCCAAATGGAAGATTTTGAAGAAATTCTCAACTAGATATGTTCTTAGGATTGTGTTTAGGTTTAGAAAACTTGGTTAGATGAAAATTTGGATGGTTGGATGGTCAAGGAACAAGCTTGGCCGAAAATGGCTTCAAGGAAGCTTCAATGGTGTTTAGGGTTTTTGGAAGAGAGAGAAGAGAGAAAAACAAGAAAGATGAAGTGATATTTTGGTCTCCTAACCCCACATGGCCGTAGACTTCATGCATGCAAGGTGGCCAAATGGTTTGCTTCATCCAAGCCATGGAATGCATCAAAGGCTAGGATTAAAACTTGCTTAACAAGCTTGTCTCCTATTGGTTGATTATTGATGACTCACAAGCCTAGTCACACTGTTCATTAATTACCAAACTTAGTCATTAGCCGAACTGTTCGACTTCGAAAAGTTCTACTTTTTTAATGATGATTAATTAAGCTAACTTGATCTAACCATTCTCTAATTGTGGGTCCCGCAAAACATTTCCTGTCCATTGTCATTTTATTATACTTGACTAATAAAATAATATTATAATATTATAAAATTATTTTATTTGTGAATCAAATCCTAAAAATTAAAAGATTATTTTGTCTCATTCGAGAATCGGGTTTAGTAAGATCTCCCAATTCTAAATAATAAAATAAGATTTCCCCGGCCCGAAAAAATATTATTTTCTTGCCTCGGAGCAAATCACACAAAAAGTCTATATAAAATCACAGACAGTAATATTGAACACTAAATCAAGTAGAAAACAATTAAAAATAGCAAAAACAAGATAAACAAAGACGTTCGGACGTAATGGTCATTTTCCCATTTTTTCTCACAACGTAGCTAATTATCCAAAAAGTTCAAATAAAATTACAGACAGATATTAATTGTCGTATATCATCGAGAAAAATTAAAACAAGATTAGTTCGGAAAAACTTTTATTTTGATCTCCGAAACAAATTACGTAAAAAGACCAAATAAAATTTGAGCCTGTATAAACGTATTTGTATTTCATGCGTAAATCGAGAAACAAAAAATAGGGACACAACGGTCATTCACACAAAAACTTGAAAAACAGCAAACAGTACATTCGGAATATTTTCTAAAAATTGGGGTGTTACACCTACCCAGAAAACAATACAACGAACAAAAAGACTTCTTGAAACAAAAGAGCTTCCTGAAAATATTCAAATAACATGTGTTTTCTAAAACAAAATCTTTTAAGAATCATTGCATGAGCATACTTTAGGATTTCATTAGGCATAATCATACATCACCATGTATTGCATAAAATTGGCAATTATATGGCCAATTGTCTTATTTTTATTAAATGAGGAGATTAAGGATAAAAGCTAGTTAGAAAAGGTTGATAATAGTATTTAAAGTGAATTAAGTGTTGTTCCTAGTATGATGATAAATTTTTAAAGTACATGTTGTTTGAATTGATTATTATGAAATAAATGAATTATTTTGTAATTGAATGAACTGTCTACTTTGGGAAGGGAAAGAACTAAGATTTGACTTATGTCAGCTTTCCAAATGATTATGTATAATTTGTGTTTTACCCCAAAGCAGTTGGATTTACCATGATGTCACGATTTAAATCTTATTATTGAGAATTTTAATTCTCACCCTAGTTTTTTTATGTTTTCCATGATAAATCCAAAGGAAGATCCAAGCAACCGTAAGAGCAAGGAGATGAAGACTTAGTTAAATAGTGTATGCATAGATTTGTTTTGTATTTATATTAATGGCCCTGTAATTATGTTTATGTAATTAGTTTTGTAAAGGTTTGTAATCTCAGACATATCAGATAGATGTTTAGTAAAGAGAAAGTTTCCTGAGGTGTAAAATGTCTTGCTCTCTTACTTCTGTAAAGGCTCTATATATATTTACTCGTTAATAGTTATTGAACAGGTTGTAAATTATATTTACGATAGAAAGTGACATACTAATTATATTTACTTAGTATGCTTATGGTATATTATAGTATTTAGAATTAAGGTGTTACATAGGTAAAATGAAAAGTGCCTAATTAGAACTTTGGAGCTCAAACTTTTATCCATTTTTTTCATTTCCCCCAACCTATGATGCATGAATACTTTAAAATTAATGATGTATCTGTATCGTATTTGTATACCTATCTAATACTAATATTCATATAATACTTTTGCATTTGTATTTGTGTATCTCATTTTCTTCATCACTAAATGAGTTAGACAACACATGGGACTTAGGAAGGGGTGATCATAAGTAGATAAATTTAAATTTTATCTTTCTTTACATATATAAATATATATTTTATTTAGGTTAAATTAAAGTTTTAGTTTATATACTTTACACTCATTTTTAATTTAGTCCCTATAATTTTTTTTTAAATCAATCTTCATACTTATAGAAGTTTTTAAAATAGTCCTCACCATAAACTTTTGTTATAACGCTATTATAACACCATCAATTGACTAACAAAGTAACTATTTTTTTATCTAATAGGAACTCTTTTAGATGTTTATTTTCTTTGTAGAACATCAAATAGGTACTCATTTATTCTAGTAGGTACTTATTTCTTCTGAGTAGATATTCTTCTGTCCAATAAGTACTTTTTTTATTCTAGTAGGTGTTTATTTTTTTGAGTAAATTTTTTTATTTTGTCTAATAAGTGTTCTTTTAAATATTTTTTTTATAAAATATCTAGTAAAGACTAAATTAATGATATTAGAATAAAATTTAACAATATAAACTATTTTAAAAACTTCTATAAATATGAGAACTGAATTAAAAAATTATATAAATTAAATTAAAAATAAATATAAATTATAAGAACTAAAATTTTAATTTAACTTTTAATTTAATATATATTACCGTGTTCATATCCTAGTTTTTTTAAAAATTGTCATATTATTATTTACATGCTATATCGTATTGTATCAGGCATATTGGTATTCATATCCATGCGCATCAGTATCTCCCAACCATCTCAAGTCTTAAAATGGTTGGTTGATTATTTGTTTTTATGAATAGTATATTACTTGAAAATTGATCACAAGGTCTTGAAATGAAGAGACTGATTTAAGTAGGTCTGAGATGTCCATAGACCTGCCTCTCTTGGAATTGACAGGCTGTCACTGGTATGTGAAGAAGACAAATCTTTCTTTGTTTTAAAGAGATGAAACACAGGAAATGGTAGAGATGAGACGAAGTCAAATGGAGAGCATGTGGCAATCAAACCATCATGTCTAACAGAAGAACTAGCAATTTAATTTTTTCTCCTAACTTTTTTTTTTGTCAATATTTTTTTTCCTCCAAACTTCAAGGGGTTATATGTTACCAAAATAAAGTTTGTAGAAATGGCCCAAACTACAAGGGAGTAATTTATATTTTACCCTCTATAACATTTTGGATCATTTGATCATAATTCTTATACTTTCACATAATATATATATATATATATATATATTTTATACTTTATTTAATATTATTTGTTATACATTTTTTTTTATTATTTTTTTTTATACAATCACATATCTTAAAAAGAATGTAAATAATATATACACCATTAAAAATAATATATAATTATCTTTTTCCATATATTAATCAATTAGATACTTGAGTTAAAGTACATATTATTTTATCTTCCTTAAAAATTATTCTACCCTTTTTAATAATTTCACACTCAAAAATAATTTTACTTAACACTTTCCTAACTTAATTCGCTTTTAATAACTTATTACTTTTAGATAAACATTCTCAAACACAAAGGGTTCGTTTGGATTGGTGGTATTTAGTCGAATAGAATGGAATAGAGATATATTCTATTATTTAGTTATGTTAAAAAAGGATGGAATGGGATGAGAGTGAGTGAGATGGATTCCATCCCGTCCCATCAGAAACCATCAATTTTCTTCCCCCCAATTTGAGGGGTATGAGATGTGGAATCATCTTTTTTAGTATGAATATCATCTCATCCCACAAAAAATTATCTACTTCCTAAACAATAGAATGTTACTTTTTTTCCATTCTATCTCATTCTATCTCATCCCATCCCATCTCATCTCATCACATTCCATTATATTCTATCACTTACTAAATATCCAAACACACTCAAAACTCATCCTTTTCAAAGTAACTGTTTCCACATTAATAACCCCAGAATACATTATCCTCAATAGTAGTTTTAATTATCCAAACATACCTCAAGAATGATTATGAACAATAAAGAAAATAATTACTTTTATATTTGGTTCACATCAATAAAACTTATAAACAAAAATAAAACCACGAGGTTAACATGTTCTCCACCTGGTAGTTACTACTGCTGTTGCTGGGACGAAACTATCTTCATAAAACGGGATGGAGAGGTCTCACCTTCCTTTGCAATCAGAATTCTTGGGTTTACCTGAGAATGAGGCTAACCCATTGAACTAATCAATGAAAGCTAGTGATGACTGCCAGCTTTTTTTTTTTTAAAATGATTGCCATAGCTATAAATATATGAAAATAACATTTGTACATCATATATATATATATATATATATATATATATATATATATATATATATATATATATATATATATAAGTGTTGTAGTTGTACAAATTTGACATGCAAACCCTCAATATATAATTAATTAGAGGTGCAAAATAAAATTGGTTAGAGGTGTCTAAATCAACTCTTCCTTTTAACCCGTTAAAATACAAGACATGTTGAGTTGACTCGTTTTAAAAAATGAGTTGAAAAAATCAACCCATCCCATTTTAAGATGGATTGGTGGGTTGACCCATCTAAATAAAAAAATGAGAGAAAGTGAGCGGGTTGACAGAGTTGTCAACCTTTTAAAAAATAAAAAAATATATTAAAAAATTCATAAAAATTAAAAATTTAAAAAATTATAATTTATAGAGACTAAAAAATAAAAATTAATATCATACTTATAAAAATATTACAAACACAAATAGTATGACTCACTTGTAACATTTAAAAAAAGAAAAGACAATCCAACGGGCTAACCCGAACTCGACTAGTGGGACAGTTTATACTTGATTGAAAAATAAAAATAGATTCAATTCTTGAACTCAATCTAAAAAAAAAAAAAACGAATTGGCGGATTAATCCATTTTGTCAACTTTAAAATTTGTCTTATATTAAATAATTATGTGATATGTAAGTAAGTGCATAATTATGTATTCAAATCTCAACTAAGCCAATTTTTTAAAAAATAACTTCTCAGATTAACATAATATTCCGCCTTTAAAAAATGCTTAAAAGCAAACTACAAGTACTAGTTGTGTTCCTTTTACGCAAAACCAGTATGCTGCTAAAAAGCATGGCTCAGAGAAGAAGAAAAGCGTTCAAAAGATTTATGTTTTATTATTACATCACATAATTTTGTTCAGATTGTTTCGCAAGATTGCTCTAAAGTAACAAAACGACTTTCCACAACCAAAGATTCGTTTTAGTCCCGAATTCATGGTTACAGTACAGTCGACAGAGGTGCTACACTGCTACCTATATACACCTACATACTAAGAGAAGTCTAACATGGATCTCTTTTGACAGAAGTTTATGGATGGAGCATAACTTTTAGGATATTGATTTATTGTTAAAATAAATTAATAATTTAGATTAAAAGATAAATTTTAATTAATAATATTTAAATTCAGTATAAAAATTTAATCAAATTATTTTTTTTATAAATAATTATATATACAAATAATTTATATATTTTAATTAATAATTTTTAAACAATTATATATATAAATAATTTACAAATTTTAATTAATAATTTTTTCATACACTTAGATTTATATATAAATATTATCTTATTTTAAAAAAAAAAAGTAATTCATCTATAAACCCACCTCATACTCCACTGTATAGTATACATCCAGAAAATCTAATAGCTTGATCAATCTGAGCATACACCACAGGGTGGCTACCCCTTCCCTCAAAGTGCTTCCAATATTGAGGCCAACAAGCCAAACTTGACTCGGGCATGAAAATGCTTATAACCAACAATGCACACTCGCTAAGGAATCGTAGGCCCGTACATCCATCTTAGGTTTTCACTAAATGGTATTGATAACTTCGTGGCAAAAGTCTTTTTCAATCTGAAATCTTAATTTTATCGAAGAACTAACATCTGTGGACAAACATGGAAAATTATCTCCGCTCAAAATTTAACCAAGAGCTTTCTCAGCTACAATTTTCAAATCCCAACAAAACTTTCTATTGAAAAAACGATAATTTGAATGTTTTTGAGTGTCATCGTGGTCCATCGAACGTCAATGCCCTCAGTCCCTCACACCACCACTCGGAGGGTATTACATTGGAGAATGGCTTGGACAGTGGACACCGCATACTCACACACGCCAAGAGAATGGTTCATTAAATTTTATATATTTTCATGAGAAATAGTACATCATAATACACAGGAAAAAATGGCACGGGAAGGTTCAAAGGTGGTATGCATGAGGTGAATGCATCCCACTGGCTCAACTATTCCTACTCTTAGACAACTCTACCTAACAAAAAAGAACTGGCAGGTGGTACGAACATGGAACCAGTCAACTTCCAACACCTTATCAAGCATCAAAACCAATCAAGTAATATATCATATATCCCCAGGCAATAGCAGCAAAAGAGTGAACTGAAGCTAATTTCAAAGTTGGGGTAAAAGATCTTCCCGCCCATCATCATCTTAATTTGCTATATCCTACTCAATAAGAGAATTCATGACCTCGAAGTGAAATATATTTCTTGACCCAGATGGCAATGTCCTCAGCACAAACCTGGGCCTGAGGGCTTTTGAGAAGTACGTCAAGTGTTGCAAATTCATGTACTGCATCCTTATACTCAAGAACAGGTGCGTCAACATTGACCTTCCGGAGCTCCTCTGAGTAAGCAATGGCACGGTCCCTCATCCAGTCATGTTCTGCCACCACTGTCAATGTTGGAGGCATCAGCTTTAAAGGAGGAACCCAGTCCGGGACTAGGGGATTAGCGGCTGGATGGTCCAAACTAAATTCTTCCTCAGGTAGGAAAAGTTTCCACGCAAGTATACACATAGCCTTGTCATAAAAGTAGGAGTTTGCCAACTTTATTTCAGACCGCGTGGGCACACTTCCAATAAAAAATGGATACATCAGGACCTGTGCTACCACCTTGACAGGGTCCAGAAGTCTGCCTCCTTCCACAGCTTTTCTAGCCACGTAATCTGCAATATTTGCACCACAACTCACGCCAAGAAGAACACACCTGTTTCAATATTAAAGAAACAAAAGAGGTTAAGTACTGAACAAGGGCAATAGATAACTCCATGAGGACTATCTTACAACTGGAAACAAATGAAGCACAATAGGAAGAAATTAACATGACAAGCAATACAACAGCATATCTACAAAAATGTTACCCTGCAACTTAAGATATCTGCATAGTTTTTAATGCATGCAAACATGGGCCCTTTAGGAGAGGCGTCGCATCACAAGATATCCTGCCATGCCCAAAGGAGGTAATAGGTAAAATCTCAGCCAAACAATCATCTTCTTAATTCACCCAATCACTTTGATGCCAATAGCCAAATATGTGATCTGATAAAGAGTAATTTATTATTAAAGACTTAAAGATTCCCTAACCATGCTTCATGGTATAAATATTGGGGTTGTCAAAGGAAGACATCCAAGAAATCAGCATAGTATAGAAGATAAAGTTGAGATAGGGAGGCAGAGATGCAAGTAAAAAAGATTAAACAAGACATGATATTCTTAGCCACAGCCAAGAAGATCAAAAAGAGCACCACAAACAGCACAAGTAAAAGCGAACCAGAAGGACAAGACTCCAAAATGGTTATAAAGTCAACTTTAAATGAGAGAACGGCAGAAGTTTCATGTGAAGCATTCCATTATCCTTCATTATGGGCCCATATAGCGTGCCACATACAGTATTGTATTATTGTTATTAATGTACTCCAATTGCATATTTAGCTCCTTGTCAATAAATTGGATTAAACTAGTGGAATCTAGGGATGCCAATAATGCCAATTAATTACTTTACTCTCCAAATAGGGTGCTAATGACAAAACTCACAACAGTGCCAAAGGGATGCCATTAAAGTACATAGAGGTCAAAGAGATAACTCGCAAGCACAGGGAAAAAACAACATTAAACATAGTAAACAGAAGGAAGAGAAAAATTAAAAAAGGGCAGCCCAGTGCACAAGGCTCCCACCATTGTAGGAAAACTGAAATCTGATACTGACAATAAATATAGTAATCAAACCATCAGACCAAAATGCATGAATGAAAGAAATCCTAGGAGAAAAACGTTCACTCAAAATGTTGCTTAAGCACCACAGGTCCACTAGTCCTTTTCTTTTACCATAAAAAAATCCTCTAATTTCCTTATCCAGTAGTACAGAATGACCTGTGTCAGCCATCAAGTAACCTCCACCATAAGAATATCTGGCATGCCATCATCACTTTACCACCTCTCTTTCAACGTGCTTGTATTTTGCAACATATATCTATTTTGTTAAATAAGCTACAACTAAGAACTAAGCTAAAGACACATTCCAAAGTGAAAGAACCAGTGTCAAAGGGAAAAATCACTTCAGATTAAATGGAAGGGAAGCATAATGCTAACATAAACAACGATAGAGAAATCAATTCTCTCTAGTCTCTTACGACAACTGAGAATCCCAACCCCAAATATGAACCAGATCTACATGTTTGGAAATTAGAACCAGAAAATGCATCAAGAAGTGATTTTATCACAGTTAGAGTTAGACAACATTCGAGAGGGAAATTAGTAAATCAGTAAAAATAAAAAAAGAGGTTAAGTAAAAAATTTTGCTCCCAATCCGAAACTTCCTTAAAATAAAATGTGACCTATCAAACATATAAAACAATGTGCCAAGATAACTCTCATGGTGGAGTGCTAGTTGTTTATCAGACCGCATATATAATTCAATCAATCCACTGCAATCGAGCAATCTGCACAAGATTTGTATTTCAACTTAAACTTGCATCCATCAAATTCTTATGAAGATTGACACTCGTCACCCACTTTCATTTGAAAACTCTCCTCCCCAGTTCAGGGATCCCTTGACTTAGGAAGGGCTACCTCACTCTACACACTCTAACCCCTATCTATATTTGGAAGAGGCAATGAATGTATTAAGCATACACCAAAATAAACAATTACAGAATGCATTTCAATGACAACAAGAATAGTAAGATCACATTTCAATCTAAATTTTGAAATGCTTAATCAGATTAGCCTAGCACAGCAGGATCAGGATAAAATAAATTCAATAGAATCATCACACATAGTGACATGAATTGTAACAAACCTTGATGGATCTCCATGAGCAGCCAACCACGGCTCAACCACTGAAGCTCCAAACGAATCAACAATATGCCTATGAACATCTGATTTCTTGAACTCACTCCCACCACCACCACCAACACCAACACCATCTCCAACCCTTCCAATCCCCATGGACTTCCTACATTCAGCCAAATTCGCCTGTTTCGCCAACCAATTCAACACCTTCAAAGCCATCCTCGAACGCTGCCGGGTACCGATTCTCCGGCGCAAGCCGGTACCCAACAGCGACCACGATCACGTCGCAGAGTTTTGCGATCCGCCGACAGAAGACATCGCTGGCGACGGAGTCGTTGCTCCCGCTGACCCAACCGCCACCGTGGAACTGCAACATCACCGGCAGTTTCCGCCGATTGTCCAACGCCGGCGAGTAGCCCCGGTAAACGCTGCCAGCCATCAAATTCAAACCCTCGACGACACCGCCGTTGCTGGCTCTGTAGCTGTTCCTTCTGGATTCTTCTTCCCTGTGTGGGGCCCCCGAGGGGCCATAGCTATAGCGACGCGGAAGGTGCGAATTTGAATCTGGCGTCGATGCAGATCCAGGTTCGGGATCGGGTTTTCGGAGGGTAGAATTGGACCTAGGTTTGGGAGGGTGATAAGGTTTGGAACCGGGTTCGGGTGGGGTGAGTGCGGATTCGGGGAGGAAGATTCGGACGGAGAGGGAGGTAAAAGGGTCGATATGGATGTCCTTGGTGGCGACGCCGTCAGCGAAGGAGGGGTTAGCAGCGGCGATGGATTCTTCGGGTCGGGAGGTGACGCCGAACGGGTCGGATTGTTCAGGTGGGGCTTGAATCCGGTTCTGCAAACGGTGCTTCAAGAGGAACTTGAAGAACACGCTATAGAGCTTCACAGCCACACTTGGCATTTCTCTCTCTCTCTCTAGAACTTGCTCCACTGTAACACACACTCTTTCTCTCTCTCTTATGTCTGACAAATCTGTGTTTTGCTGAAACTGAGAATGAAGACAGAAGACCAGTTTTTCTGGGATTGGGATTAGGATAAATTAATGGGTAAATTAAGATTAAGAATAGGATTGTGGTGATGATTGGATCGCATGGGATTAGGGTTTATGTGAATCGGAATTGCTTGAATCTGTGGTGATTCTATTCAATGGCGTGATTAGATGAAAGAGAAAGCGAGAGAGATAGAGAGGAGAGCTTTGGTGCGTGATGGGCATACATGCAACTTTACGCTGGTTTTGTTTCTTTGGATGTTTCCAAAAAAGATTTTCGTTAATTTTTTTATTTTTGGGATTTACTTTCTTGGACATTTGTAAAATTTTTATCAAAATAACGTAATTTTTAAAGTTTATTATTGAAGTAATGTGTCTTTTTTATATGAAAAGTAATATGTTTTTAGTTTTTACTAGTTTTTCAATAAAAAACACTTTTTTTAGCACATTATTTCCTTTTTTTCTTTTTAATAATTCACGTGATTGTATATTGATGTGATGGCGTACCAATGCAAATGACGTAGCTAATGAATTGTGTTATTAAAGATTTTTTTTGGTTAAAAAAGATGATTTAATCCTAGTAATTGAGAAGTGTATGATATAAGAGTTTAATTTGATACAAGTTATTGTAAATTTTTTTATATTATTAATTAATTATATATTATTATATGTGTAATTTTTTATATAATTATCGTAAAAATAAAATATTTTTAATAATATAATAATCTATAATTTAAAAAAATATAAAAAAATTTTACACTATCAATATATTAAATCTATAATATAAACACATATTGCATGAGTTTAATTTCCATTTACTGTTAGTTTTAAATTATTTATTATCATCTAATCGTATATTAGTTCACTCATAGAGAATGCTTAACAAAAGGGTCATCAAATGGACTAAACCCATTGAGTAGGCCCATTTAATTGCATAATTTATGCGATCTACCAAAAAATTTATCTGAAAAAAGAGACCCATTTTGAACTACCCTATTTAGCATGTGGGGTTGAGCAAACAGGCTTGTTTAACCAACAGGTCGTCTGCTTTTTTTTTTGTGATTTTTTTTACATGAATAAATTAATTTATATTTGCATATGATTGTTTAATTGTTTGTGATTGTGAGTCAATGTAATTGATTTTAGATTTTGACATAGCAAGTAAAGCATAAATTACAACACAAGGTTGAAATGAAAGTTAAAGAAATATTTATTCAAAATTTAATGTCTAAAGACTGCAAAACAAAGTATTTAAAAATAACTAAACTTAATTAGAGTCATAATTTACAAAATAAATGATAAGAATTAAAGTAAAAATAGAAAAATGGTCGAAATAGTGACAAAACAATATTTTTTTGGGCCTAAAATGACTAGTTGCCATGTTGACACTCTCTTCTTAAGCTTTCCGTTGATATATAATAATAGTGAATCTGACACATGAATCAAAAGTTATACTTAATTAAAGTTGAGTTGATCATTTGAGCTTTTGACGATTAACCAATTTCATGTAGTCAGTTGCTACACATTCTGCGTCAGGTTTGAAAATTTCTAGATTTTATTTGCCTCATAAGAAAGGGCAAATTTTATTTTATATATGAGTAGGAAAAAAGAGGTTTCACAAGCTGCTCATTTTGGCCCACGAGTTATGCGATGTGAGTTTGAAAACAAGTAGAAAAAGAAAGAGAAAAGTGCACAAAAATACCCTAAACTTTAGGCCAGTTGCAAATAGTCACCTTCAACTTTAAATTTGTCTTAATTAATCCCTAAATTTTTACTAATGTTTCAACAGGTCTTTCATGGTGTTAACTCCCTAAAAAAAAAACTAATCATAGTCGTCCATCTTCAATAAATCTCATCCTTTCATTAATTTATTATATAAAAACTCATTTTATCTAATTATATGACTTTTTAAATAAATCATTACCACATTTCAATACATCACAGGAAGTTCATGAAAGACATCATCCAATCTCTCAATAAGGACGATAACCCAAATGCCAACATCGATAAAATGAGTTTTATAAAATAAATTAACAAAAGGATGAGATTCAATGAAGATGGACAGCCAACATTAGTTTATCATTAAGGAGTTATAACACCCCTTTAATAGAAGGACCTATTGAAACATTAGTGAAAGTTTAAGGGTCAATTGGGATAAATTTAAAGTTGATGGTGACTAGTTGCAACTAACCTAAAGTTTAGGGTAGTTTTGTATACTTTTCCCTCTATTTTTCATTTACGTTTGTCATATCTATTAAAGTGACATAATCAGAGTATAAATATGTAAAAAAATAAAATAGACTCATCTATACTTAAAGTTGTATAAGTATAAAATAATGTGTATATAAAAATATATATGTAGAATTGTTGTTTGAAATCGTCCACGAAATTGTCATACATTTTTCTTTCCTATTTATGTTCAACTAGGCGAATAGTGATAGGGTTGGAAACGAGTTGAATCGAGTCAAACCTAGTTTAGCTCGGCTCGGCTTGACTCGATAAAAAATGGTTCAATTCGAAATTCGACTCGAGTTTGATGCGAAACATTTTTTTAGGTAGAACTCAATTTGAACCAAGCTCGTAAATTGTTTGTTACCAAGTGGCCTCAAACTCAAGAAGGGGGGTGAATTGAGTTTATGAAATATTTTCACAAATCTTTCGCAAAGCACTTGTTTATCAAATTTTCGTTGAAGCTATTGTTTAATTGAAGTGAATAGATAAATGCGATCAAATAAATCACTCACAAATAAACAACCCAAGATAGAAAGTATTCAAGCAAAGTAAGATATCAAACTCAACACAAGCATATGTAATTAAAGCGCAAAGTAAAAGGATAGAGTTGAGAAGAACAAACGCAAGGATTTATCCTGATTCAGCCACCCCTTGTGACCTACGTCTAGTCCTCAAGCAAACCACTAGAGATTTTCTACTAAACTTCAAGCTTGAACGGGTGCTTGAAAATCTTTACACAAAAGAGCACTCATCACACCTTGGGATACCTCACCCTTTGTGCTTGAGCCTCAACTTCAAGGGATACCTCACCCTTTAGAGGGATACCTCACCCCCTTTACAACCTTTGAAGGATGTCTCACCTTTTTCACCACAAGGGATAGCTCACCCTTTACAATCTTTGAGAGATGCCTCACTCTCTTTTCTCTAGAGGGATACCTCACCCCCTTTACAAAAAATCAAAGTGTTTACAAGATGAAACTCACAAGAGTGGATTACACAAATTGAAGCCCTATAATGCTTTTCAAGAATATCTCAAATATATACAAAAATAGAGCAAATGAGATTTAATGATGATTCTCGAATTAGAGTAATTGAATGATGTTTCTCAATTGTTGGTTAGCCACAAATGATGCCCCAAGAAGTGTATTTATAAGTTTTTAGATCAATAGAGTCGTTGGGGGTTTTTGTGGCAACATTAAATGCCAAGAAAATATAGCCGTTCGGCATGTCAGAATGCTGGTAATCGATTACAGGGTTTTGGTAATCGATTACATGGAAGATAGAATGTGTTCTTGGCTTTCTGGGCTTGTGATAATTGATTGCATGATTTGTGTAATCGATTACACGCCCTCTGACTTGATGGTAATCAATTACAAAATTGATGTAATCGATTACATGGCCCTTTGAACGTGTTTTTCCCTTTCTGGGCATATGGTAATCAATTACAATATTGTGTGTAATCGATTACACGTCCTCTGACTTGCTGGTAATCGATCACCAAGAGTGTGTAATCGATTATTTTCCACTTTGAACACATTTTTCAAGCCTAAATGAGGATCCATGCCATTTCTAACTTTAAGAAACTTAGATTGATTAATATTGGTATATGCTTAGCATTATCCAAAATTAAAAACAACATCTTTTTAGAATATGAACTTTGAAAAACAAGTTGATTAAAAACATCTTTAAAAAATCATTTGAGATATAATTGAGATACCTTGAGAGCATTTCACATTGATGTTCTAAGACCTATATCTAATATACCTCTTTTGATCTTAGTCTTCTTCTTTTGGTCTTGATCTTTTCTTTTGATCTTGGTCTTCATCTTGACTTTGTTATCATCAAAAACTCATTTGATATGCTTCAAGACATAAGCATTCACATTCTCCCCCTTTTTGATGATGACAAAATAAACATTGAAAAGAGAGAAATATTTGCATTTATTTATCTATCAAAGATTAAGCGCAACTCTCCCCCGTAATGTATGCATGAGATATGATAAATGATTTTCATATAAAAGCACAAAGCTCCCCCATACGTATGCAACAAATTTCACTAATCTTGAGCAATGCAACATATTTCACTAATCTCTCCCCCGTTGGCATTATCAAAAACAACATAAGCATTCAGCATTGTATAATCATTTCAGCCTAGCAGGATCAATATCAGAGTATAAATAGTTTAGCACATCAATATGTGATACCAATAGCAAATGCATATGAAAAAGAAATCGTAGATAGTATTTATCATTTATGCCAAAAGAATTCAGAGTCATATATAAGAGCAAATGGGATTAGATAAAGATTAAGCATAAGGAAAGCATCATGAAAGAATAGAACATTAAGATTAAGCACGATTGTGAAAAATAAGGCTTTGTAATCGATTAACCTTTTATTGTAATCGATTACACGTGTTCTGTTTTCCTTGTAAATCGATTACAAAGTTTGTGTAATCAATTACATGCTCTCTGGGAATGTTGTAATCGATTACATTGAAGGTGTAATCGATTACCTGCTTTTTGACTTGGCTTAGAACACATAACAAAGCCTTTGTAATCGATTACAAAGGTCTTGTAATCGATTACTAGATTACTAAAACTCAGATTTTGCATTTTAAACAGTAAATGACCAATTTTAAACCTTTCAATTTTGTTTCAAAGCATTCCAAATCAATTCCAAACATCATGCAAGCCTATAATATAATCTGATTATGATCCAAAACTCATAACTATGCAAATTTGCTACCTTTATCAAGAATTACATCATTTT
This sequence comes from Ormosia emarginata, assembly GCA_029884605.1. Lineage (NCBI taxonomy): Eukaryota > Viridiplantae > Streptophyta > Magnoliopsida > Fabales > Fabaceae > Ormosia > Ormosia emarginata. The sequence goes on along the minus strand of JAQQTP010000083.1, from coordinate 8,783,317 downwards.
GATGGATTGGTGAAGGTTTTGAGCTTCTTGGAGGTCTTTGACATGAGGAAGCACCTGCAAAATAGCTAAAGGGGAACCTCCGACGCTCAAGTCAGTATTGGATTCAAAATTAATTGAATCAAGGTAGTTGTGCACCAAAAACACCATATTATGCAGCCAATTTTAGATTATGCAGCAAGAAGACAGATTATGAAGCAGATTGTGACTTTGTACAGCAAGAGAGATAAGGTATGCATCATTTTGCAGAAGATCACAGATTATGCAGTAAAATCATGCATTATGCAGCAAGATTGCATTTCATGTAGCAAATAAGTTCATTATGCAGCAGAAATGAGATTATGCAGAAGATTGTGACTTTGTGCCGTAAAAGTAACAAGTTAGGCATCTAAATGACAAATTATACAGCATATGACACAATATGCAGAAAATTACGCATTACAATTGTGCAGCAAGAGTTTAGATGCATGATTGATCCAAAAAGCCAAGTTCAAAGATATTTTCAAGATATTAAGCTGGAAAAGTACAACTTAAAAGCAAGTTAAAGCATAAAACACATCTCCTCTTATCAAAAGGTTGCATGTCCAAGCTTCTTGGAGACAAGGAAGAGAACTTGGAGTATCTTCTGATCTTGTGCTTGCAGCAGCCACTTTTGAGGTTCCAAAGTTAGTTCTTGGCCACGAAGCACACCTACAACACATTTCAATTTTGGGCTTTTGGTACCCAAGTTTTGTTGGGTCCTTGTGTGTTAGAATTAGGCAATGTGCCTTTAGGAATCCAAACCATTTTAGTTCCAATCTTGTTATTGGTATTCTTCCTCACATTACAAGTTGATGCACTATGTCCTTTCTTACCACAATGAAAACACTTTAAAAAAGGACTTGTTGATATACTTGAGGGAACAAAGAAATTCTTGTAAAGTTTTTATTAATTTTCGGGATTGTACCCTAACCAGCCTTTTGAAACACACATTTTTGATTCCCAAGCAATATGTTCAAATTATCTCTTCCAATGGTAAATTTTGAAAGAGTATTTTTCAAGTCTTCAATTTTCTTTTCAAAAGTTTTGCATGATGAACAAGAAAAGGATGTAGATGCATTATCAAGTAAAGAACATGTCATGCATGAGGAATTTGCATCAATGAGTCCAAGAGTTTCATTTTCAATTTTAAGTTCCTCAATTTCCTTATTTAAAATAGAGATTTTGTTTTCAAAAGAGGAAATTGTTTTCTTGGATGATGAAACAAGTTTTGCAAGTCTCATAGATTCATTATACAATTCTTCAAATGCATATTGCAATTCATCATAGGAAGAGGAAGAATTTGATTCAAAATTTGAGGATGTTACCTCCATGTCATCGTCATCTTCCTCTTCTCCTCTTGCCATGAAACATAGATTGGCTTACTCATTATCCGAGCTATTGGTTGAATCTGTGTCATTATCATCCCAAGCTATGTAGGTTCTTCTTTCCTTCCTCTCCTTTGAGGATCTTTTCTCATACTTTTCCACTTTCCTTTGATAGATTGGGCACTCCATCTTCATATGTCTCAATTCTCCACATTCATAACATTTAGGAATGGATGAGGTTTCTTGCCGTTTGTGATAGACATTCTTTTAGGGAAAGGGAGGACTTCTTTGAACTTCATTCCTCTTGAAGAATCTTCCAATTTTTTTTACTAGTAGGCCAAGATTCTCTTCACTTATTTCCAAGCCATCTCCATCATCTTCATCATCATCATTGATCAAAGAGAAGGTGGTCTTGAGAGTAATTCCCTTCTTTTTCTTGTCAAGCTTCTCATTTTGGTTGAGTCTATTCAATTCCAATTCATGTTTTTGAAGCTTGCCAAAAAGTGTGGTCAATGTCATTGTTGCTAGATTTCTTGATTCCGAGATAGCCGTTACTTTAGGTTGCCAATATCTGCTCAAATATCTCAATACTTTGTTAATAAGATCTTCATTAGGAAAAGTCTTTCCCAATGAAGCAAGATGATTTGTAATATGTGTGAATCGTTTTTGTATTTCTTGAATGCTTTCACCATGGTTCAGTCTAAAAAGCTCATACTCATGAGTGAGAGTATTTATCCTTGATCTTTTCACTTCACTAATACATTCATGAGTTACTTGTAAGGTGTCCCACATTTCTTGGGCAGATTTACAATTTGAGACTCTAAAGAACTCATCATATCCCAAAGTTGTGGTAATGATGTTTTTGGCTCTCAAATTATATTAGACCTTCTTTTTATCATCATCCGTCTATTCACTTCTTGATGTATTAATTCTTACACCATTTACAACTTGTGTGGGGACAAAAGGACCATTTTCAATAGCATCACACACGTCTAAGTCAATAGCTTCAATAAAAAATTTTCATTCTTTCTTTCTAATAAGCATCCCATCCCCATTGAAAAAAGGAGGTCTATAAAGAGAAGAACTTTCATAAAAACCATTTAAAGAGGCCATCACTTTCTCTTGAAGCTGCTAAGTTCTTTAAACAAGAGTCTAGCTCTGATACCACTTGTTACCAAGTGGCCTCAAACTCAAGAGGGGGGTGAATTGAGTTTATGAAATATTTTCACAAATCTTTCGCAAAGCACTTGTTTATCAAATTTTCATTAAAGCTATTGTTTAATTGAAGTGAAGAGATAAATGCGATCAAATAAATCACTCACAAATAAACAACCCAAGATAGAAAGTATTTAAGCAAAGCAAGATATCAAACTCAATACAAGCATATGTAATTAAAGCGCAAAGTAAAAGGATAGAGTTGAGAAGAACAAACGCAAGGATTTATCCTGGTTCAACTATCCCTTGTGACCTATGTCCAGTCCTCAAGCAAACCACTCGAGATTTTCCACTAAACTTCAAGCTTGAACGGGTGCTTGAAAACTTTTACACAAAAGAGCACTCACCACACCTTGGGATACCTCACCCTTTGTGCTTGAGCCTCAACTTCAAGAGATACCTCACCCTTTTCACTAGAGGGATACCTCACCCCCTTTATAACCTTTGAAGGATGCCTCACCTTTTTCACCACAAGGGATAGCTCACCCTTTACAATCTTTGAGAGATGCCTCATTCTCTTTTCTCTAGAGGGATACCTCACCTTTTTTACAAAAAATCAAAGTGTTTATAAGATGAAACTCTCACAAGAGTGGATTACACAAATTGAAGCCCTATAATGCTCTTCAAGAATATCTCAAATATATACAAAAACAGAGCAAATGAGATTTAATGATAATTCTCGGATTAGAGTAATTGAATGATGTTTCTCAATTGTTGGTTAGCCACAAATGATGCTCCAAGAAGTGTATTTATAAGTTTTTAGATCAATAGAGCCATTGGGGGCTTTTGTGGCAACATTAAATGCCAAGAAAATATAGTCGTTGGGCATGTCAGAATGCTGGTTATCGATTACAGGGTTTTGGTAATTAATTACATAGAAGATAGAATGTGTTCTTGGCTTTCTGAGCTTATGGTAATCAATTACATGATTTGTGTAATCAATTACACGCCCTCTGACTTGATGGTAATCGATTACAATATTGATGTAATCGATTACATGGCCCTTTGAACGTGTTCTTCCCTTTCTGGGCATATGGTAATCGATTACAATATTGTGTGTAATCGATTACACGTCCTCTGACTTGCTGGTAATCGATTACCAAGAGTGTGTAATCGATTACTTTCCACTTTGAACACATTTTTCAAGCCTAAATGAGGATCCATGTCATTTCTAACTTTAAGAAACTTGGATTGATTAATATTGGTATATGTTTAGCATGATCCAAGATTAAAAACAACATCTTTTTAGAATATGAACTTTGAAAAACAAGTTGATTAAAAACATCTTTAAAAAATCATTTGAGATATAATTGAGATACCTTGAGAGCATTTCACATTGATGTTCTAAGACCTATATCTAATATACCTCTTTTGATCTTGGTCTTCTTCTTTTGGTCTTGATCTTTTCTTTTGATCTTGGTCTTCATCTTGACTTTGTTATCATCAAAAACTCATTTGATATGCTTCAAGACATAAGCATTCACATTGTTCGGTTTGGCTCATGAGCTCGAGTTATATGAACCAAATGTCAAAATGAGACAATATGAACTAAATGAACTAGACTAACTTATGAACTTGGTTCATTAGCTTGGTTCATAATTCAATTCAACTAATCAATTTTCTCATAATTATTTTATTTTTAGACTATTGAATTATATATATATATAGCTAATTCATGAACCAAACGAGTTGAGTAGCAGTTAGTTCAAGTTCAGCTCATTTATTTAATAAGTTCAATTGCTTTAGTTCAGCTTATTTAGTTCATGAACCAAGTTCATCGAGCTAAATAATGAACGAGTCTCGAACTAATCTTGAGTTTGTTTAGTTCAATGTTAGCCCTGACGGTTGAGGACAACTTTGTACAAATTGTACAAGTTCAAAGTGGAGTTTAATAAATCTACAGGAAGAGGATCATAGCCCATATCTCCTCGCACCATATTTCGTACCTGACATAGATGTATTGAATATGAAAAAAAAAGTTCTTTTAAAGTAAGCTTATTTTTAAAGTTAGCAAATAAATATGTATTTACCCTTGATTTAATCTAAAATGCATTGTGATCTTAATCAACTAAAATTTAATAGTAAATACATCATTACTTACTAACTTAAAAGACAAACTCACTTTTGAGGAGTATTGTCCATATAATATATATCCCCGACACACATCTAGACATCCGAATAAAAAAGAAAAAAAACACACCAGGGTGGAAAATTAAAGAAAAAATGAGAGAAACAAAAAATGCCAGGCATTTTAAATTAGTAATGTCTTTTTACTAAAAAATATTAATTTAAAAGTTATTATTAAAATATTTTATTATTATAATTGAATTTTTTATTATTGTAATTTTTAAAATATTTTAAAATAGTTTGAACTCTCAATTTATTATCATTATATTCAAATTTTTTAACCAGAAATTTTAAATATTCTAAAAAAATATATGTCAAACTATATCTTAATTATCTAAAGAGAAAAGAAAAAATTAAAAGGATAATATGTCGTTTGATTTCCTTTATTCTTATAAAAAGACTAGTATTCTTAATAATTAGTAACTAATATTTAATCACAGACTTCCATTTAATTGAAATATAAGTGAAAAAATAATAATTTGTTATATTTATATTTTAAGTAAGTGGGATACATGAATAATTGTTAACTAATGATTGTTAAGGGGTACTTGTTTCCTTACTAAAATAAAGGGTACGAAAGAAACTTCTTAAAAAATATTAAAAGTATGAAATGCACATGTCTTTTTATTTTTATTTCTTAGAGAAAAAACGTTTTTCATCATGCTATGTTTGAATGATTTTAAGTGAAGGAAAAGAAATGAAGAGAGAAGGGGAAAAAAGGAATGGGATTGAGGGGGAGTTATTTTCACTTATTTTGATGTTAAGTAAAGAGGAAATTATCTTCTTTTTATTTGATGCTTTGTTTGTTTCAAGAGAAAATGAGTGGAAAGAAAATAAGAGGAGAGAAAATGAGAAGAATATATCATTTTCTCTCATTTGGCAGTGCAGAGAAAATAAAGAGAAAAGAAAATTTTGCTGTGGGACCCACATGAAAATTTTCTCTCCTCTGGTGCGTAGAAAATGGGAGACATTGTGTGATATTCATCTTCAATTACGATTCTACCCTCACATTCATATCAAAATGTGAATCTTCTTGCAGGTGACTCCCACCCGAGACCCCCTCCATTTTTCTTCCCTCCCGTCCATGCCGTGCGACGCCAATGCTGCTTGTCTCCTCTGTGTGTCTCCTCCACTCAGATCCAGTCGTGTGATGCCAACGGCATGGCTCTCCTCCGCCATTGCTGCATCGGTCCGCTCAGATCTAGTCGGCCCATTGCGGCGTCCTTGGTCTGTCGTTATCACTCCGCTCAGATCCACCATCTAGCCGCCTATTTGTTCGGTCTCAGCCACTGTTTTTCACTTTCTGGTAAAAAAAAGCTCTCTTTGTTCTTCACCCACTTCAACAAATTTTTCATTTTTTTTTTATGAAAATGAAACTATTCTAGTGATCATCAAATACTGTTGGTGGGTGAGGGTGATTTCTCATTCTCCCTCTGCTTGGCCCACTCTTTTGGTTCTGCTGCCAACATCGTGGCCTCCTCTCTTGACTCATATGTTCTCTTCCTTATCTCTTTTCTTTGGTCTTCTTTGTTGCTGTCCTTTCAGTGTTGTGCTTGTGTTTTTGGCCTATGCAATATGTTTCTATATAAAAGTTTCCACCTTTGGACTGTTGTTGTTGCTTCCCTTGGTTAAGGATGTTCCTTTTGTCCTTTGGAATGTTACTTGTGTTTTCCCTTTTAGCTAGAAAGATTATACATTTGTTTTCATTTGATCATGTTTGATTATTCTTTCAATAGGACATTTCCCTTCTTTTTTAATTAAATTTTAATATAAGCAATGTTGTAGCCATGGATATATTTTAACTTCTTAGGAGATCATGAATCTGATATGAGTGGCTAGTGACTAGAAATTGCTTTTGCATTTGTGATATTTCTAACTAAAAGAAGCATTTTATAACTATTATGTGAATTATATGTGAAGTTCAATAACTTACTAATTTTAAGGTAGAAAAAATAGTTTTATAATTAAAAAACTTGTTTCAAATTAATTGGGAGATCTTGTTTTTTTTATTAATGTGTCGTAAAATTAATTTATTTATCAAATTTATAAATTATGGATTCGAGATGTCAAACAAAGAGTAAGAAATAAATTCATTTATTACATTATATAAATAGTATATTAGTTATTTTATATAATTTCATTTTCTTTCTTCTCACTTTTCTTTCCAATCAAACAAGAGAAAGAAAAAAATTTCATTTTCTTTCTCTCCTTTTTCTCTTCATCCAAACAATGAGAGAAAATATATTTTTCTCTTCATTTTCTCTTCTCTCCATTTTCTTTCCTTCCATTTTCTCTCTTCTAATTTTCTTTCCACATCCAAACAAAGGGTGAAAGTTGAAGTTAAACTTTGGAGGATGACAATTATTTATCCATATTTAATTTAAAATAAACTGTTTGTCATCTTTACCACCTAAATTTGAGAGGAAATAATTTCAGAGCTTTGAATGAGAGGATGGAAGCTCTCTATTCCCTTTCCCTTATAAAAAATGTTTTAAATAGGTTAAAATGCAAAGAACACCCTTCAACTATAAGTCAATTTAAAAAAGCCTCCATGTGATTTAAAACTTAACAATTTAACTCCATGTACTTCATAAACTATGTAAAGTAGTGTAAATTTAACCCACTTTATTATTACTAAGTGGCTTCAATACTCAAGAGGGGGGTGGATTGAGTTTGTAAAACAAGTTCATAATTCTTTTACAAAATACTTAATTCTCAATTTTCGTTGAAGCTATTGTTTGATAGAAATGAATAATTAGAGAGATTAGAGGGCTTACACGTACAAGTAGATCAATCAAGCAAAATAGAAAGCAAGATAACCAATAAAACAGTACACAAATTAAATGAGACGAGTTTAGGAAGACAAACACAAAGTTTTATCCTGTTTCAACCACTAATCCACTTATGGTCTACGTTCAGTTCTCAAGTAAACACACGAGATTTTCACTATATCTTCAAGCTTCAAATAGGTGCTTGACAACCTTTACAAGATGGAGCACTCAACACACCTTGAGATACATCGCCCTTGTGCTTGAGTCTAAAAAACAAAGGGATACCTCACCTTTTCAATCCTTTGAGGAATACCTCACCCTCACTACAGATTACACAATGATTGAATAGATTGAAACTCTCTCAAAGAGCACATAATACAAATTGAAGCTTATAGGTTTTTGATAATTCATACTTTAGCTCAAAAACAGGGAGAAATATGAAGAGAGTATGTAAACCATGTATTGATGTTCAAACCAGGTTTTTCAGAATGTTTCTCTAACCCCATTAATGCCCAACAACCTTACATTTAAAGCCCATTGAGAAATAGAGCCATTGGGGGTGGTTGAGAAGCATTAAATGCTTCATTATGTCTGTTGCACTCTGTTTCTGGAAACCTTGTTATTCGAATAACACGATGGTTATTCGAATAAAGCTTTAAATGGCATTTAGAGGCAAAGCGTGCTGGAGACCGTTATTCAAATAACACAAGTGTTATTCGAATAAGTCACTTAAAATAGTTTTCTGGAAAAACATGTTATTCGAATAAAACAGGATTTATTCGAATAACCCATTCGAATGAAGAAGTGCTTGAATTTTCTTTAAAGGTTTATTCGAATAAAACAGGGTTTATTCGAATAAATCTTGAACAGTCTACAGACTTGACTTCCCTGACTTTTGTTATTCGAATAAGATAAGTCTTATTCGAATAAACCTAGTTTCATTTGAATTTTCGCTTTCACCTGACTTCTGTTATTCGAATAAAACAATCTTTATTTGAATAAGCCACGTAAAACTTGTTTAATCAGTAGTGAAGCAATGTCAAGGGATTTCAAGTGTTTTTATATGCTTTTTGGCACTTAATAAAAATTCTTTGGGAAACCAAAAATCATTTTTGAAGTTTCTCTTCTCTTCTTGCATTAAAAAAAATTGCTTTTCAAGTTCTTTTTGAAAGATAGGTTATGGAGCATTTGTGTGAATCACATTATATCTTTACATATTGATCTAGGTCCTACCTCTAGTTCTAAAAGTCTTGAACTTGAACTTGCAACATCTTCAAGTTTGTTATCATCAAAACAACATCTTCATGGGTTGATAGCCAATTACATTCTCCCTCTTTTTGATGATGACAAACAATCATTGAGAAAATGGTTAGTTTCACAAATTAAAATTTACAAAAATAAAAGAGAGACTTACACCTCCTCTAATTTGTAAGAGGAGAGGAGAATTAATTATTAGAGTTATACGCAGTTTCCCCTTTCTTTTGGAATCCTTGATCCTTTTCAAGAAAGATTTTTTAACCTGTCTTTTCTCAACACAATCTCCAAAATTGTCAAAAATAACTATAACTTTTTCTCTCCCTTTTGTCATTATTAAAAAGATAGGGCAAGATAAAGTTAAGGTAAACAAGAGATGTTCAAATGAGATCAAGATATATAAATTCAGTTATATATCCAAACTTAGGATTGATTCTCATAATGCTAAGTTGCACATAGTAAACAAGATAAGGAAAATATGAATCCAAAATAAGTAAACATGCTTATTTATTCTTATTAAAATGAAAAAGCCAATTACATTTGATCTATGAATCCAAAAACAAATACTCATAGGCAGAAATAGCAAGGTGAAACACAAACAGGGATCCTAAAACAAGTTAAGAATCCTAGAAATATGGATCTGGAGGAGGGGAACTGGGAACTTGTCTAGACATCAAAGCTCTCAAGGCAGCTTGTTCTCGCTCTATAGCCTCAAGTCAGTCAAAGATAATGTTGTTGGTGTTCTCCATATAGGCCTTGAGGTTGAGCATGGTCGACAGAAGTTGTTCATTAGACACAAGACCAGTAGCAGATACATCAGCTACACGAGCACCATCCTCTGGAATTTCACCAGGTGCAGCAGGGGCATTTTCCTCAAGAGCGTCTTCTTCTTCAGCTCCAGCTTCACCTACTTCATCAGGATATACCCAACCTTCAGCATCAGTGTTGACTATCTTTATCTTTTTCAGAGTGTATTGCCTAAATATGTTGAAATGTGTCAACACAACAGTTTGTTTTGTTTCCAGAACATGAGGGTAGTCCCATAGAAAGGTTGTAATAAGCAACGCATAAGGCAACTCAGCTCATTCTTTCCCTTTAGCCTTCATCATGTGTTTGCTGATGAAATTTGGCCAATTAATCTTGTGGCCCTTCTTCAGGATCCACATCATGCAAATGTCATCCTCCGACAGGTAAGCATAATTCCCACCACGAGGGGCAAGAATATATGCTTAGGCATAATGAAAGAGCCTTTCTTAGCTTTTGAGCAATCCTCCCTTCAACCTAACCTTGCGAATCACTATGCCAGGTTTCACAATCAGATTAATAACTTCGTCTCTGCTGTAGTCCAGAGGCCTGCTTTCTTCTTCAATGAGAGGCCCAGTAGCTCTTATGCCAAACTTGTCCATCCATTTGGCAGGAGTGATTACAATTTATTGATCTCTGACCTCAGAAACAATGTTCTCATTTTCAAGATGGAGATTACAAAAGAACATCTTTACCAGGTCAGGGTAGATTTTGTCCCTGTAGCAGCACATCCTCAATACGCCTTGGTGTTGCAGCTGATCCAAGAAGCCAAAGCCTTCTTCCTTTTCAAACCAGGGAAGATCAATGTATTTTGGTTGAACCATATTCCTCATAATGAAGCTTTTGCAGAAACAGGCTCGATCTTCATCATTGGATGAAAGCCTGCGGAGATCCAGAGGGTTGTTGTTGGGTGCCGTCTTGGTGCAAGGAGGTTTAGAGGAGGAGGCCATGGTGTAGAAGAGATGTGGGTATGGTTTTTGGAGTGAAAGAGAAGAGATGGGAGTGAGAGAGAAGAGAGGGGATTGAGAGAGACGAGTGGGTGAACGCAGAGGAGAAGAGAACCAAGGAATGGCAACAACGTGGAAATGATTTTTGAGATGATGCATATTTATAAGAGCATGTGTTTTATTTGAATAAATCTTGTGTTATTTCAATAAAATTGGGGTTAATGAAACATCTTGGCATTTCTGCCAAGCGTTAGTCGAATAAACTTCGTGTTATTCGAATAAAACTTAAGTGAGTGAAACGTCTTGACAATTCTGTCAAGCCTTATTCAAATAAAACTCATGTTATTCGAATAACACAATTCATGTGACATACGTTCAAATGTGTCTATGAAATTTTATTCGAATAAAGGTTCCTTTATTCGAATAAGACATACGAAATATCAGATTTTGGCAGCAGCAGGAACATGTTATTCGAATAAACTATGCTTTATTCGAATAAAGCTATTAGAAAAATAGTATCAGGTAAGTTTAAAACAGCAAAAAGAAGGAAAAACTCTTATCCAATCCATGAGGTTCCTGCAAAACAAAATTAGGGGAATCTCCGACGCCTAAGTCAGTAAATATTTATGATCAAATTAAAGTAATAATGCAATGAACTAAGAGTGATTATGCAGTAAAGATGACATGTTATTCAGCGGAGTCAAGTTATGTAGACATCTAGCTTATGCGTGATTGATCCAATATGCCAAGTTCATTTCTTATGTAGAAAAATACCTCTTTTGCCAATGGTTTAGTGAAAATGTCAGCTAGTTGCTTAGTGATTTACACAAATTCAAGCAAGCAATCACATTTTTGCACATGATCTCTTATGAAATGATGTCTTATCTCTATGTGCTTTGTTATTGAGTGCAAAATGGGATTTTTATATAAATTGATTGCACTAGTGTTATCACATTTTATAGGGATGTGATTCAGCTCAAGACCATAGTCTAGAAGTTGTTGCTTCATCCAAAGGATTTGAGCATAACAACTTCCAACTGCAACATATTCAGCTTTAGTTATTGATAATGTCACATTATTTTGCTTCTTTCTATGCCAAGAAACTAATGAGCTTCCTAGCAAGTGACATGTCCCACTAGTACTCTTCCTATCTATTTTGCAACCAGCAAAGTCAGAATCAGAATAACCAATTGGCTACATGAAGCACCCTTAGGATACCACATACCCATTTATGAAATGTCTATTAGATATTTCATAATTCGTTTTACGGCGCATACGTGAGATTCTTTAGGATTTGCTTAATATCTAGCACACATGCATACACTAAACATAATATCAGGTCTACTAGTGGTAAGGTATAGGAGAGAGTTAATCATATCTCTATACTTAGTAATTTCTATCGATTTACCTTCTTCATCCTTGTCCAAGTAACAAGAAATGCCCATTGGTGTAGTCATTTGCTTGGCACCTTCCATTCCAAACTTCTTGAGTAGCTCCTTATAATATTTTGATTGACTTATGAAAGTCACATCCCTTGTTTGCTTGATTTGAAGACTAAGGAAGTAGTTGAGCTCACCCATCATGGACATCTCAAAGTCACTTTGCATAATATTAATAAATTCTTTACAAAGAGAGTCATTAGTAGCACCAAATATAATATTATCAATATATATTTGAACAAGTAGAATGTCATGCTTTTTATGTTTGATAAAAAGAGTAGTGTCAACCTTTCTCCTAGAGAAACCATTTTCCAAAAGGAACTTACTCAACCTTTCATACCAAGCTTTAGGAGCTTGTTTCAAGCCATACAAGACCTTTTTAAGTTTAAAAACATGATTGGGCAGTTCAAAGTTTTCAAAACCGAGAGGTTGATCCATATACACTTCCTCTTGTATAAAACCATTTAAAAGGGTACTTTTGACATCCATTTGAAAAAGCTTAAAATCCATGATACAAGCATATGCAAGTAACATTCTAATGACTTCTAATCTAGCTACGGGAGCATAGGTTTCTTCATAATCTATTCCTTCTTCTTGATTATAACCCTTAGCTACGAGCCTAGCTTTGTTTCTTATTATTAAATCTGTTTCATCAAGTTTGTTCCTAAAGACCCATTTGGTGCCAATTATAGGATGATCATTGGGCCTTGGAACTAATTCTCAAACTTAATTTCTCTCAAATTGGTTTAGTTCATCTTGCATGGCCAAGATCCAATGTTCATCATTAATGGCCTCATTTATGTTTTTAAGTTCAACTTGAGAAACAAAAGTCATATAGTTACATGTATTTCTAAGAGAGTTACGACTGATTACTCCTTTTGATACATCACCTATCACTTTGTCAAGAGGATGATATCTTGATGTTCTCTATTCCTTGGGAAGATCCATGATTTGAGAGTCCTCTTGTCTTGGGAAATCATATGGGCTTTCTTCTTACTTCTTGACTTCTTTTTCTTGATTTTTTAGGTGAGTTCTTGCAAGGATTTGTACAACATCATCAACAAGCTCCTTTCTTGGCTCGTTTGGGTTAGTTTCATCAAATGCAACATGTATGGACTCTTCTATGGTTATAGTTCGTTTGTTATAAACTCTAAAGTCCTTACTATGCATAGAATAACCAAAAAATATTCCCTCATCAGATTTTGCATCAAACTTTCCCAAGTTATCCTTTCCATTATTTAAAACAAAGCATTTACATCCAAAAACATGAAAATGTGAGACATTTGGTTTCCTTCCTTTGTATAATTCATAAGGGATTTTCTTTAAAATTGGCCTTATTAGAGCCATATTCATGTTAACCGCATCCACGCAAAAATACTTAGGAGGTTGGCCTCATTGAGCATAGTTCTTGCCATTTCTTCTGAAAATCAATTTTTCCTTTCTACAACACCATTTTGTTGTGGTGTTCTAGGAGCCGAAAAATTATGCTCAATGCCATGTTCATCACAAAAAGTTTCAAATTCATGGTTTTCAAATTCACCACCATGATTACTTCTTATAGATACAATACAAAAATTTTTTTCATTTTGGATAACTTTAGAATGATTGAAACGCATCATTTTTGTGAGACAAAAATAATGTTCATGTAAATCTAGAAAAATCAGCCACAATTACTAAGGCATAGTAATTTCCACCAAAGCTCATTGTTCTAGAGGGACCAAAAAGATCCATGTGCAAAAGTTATAGAGGTCTAGAAGTTGAAACCATATTTTTAGCTTTAAAAGAGACCTTTACTTATTTTTCCTTTTGACATGCATCACAAAGTTTATCTTTTTCAAATTTGAGTTTTAGAAGACTAATTACTAGTTCTTTAAAAACCAATTAGTTTAAGTGATCCATGTGAATGTGAGCAATTCTTCTATGCCATAACCATGAATCATTTTCTTTAGTCATAAAGCATTTAACATCATTTGAGGGAATGTCATCAATGCTAATCATATATATGTTATTGACCCTATGACCAACAAACTTAACATGTTTATCATCCTTACCCTCAATTATGCAACAATTTGAATCAAATATTACTCTATTTCCCTTATCACATAGTTGACTAATGTTAAGCAAGTTATGTTTGAGTCCTTCAACAAGTAAAACATTATCAATGGATGAGGAAAGGATTTTACTAACTTTGCCAACTCCAAGAATCTTTCCTTTGTTGTTGTCACCATATGTCACGTGGCCACTTTTCTTAGGTACAATAAAGGAAAACTTGGAGCCATCACCGGTCATGTGCTTGGAGCATTCACTATCAAGATACCAACTTGAACTTTTAGTCTTCAAACACACCTACAACACACATTTAGATTTTAACCTTTGGTACCCAAATTTTCTTGGGTCCTTGTGAGTTAGTGTTAGGCACGGTACCCTTAGGGACCCAAACCATTTTAGTTCTAACTTTTGTGTTGATTTTCTTCCTCACATTACATGTTGATACACTATGCCCTTTTTTTCCACAATGAAAGCATTTAATAAAGGGACTAGTTGAGGTACTGGAGGAAACAAAGAAATTTTTGAGAAACTTTTGTTAATTATTGGGATTATACCCTAAACTGGCCTTTTGGAAAACACATCTTTGTTTTCTTAGTAATACATTCATGTTGTCTCTACTAAAGGTAAATTTTGCAAGTGTGTTTTTCAAATCCTCAATTTCATTTTCAAATGATTTATATGATAAACAAGATGATGATGTGGGTGCATTATCATGTGAAGAACAAATCATGCATGATGAGTTAGCATCAATAAGTCTAAGAGTCTCATTTTCAACCTTGAGCTCTTCAATCTCCTTAGTTAAAATAGAAATTTTGTTAGTCATTAAGGAGATTGTTTTGTTGGAAGTTAAAACTATTTTAGTGAGCCTCATGGATTCATTCATCATGCAATTCTTGAAATGCATCTTGCAATTCTTGAAATGCATCTTGCAATTCACTATATGAAGGAGATGGTTCAAGATTAGATGATGTTACCTCGGTTTCACTTTCTTCTTCTTCTTCTTCTCCATTTGCCATAAGACAAAGATGGGCTTCCTCATCCTACGAATCATCGGAGGAATCCATATCGTTGTCTTCCTATGCAATGTATGCTTTTTCCCTCCTTTTCTTTCCTTAAAAGGCTTCTTTTCAAATTTCTTCATCTTCTTTTGATAGACCGGACATTCCATCTTCATGTGTCCCAGTTTTCCATATTCATAGCAAGTTGGAGTAGATAAAGTTCTTTCTCCCTTGTGAAATGACTTCTTAGGAGGAAAAAGAGGTCTTCTTTGATTTGCTTTCTTCTTGAGAAATCTTCCAAACTTCTTCACAAGGAGGCTGAAATTTTCTTCATTCATTTCAATATTATCAAGATCATTTTCATCATCTTCATCTTCATATTCAATTGAAGAAGAGGTGGCTTTGAGAGCAATCCCATTTTTCTTCTTATCTTGCTCCTCATTTTGATTTAGTCGATTTAGCTCCAACTCATGCTCTTGAAGCTTTCCAAAGAGGGTGGCTAAGGTCATTGTGGTAAGATTTCTTGACTCCGATATGGCCGTCACTTTGGATTGCCAACTCCTGCTCAAGCATCTCAAAACTTTGTTAATAAGATCTTCATTGGCAAAAGTTTTTCCCAATGAAGCAACATGATTAACTATATGAGTAAATCGTTTTTGCATATCTTGAATGCTTTCCCCTTGATTCATTCTAAATAATTCATATTCATGAATGAGTGTGTTAATTCTAGATCTTTTTACCTCACTTGTACTTTCATAGATTACTTATAATGTATCTCACATTTCTTGAGCGGTCTTACAATTTAACACCCTAAAAAATTCATCATACCCTAAGGAGGTAGTGATGATATTTTTGGCTCTCAAGTTGTATTAGACTTTTTTCTTGTCATCATCGGTTCATTCATTTCTTGGTGTATTTGTTCTAATACCATCAACAAGACGTGTGAGGACAAAAAGACCATTTTCAACAGTATCCCACACATAAATATCAATAGCTTCAATAAAAATTTTCATCCTTTCTTTCTAATATGCATAACCATCCCCATTGAAAAAGGGAGACCTATTTATAGAAGAACCTTCATTAGAAAAACCATTTGAAGCCATCTTTTCTCTTGAAGCAGCTAAGCTCTTTATACAAGAGTCTAGCTCTGATATCACTTGTTACCAAGTGGCTCCAATACTTAAGAGGGAGGTGAATTGAGTTTGTAAAACAAGTTCGTAATTCTTTTACAAAATACTTAATTTTCAATTTTCGTTGAAGCTATTATTTGATAGAAATGAATAAATAGAGAGATTAGAGGGCTTACACGTACAAGTAGATCAATCAAGCAAGATAGAAAGCAAGATAACCAATAAAATAGTACACAAATTAAATGAGAAGAGTTTAGGAAGACAAACACAAAGTTTTATCCTAGTTCAACCACTAATCCACTTGTGGACTATGTCCAGTCCTCAAGTAAACACCCGAGATTTCTACTATATCTTCAAGCTTCAAACAGGTGCTTGACAACCTTTACAAGATGGAGCACTCAACACACCTTAGGATACCTCACCCTTGTGCTTGAGTCTCAAAAACAAATGGATACCTCACCCTTTCAATCCTTTGAGGGATATCTCACCCTCACTACAGATTACACAATGATTGAATAGATTGAAATTCTCTCAAAGAGCAAATAATACAAATTGAAGCTTATAGGTTTTTGATGATTCATACTTTAGCTCAAAAGCAGGGAGAAATATGAAGAGAGTATGTAAACCACGCATTGATGTTCAAACTAGGTTTTTTAGAGTGTTTCTCTAACCCCATTAATGCCCAACAACCTTGCATTTAAAGCCTATTGAGAAATAAAGCTTCATTATATCATTTGCACTTTGTTTCTGGGTTATTCGAATGGTTGAGAAGCATTGAATGCTTCATTATGTAACACAAGTTTATTTAAATAAGCACTCAAAACAGTTTTACGGAAACCTTGTTATTCAAATAACATGATGATTATTCGAATAAAGCCGCGAATAAATCTTGAGCAGGTTCTGACAATCGTTATTACAAATAAACCTAGTTTCGTTTGAATTTTTGCTTTCACTAAATCCTTTATTCGAATAAGCCACGTGTAACGCACCTAAATCTAGCAACCGTAGCACAATCGTCATTACAACTAAATCCAGACGTAATTTCAAAATTTAAGTTATTTCCATTATACATGAATAGAAAATAGGAGCCTCGAATGAAACATAATTAGTACCCGACTATTTTATACACAACCATTGAAATAAAAACATATTCCATACATATGTATATTAGTCATCCTAAATACAAATCACTGTTAACACTAAATGAAATACTTACAGAGTCAAATAAAATACAACGGGAATTAAAACACAAAAGGAAAAAATTAGTAATCCTTGGGAGAGGCACTACTAGCAGACAAAGCTGCAACCCCAGTGTGTACGTGACGCTCGGTGTCCCAGTGAATACGACAGGCATCAATGCCTCCACGAAGATGCAGTCGCACATAACAGAAGAAATCTCGTCCAAACGCCAGATCAAGAATAATGAATCGTCCCAATCCAATCAATAAAGGTGCGACCTCTCATCTTCTTCTTCACGATCTTTTATCAAATATATACATATAACAGAAGTACAAGAATACAAGAAAGAGGTGAGAAATCCTACTTACATTACTAATTATGGCAGTAAAGAAACAGAACGGCGCAGAGCGCTAACATAGCATTACAACACATGTATTCATCAATAGTAACAATGAAATGAAAAGTAAGAGCAGGACAGCAACACATAGCAGTAAGAATCTCAGATAATGAACAATTAAAAATGTTTCAGACAATAGTATAATCATCATATAAGTAAGTGTCTTATGATATGCGGACTCAATATACCGACTCACAATGCCGACGCACAATGTCGACTCACAATGCATGTGCACTTGGTACTAAGATTTTCTATTCCATTTCAAAGATGAACGTTTCGGTAGAACTGCCCCCCTCAATGACAGTCTACGGGACCACGAAGAGAATAGTATTCGTCAGGGCACCCACAAAGCGTTGCAAAGGTTCTTCATGGCCAGAAATCACAAGGGTATATATATAAAATGAATCACCACACCTTGATGCCCCCTACACCCTTCCCACGGGATCACACTATTCAATTCTCGTTCATTTACCATAAAAAGAACAGTGATTTGTTAGGCTCGTAATGCGTGCAATCGGCATACACCGCGCCTTACGCCCCTCTAGAGATCCATCACAGACCTCACCATTCAATTCTCATTAATTCACTGTGTAAAGAATAATGATTTGTCAGGCCCGTAATACGTACAATCGGTATACACCGCGCCTTACGCCCCCTATAGATCTATCATTGACCACATTATTTAGTTCGTAATTATAGGCTTATACAACCTTTTAATAGTCATCGACTGAGTAATTTGTTCAATGCATACTGGTTCAATGCATAATCAAAGGCTTACCCAGCCTTTTAACAGTCATGGACTAAGCAAATTGTTCAATGTGTTAACTTAATTCATAATCATAGGCTCATCCAGCCTTTTAACAGTCATAGACTGAGCAATTTATTCAATACATATAGACTCAATGTATGATCCTAGGCTCATCCAGCCCTTTAACAGTCATCGACTGGGCAAATGTCTAATGCATATTGACTCCATGCACAATCATGTATATTTAACCATAATAACATATATCCCATACATGCCACAATTTGGCCAACTTAAGCATCAATATATCATATCTCATCAAGTACTTGGTCTCTACATAGGAATTCACAATTGCGTCAAACAATTCTCAATATCAATACATATACATGTCCATCATTCCACACATACCACAATTTCCATGTTATGGATCCAAAAATTTCATTTTCAAAATCATTTCTCCATTATTGGTTTGGATATGCAATCTTATCGCATTCAAGTGAAATAAAATCCTTGAATCTAGGGTTTAAGATTTATGTTTGAGTTACAAGAGATAAGGAACCATGTTTTCATCATTTTCAGCTCAAAATCTCATTTCAGGATCCTAGTAATCGATTACATGGCTCTGATAATCGATTACCAGCTTGACAGAACCTTTGTAATCGATTACAGAATGAATGTAATCAATTACGTAGCTTCCCAGAAACATGATTCGTAACTCCAGGGACCTGGTAATCGATTACACAGCTCTGGTAATCGATTACCAACTTGACAGAACTTCCGTAATCGATTACAGACTGAATCTAATCGATTACGTGATTCCCAGAATCACGGTTTTGTAACTCGAAGGGCTTGGTAATCGATTACATGCATTGTGTCATCGATTACCACGCATAAACTTGCAGAAAATGATTTTTAAGTCATCTAAACTCAAACCAAATCAACCCATAACATTTTCAACATCATATTAGCTCAAACATGCATCCAAAATCATATAAAGGAAATCAATAACTCATACAAATCAAACCAAATACACCATTGTGAAAAGAAGAAAGAAAAACACATAATGAAGAGGGAAATCCACCCATGGATCCCTTAATCAACAACAACAATATACAAGACATCTCCTTACTACCAAGATTGGTTGAAGAGGATCATCTCCCCCTTACCTTTCAAAGACAACACAAGGATGCTAGCTCCTTTTTGTTCTTGATTTTCGTTTTCTTCCTTCAAGAAAACACTAATGTGAGTGACTTCCACAATGTCCACTCAAATCATGGAAAGATGAGTTTTTGATCACATAGGTGGCCAAGAAAAACAAAAATGAGAAGAAAATGGAAGAAAGGTGAAGACTTTACCTCAAAAGCTTCAAGCTTTAGCTTCAATGGTGGAAAATGGAAGAAGAAGAAGAACCAAAGGATGACCACCAAAGAGAATGGGCTTGGAATGGTGGAAGGAAACAAGGAATGTGATTTGTTTAGCAAACAATGGAGATGGTCTCCAATGTGTGTGTGTGCACCGTGGAGAAGGAAGAAGAAGAGAGGAAATGTTAGGTGTTTTTGTGTGTTGAAATGTGAGAGTGAAGTGATAAAAGTGAGAATGTGAAAAGGGGATATTTGGCTCCCAAAATGGCCTCTGCCGTAGGAGTGTGGGGAGGGAAGAGAAAGAAATGAAATAGTGGCGAAATTTCTTGGAAGCTCCCCTTTTTACAAGATTGAATTTAATTAGTCTTTCTTTTGAAAATAAAGCTAATGGATGTGACACAAAGTAGATTTTGGATAATGTGATAAAGTTTTTAATACATGTTATTATTTGGTAGACAATTGTTACAGTTGATCGAAGTCAATATTAATTTATCTGACAGATAAAATTTACACAGCGATTATTATTTTATCTGTTAAAATTTCTTGAAAAACGTAAAACCTTACAAACCGTGTTTGGCCTCAAGTTTAGTAAGATCCCCAGTCAAAGTTTTCACAGTTCAAGGTTCTCGGAAAAAATATCTCATTTTCCCGAACTCAAAAACTCGATTTGCATGTAAACGAGAAATAATATTAAAATATTTCACGTCTCCGGAAAAATCCAAAAAAATTCACAAAAATCTTAAATATTATAAAACGACTATTTATCATGAAATTATAAATTTTTGGGATGTTACATAAAACTTGTTTAACCAGTAGTGAAGCAATGCCGAGGGATTTCAAGTGTTTTTATATGATTTTTGGCACTTAATAAAAATTCTTTGGGAAACCAAAAACCATTTTTGAAGCTTCTCTTCTCTTCTTGCATTAAAAAAATTGCTTTTCAAGTTCTTTTTGAAAGATAGATTATGGAGCATTTGTGTGAATCACATTATACCTTTATATATTGATCTAGGTCCTAACTCTAGTTCTAAAAGTCTTGAACTTAAACTTGCAACGTCTTTAAGTTTGTTATCATCAAAATAACATCTTCATGGGTTGATAGCCAATTACATTTGTATGTGTAGAAAACTACCCTGTAGGGAGTCTATATGCATAGTTTGATAATTTTAAGGAGTCAAATTGTTGAGTTTTAAATCACAGGGGTTTTTTCTAAAATTGGTCTATAGGTGAAGGGGGTTCCAAGCATCTTAGCCTTTTAAATAAGAGTTTGGGTCACTTTTTCTTTCTATTCCTTCCCCCTCCTTACCTTTCAAAAAAAATCATCTAAAGTGAGTTTGTTTGTAAAATGAGCAAGTAAGAGTGTATCCATCATTGATTTAATTTAAAGTGCATCGTTATCTTAACTCATTAAATGATTTAATGGTGAATATATCCTTACTTGCTCACTTTATAAACAAACTTACTTTAGAGGATCCTTATCCTTACCTTTCATCCTTACATAAATTAGGTAACTATTTCTAATAATCATATTATGTTTGGATATAGATATATGAATGACAATAGATAACTTATTTAAGGAACAAAAATACGTATACCCATAGATTTATATTATTACAGAGATAGAAGTTGATGGTGAGAAGATTGAAAGTTATCCTTATATCTCTAGCCTATGGTGTGTAGCGGACGATTTCAATGCCATTTTATACAATAATGATAAATATCGTGGTACATATACTAGGACTACATGTAGTGTGTTTAAAGAGTGCATTGACTTATGTTCTCTTAATGATGCGGAATTTCAAGGTCCACCTTATGCTTGGAGGCATAGCAACACAAAAGAAAGGCTTGATAGAGTTCTTGTTAATGATGCATGGCAACTTCTTTTTCTAGATGCAACTATTACCCACCTTCAAATTTAACCATTCCCCTCTCTGGGTTAGATTGGAGAAAGAAGTGTATAGGAATTCTACTCCTAAGCCCTTCAAATTTTTTGTTGCTTGGCTAACTCACCAGTCTTTCAATTCTTTGGTGAAGGACAATTGGGATTCTAGGCATGATTGGAACACTAATGTAATGTATTTTTGTCAAAATTCCAAAGCTTTGAATTGGAATGTTTTTGGGAATATTAAGAAGAAGAAGAGTAGAATCCTTTGTTGAATTCATGGTTAAAAGCTTTGGATTTTGGTTCGAATTCATTTTTTGACATATTGCACTTTGATCTTTGGTAAGAATGTGAGAGTGATGCTCCGGAAGGAAACTCTTTGGGCCTAAAAACTCCGTTGTAAGTGGATTCTTATAGGTGATAAAAGTATAAAATATTTTCATATTTTCACTATAGCTAAACGACGTTGGAATATAATTGTCTTCCTAAAAAATGACAATGGTGATTGACTAATTGGGTTCATGAAAATTATTCTTTGAAGACTATGGCTCGTGGTTTCTTTGTTAATCTTTACCATCAAGAATGCCTCTCCTTTTGTTCTTACATGTTGCTATCCTAAGGTTACTAGAGATTATCTACGGAGCAAGTTTATAGACATTTGAGCTTGGATGAGATTGATAGGTTGCAATTAATGTCTATTTATAGTATTTAATTATAATTTTATATCTTAATTATAATTAATTAATACCTTTTAATATAAATTAAAATAATTCCCCTTTTTATATGAATATGTGATTTTATTGCATAATCTCCATGAATTAGTTATAAATTTGCAAGATTAAATTTGTTCTTGTTTTATCCCGTAATAAATATTGTTATTCTGGTAACTTATCTCTTAATTTATATGGCTTTCCCAATTGCTTTATAATTATAATTAATGAGATTTATTAAGGTTGATATGGATAGTATCTCATTGAATTGGTTTTAATTTGTAGTGAAGTCAATTAACATAAAACGAGAAATGCAATCAAATCTAATTTGAGTAACTTTGTTGTTTGACATCTATGCAGCATTTTGAGAATATCTTGAGCTACAAAGTCTAAAAATGTGATTCTAGTAGTACTGAAAAGTTAAGACACAAAGCTATAACTTTTCCTAATTTTCACATATGGATCACAAAAATAACAAAACAAGACGAACGTATTGATGCTGACGTGCTGGAGCAATTAGGCTAGGTCACATGATCATGAGATTTTGGATATTATTTTTAGTTGGGCTCGGGTCAAAACTATTGTGGACCGATTTTAGGGTTTCATCTACAGAAATAGAGAGGCAATTGTTCTGTATTTAAGTGATATTAAGCCACACTGAAAATCAGAGAGATCTCGAGGGAATATAGGTTGTCTTAAGAAATTAATAGAAAACAAAGGTCTAAAGGAGAAGAAGATGCACTCCAAGGATTGAAGGCATTAAAGATCAAGGATCAAGAGATGAAGATTCAAGAAGATCAACCACTCACATCTATTCCATCTTTTCATTTCTTGAATTTCTTACTATGTTCTTATTGTTTGTATTCATGGTTTCCTCAACCAGTTTGATTAATTTCTTTCTTAGTTGAAGGAGATGTTAAAGTCCTAGACTTGACTATGTGTGTTTGATGTAGATGTTATTTCCCTTTTGGTAATTGAGATTGTTTGTTTTCTTCATTTCATAATGTTTATGACTCATGTTATGATTTGTTTAGGGTACACACTAGATAAGATCTTGCATGTTTTTACTGCTAGTTTATGAATTTGCTAACTGGTAGACCTTGTTTTTCCTAAACTTGGTTGTAAATCAAGGATA
Organism: Ormosia emarginata; assembly: GCA_029884605.1. Classification (NCBI taxonomy): domain Eukaryota; kingdom Viridiplantae; phylum Streptophyta; class Magnoliopsida; order Fabales; family Fabaceae; genus Ormosia; species Ormosia emarginata. The sequence continues at coordinate 8,759,831 of JAQQTP010000083.1, read as the reverse complement.
ATCTAGGAGGTGATCCTTATTATTGGTAAGGAACACAACATAAGTTGATCGTTCAATCTCCTAGTAGATGTTGTTTAAAATAATCTAATATCTTTCTTCTATTAATGTTGCCATAAGTTGAGTCCGATAACGATATAGGTGTTTATGGTTAGGGATTAGGTTGTGACTAAAATTCTTGTCTAATGATGAACTAAGGAAGGATAGGGGTTGACAGGTTAGAACCTTGGTTATCTACGATTATTAGTCTTAATTAATATTTAAAAAATAATATTGAAATCAATCATTCAGAAGTAATATATTTTATCAAGTTGAAGGTCTAGTAGTAGAGATTGATCCTTTAATCAGTCCTTATCTTTGTTATCTTCAACCCCATTTAATTTCTATTTGTGATTTTAGTTTGTTTAATGCTCTTGTTATTTACTTTTAGTTGTTATTCAAAACCCGATTTTACTTGACTTGATAATTCTTAAAAGATTAGACTCCATCCTTTGTGGTAATGACCCTTACTCACCACTAAGCTATATATACACCATGACATATCTATACTACAATTAATTGACATACTACAATTAATTGACAAGGTTAAATTTAGTGGAACAATCGACATCCATCAAAAATCAAAGGAGCTTTGTTTAGTATGGGAGGTTTAAAGGTCCTATGTGTTGATAGTTCACATGCGTTATTTTTTCAAAGCTAATGGGCTATTGTGGAACCTTTTGTTTGTGATTTGATTCTCTTAATTTTTGAAAAGCTAGTGAAGGTCAAAATTATTAATTAAACTTTTATTTCCCTTATTCCACCCAGAATATATATAAAGCACTTTCGGCCTGTATATAGGAAAGTTGCATGTATGACTTCTATACAATGTTATGACCAAGGTGGTTTTGAACAAATTGAAATAAGTTCTGCATTTTATTATTTCTCCTCATCAGTGCAATTTTGTTTCATAGTTCCAACATTATCATTACTCAAGAGGCGATTCATAAAATAAGGCATCAGAAAGGAAATAAAGGTTTTATGGCTATCAAAATTGATCTTTAGAAGGCTTATGACCAAATGAACTAGCATTTTATTATTGATTCTTTAAGAGAGTTAGGTATTTAGAATGATTTTGTTAATCGGGTATGGCACTACATATCCTTTGTTCTATGAATATAATTTGGAATGGTGAATGTACTAGCAAGTTTTTTTTTCCTTCCATAGGCATTAGACAGGGTAACTCTCTCTTCCCTTATCTGTTTGTTCCCACCTCAATAGTGCTACGATTGATTAGAACCATTGGAAGCCTACTATGTTATCCAGAGATGCCCCTTGCTCTTTCTCATCTCTACTTTATGGATGATCCCTTCCTTTTTGCGGAGGCCTCTTTGGACTAAGTTGAGGTTATTCAGTTATGTTTAAATGTTTTTTGTGCTAGCTCTAAGAAATATGGTGAGTAATGAAAAGACTAAAATTTACTTTTCTAAGAAGGTCAATCACAATAGATCTCAAGAAATCTCTAACACATTTGGTTGTAGTTTGACGAATGATTTTTGTAAATACTTTGGTACTCGTCTCTTACATAAAAATGTTTCTAGAGGAACTTTTAACTATTAATGAGAAAGTCTTACAAAGGTTTCTAATTGGAAAGATAATTCTCTCTTTATGGCTGATAAGCTCACTCTTTACAAAATGGTGATCTCATCCATCCCACTTAATCTATGCAGATGACTCTCCTTCCTAGCATTATTTGTGAGGATGTGGACAAAAGGTGTAAGAACTTTCTTTAGGATGAAACAACAAATAATAAGAAAGTGCACCTTGTGGGTTGAAAACAAGTTTGTTCTCCTAAACATTCTGGTGGTTCGAGGTTGAGGCACACCATGATACCAAGACTATGAATATGGTCTTCATGGCCAAGGTTGGGTAGGGGCTAGTGCACCAAAAGGACGATGAGCTATAGGCTAAGGTCCTTCATAGTAAATATATGACATGTTGCCTTTACTTCAAAAATGTCAAGACACGTCTAATCTTTGGATGGGTGTTTGTTAGGGTAGGGAGCAAGTGGAGAACACTATGATCTAGCGGTTGGGTGAAGGCATGACCACCATATTTTGGAGTGATCGTTGGGTTCCTAAGGCTAGTTTTCTAAAAAATACTTCTTGGTTCCTTCAATGGATGAATACCTTAATCTAAAGGTGTCATTTTTTTTATTTCTCCTTCAGGTACTAAGATTGGGAACTTCTCCAAACTCTCCTCCCCTAGATTATATAGGTAGAAATTAATGGGATTAAACCACCTTCACCTTTTGGAAGGAATGATGTTGTGGATTGGTACCCAAGTTATGATAGTTCTTTTACTGTTAGTTCTGCATATCATTGCATTAATGGTATTGCCTCTCTTCCTATCGAACTGCTTTTTAGACTTATATGGAGATAGAAGGACATCAAAATGATTAAAACCTTTCTATGGCTAGCTGTTAAGAATAGCCTTCTCATTAATAAGAACATCTTCAAACGCAACCTTACTTTTGACCCTTTTTGCAAGCAGTGCAACAACTTAATTCTTGAAAGCATCTTACATGCTCTTATGGGATATTTGGCTTTGGGTAATTTTTGGTGTAAACTGCTGAATTTGTTTGAAAGGGCTCATTTTTTCTACATAAACTTGCATGGTTGGTTATTTCAAAACCTCAACTGCAAGAACATATATGAAAGGAATGCTTGAAACTTTGTGTTTGTTGTTGCCATGCACTTCGTGTTTTAGAATTGTCAGCTAACTCTACAGACCTGGTTTTCTAGTTCTAGTCTAGAGTTCATAATTAATTAATAATTAACAAAGATATTCACGTTTTACAATATTCGAGATTCAATAGCTTTGTACTATATAGCTTGGTTGTTTCCAACTGATGGCTGGGTGATTGCAAATAGTGATAGATTGATTTTTGGCTCTCTAGTGGTGACTTTGTGTTGGTTTAATTAGAGATGCAACTAGGTTGGTGCTTCAAGGGTTTTTGTCGAATTTGGGAAGTACGTTGATCACCATTGTTGAGCTATGGTGAATGTTTCATGCGTTAGAGTTTTCTTGGCAGCTTGGTTGCCATTATGTTCATATGGAGTTGGACTTTACCTGTGCTTTGTCCTTGATTAGGTCTTGCATAGATAATAAGCACCATGTTTTCTCCATTGTGAAAAGTGTTCGTGAATTGCTTAGGAGGGGTTGTACTATTGAGTTGTTGTCATATTTATAGAGATGCAAGTATAGCAACATTTTTCTTTGCATGATGGGGTCATTCCCAGGACTTTTGGGACGTGTTTCTTCACTAATCCTCCTCCTTGTGTTAATCAAGTTTTGAGGGATGACTTAGCAGGAGTCTTCATTCCTTGAATGGTTGCTTAGTTTCCCCCCGCCCCTTTTGTGTGCTTTCTTTGGGCAGTATTCTATCCTGTAATCTACCAAAAAAAAAAAAGGAAAAACACATATACCTATTTATCTATATTATTATATAAAGGATTTTTTTCCCTCAAATTCTTAATTTTCTCAAAATTATCATTATTAATTATTCATTTAAAAATTTAAAGATAAAATTTAAACTATACTTATTAGGTTTAACTTTTTTTAATGAAGTACTAATATATGATTAGATTTTTGTATTTTGGTTTCTCTAAGAATTTCTACACTTTGAGTGTAAGACTAATTCCTTTGAATACAGAGCGATATTGTTAGGGCTATCAAATGGCCCACGCTAATATGGATCTCCTTGAAATGAGCTACAAAAATAGCTACCCAACTCACCTTTTATCAATTAGGCTTAAATGGGTAGCACCTGAAACTTTATTATTGCACATTTCCCTTTCTTTTTGAGAAAAAAGTATAAAGTTACCCTAAACTTTAGGCTATTTACAAATAATCACCCTCAATTTTAAATTTGTCACAATTGACCCTTAAACTTTTACTAATGTTTCAATAGGTCATTTTGTTAAAAGGGTGTTAACTCCTTATGACAAACTAATAATGGTCGTCCATCATCATTGAATCTCATCTCTTTGTTAATTTATTTTATAAAAACTTATTTTGTCGATGTTGGCGTTTGGGTTATTGTCGTTGTTGTTACCAAACTTCCTTCGCTCTAATGAAATGTGGTAATGGTTCATTTAAAAATTTATATAATTAGATAAAATGAGTTTTTATACAATAAATTAATGAATGGATGAGATTTAATGAAAATGAACGACTAGGATTAGTTTGTCGTTTAGGGAGTTAACAACTTGAAGGACCTATTGAAACATTTGTAAAAGTTTAGGAATCAATTAGGACAAATTTAAAGTTAAAGATGACTATTTGTAACTGGCCTAAAGTTTAGGGCGTCTTTGTGTATTTTTCTTAAAAATAGATGTGTAATTAGTATTTTTTTTTAATTCAAAAAGTGTTGCTGGGTCACAAGTCTTCTATCTAATCCTAGCTTGGGGTGTCAAAATGAATCGATTAGACTCGAATAGATTGATAAAATAGATGGATTAATCTAAAAAAATTAATTAAAAATATTAGTTTTGACTCGACTGAGCTAGTCCAGTTTTGGCTTAGCTTGACACAAGCCAACCTGCAATAGACCAGACTGATCCGCAAACTCAATGTTTAATTTTTAATTAGAATATTATTATATAATTTATATTATATATAAATATTTTATTCTTATTTTTTAATATAAATTAATATTTTTATTATAAAAATAATTTTATTTAATATTTGACAAGATTTAAACTATGCATAAGATCGGACTAGGCCAATAATTAATCAACTTACATCCCTAGCTCAGTCACCCAATCCAAATTGTATTTGGTGTGATGCGGAGCAATCTGTCTCGACAGTTGACGCCTCTCCTAGCTCATCTGCTTCAGAAATTGTGCCTAAGAGACAACAAACAAGCGCCCAATTACAAATCCTTTTTCGATTTTGAAGCTAAGATCCCCTTTGTTATTTAGTTATCAAGTATATATGTTCTTTTTTTCTTCTTTTTTAGGCTTCTAAATATGCAAATTTGATTTGTAACCAAAAGCAAATTTTGGAATTAGTAAATCCTTTGTGCTGAATTTGGTTGGTTTGAAAGTTATAGGACCAGTTCAAGTATTCAAGTAATTCAATTTACCACTATACTAATGCGTTTGAATTTTCATTGAATATTTAAAAGTTGAAACACGCCGTCAAGGTAGAGTTACCAAACTAGTCCAACAGATTTTTTTTTATTCCTTCCTTATTATTTTTTTTATAGGTATTCTTTTTTTATTATTATTATTGACCATGATGCAAAGATTGAAATGATCAAACTAGTCTTCTACATCATTTGTAGGAGCAGTTGGATTTTATCTTCATCCCATCATCTGTGACATAATCAATTCTCTTTGTTGTATTATTCTGAATCATTCTTTGTGTGTATTATTTAATGAATTGGGGGATAGATGGATATAGAAAAATAAATTGTGAGAATAGTTTGGAATATTATACACCTTGATTTGTATGCCGAGAAGAAATTGGTTCTCAAATGTGTGTGTTTTTTCCCCTCTAAGGAGTTCTCGAATAGATTTTTGAACGTTGAACACTAATAGAGATAGCTTGTAATAAGTTAGTTATGATAATTAGTTAGAGTTAGTTAGAGTTGTTGACTTCTATTAGAGAGTTGTTGAATTTGTAACTTAGCTTGCGTTGATATAAGTATCAGTAACTGCTGTACAGAACAATCACTCTTTGTTTTCATTTTCTCTCAATAACAAAATATCACTTTATTGTTCTCTCTCAGTCTTCCTCTTCACTTCTAATATCAATAGTTTCTTTACTTTCTCTGATTTCTCTACGAATCTCATCATGGTATCAAGAGCTTGATTTCTTGGGACCATGGCAGATCCTTCTTCTCCTCGTGCTCAGGCTGCTACTGCTTCACCTCTCAGTTCTACTGCATCGTCTTCTCTTATCACGTTTACCCATTCTATATTTGTCAAACTAGATGAAAAGAACTTCCTAATATGGAAATAGCAAATTGCTGCAACAATTCGAGGTCATCGTCTTCAAGAATTCCTTACTGGATCTTCGATCCCACCTCAATATCTTACTTCTGATGATGAAGCCAATGGAATTGTGAATCTTACATATCTTTCCTGGGAACAACAAGATTAACTCCTCTTGTCATGGTTACTCTCGTATATGAATGAAAGCATGTTAACAAGAATGGTAGGGTGTGATTTCTCATGGAAACTCTGGAAGCAAATTCAGGTATTTTTTGCATCACAAACTCGTGCCAAGATCAAACAATATCAGTTAGAATTGAGGAATACAAAGAAAGATTCTAAAACTATTATTGAGTATCTTCTCCGTATTAAAGCTTTGATTGATGCACTTACTTCTATTGGTAGTCAAATTAGCATGGAAGAGCACATTGAAATAATTCTTGATGGACTTCCAGATGATTATGATGTTTTTGTAACATCTATCAATTCTCGTTTAGATCCTTACACTATAGGTGAAATAGAATCTCTGTTACTGGCACAAGAAGCTCGATTGAAAGGACAACATCTAAATCTATTCTTGGTGATAATTTGACTGCAAATGTGCTTCAATTTGATACTTCTAAGTCCAATTTCAATCTTCAACTTGTTGCTAATACTGTTGGTCATTCACATAATTCAAGATCTGTTGATCCACAACACATTACATACGACCAGAATCATGGTGGTGGTTATGGTGCTTATGATCTTAATCAATCTACTTTTCGAAATAATGGTCACACTCAGTCTGGTTATCAAAATACAAGTGGATATCGTGGTAATTTTGATTCAAATCAAAATGTATTTCGTGGTTTTCACACCTATCCTCATGGAGGAAGAGGTTCCTATGGCTGTGGTAGAGGAAGATTTGGTAGGTTTAGAGGCAGATTCTCTTCCCTTGTCTGTCAGCTATATGATCGCTCTGGTCACTCAGCAGCTACCTGTTACTATAGATATGATACCTCACCATAGATTTCTTCTCACAATGTATCTTCATCTCAGCAATTACCATCTTTCTCACCTTCGATATATCCTTCATTTTACTCCTCTCATCATTATCCTTCATCTTCACAATTTCGATCACCTTCACCTTCTCCTGGTTTTACCCCTTTCTCTTATACATCACCACCTCCTGGTTTTTCACAGTCACAATCTCATCCTAATTCTCAACCTTCTTTTTTACCTATTCCATCTCAGTCCTTAACATCAAATTCCCAATACTTCTATTTTCGATATCCTGCTCCTCCTCTGAGTGCACATGTTTCCACCATGTCTGCTACTCCTGAAATGTTAGCTAATCAGTCTTGGTTTCCTGATTCAGGAGCTACTGCACATGTAACTCCTGCTGATCACAACTTGATGTATAAAGTTCCTTTTGAAGGACAAGACAAACTCCACACTGGTGATGGTATAGGTTTGCACATTAACAGTATTGGTTGTTCAAAAGTTCAGTCTCCATATAATTCTTCTGTTTCACGCAAATTAAATGATCTTTTGCATGTGCCCAAGATTACTAAAAACCTGGTCAGTGTTAGCAAATTTGCTAAGGATAATTCAGTTTTCTTTGAGTTTCACCCTTTCCATTGTTTTGTTAAATCACAGGCAACCAATGAAGTGCTTCTAAAAGGCACGCTAGAGCCTGATGGATTGTACTACTTCAATTCATTTCAGCTTCAACGTCTTCCTTCTTCTTCCAATAGTTCAGCAGCTGCTAGCAAAAATAGTTCTTTTCCTATTTTGCCTTCTGGTTTTATTGCAAAACCTTTGCAATCATTTCAGGTTTCTACCAATACCTTTATTTCAGCAAATAAAAGTGTATCTCCTTTTTCTTTGTGGCATTGTAGACTTGGCCACCCTGCTGCTGCAGTAGTCAAACAAGTACTGTCATCTTGTAATATGTCATTTCCATCAAAGTTTGAATATGAATTTTTTTCTGCATGTTGTCTTAGTAAAGCTCATAGATTACATTCCCCTGCATCTTCCACTTCATATGATGCCCCCTTAGATCTTATATTTACTGATTTGTGGGGACCAACCCCTATTTTATCTTCTGGTGGTTATTCCTACTATATTAGCTTTGTGGATGCATGCACAAGGTATTCTTGGATTTATCTGTTAAAACGAAAATCAGATATTGTGTCTGTTTTTGTTGAATTCAAAAAGATGGTTGAACTTCAATTGGGTAAACTGATCAAGTGTGTACAATCTGATTGGGGGGGTGAATTTCGTCCACTCACAAATTTCCTTAAGTCTCATGGTATTATTCATATGCTCATTTGTCCTCATACACATCACCAAAATGGTGTTGTTGAAAGGAAACATTGTCACATAACTGAACTTGGTTTAACTCTCTTTGCTCAAGCTTCCATGCCTCTAAAGTTTTGGGATGAGGCTTTTGTTACTGCAATTTATCTCATTAACCGATTACTTTCCTCTTCCATCTCAAACACTGTTCCATACACTAACTTGTTCTCTTCTTTACCTGACTATAATTTCCTCAAAGTCTTTGGTTGCTCATGTTTTCCTCTAATTAGACCATATAACCAAAATAAGCTTCAGTTCAGGTCAATTGAATGTACCTTCTTGGGTTACAGTCCAAATCACAAAGGATATAAGTGTCTTGATCCTTCTGGCAGAATATACATATCTAAAGATGTCATTTTTAATGAGTCAAAATTCCCTTTATCTACTTCATCACCTGTTTGTTCTTCTCTTTTACCAGTATCCTACACTTCGGCCGCTCCACCTATTGCATTTCTTCCATCTAGTTCCAAAGGTATCAATCAAGTGCAATCTTCAGTTTCTCATGATTCTGTTGTTCATTCTCTGGTTCCTAATAATCTTATTGACAATCACACAGTTACTGGTGTTCTCAATAATGTTATTGATACTCATTTTTCTTCTCTTACTGCTACTACTCCCAATATTAGTAGTGCTCCTACTGTTGTCCAATCTATTTCTCCCATCAATAATGCTTCAAATCACATTGTTACTGGTACATATAGTCACACTGTCACTGATATTCATACTCCCAATGTTGTTGATCTTGCCCCTTCTTCTATTACTCTTACCACCAGTAGTGCTCCTACTCAGACTTCAAATTTAGTTCCATTTATTGTTTCATCAACTCATCTTATGCAAACCAGATCCAAGTCTGGGATTTTCAAGCCTCGAGCTTTGCTATCCACTGTTGTTAACACTTGTCCTGAAGAACCTTCTTCTGTGGTTGAAGCCTTATCTAATCCCCTTTGGAGAAAAGTAATGCAAGATGAATATGATGCCTTGATAAAGAATAAAACTTGGTCTCTTGTTTCTCTACCTCCCAACAGAACTGCAATTGGTTGTAAGTGGGTCTTCAAAGTTAAGCAAAACCCCGATGGTTCAGTACATAAGTATAAAGCAAGATCGGTAGCTAAAGGTTTTCATCAACAGCATGACTTTGATTTTCAGGAAACCTTTTCTCTAGTCATTAAACCTGTTACTGTACGGATTTTACTCACCTTGGCTCTCACGAATGGATAGTCCATAAGATAGCTAGATGTTAATAATGCCTTTCTTAATGGCATTCTTCAGGAAGAAGTTTATATGGCCCAACCACAAGGTTTTGTTTTCACTGAAACATCTCTGGTCTGCAAGCTGCATAAGGCCTTATATGGCCTCAAGCAAGCTCCTAGAGCTTGGTTTGAGAAGCTTACACTTACCTTACACAAATTTGGTTTTGTTAACAGCAAATGTGATCCCTCTCTTTTCATTCACTCAAATTCCCTTGCCACTACATATATTCTAGTTTATATAGATGATATTATTATAACTGGTAGTTCTCTTACTATAATTCAGTCCTTGATCTCTAGTCTTGACAAAGAATTTGCTCCCAAAGATCTTGGTAAGCTGAGTTACTTTTTGGGAATTGAAGTTACTGAACTTCAGAATGGGAGTCTCCATCTCACTCAGTCGAAGTATATTAAAGATTTGTTGGCTAAGGTCCATATGCTGCAATCAAAAGGCATCAGCACTCCTATGATTTCTGGTTTTAGGCTCACAAAAATGGTCATTCTCTGATGGAAGACCCTCAGTTGTATCGATCCACAGTTGGAGCTCTCCAATATGTTACCATTACAAGACCTGAGTTATCTTATGCAGTAAACAAAGTCTGCCAATTCATGCAAAATCCTTATGATGATCATTGGAAGGCAGCCAAAAGGATTTTAAGATATCTCAAGGGAACAATCAACTTTGGTTTAACTCTCTAGCCTACTCCTCAGTCTCCCTTGTCTTTGTCTGCATTTTGTGATGCTGATTGGGCCACTGATTTGGATGATCACCGGTCCACTTCAGGGTCTTGCATTTTTCTTGGTTCAAATATTATTTCTGGGTGGTCTAAGAAGCAATAAGTGGTGGCTCAGTCCAGCACTGAAGCTGAGTTTCGAAGCTTAGCCAGCACAACTGCTGAGGTTTTGTGGATTCAGACCTTGTTAAAGGAGTTACATGTACCTTTCTCCACTCCAGCCATATTTTGTGATAACTTAGGCCTTGTAATGTTGACACATAATCTAGTTTTGCATACTAGGACCAAACATATGGAGCTTGATCTATTTTTTGTTCGTGAAAAGGTTGTCCAAGGCTTACTCTCTATCACTCATATACCTTCCATAGATCAGACAACTGATGCCCTCACCAAACCTCTTTCCTTTGCACGGTTCCGTTTGTTAAGACACAAACTCAGGGTTTGTGATCCTCATGATTTCTCTCATCCACCCTGAGTTTGAGGGGGGAATAATAGAGATTGCTTGTAATAAGTTAGTTATGATAATTAGTTACAATTAGTTAGAGTTGTTGAGTTTTGTTAGAGAGTTGTTGAATTTGTAACTTAGCTTGCATTGATATAAGTATCAGTAACTGCTGTACAGAACAATCACTCTCTGTTTTCATTTTCTCTCAATAACAGAATATCACTTTATTGTTCTCTCAATCTTTCTCTTCACTTCTGATATGAATAGTTTCTTTACTTTCTCTGATTTCTCTACAAATCTCATCAAACACAATACTTCCATAATTAGTGTTTATATTTATTTTTAAAAAATTCTTATATGTTCTCAGATTAAGAATTTTTTTATTATATTATTAAATATATATTACATCAACTTTGTGAAATATCATTTTATCTCACACTTTAATTATATAAAGAAAAATATTTTTTACTCTAAAAACACTTAAGAATTAATCATTATTTCTTGTATATTGACTCATAAATGCTATTATCAAATTATACTTTTAATATATTCAATAAGATAACATTTTTTTATGAGCAGCAATATATTTCACGAAGAGCTTTTTGCGAATTCAGCTATCACTATTTTTCACGAAGAGCGTTTTCAAAAAAAAAAATCACGAAGAGTTTTTACTAATTCAGCAATGAATGATGTGGCGTTATATTTTAACCAATGAAATTATTACCCTTTTTATATAACATCAGCATTCAAGTTTCACACAATTTTAAATTACACCTTTGTAGTTGATTTCTTTAACAATTTTAAATTACACCTTTGTAGTTGATTTCTTTAAAATGCTTTTGTGTTATTTAGCATTTTTGTTTTCTTTATTCTTCATTAATATATTGATTCGTTAGTTTTTGTTCTTTGGCATTTTCCAGCAATCTTATGATATTGGAAAGTTATAATTCCATCTTACGTCACCTGTCGTTACAGAAAACTTAGCTTCAACAACCTAATGTTCATTTATGATTGAATTTTATAGGATGATAAGATGAGATTAAATACGTTAACAAGCATTATAAAACATAAAGATTAAAGAACATTTTAATAACAAATAAAGTAATCGATCAAATTTTTAAGTTAAAGGCAAATGTTATTAGCCTTGGCATTGTTTATGCAAATGTTCCATATTCGACGATTAGAATGTAAAACTAGCCAGCTGGTTCATATAAGCTGAAGAAAAAGTGCTTTTTAAATTAAAATACATGTCTTAAAATTTGTTTATTTATCTGTGTTAAAGGTTCTTCAAATAAACCAAATAATAAAACAAAATTTTACACCAATGAAAGAAAAGATAAAAGAGAGAGATCGTGATTACAAACTACAAAGTAGATAATGAGATAGTAAGAAACCAAAAACAAAAAAGTTAGAAGTTCAATATCGTCATGAATTTACTTACATCAAACTGCAAAGGCCAGCTTTACAAAGCAAATTTCCAAATAAACTGGGTCTTGACTCTTGACTTGAGGCACGCATTTATGTCTACCCAATCTAGTATATACATTCTAAGCTTGCAAAACCATGATCGAGCTATTTTGCACCCCATATATGGGATTGTGACAATATCATGTGGCCAAGGGAACCAACAAAAATGACTTTGTCTTGCACATACCACCGGTTGCATCCTCATGCTTTTTGGACCCTGCAATGCCAAAAATCAAGGATTACTCCAACTGAGCCCAAGTACCTAGCCAGAAGAAATTGCACGTGAGGCAGTTCTGGGAGAAACCAGAACTGGTTCATTGCTAGCAGCTTTCATGGCTGCAACTTCTTCTAAGCGCTTCCATGTGGCCTCCCGCTTCGACTTAATAGCCTTCTCTTGTGCTTCATCTTCCTGAAGTTTGCGCAGGCACTCCTCGTAGAGTTCAGGATCAGAATCAGAGAAGATCTTGCGTACATTTGTTGTCAAACTCTGGACTGCCTGGTTCCAGTGGTTTCGTGCATTTTTCTCCAGAGCAGGTAAGACAATGGGAAGTATAATTTTGCGGTTCTGCTTGATTAGGCTCTCAATGTGATCATTATTCCACAAGAATAACGCCCTCTCTGCTACCTGCAAATGAACAAGGAATCATATGAGAGAGATAGAGACTAAAGAGCTAAGAACCAAGGTGACAGTAAAAGTATCCACTATCCAGAGTAACGCTCTCGTCACAACATTATCAATGGGTATCAGAATTATAAAAGCCAACCGTGAATGAAGAATGCCAACTCTATAAAAATAAATTGGGAACATTAGGAAATAAATCTTTGCTGGATGTTTCGGGAAGAGTGTTTACATTTTCAGTAAGATCACTTCCAATTTGACCATGTCTGAAAGACTGCTCTAATCATTATTAATAAGGAAAAATTCATAGACTTTACAATTTCAGTAATTAACCTCTCAACTTAGGAAAATGCATTAATAGCAGCTTCTATTCATTTTCAGTTAGTCCATTTACCTTCATTACCACCCTCAACCTCAAATTTTTTAAACCACAATTTAGTGATTCATTCCTGAGCACAGAAATTTGTGTTAGAAACCAAAATTTTCAGAACTGGCCATTCAGCAAGAACACAACATAGCTATGGAGACAATAATTAGAATTTAAGTGCAGTTTGATTACAAAAACTGAAAATTCAAGGATCCCTTTGCCAAAGCCCTAAAACTGGGGAGGTTTAGTGCATTTTATCCAATTAATAAAGCAAACACAAATGGCTTTTAATCAGCCATCTTTTGTCCCAACAAGTTCTTCAAAATATTTTAAAACATTCTAAACTGAGGTCAGAAGGAGGAGTATAGGACCAAAAGAAAGGGTCACAATTAGTACATATTTTTAACAATAATAGAAGTTAGAATTGCTAGTCAAGTAGTCATTGCCCAGCATGATTTATCCCATAGTGACAACCTCCTCACACTCTCCTATGACGACATGTAGAGGGGTTAAAGATAGTAATTTCTTTGTATAAATTCCCCTATTGTTTTTCCTTTATATAATTCTGTATTTAGACATACACATGATGCATAAACAATAGGTAGTATATTATTTTATTGATGGAACAAGTAGCAACTTTCCTTGCAATTTGGGAATCTCAAATGACAGTCTGCACTACTAGTCATAATGAGAAGTTAAGAACAGATACAAGAAGTTCATGTGTTGAAAGAGAAAGCTGAGGAAATGAAAACTTTTGAAGGATCACAATAGAATAAGACAGCACAGAAAGCATGAGTAATTAGCAATAAAAAGTTCGCCCGACAGGATACGCACTGAGCACAGAGGTTGTATTTTCAATAAATGTCTTGGAGAATGATTTTAATTTGAAATAACAGTTTCTATAGTATATTTTGACTCCACAAACTAAGTATGATTACGCAGAGCAAAATAGGAGTATGATTGCGTTCAAAACCTCACTCAGAAAACTCACAACTAGATCCCCAGTCCTTCAAAATTTAATAAAACACCAGAGACTTTGCTGTATATACACCAACAAAAATGAAATCCCCTTTCATAAGCATAATTTCACTACCACCTTACACCATGTTGCTACTACAACCACTTAACATTAATGTAATCAAAGCATACACAGCACATTCCAGAAATGATAGCTACACTGTTAGAACCGAATCTGTTAGGTTCTGTTAGGGAGTATTGTTGAGAATGATTTCAGGAAGCACTCTAAATATAATAAACCTTTACAGGTTTATTATAGAAAAAAAAAAAGAAACAAATAATTGTTAACTGAAAAAGGGATACGGAATATTGTGTAACTGTGTGGGTAGTTAGTTAGGATTCTGTTATTGAGTGATCAGGAGCTTAGGCAGAATGTATGCTTTTAAATAGACCTCTTCTGTTATTGAGAGGACAGCTTTTGAATATTTTCGAGTGACTGGAAATTCCAGTGGGAAAAAGGAGAGTGCTCCTTTTCGGGGTAAAGTTGTTTACCTTGGTTTCTTTGTATTCTTGATCCATTCATCAATAAAGAGGAATTCTTCAGTAATTGTTCTTTTGTCAGAAAGAGTTTTTCTTTGTTAGGAGTTCAAGTTTCTAATATCAGAATTCAGTTTCCTAACATACACGTATCTGTTTAAATACTTAAATAAAGGGCAGCCTAGCGCATGAGCCTCCCACCGTTGTGAGGTCTAGGAAGGGTCTAACCCCCGTGACCGGCAGCAAAGAGAATGTTTCCTGCGACTAGAACTCATGAGGCAGCAACCTTATCACAGTGCCAAGGGTCACCCTTTATATTTAAATATTTAAATACTCAACAAAAATTAAAAGCATCGCACACTTCCACGAAAAGTGCTACCACTGCTAAACTCCACTACAATTCACAACACCTCCTAATCAGTTGCTCTTTCAGGTAATGCAACATTTCCAATATCCAAGGTCCCTATAACCAGACCATAATAGAATTCCAGTTAACACCACAGTTTCTGCCATAAAAAATAGGCGATTGATGCTGTCAAGGCACCACTTCACTCACATCCCACAAAAATAATAGCTAATAACACAACTTACCAGAAGCCTACTTTGCACGGGTACGGGTATGGTACCGGTACCCGGTACAGGGTACGAAATTTTTTTAAAAACTAGGGTATGGGTACGTCATATATATATATATATATATATATATATATATATATATATATATATAATATATAATATAAAATCTCACACAATAAAATATGACAACATAGCATAAAAATTAAAACACAAATTTTAACATAAAACATAAAATAAATTAAATTGTTCAAACAAAACAACATCTACAATAAGAAATTACAATAATTAAGTAGAAGAAGTAGTCTTGTCCCCCTCCATCTCCCTATACCTGCTTTCAACAAGTGTTTTAGAAACAACCATCAGCCACTGCCACATACACCCCCCTTCACTCTTCATCTCTCCACATGGATCGCCCAATTTAGTTTCCTTTCAAAAATTTTCAATTCTAGTTCTAGAAGCAAAAAAGAACACGCACCGTTAGAAGTATCTATCTGGAATGTCCTAAGTTACCATTAGGTCCATTGCGAATTTACCACGGTCCCGAACTATATGCACCACAACAACAGTGGCACCCACGAAAAGTCCACACTATTCCAGTTCAACATTTCTATTCTAATCTCTCCCCCCTTCTGGAACCTCGTCAAACAACTCCAGAATACTCTAGCCCTCTCTGAATCGCTATCGGAAAGAACCGCTCGTGCTCCTTTGCCGATGCCTCGCTGCTGTTGTTGTTCGGATTCTAGCTGCAGTCGCCAAAGCTAGCGTGCGCCGCGCGGGTAGAAGCAGAGAGGAGATGGTCGAGACTTCGAATGGGTTGGGGCTTAGGGCAGATAGGGGGTGATGGGTGAAGATCTGAAACAAAATACCTCGTTTCATGCCAAACGACCGTGTTTTGGCAAGATTTAGCCGGAGCCGTACCTAACCATTGCCAGAGCCGTACCCAGCCGCACCAAAACCGTACCCAAACTAAAAAAAAAAAAAAAAACTTTGGGTACGTACTTGATACATACCCATCGCGTACCTGACACATACCCAGTATGTACCGGGTACCGGTACTCCTCCTACCCATGCTTCAGAGCCAGAAGCCAACACAGAAGTCCAATGTCACAAAGGGATAGTACATCATCTTCCTACAATAATTGACACTGTACAGCATTGATGATATGAACATCCCTTGTGCATAAGATTAATTTGAATTTCAGGCTGCAAACCAATCTTGCATTTATGTAACGAGATTAACAGTTTGGATAGTTAATCCATTAATAAAGAAAATCACTCATAAATAACCCTCCTAACATGTAGGCCTTGTAATCCATTTTTAAAAAAAGAAAAAGAAGAAAAAAAATTATCAATTCAATCAAACTATAAAAGCCAACAAGAGTAATCCATGAGCTAAGCATTATTGCAATCAATTTCTTTATCCTGCAAATTGTATAGATTGGATTTATTGTCTTGATAAATTTTTGTAAATGGCATTTTTTTCCCATAACTTATCATTATTTTTGGATTTCTTATGTTGAGGCAAGAGCCACTGCATCGGCGCCCAAATGTAGTGAAAAATAAACAAGGGTTCCCATACCACATCTTCATGAACGGGTGTGGGTAAAGAAGCTAGTTCATGAGAGTAGAATTCGTTTTGGAACCTGGAATATCAACACACTTACAAGCAAATCAATGGAAATAGTTGATACCATGATTAGTAGGAGGATTAATTTTATGTGCCTTCAAGAAACTAGGTGGGTTGGAGAAAAGACTAGGGAATTAGATACTTTAGGTTTTAAACTTTGGTACTATACTGGCAAAGTAAGATCAAGAAATGGGGTAGGCATAATAGTGGATAGAAATTGGAAGAATAATGTAGTGGATGTTAGAAGTCGGAGATAGGATCATAGCGTTAAAATTCGTAGTGAAACAGGACACTCTCAATGTTATTAGTGCGTATGCGCCACAAATAGGGCTAGAACAGCAACAAAAGATAAAATTTTGGGAGGATCTAGAATGTTTAGTTCAGGTAATACAGCAAGAGGAAAAGATTTTCCTAGGAGGGGATCTAGATGGACATGTTGGCAAGGAATCAAGGGACTACGAGGGGGTGCATGGGGGGTGTGGTCTAGGGGAAGCTAATGATGAGGGTAAAGCTATTCTAGATTTTTCGTTGGCTTTTGACTTCATAATAGCAAACACTTGTTTTAGGAAGCAAGAAGAACATCTTATTACGTACAAAAGCAAGGTTTCTTGCTCACAAATTGATTTTTTTTTTTTGGGTAAAGAAAACGGACAGGAAGCTTTGCATGAATTGCAAAGTCATACCTAGGGAGAGCTAGACAACCCAGCATAGAGTTTTGGTTTTGGGTGTACGTGTCAAGACCAGGATAAGGAGACATTGCCAAGTCAAGAGCCCAAGGATCAAATGGTGGCAGATAAAGGAAGGAAAACAAGTAGCTTTTAAGAGGAATGTTTTAAAGAAAGATATTTGGGAGGTACAAAAGAGTGCTAATGATATGTAGGAAAAGATGGCTAGAAAGATATGGAAGGTACCTAAGGATAAGCTCGGAGAATCAAAAGGCTTCGGAGAAGTAGGTGTTCAAGAGAAGGTCAGAGTTAAAAGAGTGTTATAAAGATTGGCACTTGTGTAAGAATGCTAAAAACTGGGAAAAATATAAGATAGCTAAGAAGGATACAAAGAAGGTAGTCAACGAGGCGAAAGCTAAAGCTTTCAAGGGGCTATACCAATCTTCAGGTACCAAGGACAGGAAAAGACATATTTATAGGCTTGCTAAAGGAAGAGAAAGGAAAACAAGAAACCTGGATCATGTGAAATGCATTAGGGATGACGACGGAATGGTTTTGGTTACAGATATGAAGGAAAGGTGGAAGGGTTATTTTCACAAGTTATCTAATGAAGGACATGCAACATTAATAGACTATGATATTTTAAACTCTAGAGAGGAAGACCAAAACTATACCTTCTATCATAGGATTTGAGAGTTTGAGGTGAAAGAAGTTAAGAAGATGAACAATGGTAAAGCGATTGGATTAGATAATATACCTATTGAAGTTTGGAAGTGTGTAGGGGAGGAAGGTATAATCTGGATAACGAAATTGTTTAATGAGATAATGAGGTCGAAGAAAATGTCAGATGAATGGAGTTGAACCACTTTGATTCCTATTTTATAAGAACAAGGGAAAACTACTGCTTGGACAGGAAAAATTTCTATTTCTTCTTTCTTGAGTTGTTGAGAAATTATATCAAACAAAACAAGAGAAACTAGAAAATGATGGAAACTACTAAAGTTAACAAACCTGGAAATGTGAACTGCTCAAACAACAACTTATTTGGCGGAATAAGGATACCATATATCGTTGAAATTCTGCAGGTTGAGTTGCTTCCAAGACTTCCTCCAGCTCACCTAGAAACATAACTTCCTTGGAACTGTTTGTAATGGGCCAATATTTTAGTAATCCCTGAATAACAGTATCAGCAAGCTTGCAGTCTTTTTCCACAAACTGTGTGATGCAGTAAGATAACTGCTGGTGGTACATAGGTATGCATTTCGGTTTATGAAGAGGAATAAGCACTCGCACAAGAAACAACTTGTGTTCTTCTTTCAGCGGCAAAGCAAATCCATTGATTATACTCCCCAAAATTTCTAAAAGTTCTGCAATCCCATTGTGTTTCTCAGTTTCAAAAATGAAACGATAGAATATATTGTTGATTGCTTTTCTGATGAAAGGTCGGTGCACCATAAATTTCCCATATATACGATGAAGAACTGTCTTCAAGTAATCCCGCTCCCTGGGATCCTCTGAATCAAAAAGGTCTAACAGTCTGAGAACAAATGAATGATTAACGTACCTTTTTGCTAACTTTGCATCAGTCTCAGGTGATGCGACAAACCTTAGAAGGAATTCATACACAATTTGCAAGTGAGGCCATGCAGGGTCCATTGAAGGCTCTTCCTCTTCCAAATCAAAGGTTTCTAGAACTTTGTTTTCTCGGGGCGGAGAAGTCAAAGTCCGGAACAAATTTATAGACGCCATTTTCACAATTTCTTGCATCATAATTTCAGTAAACTTGCCATTAGATGAAGAAACATAATCCACAAGTTCAACTAACATTTGTCGCTTAATGTCCTTCTCTTTGATGTTCTTTGTGGGGTCAGTGAAGTCAAATACAACACAACACATTTGCAGCTTTCTTATAAACATATTCTGCTTCTCTGAATTTGGAACATCTCTAAAACTTGGCAAGGCTTCATAGGAGGAAGCTGACAAACTTCCATTAAGCTTTGAATTCACAGCATGTAGAAACTTGTCACCACGATTTAGTCCAGGACTCGAATTAGAATTAAGGCCCGAAAGAGGCGAAGCAGTTGAATTTCCATAACAGTAACCTGCTAAATCGCCGCTTATTGCACTGGTAGAAGCAGTTGAAGAGGATGTTGCCGTTCCCCCTCCTCCCCCTCCTTCACGACTTTCCACTGATTTGGAGGGCTTCCGTGGGAGCCTATTTAATATCTGTTTTATCATAACTTAAAAATTGGTTCAAGAAAATTTTTTTGTCATGCACTTCAGAACACACTCCTCAGCAAAACTCTTTCAAATCAAACAAAGCAACAACCTCAAGTGGCAAGCTACCCCAAGTGCATTAGCTGAACTCCAGGTAAAAGTGACAGCCCGATGAAACAATAACCTCCCTATAACTTCACTTGCGTCCCCGCCATCATAAGACACTGATCTTTACTAAACTTATCAGCGAGCCATTTTAATTGGGGGAAGCCAGAAGCAGAGGCATCCATCCTGCTTCAATTGGGTAAAATTCTGGAATACAAACACATCCCAAGCTCAAAATTACACCAAAGTTCCCAATACCAAAAAAATGAAAACCTGCACAATATTTTCCCTCTTACAACGAACAAAACCAAATTATCTTTAAACATGAACTGAGAATCAAACACATTAAAAAAATGAAAAAAAAAAAGAAAAGAAAAGATTCCAAATTTCCTTGTTGATTAATAAATTTTTTTTTCTAAAATTGCCTCAAATCATGACGACCCGACAGCTTTGACTTCTGTATTCAACTATAGTAGGAAAAGGGTAACGAATAGTTACCTCCTCCTCGTTGTATGAGGATTTCAGCTGCAAATATAGCTGGATCAGACAGAAACAGGATCTGGGTCTGATCCAAAAAGTGCAGATAACATCCTCAGCAGCAGTGCCCTACACAGTTTCGACAAAGCATGAAACACGAACATAGAACAAACAATATTAGTAATCGAGTTTTTGACCAAAAGAAAAATAATAAAAAGGTGCAGATGAAGAAAAATTCCTGAAGTTGAAAAAGTAGAAAAAGAAAAGAAAAAAGGGGTAAAAAGCAAACGAATTTTTAAGAATGAAGGAGAAGGATGGTTCCATACCGAAAAAGAAAATTGAGGCACTCCATCTTTGAAGGAAGAGAGAGAGAGAGAGAGAGAGATTGCTTTGCTGAAAGAATGAAGTAGGAAAACAAAGCAATCTCTGGATGAAGTTATAGTTGTTATTGTGGTTTTGTTAGCAAAAACAAAAAATAAATAAATAAATAAAAAAGAAACTTCTTGTTGATGTTTTGTTGATATTTGCCTTTTCTTCTTCTTTCTCACTTTCCTCTTTTTATTCCTTGTACCGATTCCCAGCTCAAAACATTTTTTTTTTATTAAGGTAAAAATTTAGAGTCAAACTATCCTATCCAAAAGTTAAAGCAGGTGTGCAGACTCTACAAACATTTAGAGATACATTTATACATAAGCCGTCAATAAAAGACTCCTGACGGAAATTCAATTCCAAATAACTTAAATTTGACATGGTTTATTTGTAATAATTGTGTTAATCGTTGTTGGTTCAAAATATTTCTTTCTTTAATAAGAGTTACGTAAATATTAAATTATTTTAATTTTTTAAATAATGGAATGGAATTTAATTTAATCTTTTTTTTAAAATTTATCACATGTATTAAACTATTTTGGATAAGATTCCTCTAAATTAAAATTATTTTTAAAATGAGTAAATAAAAATATAACTACTATTAAATTGTACTTAATGGAAGATTATGATGTATTTTATATTAAATCAAAAGTAAATACATCATCCATGTATGTTGTTTTAAGTAAAAAAGATTTAGATCTCTTAAATATGTGATTTTAGATTCTATCTCAGGATTCATGTGTATAAAATTACAACGTTGGAAGGAGTTTTCATTTAGGTGTTTGACTGTATCTTAAAATATTAATCTTTCAACTATCATGTAGGAGATATTTTGAGAAATAAAAAAAAATAAATTCATTCTTATTTACTCACTTTAGCAAAAAAAATTTCAAATTATTAATATTGAATGGAGTCTTAGTAACTTTTTTACAAATAGAATATAATTTTATTTTTTTTTCAGAAGTGAAGTGTCACAAGCTTAGTTGTATAACCTAAACATGAAGTTGATCCAATCAAAAGGCTAGGTTAACGATCAACATTTCGATCGCGAGTTAAATCGGAATACATGATAAAAAAAATATTATTTAAAAAGAATACTATATAAAAAAGTACTTTATATAAAAAAATACATCATATAGAAAAAAATACTAACAATATAACCAAACTAGCAATGATAATTATCTAATTTAATTATCTAGTTTCAAATTTTTAAAATTAAATTTGTTAAAAAATAATATAAATTAAAAATTTGAAAATATTTTTTAACAAGAGGAAGTGTAGTCTAATGACAAAATATATTTCATCAAAAACTACCTTTTCAAAACTTTAAAAAAAAAAACCACTCATATCAAACCATCTCGGTGGATCACCGAATTATTCGAATTTGACTGAGTTGACAGAAAAATTCATTGTATCTAAGAATCAAACTAACTCAAAGACTGATTCGCAATTTTTTTAGTTAAATTTGCTGATTCAATTCATACAACTATAATCACAAATGCTTTTAAAAGAGTAATGTTATTTATTAATATTTTTTTAACAAATATTACAAAAATTTAAGCTATTGCCATTTATTTGTCCATCTTTCTTCCACTCCCTTATATTCATCAAAATCAATGTCTCACATTACTCTATGTGAGGAAACGTTACTCTTTTAAAAAATTATTTGATCTTCACATAAAAAACAAAAAAAAAATATATTTGATCTTAGGATAAGTTGCTTTATCTTCACTTTAATATACTTTATCATTTCTCTTCCACACCAAAAACCAGAACAATATCCTCTTTTCTTTTTTTTAAAAAAAAGGTAACCTTTTTTATGGTCCGTGATCAATCCTTACTAATTACTATATTTTTGTTAAAAAAATATAAAATTTTGTAAAAACAAAAAGTATACAAGAATCATTATCATTATCTATAATTATAGACTTATAGTTCTCCTCACACGGGGCAAGTGAGTGAGGGACGTCCTCCCTTTGATTCAGTAGCAGCCATTTGTGGGCCACTCCCTTGCTGAGTTGCTGGGTCTCATGGACTCACCCCTCGTGGGTGGGTGTGACCGTGTGACCTTGTCACAAATCACAATTTTGAGTTTTAGCTGGACACAGTTCAGCACTTCAAGTGATTGGCGTGCATCAATTAATTTTAGAAAATAAGAATCATAAATGTATCAAAAATAATTATTCTACATCATTTTTGAATTAATATTATTTTTTATATTATTTTAAATTATTGTGATTGAGAAAGAAAAAAATAAAAAAAGTAAATATAATAAATAATATTAAATAAAATATAAAAAATATATATATTATTTGTGATAAGAATATAAAATTATAAATATATATCATGATAATGATAATGGCAATTTGATATATTAACAAACAACAGTATAGAAACTCAAAATTACGGAGGGTGGAATGAGAAATATATCTTCATGAATCATGGTTTCCAGCCAGCTAATATAGCTATCATTAGTGACTTGAAATCTAATCATCAATTATCACAGTGCGTTACTTTTCAGGAAAATTTATGAAAGCTCAATGTCTAGCAAATATTTTTTTTAAAAAAAATAGAATTATCACTATACGTGATAACAAAACTCACAAATTATGTTACTTTGAACAAATATTATCAACATCAAGATGTACTTGGACTTGAGTTTAGCTTAACTGATAAGAAGAAATAATAAAGTTAGATAGGCAGAAAAAGGGTTACATCTACCAGCTTATTGATAGACACATGTCAATTCACATTTAAAATAATATAGATTAATACTAATATAAATAAAGATTAATTTGACAATAATAAATAAAATTATATAAAATAATTTTTTGTGTAATCTATAGTTAAATTGAGTGTTTGTATCAAGTATATACTGTAACACTTCAAATTTTTTAATTAATTAACAGTAATTTTAATAATTAATAAAATTTTATTGTTTAGTGATTTACATATCTTATAAAATTATTTTGAATATTCCGTTAATGTATTTGATCATTTTGAGTGATTTATTTCGTGTCAGAAAAATAATAATTTTCAGGCTGAGAAAAATTTTATGTAATTTAATTATTACTATTAAGTCTTAATTATTTTGCGTAATCTGATTTAATATTTATGTATTTTCTAATATTTGTGATTTTTATGGATGATTATAAATTTTTATATTTCTCTGATCGTTTTTGGACTGTTTGTGGGCCCAAGTAGTCCTACGTGGATCCGGGATGAGTCTCAAAACGTGAAAATTTTTTTATGCATAGAAAAATTCATACTGTTGAGACGGAGACGGGGGATCTTATTAAACCTGAATCCGGAAACAGTTTTAGAAAATTTTTTGTCTTGTGTTGTGTCAGATGTATTTAATTATCTAGGCGATAAAAATGCAAAGAAATATATTTTTTCGTGGGGTTTTAGCAGATAAAAATAGAAATTATACTTTAAGTCAACAATAGTGGTTATGACAACTTTTGACAGACCAATAGGAAGCAAGTTTAATGCTTTTGACGGACCAATAGAAGCAGCAAGTCTAATATTGAAGACTTTGATATCAACCGTCGATTTAATCAATCGGTATAGAATCGGTATAATAAAATGGCTATGACCATTTACAACCATTGGATGAAGAATTAATCAAGAGTGGAGATTTGATCTTATAAAGTGGTAGACCATTTTTGTGATCATTTGGATTTGGATTTAATCAACGGTGGAGATGAATCAATTATGACCATTGGATTTGGATTGAATCAATGGTAGAGATTTGGTCTTCTAAAATGGCTATGATTAATTATGACCCTTGGATTAAAAGTTAGAAGGAGTAATCTTGACCTTTCATTTTGAAGATGCATCTAATGACTAGGATTTCAAGGAGAAAGATCTAATGGCTTGCAGATTAAGTCTTCTAATCAAAAGTCTACTTTAATCCTAACTATCAATTAATCAATGGTAGAAATCTTTCTAGATGGTGGCTAATAATGATGACAACTTATTGAATGCATATGAAGAGGGGGGATGGTTTTGGTGATGTTTAATGCATAGCAACGTTGAAGACCACATTATTGTTATCATAATTCATCTTTGTCTTCTCCAAAAAGCCAAGACTTCATCAAATATTTTCTCTCATTCTTTCTCCATGCATGTTTCGGCCAAAGCACCCAAGAATGCCTTCCATCACTCAAAAATTTCATCCAACTTAGTTTCTTGAATCCTTACATCATTCTAAAAACATCTCTAGTTATGAGTTTTCACTAAATCATTCATCTTGAGTTTCAAATCCAAGCGTCAAGTTTCTATCAAAAATGGTAAAGTTCATATTTCTTCATCTAATCTTTTAGTTTTGATTTTCTAAGCCATGTTTGAACCATGGTTTACCTATTCTTTTACTTGTTATTGATCTTAAGATTTGTTTATGATTTTTAGGGATTTTTCAAGGAGCTCTACGAAATTGGTGGAAGGAAAACTAAGTGTTTTCACTTCATTCTTTACCTTAACCAAGTTTAAGAAACCTTTCCTTCACAAAAATAAAAAATTCCATCTTTGTTCTTCAAGAAGAATTTCGGCCATACCACCTAAAATCACCATCCAATCTCTTTTAATTTCATCTAACCATAGATCTTGAATTCCCATGGTATTTTAAGCAACTTTTATGTTAGATTTTCTCTAAATCATTCATCTTCAACCTTGTTCTTCAAGCTAAAGATTGAAACTTTAATGGTGAAGTTTATTAATCTTCACTTTTCTTTTGATTTTCAAGGTTCTAACCATGATTTTAATCCATGGTTTTCTTATTCAAGTCTTGTATATATTAATTATGTGTGTGCTTTGTTTTGTATTTGAGAAGCCCTTGGTGGTGAAGGACTTGGAAAAAGAAGCAAAACAAAAAGCGTTTGAGGATCTTCAAGAGATAAGAGGGAAATTCATCTCACCAACCAAGTATGGTGGTGAGAGATGGTTTATTTATTTGATGGATGCTGAATCCATGTGAGGATTCATATCCATGGTCATGTAATAATTTGTGGGTGTTTATGTGCTTTGATTATTTGCCTATGCTTGGTATGATTTGCATGATTTATTGCTTTGATTATGGCATGTTTGTGATATATATTTGAATATGTATATGTATGCTATGATTTGATGATGGAAAAGAAATTGATTTTTGGTTCCAAAGACCAAGAGGAATTTTTGGCCAAGACACCTCAAAATAGGTGTTCATATATTAATATTTTCATGAATGATAAAATTGGATGATTAGAAAAGCAAGAAAAATAAACAAAGGGTTTGTTTTTCAAGAAGTATTGTTCACGGTTTTGAGAAGAATTTTTATTGATTTATTTTGTGTAAAAAGTTTCTAAGCATTTTACTAAACCTGAGTTTTAAAAAGGCAATGCTGATTTTAAGAATTTGCAAAGAAAGTGAAAATAAAAAATGAACAAATGATTTGATTTCAAAGACTAAGTGCTCACGGTTGTTGTAAAATATTTTTAATGGTTTTGTTTGTGTAAAACCATATTGACTTAGAAGGAAAAATGTTTTGATGATTTCAATAGTCATGCCCACGTTTTTCAAGGCTTGCAATGCCTTGATGTTATGGAAACAAAGTGGAAATATATTTTGATGTAAAACAAGGAATTTGGAAAGGGAATCAGAGTATTTTATCACTTGAGAAATGAATTTCAGTATGTAAATAGAAAAGAGAGGTTCAAACACACCTCAATTTATTTTGAAGAGAATTGATTTTAGAATTTATTTGAGAAAAATGGAGAATATAATAGTGATTTGATATTTTCTAACGTGTAACTCATCCTTTAGGTTTTGGAGAGCATTAATAATTTTTAAAGTTAGAAACATTGATTTAATTTAATGGAATTGTGAATTTGTGGAATTATTGTGAAAAGGATTTTCTTGTGTAAGAAAATGTAGAAAATAAAGTAGGAAGTCATATTATTTTGAGAAAGGTTGAAATAGAATTTTGAAGGTTGAGAAATATTTTTCGTAATGGAAAAATGATGTTAGAAATGATATTGATTTGTTTAGAAGTCCAAAATAATGTTTGGAATATTGAGGAATATTTTACGTGGTTGTAAAATGGTGAAAAATGATTTACGTAACTTAAAAACGTGATTTTTAAGCTACGTGATTTGAAATACATTGAAATATTTCTATGTGATTTGGAAAGCGTTTAAATATTTTAAAAATGATGGAAAATGGTTTACGCGACTTAAAAGAATGATTTTTAAGTTACGCGATTGTGAAAATGGTGGAAAATCGCTACGCGATTTGAGTAACGTGTAAATATTTTTACGTGATTGATGAAAACGTTGAAAAATCTATATGTGATTTAAAAACGTAATAGAAATGTTGTGCGATTGTGAAAACACGACGAAAGTGTTTTATGACTATGAAAACGCGATAATATGATTCGCTGTTAAAAATACAATATGATTATTGTTGGGCCAGTGTGTGGACCCTGATTTTGAAATTAAAACTGAGAATGAGCCAATGTGTGGACCCTGAATATGAAAGTATGAATTTTGCCTATGATTGGCATTGGTGCATTGAACATGCATTGAAAATGAGAAATTTTGCCTGTGATTGGCATTGGTGCATTGAACATGCATTGAAAAGATATGCATTGAGACATATGATGATTTTGAATTGAACAAAAATTAATAGCTGATGCTATTGGGACCTTTGTGGTTGAAGAGGGAATGTGAATTGATAGTGAGGTCTATGATGGATCTTGGGGTGCGTCAAGGCGCGGCGGTCGACCAGTGGATATCTGTCTGTGGGCTACGGCTGGTGTAACACCTCAAATTTCCGTATCTATTAAACAGTAATTTTGACAGTTAACAGAATTTTACTATTTAGTAATTTAAATGTACCTTGTAAAATTATTTTGTTTATTCCGTCAGCGTATTTGATCGTTTTGAGTGATTTACTCCGTGTCAGAAAAATAAAAATTTTCGGGCCGGGAAAAAATTTACGTAATTTAATTTTTACCGTTAGGTAATTATTTTACGTAATCTGATTTAATATTTGTGCATTTTCTAATTTTTGTGATTTTTGTGGATAATTATGATTTTTTTCTATTTGTGGGCCCAGGGGGTGTATGTGGGCCCAGGTGGCCATACGTGGGCCCAGGTGAGTCCCACAAAGTGAAAAAAAAATTTCGCATAGAAAAATTTGTACTGTTTAGACGGAGACAGGGGATCTTACTAAACCTGAATCCAAAAACAGTTTTAGAAAATTTCTTGTATCAGTATTTTATACTGTATTTAATTATCGATGATAAAAATACAAGAAAAATATTATTTGTAGGATACAAGAATAAATATTATACTTTACGTAGTCAACAAAGAAAGCTTGACTTGATTTATACCCTTGGATGAGAATATTTAGTTTGAATATTAACCATTGATTTAATCAAAAGTTAAGAAACAAACTTAATAAAGAAAGCGCTTGATAATAACCATTGATTTAATCAATGATGTGAGAATAAGCTTAGTTAGGAAGGCTTTGATATCAACCATAGATGTAATCAAAGGTGTAGAATTGGTCTTGAAAAATGACAAAGCACCATTTATAACCATTGGATTTAGATTAAATCAAGGGTGGAGATTTAATCTTAAAAAGTAAAAAGACCATTTATGACCATTGGATGAAGAATCAATCAATGGTGGAGATTTGGTCTTCTAAAGTAAGAAAGACTAATTAGGATCCTTGGATTTAAAGTTTGAAGGAAAATCTTGACCATTAATTTTGGAGACACATCTAAGAGCTAGAATTTAAAGGAGAAAAATCCAACTGGCTTTAGATTAAGTTAAGTCTAAAATCAAAAGTCTACCTAAAATCCTAACCATTGAATTAATCAATGGCTAGAATGCTTAAGATGGTGACTTGTGAAATTAGTCACACTTTGAAGAAGCAAGAGAAGGGGGGACGGTTTTTGTAGTGAATTAGGAGCTAAAGGAGACTTTATGACCATTATTACATGTCATGGTCAATATTACATCATCCTTGATTATGATTTCTTTGTTTGCATCCTTAGGAAATTTCTTGGAGGGAGGCCAAAATTATTTCATTTCCTATCACACTTTATCACTCTTTTCTCTCTTCACTCTACGGCAATGCATCCATTGTGAAGCAAATTATTACAATTCAATTCCTATCATTTTCTATCAATAGAACAAAGTAAGAAATAGTCAATAATGGTGACTTACTTCAAGGAAGCTCCACGGCAATGCAAGGAAAAAGTGGGGGGCCAAAATCATTTTATTCATTTGCTATATCACTTCATTACTTTTTCTCTCAAATAATTTAGTACCATTATTTGTTCAAATAATTAACTTTTTCTCTCTTCACTCTACGGCTATGCAAGTTTGATGAAAGAAAAATATATTATATTCAATTCATTTCTATCTTTTTGTTTCCAAGTGGCTCATGGCCAAGTAGTCTTTGGAGGGCCAAAAAAATTAACTCTTGATAATTCATGCCACCTTTCTATCAATAACATCTCTCACCTTTTTCTTTCAAAACTTGTCCACGGTCAAGGAGACATTAGAAAGCCAAAATTGATGACTTATGTCTTATGCTAGTCATAAGTGGTAATGAAATTTCTCCACTTTCTTTTCTTACATGTTCCTACGGCAATCACCAAAGGAGGAGGAGTCTTGATTTCTATTTCATTTCTATCTTCATTTTCATTCTACCAAAGACTAAAAATAATTCACTCCATTCTCTCTCTTCCAAGAACAAGAAAAGAAAACTCCATTTTCTCTTCAAAAGAAGGCCATTCGGCCAAAACACTCAAACCACTCTCCAATCTCTTTTAATTTCATCCAACCATAGATCTTGAATCTATATGATATTCTAAACAACTTTCATGTTGGAGATTTTCTCTAAATCATCCATCTTCATGGACTTTCTTCAAGATCAAAGTTATTAGGTTTTTGAGGTGAAGTGTAAGGAAACTTCATTTTCTTCTCTCTTTTTCATGATCTAAGCCATGTTTGATCCATGGTTCCTCTTAATTAAGCTTGATATGTTAATTAACTTGTGTTTTGTTTTATATTTGAGAAGCCCTTGGTGGTGAAGGACTTGGAAAAAAGAAACAAATCAAGAAGCTTTGGAGGATCTTCAAGAGGTAAGAGGGAGATCCATCTCACCAACCAAGCATGGTGGTGAGAGATGGTATTTTATTTGATGGATGTGGAATCCATGTGAGGATTCATATCCATGGTCATGTAATTAATTTGTGGGTGTTTATGAGCTTTGATTAATTTTCTATGCTTGATATGCTTTGCATGATTTTATAGCTTTGATGATATGCTTGATATGCTATACATGCTTTTATGGCTTTGATGGTATGCTTATATTATTTATGATGAAATATATATGTATATGCCATGACTTGATGGTGGAAAGGAAATTAATTTTTGGCTCCAATAGCCAAGGAAGAGCTACGGTTTTGATGCCCTTGATTAGGGTTCATGTTGAAAATTTTCAAGAACAAAAGAATTGATTTTTGAGTACTTAGAACATGGTGGATTTCGAACAAGACACCTCAAGATAGGTGTTCACAAAATTAATATTTTCTTGAATGATGAAAATGGATGTTTAGAAAAGTAAGGAAAATAAATAAAGAATTTATTTTTCAAAGAGTACATGAATACGGTTTTAAAAGGATTTTTATTGATTTATTTTGTGTAAAAAGTTTCTAAGTGTTTTACTAAACATGAGATTTAAATGAAAATAGCAATGATAATTTTAAGGATTCGCAAAGAAAGTGAAAAAGGATTTGTAAAGAAAGTGAAAAAGGATTTGTAAGGAAAGTAAAAATGAATTTGAACAAATGAGTTTAGTTTTTATAACCATCAGTATTTCGATTTTGAAAACAAAGAATTTTTAATAGTTTTGTTTGTGTAAAACCATATTAATTTAGAAGAAAAATATTTGATGGCTTCAATGGCCAAAGACTTTACGATTTTTGGAGGTTGGAATAATTTTGGTTTTTATGAAACAAAGTAATTTTAAAGTGGAAACAAAATGTTTGAACAAAATGTTTTAGTATAAGGATTTTGGAAAGGGAATCAAAGTATTTTATCACTTGAGAAATGAACTTTCATATGAAAATGAAAAAGAAAAGTTGCAAGGGTTTGAATCTTAATTTGTTTTGAAGAGAATTGATTTTAGAATTGATTTGAAAAAAATAGAGAATATAATGGTGTTTTGAAAATTTACTAACGTATAACTTATTTTCAAGTTTTGAACTACGTTAGAAAATGTTAAGTTTTGAAACGTTGATTTACATCAATGAAAAAGTGATTTTGTGAATGATATTTTGAAAAAGAATTTCTTGAGTAAAAAGAATCATAAAAATATTTTCTTGAGTAAGAAAATATATTAAATGAAGTATAAAGTTATATTATTTTGAGAAAAGTTAAAAATGAATTTTTAAAGGTCAAGAAATATTTTCTGTAATGAAATTGTTGTGAAAAATTATTTACGTATCTTAAAAACATGATTTTTAAGTTACGTAATATGGAAAAATATTTTTACGCGATTAAGAAAAATGTTAAAAAAATTAGTACATGTTTTAAAAAGTGCAACAGAAGAGTTGTAGTATTTTGAAAACGTAACAGAAATGTTACTGTATTGTGAAAACGTAACAGAAGTGTCCCGGTATTGTGAAAATATAACAGAAACATTTCAGAATTTTGAAAACGTAACATAAGTGTTACAATATTTTGAAAACGTAATATAAACATTTTGAAATTGTAAAAACGTAATAAAAACGTTTTGGAATTTTAAAAACGTAACAAAAGTGTTACGGTATTGTGAAAATATAAAAGAAGTGTTATGGTATTGTGAAAACATTACAGAAACGTTTTTGGATTGTGAAAACATAACAGAAATGTTATGCGATTGTGAAAATACGGTAAAAGTGTTTTATAACTATGAAAATGTGATAACATGATTTTTGCTGTTGAAAATACAGTATAATTTGGTGCATTTTATATGCATTGGAAAGAGATGCTTGTGATTAGATTTGGTGCATTATACATGCATTGGAAAAAAATATGCGTTGAGGCATATGATACATTGAACAAATGAAATTGAAAAGATTTGGCCCTTTGGGGTTGGACTTGCACGGATATATTCATGCATTGTATATGGCCCTTGTGGTTGAAGAGGGAATGAGAATTGATAGTGAGGTCTATGATGGATCTTGGGGCGTCGAGGCGCGGCGTCGACCAAGTGGGACGGTGCGAGTACCCTGTGTCACTTGGCGATGCAGTCCATTGCAACGCATTGACGATACCCGACAAGAACACGATTCTTTTCAACAACTGGAAGATTGTCTTTGGGCTAAGGCTGACAATTGACAGAGCATTCTCCTCGAAATTGTGAAAACCTCCATGGAGTTGTTTTTGAAAAACTGAATCTTCGTGCACATGCATAATTTGACATTTATATCTGCATGATATATATATATATATATATATATATATATATATATATATATTAATTGAGGAATATTGGCTATGACAATTGTTTTGAAAACTTGGATGATGATGATGATAATCATGTTGATGGCATTTTTATGATTATTATGTGATGATAATAATGTTAATAGTATGATGATGATAGTTGATTAATGTTGAGTGCATTATTGAAATTCGGTATGACATATCGTATGATATTATTGTTTGTGTTATCTCTGTGCCGCCATGTTGGTATTGGCGCGGGTGATCTCACCTCTTTGTTATGTTGTTTTTTGTGTATGCAGACTTGTTAAAATCAAATAATAAAGGATCGAGTTGTCTTAGACATAACGGCGATGGATACTCGAGGTTGGTGACAACAATAAGGAGTGGACATTCGGGACTCGAAGGTGTGCAGTGTTGACATAGAACAGATGTCTGATGCATCCAAATGGATACAAGAAGGAATAAGTATGTTAAGTTTTAACGTTAGTGTTGTACCGTTCTATTAAGTAGGACCCATCATGGGGTTTGCTACTGTTAAAAAAAAAAGAGTCTGTTAGTTTTATATTTCTCTTTAAGTTGTTAAATATTAATTGGTGTCAGTATTGTATATGAGTCTGTTTCAGTATGTTTTTCCGTATTACTTATGAATTTCAGAAAGTTTACGTTTCAGTAAAGAAGAAATTTTAAAATCCACTTTTTATAACTCAAACCTTGTGTGAATTTCGTTTCAAATTTTGAGTTGGGAGTCAGACATGTGATACCCTAGGGAGGGTGTTACAGCTGGACCATATGCCACTTGGCGATGCAGTCCGTTGCAACGTATTGACGATACCCGACAAGAACATGATTCTTTTCAAAAGCTGGATAATTGTCTGTGGGCTAAGGCTGGGCATTGTCTGTTGGCTAATCTGGAAGATTGTCTTTGGGCTAAGGCTGACAATTAACAGAACATTCTTCTCGAAATTGTGAAAACCTCCATGGAGTAGGACATTGAGTCTACATGTATAACATATGCATAAATCTGAGTATCTATATCTGCATGATATAATAATTGAGGAATATTGGATGATGATGATGATAATCATGTTGATGGCATTATTGTGATTATTTTGTGATGATAATAATGTTAATGGCATGATGATGATAATTGATTAATGTTGAGTGCATTATTGGAATTCTGGTATGATATATCTGTATGATATGCTGTTGTGTTATCTCTGTACTACCATGTTGGTATTGGCGTAGGTGATCTTACCTTTTTGTTATATTATTTTGTTGTGTTTGTATTATTAAAAAAAAAAATTATACAGTAGAAGGAACGAGTTGTCTTAGACATACGGGAGATAAATACTCTAAGATCGGAGACAACATCAGAGAATGACCATTCTAGACTCGATAGTGAACAGTGTTAACAAAGAACAGATGTAGAACAGATGTCTGATGCATTAAGATGGATACACAACAGAATACGTATGTAGAGTTTTTATCGTTAGTGTTGTACCATGCTATTGAGTAGGACTCGTGATGGGTTTGCTATTGTAAAAAAAAAAGTTTGTTAGTTTTATATTTCTCTTTAAATTATTAAATATTACTTGGTGTCAATATTATATATTAATTAGTTTAAATGTATTTTCAGTAATACTTATGGATTACAGTAAGTTTATGTTTCCGTCTTCAGCAAGAAAAGGAAATTTTAAAACTCACTTTTTATAACTCAAACCTTTTATGTACAAATTTTCAGATTGGGAGTTGGTAGTCAGAAATGTGATGCCCTGAGGGGGGTGTTACATTAGTTGGTATCAGAGCACGATTTGAGTCTTTTGGGGTTTGTGGTTAGGTCTGTTTTGCTTGTATTGCGTTCTCTGTGTATTTGATTTCCGAAAGGAAACAAATGTTTATTTGAAATGGTTACATCTGGTTTACATTTTAATTTGATTTCTTCGTCTTTGAAGAAAAGAAATGACTCGTGTTAGACAAAGAAAGACGATGGCTCGTGATAGGCGTACGCATGTGGAAGCGAGACGTAATGATGGTGATATGATGGCAACTTTGGAAGTAATACGAAAAGCGACTGATGTAAATATACACCAAACTCAGAAGATTGTTCAACAACAAGAATTGATAGCTGAAGCTAAGATTTTGTTAGAGTTAAATCAGTTTCGAGATGAGAGATCCTGTAACGTTGGACCATATTAGTTACGAAGAAGGAGAAATCATAAGGTCAAGCGATTCTAACAGAAAATGTATTCGAAATCTCCGGGAAGTCAACGACAACAGCAATCTTTTGGAGGAAGTACTAGTAGTAGCAGGTTTGGTCTGACTGCGACATCTGCACCAAAATGTCAGAAGTGTGGGAAAGATCATCTGACAAAGGATTGTACGTTCAAGGAAAAAATTTGTTTCAAGTATGGAAGGCCTGGACATATTTTCAGAGATTGTGTTCCATCATAGATGAAGTCATCCGTTAGTAATGAACGTGCTTCGATATCTCAAGTAGAATAGAGCGTCGATTCTCCAAGTGGGGCAAAAGTACCCCAAAATGATGACCGAAGTAAAGAAGATTGTGTCACAGAAAGTGATCCTTTAACTGTACTGTATAATTCTGGAGGTAACCCATTTCTCTATGGCATATGATCGTGTAGATCAATTAGAGTTATCCGTGTCTTCGTTATCTTTTAACTTGTTTACTTCTGTTTCTATTACTAGCATATCGTGCTACTCAAGTTATACAAATTATCCTGTTGTTGTTATGAATTAAATTTTTGTGTTAGTTTGATTTGTTTATCTCTTTCATAAATAGATGTGATTTTTGAAACGAATTAGTTATTTTCCAACCATATCTTATGAGATTGTCTCAATAAAGTATTAGTATTCCAGAAATTCATTCTTAAAATCAGGCAATATCAAATTCTTTGTTAGATATGTCTAGTAACATATCAGATAGTTTCGTTATCCTTTTTCTTTCAGACCTTCACAATGTTTTTCATGTATCGCAATTTGCAAGAAAGAATATTTTGCAAGGAAGGATATTCCTATTCGAATCCATGTCATAGTATCTGATACGGTGTTGTTAAAAGAGAATTCGATGGGTGAGACAATTCCTGCTAAGAGCAAAGGCAGGAGAGTGAAGCAATACAAGGACAAGAAAATTTTTAAGTGATGCCGTGCGGGGTGACGGATGCTCTTATAATATTGATAAATTATAGGAGTAGAGTCTTTCATTCTTATCTAGACAGAATTGTCATTATTTCTTTGTTAACAACATTCTAATCTATTTTCAAAATCATGAGGAACATACTGAACTTCTCAGTGTGATTTTCCAAGTTCTAAAGGAGAAGTGGTTATATATTAAGTTGTTGAGATGTGAATTCTAGATAAGTGAAGTATAAGATTCCGTAATTCTAAAGAAGGGATTGCGGTGGATTCTTCAAAGGTTGAAATAGTTTGTCAGAGAGAAAAATTAAACACAGTAATGGGAATATTGGAAAATTTCTAAGATCGTAGGACTTCTTACCTAGCTTAACAGAAAGAATTAAGTGTTGGTATAGACTGAGGCATACAAGAAAAATTTTCAGGAGTTAAAAATGTGTTTGACTATTCCTTTAGTATTAGTTCTGTCTAATCCTAGTGAACCATTGGAGATGTACTGTGATGCGTTACATCAAAGTTTAAGATGTGCATATGCAGAATAGAAGAGTTGTGGGGTATGATTTTAAGAAATTACAGTTACATGAGAAAAACTATTCTAAGCATGAATGAAAGTTGGTAGCCGCTGTGTTTGTATTAGAAGTATGGAATGACGTAAGTGAAGATGTAATATAGGAACTGGAGGAAAAGATGAAAGAGTAATATCTATATTTATTCTGAGGGTGTGAAATCAAGTTTATCAAATTTCGATGACGAAATTTCTTTTTAGAGGGAGAGTATTGTAACACCCCAAATTTCCTACCTAGTTGACAGTAATTTTGACAGTTAACAGAATTTCACCGTTTAGTGATTTCTGTGTACTGTAAAATTATTTTGAATATTCCGTTAGCGTATTTGATCATCTTGAGTGATTTACTCCGTGTCAAGAAAATAATAATTTTCGGGCCAGGGAAAATTTTACGTAATTTAATTATTACTGTTAAGTCTTAATTATTTTACGTAATCTGATTTGATATTTGTGCATTTTCTAATATTTATAATTTTTGTGGATGATTATAAATTTTTATATTTCTCTGATCGTTTTTGGACTGTTTGTGGGCCCCAATGGTCCTACGTGGGCCTGGGATGAGTCCTAAAACGTGAAAATTTTTCTACGCATAGAAAAATTTGTACTGTTG
The DNA here is from genome assembly GCA_029884605.1 of Ormosia emarginata. Classification (NCBI taxonomy): domain Eukaryota; kingdom Viridiplantae; phylum Streptophyta; class Magnoliopsida; order Fabales; family Fabaceae; genus Ormosia; species Ormosia emarginata. Next base: position 8,723,296 of record JAQQTP010000083.1, on the reverse strand, counting down.
AGACAGAGACAAGGGATCTTACTAAACCTGAATCCGGAAATAGTTTTAGAAAATTTCTTGTACTGTGTTGTGTACTGTATTTAATTATCAGGTGATAAAAATACAGTAAATATATTTTTTCGTGGGGTTTTAGCAGATAAAAATAGAAATTATACTGCTTAAGTCAACAATAGTGGTTATGACAACTTTTGACGGAACAATAGAAAGCAAGTTTAATGCTTTTGAAGGACCAATAGGAAGCAAGTCTAATATTGAAGACTTTGATATCAACCGTCGATTTAATCAACGGTATAGAATCGATTTAATAAAATGGCTATGACAATTTACAACCATTGGATGAAGAATTAATCAAGGGTGGAGATTTGATCTTATAAAGTGGCTAGGACCATTTGTGACCGTTGGATTTGGATTTAATCAATGGTGGAGATGGATCAATTATGACCATTGGATTTGGATTTAATCAATGGTAGAGATTTGGTCTTCTAAAATGGCTATGATTAATTATGACCCTTGGATTAAAAGTTAGAAGGAGTAATCTTGACCCTTCATTTTGGAGATGCATCTAATGACTAGGATTTCAAGGAGAAAGATCTAATGGCCTAGATTAAGTCTTCTAATCAAAAGTCTACTTTAATCCTAACTATTGAATTAATCAATGGCTAGAAATGCTCTAGATGGTGGCTAATAATGATGACAACTTATTGAATGCATATGAAGAGATGGGCACGGTTTTGGTGATGTTTAATGCATAGCAAAGTTGAAGACCACATTATTGTTATCATAATTCATCTTTGTCTTCTCCAAAAAGCCAAGACTTCATCAAATATTTTCTCTCCTTCTTTCTCCATGAATGTTTCGGCCAAAGCACCCAAGAATGCCTTCCATCACTCAAAAATTTCATCCAACTTAGTTTCTTGAATCCTTACATCATTCTAAGAATATCTCTAGTTATGAGTTTTCACTAAATCATTCATCTTGAGTTTCAAATCCAAGCTTCAAGTTTATACCAAAAATGGTAAAGTTCATATTTCTTCATCTAATCTTTTAGTTTTGATTTTCTAAGCCATGTTTGAACCATGGTTTACCTATTCTTTTACTTGTCATTGATCTTAAGATTTGTTTATGATTTTTACGGATTTTCCAAGTAGCTCTACGAAATTGGTGGAAGGAAAACTAAGTGTTTTCACTTCATTCTTTACCTTAACCAAGTTTAAGAAACCTTTCCTTCACAAAAATAAAAAATTCCATCTTTGTTCTTCAAGAAGAATTTCGGCTATACCACCTAAAATCACCATCCAATCTCTTTTAATTTCATCCAACCATAGATTTTGAATCCCCATGATATTCTAAGCAACTTTTATGTTGGATATTTTCTCTAAATCATTCATCTTCAACCTTGTTCTTCAAGCTAAAGATTGAAGCTTTAATGGTGAAGTTTATTAATCTTCACTTTTCTTTTGATTTTCATGGTTCTAACCATGATTTTAATCCATGGTTTTCTTATTCAAGTCTTGTATATATTAATTATGTGTGTGCTTTGTTTTGTATTTAAGAAGCCCTTGGTGGTGAAGGACTTGGAAAAAGAAGTAAAACAAAGAGCTTTTGAGGACCTTCAAGAGGTAAGAGGGAGATTCATCTCACCAACCAAGTATGGTGGTGAGAGATGGTTTATTTATTTGATGGATGGTGAATCCATGTGAGGGATTCATATCCATGGTCATGTAATAATTTGTGGGTGTTTATGTGCTTTGATTATTTGCCTATGCTTGGTATGATTTGCATGATTTATTGCTTTGATTATGGCATGCTTGTGATATATATTTGAATATGTATATGTATGCTATGATTTGATGATGGAAAGGAAATTGATTTTTGGTTCCAAAGACCAAGAGGAATTTTCGACCAAGACACCTCAAAATAGGTGTTTATAAATTAATATTTTCATGAATGATAAAATTAGATGATTAGAAAAGCAATGAAAATAAACAAAGGGTTTATTTTTCAAGAAGTATTGTTCACGGTTTTGAGAAGGATTTTTATTGATTTATTTTGTGTAAAAAGTTTCTAAGCATTTTACTAAACTTGAGTTTTAAAAGGGCAATGTTGATTTTAAGGATTTGCAAAGAAAGTGAAAATGAAAAATGAACAAATGATTTGATTTCAAAGACCAAGTGTTCACGGTTTTTGTAAAAGATTTTTAATGGTTTTGTTTGTGTAAAACCATATTGACTTAGAAGGAAAAATGTTTTGATGATTTCAATAGTCATGCCCACGTTTTTGAAGGCTTGTAATGCCTTGATGTTATGGAAACAAAGTGGGAATATATTTTGATGTAGAACAAGGAATTTGGAAAGGGAATCAGAGTATTTTATCACTTGAAAAATGAATTTCAGTATGTAAATGGAAAAGAGAGGTTCAAACACACCTCAATTTATTTTGAAGAGAATTAATTTTAGAATTTATTTCAGAAAAATGGAGAATATAATAGTGATTTGATATTTTGTAACGTGTAACTCATCCTTTGGGTTTTGGAGAGCGTTAGTAATTTTTAAAGTTAGCAACATTGATTTAATTCAATAGAATTATGAATTTGTGGAATTATTGTGAAAAGGATTTTCTTGTGTAAGAAAATGTGGAAAATAAAGTACGAAGTCATATTATTTTGAGAAAGGTTGAAATAAAATTTTTGAAGGTTGAGAAATATTTTTCGTAATTGAAAAATGATGTTAGAAATGATATTGATTTGTTTGGAAGTCCAAAATAAAGTTTGGAATATTGATGAATATTTTACGTGGTTGTAAAATGGTGAAAAATGATTTACGTAACTTAAAAACGTGACTTTTAAGCTACGCGATTTGAAATACGTTGAAATATTTCTATACGATTTGGAAAACGTTTAAATATTTTGAAAATGATGGAAAATGGTTTACGCGACTTAAAAAAATGATTTTTAAGTTATGCGATTGTGAAAATGGTTGAAAATCACTACGCGATTTGAGTAACGTGTAAATATTTTTACGTGATTGATGAAAACGTTGAAAAATCTATATGTGATTTAAAAACGCAATAGAAATGTTGCGCAATTGTGAAAACACGACGAAAGTGTTTTATGACTATGAAAACGCGATAATATGATTTCGCTGTTAAAAATACAGTGTGATTACTGTTGGGCCAATGTGTGGACCCTGATTTTGAAATTAAAACTGAGAATGGGCCAATGTGTTGGCCCTGAATATGAAAGTGTGAATTTTGCCTATGATTGGCATTGGTGCATTGAACATGCATTGGAAATGAGGAATTTTGCCTGTGATTGGCATTGGTGCATTGAACATGCATTGAAAAGATATGCATTGAGGCATATGATGATTTTGAATTGAACAAAAATTGATAGCTGATGCTATTGGGACTCTTGTGGTTGAAGAGGGAATGTGAATTGATAGTGAGGTCTATGATGGATCTTGGGGTGCGTCAAGGCGCGGCGGTCGACCAGTGGATATCTGTCTGTGGGCTACGGCTGGACCATATGCCACTTGGCGATGCAGTCCGTTGCAACATATTGACGATACCCGACAAGAACACGATTCTTTTCAAAAGCTGGACAATTGTCTGTGGGCTAAGGCTGGGCATTGTATGTGGGCTAATCTAGAAGATTGTCTTTGGGCTAAGGCTAACAATTAACAGAGCATTCTTCTCGAAATTGTGAAAACCTCCATGGAGTAAGACATTGAGTCTACATGCATAACATATGCATAAATCTGAGCATCTATATTTGCATGATATAATAATTGAGGAATATTGGATGATGATGATGATAATCATGTTGATGGCATTATTGTGATTATTGTGTGATGATAATAAAGTTAATGGCATGATGATGATAGTTGATTAATGTTGAGTGCATTATTGGAATTCTGGTATGATATATCTATATGATATGCTGTTGTGTTATCTCTGTACTACCATGTTGGTATTGGCGTAGGTGATCTCACCTCTTTGTTATATTGTTTTGTTGTGTTTGTATTATTAAAAAAAATTTATACAGTAGAAGGAACGAGTTGTCTTAGACATACGGGAGATAAATACTCTGAGATCGGAGACAACATCAGAGAATGACCATTCCAGACTCGATAGTGAACAGTGTTAACAAAGAACAGATGTAGAACAGATGTCTGATGCATCAAGATGGATACACAACAGAATACGTATGTAGAGTTTTTATCGTTAGTGTTGTACCGTGCTATTGAGTAGGAACCGTGATGGGTTTGCTACTTGATGTGTGTGATTCCACATCACATTTTGCATACATTTTGCATGCATTTTTAGAGTCTTTTATGCATATTTGTTTATTTCATCATTCGTTTTTCTTTTAGTTCGGATAACTACGGTTTGACATGTGTTGTAATGCAGGAACGAGGCAAATTGAAGCTTGAAGAGGTGGAATAGAGCTAAGTTGAATTGATATTGAATTAGGGGCAAAGTGCACCAAAAAGAGGACAAACAGACTCAACCACGGCCTGGGTGTGGTATCCATCACGGCCATGGTTCGAGGGAGTCAAGAAAAGTAAAACCAGAAGTCCAGAATCAACCACGCCCTGGCCGTGGTGGCCACCACGGCCGTGGTTGAGAGTTAGGCTGAGAATTTCAAATCCAGAACGAACCACGGCCTGACCGTGGTACCCTCCACGGCCGTGGTTCGCATTACGAACAGTTTTAAGTGTTTTGTTTTCCCTTTTTAAAGGGGGAGGGTTTATCAAAAGGAGGCACCAGGCCAAGGCACGAGAGAGGAGACCTAAATAAGAGATTTGGAAGCTTGAGACAAGGGAGGGAGAGACTCTTGGATTGGAAGGAGAGCTAAAGAGGACAAGAGAGTTTCACCAGACTTTTTTCTCTTCTTCTCTTGGATTTTCCTTTTGGTTTGTTTCTGGATATATTATTATGGATTGGATTATGATGAACATGTTTGAGTAATTCCTTGTTCTAGGATTTGGTAGTAACCCATTGGAACAATTAACAATGTTTGATGCATGAATTTCTGCCTCTTTAATGCTAAGTTTCTCTTGATTTAGTTTTTGGGCACACCAACTGTTTGTGAATATGCTTGGCCACATATTTGCATGATCTTTGATATTAAGGGAAGAACTGAAAGGTGACTCTTAATTTCCGAATCCTAAAAACTGAACCTGAGTTTTTAAATCACGAAAGTAGATTAATTCTCTTGAGGTTTTCTATTGAATTATCTGTTCTTATTAGGTCCTATCTAATGCAATTGTTGTGAAAATAAGAATTGGATTAGATTGGATACGTTATTGTATTCTGAAAGGAAACAATAATTCTTTAGGATAATTCACCTTCAAGTATAACCTAGTTTGAGAAGAGAGGAAAGAATCGCAAACTTGTTGATTTCCATTGTGGTGAACCCATATCCTAGATTCCTTAAAGCTGATTTCTTAATACCAATTTCTGTGTTCAAGTTCCAAAGTTTATCTTCTTTATTACTATTAAATTTTAATTTCTGCATTCTTGTCTATCATCACAACCTTACATCACTAGTTTGGTCTTGATAATCATAATTAAACTTAATTGGTTGTCATTAACTCAGTCCTCGTGGATCGATAATTTTATTACTTGACGAAATCGTGCACTTGCGATTACAACACAACAAGTTTTTGGCGCCGTTGCCGGGGACTGTGTTTTCTTTGACTATCAATTCAGATTTAATTTGATTCTTCTAGGCATTTGAATTTCTGCGTTGGATATTTCTCTTCTTGTGCTCTTTGCAATTGACTTGTTTCTTGTTTATGCGAAGTTCTAGACGTTTCAGGACTCTTATTGAAGCAGATTCTGAAATTGAAAGGACTTTTCATCGAAGGAGAAGACAACAAAGACAAAGAGTGAGAGAAGTACTTAAACCAACATCAATCATGGCTGAACCTGTGGACAATAGACCGCTAAAGGAGTATGCAGCCCCTAATGCTCGGGGCTTGCGATCCGGAATTGCTAGGCCAACCATTGAAGCTGAGAACTTCACCATACCGCCTTCCCTACTATCCATGATAAGGCAAAACCAGTTTGGAGGTTTACCTTCGGAGGACCCAAATGATCATGTGGAGATGTTCTTGGAATTCTGTGAGACTCTCAAGATTGAAGGTGCCTCAGTCGATGCCATTCGGCTCCGGTTATTTCCATTATCCATAAGGGACAAGGCTCGAGCTTGGTTGAAGTCGGTACCCACCAACACATTGACCACATGGAATCAATTGGAGCAAGCGTTCCTGAATAAATTCTTTCCTCCTTCAAAGACTGCACATCTTAGAACTCAAATCACAAGCTTCGTTCAAAAGGAAGGAGAATCGTTATCCGAAGCTTGGGATAGGTACAAGGGGCTGTTGGAATCTTGCCCACATCATGGGTTAGAAAAATGGCTAATTATTCACACCTTCTACAATGGATTGGAATATCCTTCAAAGGTGTCACTTGGATTCTGCAGCGGTGGAGCTTTGATGAATAGAAGCCTTACGAAGCCTATGATATTATTGAGAATGTCGCTGCAAACCATCACCAGTGGGCCAATGAAAGAGGTAACAAACCGAGAAAACTCTCGGGAGGTAAGTTTGAGATAGATGGTGTTGGTTTAATTATGGCTAAGTTTGACTCATTGAATAAACACTTTGATAAGCTTGAAAAAGCTGGAGTTAATGCCGTAAATGCTGCTAACATCTTTTATGAGATTTGTGGAATGCAGGGACATATGAGTGCAGAATGCCAAGCTGAAAGTGGTTCCTCGCAAAGCACTTCGGTGGAACAAATAGAATCATGCCATAATTTCTATGACATTCCACCGAAGGTGCGCAATGATCCATATTCACAGACCTACAATCCCGGTTGGAGGTCTCATCCCAATTTCTCCTATAGGAACAATCAAGTTGGGCAAAGTGGTGTTAAACCTCCTATTGGATTCCCCCAGGTACAAAAGTCTAAACTTGAAACTCTCCTTGAAAATTTTGTAGAGAGTCAAACCAAGCAAAATGAAGAGTTTAGGCACCATGGTCAAGTTGTTAGTGAGGCTATTAAGGAGTTGACATCTAAGGTTGATAATTTAGCTATTCATAACAAGATGTTAGAAACTCAAATAGCCCAACAAGCTAGCTCTTCAAATAGACCACTTGGGAAATTTCCAGGACAGCCTGAAATAAATCCTAATGAACATTGTAAGGCTGTGAGTTTAAGAAGTGGAAAGCAATTAGAAGATTCTAAAGCAAAGGGGGAGAATGATAAGGATGGGAGGGATGAAGAGAAAGAAACAACTAGGACACAACCCTTAGAAGAAGAGGAGATCAATGAGAAAGTGTCTAAGTATGTACCCCCAAAACCTTACCAACCCCCGGTGCCCTTTCCTCAAAGATTGGCCAAGGCCAAGCTAGATAAGCAGTTTGGGAAGTTTCTTGAGGTCCTTAAGAAGTTGTACATTAATGTACCCTTCACTGAGGCGTTGCAACAAATGCCTACCTATGCTAAATTTCTTAAGGATATTTTGTCCAATAAGAGAAAGCTAGAGGAGTATGAGACTGTAGCATTAACTGAGGAGTGTAGCGCTTTGATTCAAAATAAGTTGCCTCCTAAACTCAAAGACCCTGGCAGCTTCTCTATTCCTTGCTTGATTGGGAATACCAGTTTTGATAAAGCCTTGTGTGATTTGGGGGCTAGTGTTAGTCTTATGCCCTTCTCTGTTTGTAAGAAGTTGGAGGTGGGTGAACTAAAGCCCACAACTATCTCCCTTCAATTGGCGGATCGATCCGTCAAATACCCAATAGGCATCTTGGAGGATGTTCCTATTAGGGTGGGTAAGTTCTTTATTCCTGCTGATTTTGTGGTACTTGAAATGGAAGAGGATGCACAAATTCCCATTATTCTTGGTAGGCCTTTCTTGGCTACTGCAGGTGCTATAATTGATGTGAAAAATGGTAAGTTGTCCTTGACTGTTGGTGATGATAAGGTTGAGTTTGATATATCTCGGTCCATTAAGCAACCTTCTTTTGAGGATTCTTGTTGCAGGATTGATTTATTGCACCAGGTAGTGAAAGAAGAAACCATCAAGATGCACTTGGAAGATCCATTGGAAATGTGCTTGGTTGGAAGAGACTCATCAGAATTTGAAGGTGAAGTAGCTGAGTATGCCCGTCTGTTAGAGGCAAACCCAGCAATTCCACCTAAAAATACGAAAATAGAAAAGCTTGAGTCTAAACCCAAACCTGAAGATTGGAAAGAGGACAAGGCTCCAAAGGTAGAACTCAAACCCCTCCCTTCCACTCTCAGGTATGAATTTCTTGGTCCAAACTCTTCTTATCCCGTCATTGTAAGTGCTAGTTTGAATGAGTTAGAGACAGAGAAATTGCTTAGAGCACTTAGAATGCATCGAAAGGTCATAGGATACACAATTGATGATATTAAGGGCATAAATCCTTCCTTTTGCATGCACAGGATTTTGATGGAAGTTGACCATAAACCATCCATTGATCATCAACGTAGGTTGAATCCTAATATGAAAGAGGTGGTTAAGAAAGAAATTCTTAAGTTGTTAGATGCTGGGGTAATTTACCCAATCTCAGACAGTGAATGGGTTAGTCCTGCATGTGGTTCCTAAGAAAGGGGAATAACTGCTGACCAAAAATGAGAAAAATGAACTGATTCCACAAGGGCGGTCACAGGGATGGAGAATGTGCATTGATTATAGGAAGCTGAATAAAGCTACTAGGAAGGATCACTTCCCCTCCCCTTCATTGACCAAATGCTAGAGAGATTAGGCGAGCATGCATATTTCTGTTACCTGGATGGTTATTCGGGATTCCACCAAATCCCCATTCATCCTAGTGACCAGGAAAAGACCACATTTACTTGTCCCTATGGCACCTTTGCTTATAGGAGAATGCCTTTTGGTTTGTGTAATGCTCCGGCTACTTTTCAAAGATGCATGACTGCAATTTTCTCTGATTTTATTGAAAACATCATGGAAGTTTTTATGGATGATTTCTCTGTATATGGTACTAACTTTGATGATTGTTTGTCCAATTTGTCTAAGATCTTGCAGCGTTGTGAAGAGGTTAACCTCGTCTTGAATTGGGAAAAGTGCCATTTTATGGTACAAGAGGGAATAGTGCTTGGACACTTAGTTTCTGGAAAAGGGATTGAGGTGGATAAGGCAAAGATTGAAGTAATTGAAAAATTGCCTCCACTAGTGAATGTGAAAGGAGTGCAGAGTTTCTTGGGACATGCCAGTTTTTACTGGAGATTTATTAAAGATTTTTCAAAAATTGCTAAACCGTTGTCTAATCTCTTAGTGAAAGATGTTCCATTTGACTTTGATACGATTGTTTGCAAGCCTTTTGCAGATTGAAAGAAGCTTTGATTACCGCTCCCATTTTACAGTCCATAGGATTGGAATCTACCATTTGAGGTTATGTGCGATGCCAGTGACTATGCCATAGGAGCTGTTTTGGGGCAAAGGAAAGACAAGAAGGTCCATGCCATCTATTATGCAAGCAAAACTCTTGATGGAGCCCAAGCTAATTATGCAACTACTGAGAAGGAATTGCTTGCGGTGGTTTTTGCCTTTGAGAAATTCAGATCATACCTTGTGGGTTCAAAGGTGACTGTGTACACTGACCATTCCGCACTTAAATATCTCATGAGCAAAAAGGAAGCTAAGCCTAGACTTATCTGCTGGATACTTCTCTTGCAAGAATTCAACTTGGAGATTCTAGACAAGAAAGGGGTAGAGAACTTAGTTGCGGATCACCTATCCAGACTTGAACCACCGGTGAATGAGCAAGGTAACTTGCCTATTGATGATTCCTTCCCCGATGAGCAACTACTTGCCATTTTAGAAGAGGATGCTCCTTGGTATGCCGACTTTGTGAATTACTTAGCTTGCGGAATTCTACCACCAGAAATTAATTATCAACAGAAAAAGAAATTTTTCTCTGATTTGAAGCATTTTGTGTGGGATGAGCCGTATATCTTCCGGAGATGTGCTGATGGTATCTATCGAAGATGTGTCTCAGAGGATGAAAGTCAGAGTATACTGAATTGTTGTCATTCTTCATCCTATGGAGGACATGCTAGTGCCTCAAAGACAAGAACAAAGTTCTTCAATCTGGTTTCTTTTGGCCTCATATTTTCAGAGATGCTCGAAACTTTGTGCTCTCTTGTGACAGCTGTCAAAGAACTGGAAATATATCTAAAAGACATGAAATGCCTCTGAATCCCATCTTGAAAGTTGAGATTTTTGATGTTTGGGGAGTTGATTACATGAGACCATTTCCACCATCTTGTAACAACAAGTTAATTCTTGTGGCGGTGGATTATGTCTCAAAGTGGGTAGAAGCAATACCATCCCCAACGAGTGATGCTAAAACTGTTATGAAGCTATTCAAAAAGATCATATTTCCAAGGTTCGGAGTTCCAAGAGCAGTCATAAGTGATGGAGGTTCGCATTTCATCGAAAGACAATTTGAAAACCTCTTGTAGAAGTACGGAGTGACTCACAAAGTCGCTACACCGTACCATCCCCAAACCAGCGGACAAGTAGAGGTTTCCAATAGAGAAATCAAGAGCATATTGGAGAAGACTGTTTCAAAATCAAGAAAGGATTGGTCTTTAAAACTTGATGACGCTCTATGGGCGTACAGAACAGCTTATAAGACTCCCATTGGTATGACTCCATTTCGGTTGATTTATGGTAAGCCGTGTCATCTTCCAGTCGAGCTAGAACACAAGGCATTTTGGGCCATCAAACTACTGAACTTTGATATGAAAATAGCTGGGGAAAAAAGGAAATTACAACTTCATGAGCTGGACGATTTGAGGCTTGATGCATATGAACATGCCAAGACTTACAAGGAACAGACCAAGCGTTGGCATGACAAGCACATCTTGCGTCGAGAATTCAAAGAAGGAGATCTTGTGCTACTCTTCAACTCAAGATTGAAGCTATTTCCAGGTAAGCTCAGGTCTAGATGGTCCGGACCATTCCAAGTTCGTCAAGTGTTTCCTTATGGAGCTGTTGAGGTGTGGAGTGAAGCCACAGGATCCTTCAAAGTAAATGGACAAAGGTTGAAGTCTTATCTTGTTTATGGAGTTTTTATCGTTAGTGTTGTACCGTGCTATTGAGTAGGAACCGTGATGGGTTTGCTACTGTAAAAAAAAAAGAGTCTATTAGTTTTATATTTCTCTTTAAATTGTTAAATATTAATTGGTGTCAATATTGTATATTAATCAGTTTAAATGTATTTTCAGTAATACTTATGGATTACAATAAGTTTATGTTTTCGTCTTCAGCAAGAAAAGGAAATTTTAAAACTCACTTTTTATAACTCAAACCTTTTATGTACAAATTTTCAGATTGGGAGTTGGTAGTCAGAAATGTGATGCCCTGAGGGGGGTGTTACATATGCTCATAATTCATAACATAACACGTAAGTTTAATAGTTTTTTTTCTGTCAAATCATTTTCAAATTAACATCTATATTTTAAAATAAAAAATACCATGTATTTTACATACTTATTTAGTAATTTTTATTTAAGAATTTGTAAAACTAAATATGCAACATTAACATAATGACTGTTATTCAATAATTGAGTTGGCCAAAGTCGATTTATATGGAGTAATTAAGTTGTTGGGTGGTGTTATTAGCATTCATAAATACCTATTCACACTTCTTACTAATGAATCAAAATTTTTTTGTTTTTCTTTTTATAAAATTATAGGTGGCTAATGAAGATTGTAGTTAGACACTTAGAGGAGTAGCACCAAGAAATCACTAGGCTCAAGGACGAGCATACTCATACTAAGTTGTCTCACCACGAGCCTACGAAAGAGGAGGGGGAAGAGACTTAACAGAGTGAGCCGCAGATGAATTGAAGGGAGCTCACAATTCTTGATCGGTCCAACAGAGCGCAAGAAGTGGATCGTTGAGAAACCCTAGCTTCTCACCACATCCATTCACAGACTTCATTATGTCAATCCCTCTTTGATCAGCGATGTCGCACTCGCCTCAAAATAGACTAGGATTCATGGAATATAGCATAATGCATAACCTAGGTCATCTCCCAAGGACCAATTCGGATTTCTCAAGCATATTAGAAATTATCAATAAGTAGGGGGTTTTGTTCATTGCAATAACAGAAAACGAATTTAAATTGAGAAAATTCAATTAAGGAAACACCAATCCAAGGTCTTCAATTCAAGTGGCAGAATCAATCATTGTTCAAGAGAATTTCTGTTGTTTACACCTCTGTTAATCCGAAATCAACTAGATAATCACCCAGCAATTTATCAATTCAAACAGAATCACAATCGCAATCCTTGATTAAGATTGATTTAGGAACAAATTTAGATTAACATAGATTATCAATCGATGATCTATTCTCCCTTAGATTCAGATTAATCAACCCTAATTCTAACTTCAATTTCGAAATTCCAATCAGAATTCAATTGAAGAAGGAGAAGAGGGAAGAACACAACAATTTATAATCAAACAAGAGAACTCAAAATTCTAACCACCATTATTGAATTCCTTGGATTGATTGGAGCTTTAGCCTTCCATGGCCATCACGAAAATTGCAGAGAAGAGAGTAAAACGAAAAATAGAGAGAAGATGAAAAGAGAAAGGGGTTTCTCAATCTGTTAAAACTGAATCACAACCAAAAAGCTCAATTCGAAATCTGCCTAAACCTATTTGTAACTGAAAGTTCTTCTGTAATTCCTAATCTACCCCTAGCCCAAACTGTAGCCCTCTGAATAAGCTTTTTAGAGACATATCATTTGCCTTAATTGGGCTTAAATTGAGGGAGATAGGCCCAAATCATTGAGGAAAGGTCCAAGCATTGTGACAGCAACAGCACCCTGACTTTGAGGCCCAATTTCGCCTTGAATCCAGCTGAATTAGAAAAATTGCATTAGACACCAGATTGTAGATCTTCATCTCAGCTTTCAGGGGACTCCAAGATCATCCAAATACGATATTTGTAGCCCAAGTTATGGCCTGTACAAGACAGAAAGGTCAAACTGAGTTAAAATCCGAAAATTAATGAAGTTTTTACAATTAAGCTCAATGAAGACCAATCATCTAAAACTCATCTACAAACATAATATTGGACACAATTAACATCAATTAGGCCAAATATGAAGCAATAATGAATGGCTCAAAATTGATTGATCAAAATCCCCACACTTGAACCTTTGCACACACTGGGCAACATTCAAAATTTGAACCACAAAAGCAACATGCCTTCCAATGAATTGCAAGAATGCAAGATAGTGATCAAGATTCAAACATCCAAAGTATCAAGGAATCAAGACAAACATGAATATATCTCTCAACATCTCAAGCAAGCAAGAAGACAACTCGAATCAAATGATGAACCAAAAGTGATAAGATCCTCACTAGGCATACTCTACTCTCAAGTGTTTAGGATTGTATTTACACTCAAAGCACCCATGAAAGCAAGTACTACCATAAGCTTGACAAGTCTCTAATTTCCACCACTTGAAACACATGCAAATAAAGATCAAAAGGACTTTATTCAAGGTTGTAATGGGGCCAAGGTAAGGGAAGGAACAATATGGATATGACAAGTTAAGCACCCAAGAGAATAAAAGAGCAATGATGAGGAACTCAAATGACAAGTAATGCACATTCTCTTACTTTGATCACCTTTATCACCTTTCCTTTTGCTTTTACAACCTTTCTTGAACCTCTTTTATTTATTTTTTTATTTATTTATTTTTTTTTCTTCTTTTTCTTCTTTTTCTTTTTTTTTTATTTCAATTTTTTTTAATAATAATAACCTTGCATACATACACATCAATTTGTATAACCACACCACTCAAACTATCAACGCCTACAAGCCAAAAGAGCTCCTCAAATGAAATAAACCAATGCTCTCCCATTCCCTAAGGTACGGTAAAATCATGGTTTTTCACAAAGGCATAAGATGAGCTAAAGCAAAGAATAGGCAATTAGGCTCAGGGGGTAATCAAAGGAAAATGATGCAAGGTTGGCTTTTTTTTTTTGGCCAAAGTAGCTAAACAAAGAAAGAAGGCCTCAATCATCTCAATACATGCATGTGAACAAGAAGCTTCAAAAAGAATCAAGTCAAGTTCTAGAGCACTAACAATCATGAGTGAAATCACACAAGAAAGAAAAGAGAATGGCATAATGCAATCCATCCATGTATAAGGTCCAAAATCTCACCAAGGACAAGCCTATCACAATTGATGCAACACTTTAATTCTCAATGCCAGCTTGCTAAACCAAAAATGCAAGAAAAGTATTTACATCATGTCATGAAACCTCTAACTAAGAATGATGAAATTATTCACAACCTGTACAAACCAAGATATTCAATGAAAGGCATGCAAAATATCAAAATGAAAACAAAACAAATTCTGTAGAAACAGAAAACGAAAAATCGAGAAAAGAAAATTGCAGAAAACGAAAACGAACGGAGAAAAAATAGCAGAAATTCCCTCCCCACACTTAAATCATACATTGTCCTCAATGAAACACAAAGCAAAAGACAAGAAGACATGTGTAATAAAAGAGTAAGGAAGAGAACACCTCATCATGGTGGGAAAATTTGCACTTGGGGAAAGGTGGGCTTTGCCAAGGAGAGCTCTCTACGGATGTTGGGCTTGCGGGGCTTGTGGGGCTCTCAAGAAAGGGCTTAAGACGGTGGCCATTAACCTTGAAACTCTTGTTGGTGGCTTCATTCGAAATCTCCACCGCACCATAAGGAAAGATGCTAGTGACAACAAAAGGACCATCCCACCTAGAACGGAGACTTACGGGCATGAGTTTAAGGCGAGAGTTGAACAAAAGTACCTTTTGGCCAATGGAGAACTCCTTTCTAGAAATCATCTTATCATGGAAATGCTTGGTCTTTTCCTTATAGATCTGGAATTCTCATAAGCTTCCAAGCGAAGTTCTTCCATTGTTGCAATTGAAGCTTCCTCTCGAACTTGCTTGGTCAAATGCTAAGTTACAACTCTTCACCGCCCGATGCACGATGCTCTATCTCCACCGGAAGGTGACATGGTTTACCAAAGACAACCCTGAAAGGAGACATCCCTATAGGTGTCTTGTAAGCGGTACGATGAGCCCAAAGAGCATCTTCAACCGGTGGCTCCAATCTTTCCTATTCGGTGCACCATCTTCTCCGAATGCGCTGATCTCTCTATTAGAAATCTCGGCACCCGTTAGTTTGGGGATGATATGCAGAGACACTCTATGCACAACCCCATATTTCCGAAACAAAGCCTCCAAAGTCCGATTACAGAAATGAGTCCCTTGGTCACTAATGATAGCTCGGGGCACTCCAAACTTGCAAAATATGTTAGACCTGACAAAATCCACAACAACTCGAGCATCATTAGTCCTGGTGGCCTTAGCTTCCACCCACTTAGAAACATAATCAACTGCAAGTACAATATATGAAAAACCAAAAGAAACAGGGAAAGGGCCCATAAAATCGATACCCCAAACATCAAAAACCTCGCAAAACGAGAATGGGCTCTTGGGCATCTCCTGTCTCCCAGAGTAATGGCCACTCTGCTCGTTGGCACTTTCTCACAAGTCTTGAAAACTTGATATGCATCTCTCGAAAATGGTAGGCCAATAGAATCCGATCCAAGCACCTTCCTAGTCATCATTTGTGGTCCAAAGTGTCCTCCTCTTTGGAGAGGCATGTAGAAGTGAAGAACTGACTGGATCTCATGGTCAGGTATGCATCTGCGAATCACCTGGTCACTACAAAATTTCCACAAATATGGATCATCCCACACATAATATTTAGCATCACTCCTAAGTTTAGCTTGCTGTGATCTAGATGCATGAGGAGGAAAACAGATGCAACTATGAAATTAACTAGATCAATGAAACCAAGGAGAAAGTGTGGTATCATGCAGTGCATGAGCTGCTCATCTGGGAAGTCATCTCTGATGGGAGAAGGGTCAACAACTCCTTCTATTCTGCTCAAATGATCCGCCACCAAATTCTCTGTGCCACTCCTATCTCTAATCTCCAAATCAAACTCCTGGAGAAGCAGCATCCATCTAATCAATCTCGGCTTCGATTATGCCTTTTCAACAAGAATTTTAATGCTTTGCATGATCGGTAAAGACAACCACTCTAGAGCCAAGTAGATATGATCTAAACTTATCAAGTGCAAATACAATAGCAAGCAACTCTTTCTCAGTGGTAGTATAGTTAGCCATGCGACATCTAAAGTCCGAGAAGCATATGAAATGACATGAGGTTGTCTGCCAACTCTCTGTGCAAGGATAGCTCCCAATGCATAGTTAGATGCGTCACACATGAGTTCAAAAGGAAGTGTCCACTCTGGTGGCTGAATGATGGGAGTGGTGGTCAAAGCTCCTTTGAGGCAATCAAAAACAACTTCTTTCTGCAACAAGTTGGACAGTGGAAGGGCCTTTTTGCTAAAGTCTTTAATGAACCGCCTGTAGAAACCTGCATGGCCAAGAAAAGAACGAACCTCTCGCACGCAAGAAGGGTAAGGTAACTGGGAAATAACATTAATTTTAGCAGGATCTACTTCTATACCCTTCTGAGAGATGATATGACCTAAGACTATGCCTTGTTCTACCATAAAATGACATTTTTCATAATTAAGAACAAGGTTAGTCTCAATGCACCTATGCAAAACTCTATCCAAACTGTCCAAGCATGCATCAAAAGAGGAACCATAAACAAGAAAATCATCCATAAACACCTCAATGCAAATCCTCTAAAAATGCAGAAAGATACTCACCATGCATCGCCGGAAGGTACCAGAGCATTGCACAAGCCGAAAGGCATCCTCCTGTAGGCAAAAGTCCGAAAGGGCAAGTGAAGGTGGTCTTCTCCTGGTCCTCTGGTGCTATATGGATCCGGAAGTATCCGGAAAAGCCATCAAGAAAGCAATAGAAAGACTTTCCACCCGGGCGCTCAAGCATCCGATCGATAAAGGCGGAGGAAAATGGTCCTTCCTTGTCGCTGGTTCACCCGCCTGTAATCGATACGGACTCTCCATTACTCTGCACTCTAGTAGGAATCACTCATCTTGATCATTCTTCACTACTGTGATTCCTGATTTTTTTGGAACCACTTGAACTGGACTAACCCAAGCACTATCTGAGATAGGATAGATGATGCCTGCTTGCAAAAGCTTGGTCACCTCTTTCTTCACCACATCTAGGATCAAGGGGTTGAGTCGCCTCTGTGGTTGTCTCACTAGTTTAGCACCATCCTCAAGTAGTATCCTGTGCATGCACATAGAAGGACTAATGCCAGGAAGGTCAGCCAAGGTCCAGCCAATAGCTTTCTTATGCTTCCTCAGTATTTGCAGCAGCTTCTCCTCCTGGTCAGCATGGAGGGCAGTGGAAATGATAACTGGAAGCTTCTGATCCTCCTCTAAGTATGCATACTTAAGGTGCTCTGGGAGTGGCTTAAGCTCCAGTGTAGGTGGCTGCACTACAGATGGGAGTATTCTGTGGAAGTAGGCCGTGTTTACAACCTGAAATTCAACGAAATCTGAGTCAGAGGTATTTGCTGTAATCAAACCGCTACATTCGACTTCCTCAAATTTTCACCGCAACACCATTTAACTGGTCGACTCCACACAATCAGTATCGGAATCACCATGTAAACAAGATGCAATCTCGACAAACACTACACATTTACGTAACAAGACAAGCATCACATGTGTAGGTATCAACAAAATCGAGAAAAGAATTGAAGATCTTCAGCAAAGAGCTCAGAAAAGCTATCATCAACTATATCAGCCAACAAATCTATATGGAAGACTGAATGTTCTTCCATGGGGTGCTTCATGGCATCCAAGATATTAAATCGAACCACATTATCTCCAAACTCCATGGAAAGAGTGCATGCATGGACATCAATTTTGGTTCGCGGTTTGAGGAATGGTCTACCAAGAATGATGGGGGCTCTACGGGATTCGATTCTCCATCCATATCCGAAATGTAGAAGTCTCGGGGAAGATCGGTCATTAACTCTAACAAGAACATCCTCAATGAGTCCAACAGGGTATGCATTACTCTATTTGCCAACTGAATGATGACTCCTGTATTCTGTAGAGGTCCAAGGGCAAGAGATTGAAACACAGACATAGGCATAACATTGATTGAAGCACCTAAATCCAACATGGCATTTTCGAATTTGCTACTGCCTATGGTGCATGGAATAGTAAAAATTCCGGATCCTTGCATTTTTGAGGCATTGTAGGCTGAATAAGTGCAGACACATTTCTTCCCATGCTGATCTTCTCATTTCCCTTGAGTCTCCTTCTATGAGTACACAAATCCTTAAGAAACTTGGCATATCTTGGAATTTGCTTGATTGCTTCAATGAGAGGAATGTTCACCTCAACCTTCCTAAATGTCTCCAAGATTTCCCTATATCGTACGGTCTCATGAGTCTTCTTAAGTCTGCACAACTCTCGAGGGAATGGTAGTGGGATGGACTGCTCAGCAGCAACTACAGGAATGGGAGCAGGATCAGTTTTCTGATCTTTGCTGCTACATGGAATTTCTGGTATGGCTTGCTTCTCCTTATCTAATTCTTCAACAGTCTTACCGGATCTTAGAGTGATTGCACTCACATTTCTTGGATTCACCCACAGTTTGTGCAGGAAGCTTATCGAGATCTTGGGACCGTAATTGGTTCATAGAACTTGCAAGTTGTCCAATCGATTCTCCAAATTCGAATGGTAGCTTCGTCCTCTGCTGGAACCGGGTTGTTCACCGCCATCTGTTTCATCAATTCCTCCAAGGTTGGCTCGGATTTAGGAGGAGGGGCATTATTTTGCCGCTTTGCATGAAAGGTGGCCGGTATGGTCTGGCTGGGTCTGTAGTGGACCGGAAGGGAGAAATTGCTTCTTCTTTGGAAGGGAAAGCTAGCTAGCTTGCCTAAATTGAGTAGGGCAGTTTTGTGTAGAGTTATTCCCCCACCTCAGATTTGGATGATTTCTCCACCGGGTTATATCTGTTGGAAGACAGATCATAACTCTGTTGTTGTTGCTGCTGAGGCCTATTATTGTAGATGTTTGCTGCATAGGCCTGGGGGGTGCCATCAGTATCAACCTCTTGCAGTGTAGGACAGGAATATGTGGAATGATCAGCAGAAATACAAATGCCACACACTCTGGCAGGAGCTACTGCAGCAGGTTGTTGATGTTGAGTCACAGCCAATTGCCTCACCAAGGAAGCAAGGTCATCAATTTTGCTTTCCAATTTCCTGTGATCTGCAGCATAAGTTGCCTCAATTTCGTGGACACCTCTACTTAATGCCACTGAGTTACTTCTGGTACCAAACTGTTGGGAGTTAGTGGCCATATTCTCAATCAGTGCCCTTGCAGGCCACAGAGTCTTGTCTACCAATGCTCCTCCACTAGCAAAGATCAATCATGCTCCTATCCATGGGCAAAGAAACCTTCATAAAAATCTTGGATTAGTAGGTGATCACTAATCTGATGGTGAGGACAGCTAGCACACATCTTCTTGAATCTTTCCCAGTATTCAGACAATGGTTCTCTGTCAAACTGCCTGATGCCACATATCTCTTTTCGGATTGAGGCAGCCCTTGATGCAGGAAAGAATTTCTCCAAAAACAGCCTCTTAAGATCATTCCAACTATTCACAGATCTCGGATGCAGGTAGTACAGCCAATCCTTAGCAGCATCCTGTAATGAGAAAGGGAATGCTCTAAGTTTGATATGATCCTCTGAAATGCCTTGAGGCTTCATGGTAGAACACACAATGTGGAACTCCTTGAGGTGCTTATGAGGATCTTCTCCTGCATGACCACTGAACTTAGGCAACAAATGAATCAATCCACATTTAAGTTCAAATGGAACATCAACATCAGGATATTGAATGCATAAAGATCGGTATGTAACATCGGGAGCGGCTAGCTCCTTCAAGGTTCTCATTATCCATAATCTCGGTATGATCAGCAGAATCAGAATTAAAAGATGGATCGAGAATCGAAAATTCGAAGCGAGAAAATTCGAAGCGAATCACTAGTATGGTAACTAAGTGAAGAACCTCTACTTCCTATATGCTCAGCAGATCTAGAATCAACTCTATTGAACCTATGCAAGGTATGAAAAGTCCTATCTATCTCAGGATCAAATTGATGCAAAGAACCAGGATTGGACCTAGTCATATAACATGCAAAACTCAAAAATAGCAAAACAGCAAAATGGAGTATCCAACACTAGAAATGCACCAAAATAAATCTATTTGACCTACCAAATGATTTTTAAAAAATATGGGACCACCACACACTTAAAACTACACTAAAATGGAACTCAAAAATGCAATGAAAAATCTTCAAAAAATGAAAAAGTGGCCTAAATGAAGGAATTAGAGCAGGAGAGGGTGTTGCTCACAGCAAAGCTGTGAGCCTTGTGGAGAATGCCATTTTCCTTCAACCCACCAATTTTCAGCTCATTCTGAGCATGTTTGGTCACCCAAAAATTACAAAAATGCCATTGTCTCACCTAAATTTGCTCAAAACCCTTACCAAACGATGGAATTTGGCCAAATTATGCAGGAATGATCCTTTTAAGATCACTTTGCTTATAATGATGGTTTACCTTTGGTGGCCAAGTTTCAGGTCAAGACTCCATCGCAAGTACAATTCCTGTCTACTAGTGCTTTTTTGGATTCACAAAAATGAGAGCAAAGTGAAACACAAAAGTGAAAGTGGAGGTGAAACTCAAAAATGAAAATCAAAACTTCCAATTATCAATAATGAAGTATATGGATGGTCAAATGCAGCAAGATTACATACAAAAGCTGAATGTGGTGCAAGGAAACCAATGGAACGAAGAATGGCACGGTTGTGCGAAAATCAGCTATCACTCAATTAAATTATGCAGGAATTTTTGCAGCAAATGAATGTGTTATTTGTGCAACAGAAGTATCAACTGTGTTGAGTGAAGCAATGCACATTCACAGGACTCATCAATTGCAGCAAAACTCAATGGAACAGTAATGAATCCAATGGAACAGTGAAAACGAAAAATCCAATGAACTGAATGGAGAGCACAGATTTATACCAGAATTGATCAATGATATATTGCAGTGGAAAAACACAACGGAACAACAAAGCAGCAAGATTTGTGCATCACAACCGAATTCTGCAGAATTATGCAGAACAAATGAAAGGAAATCTTTGCAAATCTGACCAGGTAGCAGTGCATTATGCGGCGAAGTGAAGTGAAGTGAAGTGAAGTGAATTATGTAGCCAATGGAACAAGATGGCGGTGTAATGCGACAACCAAAATGAAGCAGAATTCAAGACGAGAATGCAGCAAGATCGATGGCGCGAGAATCAGGACATTAGCGAAAAAAAATAGCAAAATGCACTTAAGGACTTTCAGCAAAGTTGATCACGAAAATAGGAACTCCTAATAAACTTAAGAAACCGAAAATAGGTCCCCGGCAACGGCGCCAAATTTTGATCAGCGATGTCGCACTCGCCTCAAAATAGACTAGGATTCATGGAATATAGCATAATGCATAACCTAGGTCATCTCCCAAGGACCAATTCGAATTTCTCAAGCATATTAGAAATTATCAATAAGTAGGGGGTTTTGTTCATTGCAATAACAGAAAACGAATTTAAATTGAGAAAATTCAATTAAGGAAACACCAATCCAAGGTCTTCAATTCAAGTGGCAGAATCAATCATTGTTCAAGAGAATTTCATTGTTTACACCTCTGTTAATCCGAAATCAACTAGATAATCACCCAGCAATTTATCAATTCAAACAGAATCACAATCGCAATCCTTGATTAAGATTGATTTAGGAACAAATTTAGATTAACATAGATTATCAATCGATGATCTATTCTCCCTTAGATTCAGATTAATCAACCCTAATTCTAACTTCAATTTCGAAATTCCAATCAGAATTCAATTGAAGAAGGAGAAGAGGGAAGAACACAACAGAATTTATAATCAAACAAGAGAACTCAAAATTCTAACCACCATTATTGAATTCCTTGGATTGATTGGAGCTTTAGCCTTCCATGGCCATCACGAAAATTGCAGAGAAGAGAGTAAAACGAAAAATAGAGAGAAGATGAAAAGAGAAAGGGGTTTCTGCTCAATCTGTTAAAACTGAATCACAACCAAAAAGCTCAATTCGAAATCTGCCTAAACCTATTTGTAACTGAAAGTTCTTCTGTAATTCCTAATCCACCCCTAGCCCAAACTGTAGCCCTCTGAATAAGCTTTTTAGAGACATATCATTTGCCTTAATTGGGCTTAAATTGAGGGAGATAGGCCCAAATCATTGAGGAAAGGTCCAAGCATTGTGACAGCAACAGCACCCTGACTTTGAGGCCCAATTTCGCCTTGAATCCAGCTGAATTAGAAAAATTGCATTAGACACCAGATTGTAGATCTTCATCTCAGCTTTCAGGGGACTCCAAGATCATCCAAATACGATATTTGTAGCCCAAGTTATGGCCTGTACAAGACAGAAAGGTCAAACTGAGTTAAAATCCGAAAATTAATGAAGTTTTTACAATTAAGCTCAATGAAGACCAATCATCTAAAATTCATCTATAAACATAATATTGGACACAATTAACATCAATTAGGCCAAATATGAAGCAATAATGAATGGCTCAAAATTGATTGATCACAATCCCTCTGGCATAGAACTTTAGAATGTTGACCACTCTCGAGCTGTATGATAGATCGACTGTGTAACATCTTCCTTAACGTAGTAGTATTAGTTTGTGGTTATAAATTTATATTAGTACTAGTATGAGTTATTTGACCATTTTTGTATAATATAAAGGACTAAAATGTCTTTCAGAGGTATATATTTTCCAAAGAATTACCCCAAAGTCAAACAAACTTATCCCTTTCATCTTTCTTTCCACTGTCTTTGACCTTAAGGCATAAATATCTCACTTTCTCTCATTTCACACAGCTGTTAGCAGCAGAAAAGAGAGAAAATGATAGAGATAGGAACGATACGAAAAAACATAAGAAGAGATAAGAAAGAGAAAAAAAAAAGAGAAACGGAGAACATGAAACAAAGGAAGGAAGGAAGGAAGAAAAAGAAAGAAAGAGCACCAAGAAGAAAAAGGAAGTCGCACGTGAAAGGAAAGAAGAGGAAAGAAGAACCAAAGGAAGAACTAGAAAGTAGAATAGAACACTATCTATAAGGAGTTAAGGTAGGGGGTTGTTGTGTTTGTTGCTATGTTGTATCATTTTTGCTTGTCAAAATCTGGCAAGGAATGAACAATATGGAGTGTTTTATGATACTCAAAGAAAATCATAATTTTGTGTATTAAGTTGTATATTTTGATGAGATTTGATTCTGTGTATTGATTTGTTAATGTGATGAGATTTGAGTATACATGTATATGAACATGCATAATCATGAATACATCCACGAGAACTTAATGATTTTCTACAGTTTTACATGATTTATGGATATAAAAGTGGTGTTTTGATGCACCAGAAAGCACTTCTGCAGTGTTCCGTTCGAATAAGCTAAGATGCTACTAGAATAGAACATTACAAAATGTTCCAATTTTGATGTGTTATCTATTTGAGTTGCATGATTTTGATGTTAAACTAAGTATACTAAGTGAGAAATTCGAATGACATGACTTTCGAGGCTGATCGAATAAACTAAGTGAGTTATTTGATCGGCATAATTTGGAAGAGTACTATTAGAGCTAATTAAGTAGACTAAGTATGTTATTCGATTAGTAAGATTTCGATGTTAATCAAAAGATTATAATAATTATTTGAATGAATATTTTCGATGATAATTGAATAAGCTAAGAGAGCTATTTGAAAAGAGTATTTTAGAATGGTTTTCAAGGTTAATCGAATAAACTAAGAAAGTTATTCAAAGGTCATGATTTCAATTCTAATCGAAAGAGAGTGAACTATTTTTAAAGATGAGAAACTATTTTCCGATGTTGTTCAAAAAAAGGGCTTAGAGAGCTGATCGAACAACAGAATTCAAAATAACTTTTGCATTTCATCACATTAATGCATAGCTGAAGAGCGAGAAGGCACTCAGCCCAAGTCAAAGTAGCGTATGAGGCACTTTGTAAATCATGACATTTCATCACATGGCAAAGTAGCGTATGAGACACTTTGTTGAAATCATGACATTCCATAAGCATGTTAAAGTAGCGTATGGGGCACTTTGACAAGACATGACATTTCATAAACATCAACATTGATCATTTCATGAGCATCAATACATAATTGTGTATGAGATGCTATCTATGTGTATGGAATTGTATTGAATTGTCACTAATTGTATTATGCTATTGAGAATTTTTTACTTCTCACCCTTTTGTTTGCATGTTAATTACAGATCGAAATCAGAATATTTCCAAGGAAGGGAAATGAAGTTGTAGCTTCGAATAGAACTTTTATTTTTGACTTGTATATGTTATATTTCGAACACTTTGTGATGTATTATGTAATAATTGGATATTTCACTAAAGAATCAAAATTATGTTTGGTAGAGAATAAAAATTCCCAGTTACGTATTTGTTGTGCTAAATCGAATGATGTTTACTTCGATTACTTTCCTTCGAGGCTCTATTTTTCGATTCTATTCGAAATTATATTTTCGATACGTGTAGTATTACAAAGCTTTTAACGATGTTTAAAAGTTAGAAGTAATGAGTCTAATCCTATTAACTAGGTATATTTCGAATATACTGTAGTAACTCAAATTAGGACATTACAAACTGATCATCAAGAGTATCTTGACATGTTCAATTCGGCCATGCTACTCACAACTGACTCTTATCATATCAGATGTCGAGCATCTGCAAGCATTTTGAAGAAATCAGGGCTATTGTGGTTTTCCTCTCTAGAAACATTGTCCATCCATGATTTTTCCAAGCAGCTAAAAGATTCTTGAATCATTTCTCAACAATTAGAAACCATAAGAAGATATCTTCAAGCCTTTTCACTATTCGTCAGAGCAAAACAAAATCTCTCAAAGACTTCCTTCAGCATTTTAATTCAAAAGCAATCCAGATCAGAAATCAAAATACAGTGGTAGTGTTGCATGTAATTATGGCAGGGTTACAACCAGGTCCTTTTGTCGATTCCCTAGCTAAGAAGGATCCTGAAACTTTAGAAGGGCTATTGGAATGATCCACAAGGTACATCATCATGGAAGAAGCCACTCGAGCTGGTAAGTAAGCACAACGATTGGTTGAACAGATTCATAAAAGAAGAGATGAACAAAAGGATAAATCTCAAGCATAGTACCAAACCGAAAGACCGTATGAAGGTGGAAAGGGAAGACGAGGCAACCAGTTTGGAAGAACTAGTCCTATGAATCAGTTTAGGAAAGCAGGTCCAATGAACAGAGCATTATTACCAAGATATTTGAAGAAACCATAATATGACAAGTATACTCCCCTTAACACCGAGCATGAAGTGATCCTCAAAGAGGTATAGAACACCGGTCTGATCTAGTTTCCCATGTCTCCCTCAAAAGTTCATGTAGAAGCCAATCGATGAAAGAGATATGAGTTACCTATGCACACATTACTTGTGAATGCATAGTCTTAAGAGACAAGGTTGAATAGCTAATTAGTACATCTTTAAGAAGAGAGGACAATACTACGATTGAGGGAAATCAAATAGCTACGATGATTAGGGAAAGATAAATAACTTTGAACAAATAACTTTGATGAATAAGGAGTTTCAAATGAAAACATAGATCAACAAAGCGATAATAAGGGGAAAGTAGTGATGGAAGAACAACCAATCTACCCAAATCATATCCAGGGGGTAATCAACACTATATCTAGGGGGTTTGTTTGAGGAGTTATGACAAAGTCAGCAAGAAAGAAACATTTGAGAGGGGCACAATCGATCATGATGGTTGGAGGACCAGTGAAGGAGTCATGACCAAATCATAATATCCCAATCATATCATTCTTTAGTGAAGATTTCCAAGGGGTTGACAGAAATCAGGATGACTCGATGGTGACATCTATTGCAATTGGAAATCTCATTGTGAGAAGAGTTCTAATTGATTAAGGGAGTTCTACTAATATATTATTTATTTTCTAAAAGCTCAGGTTATCAGAAATTAAGTTAAAACTTTCACAAGAGGGTTGTTTGGATTTTTAGGAAAAAAGGGTGAATGTTAAAGGTTAAATCGAGCTAAATACGAACTTTGGCAACATGAATACGATCGTTGGTGTTGTAACTGTGATCATGATGGGATAGCGATTTTTTTTTTTTAAAAAAATGAGTTATCACCAATTTTATTTAAATTAGAAAAAAATTGAAAACCTAAAAAAAAATCTGGTTGAGCTAGGGAGTCAATTATACACAGGGAAGAGTAGAAATTAAATCCCATAGCACTCCTGATACACTCGTCTTAAGACGGTTACCCTACATTAGTTGTGTAAATTATTAATAACTCCAAAAATATCTATTTTAACCCCCTCCCCTATTAATCAAACAAATAAGGTCACATAATAAAATATTCATGATAAAACACAATGATTTAAGTAAAAACATTTACAATTTGTAACAAAATAGAATAACCAAACAATAAGATGAAAATTAGCTAATCAAGCAAAGGAATCTAGTCTAAAAAAAAGAATAAAAAAATATTTTTTCATTATTTTTATTTTTATTTTAACAAGTTAACCAATTAAAACCCAAACCATAAAAACAAAATCTTAAAAAAATTACTCTAATAAAAAAAATCCAATGTTTTTTCTTTTTTTCTTTTTTTTCAAGATTTTTCACCATTTTATTTTAGCAAGGAAATAACATAAAATAAAAAAGAGGTTAAAGGCGTGAAACCAGTCCAAAAAATTGCATCTTAACCTATTGACAAGCTTTATCTTAACATTAGGACCTATTTGCACTAACCAAAATCATAACAGGACCCTAAATCTAAAGAATGTGACTCATCCAAAGCAAAATAAACATGAGAAAGCTCATCTTCCAATCTCCAAAATATCATACCCAAGGTAAGAACAAGTAAAAAAAGAGGGAAAAAAAAGAAAAAAAATCAAATAAGTAAACAAGAACGATGGGAAATATAATAAATGCAACAAAGAAATGAATGTATGACATGTGATGCCACAAAATCATGATATGTATAGGTAAAGGCATAAGCATTCACTGATAGTCCAAGACTTGAAGTTAAAAGGAGAAATAATCTAGAGTTTAACAAACCAATTTCAGATTATCAAAAATGTTAAAAAAGAAAAAAAAGATATATGAATTAAACAAATAGTGGCAAAACTAACTTGTGGTGAAGCTACATTGCAACTGATTCTTCTTCACCATTCAAAAATGCAAAGCAAACTCTTGTGATGGATGAAGATCATGCTTGGCTGCATGTTTTGGCATGGCCAACTCCCAAGTTTGGGTTTTGTAACGTCTAATGACTTATGCAGGGAGATTCTTCATGGCACATGAGTTCAAAGCATGGTATAGAAGACTATGCGCATGGTTGTCATAGCGTCTCCACCCCATCACGAACTCTAAGCCTGCAACAACGAATTCCTCATTCATAGTGGTGGCATGGGTACGAATAGGTTGATGTGTGTTTCTTTTGCAAGTGAGTCGTGGGTGTTGATGATGGGGTGTTATGGTGGGAGGTGGCTAGTGATGGTGGTTCATGGTGATGCAAGGACTTTAGTTTATGGGCGCTGGTTTGGGTGGAGGACGGTGACACAATGGGGTGCTAGTCTGATACAGTGTTGATCAAGCCATGCTTTCATTGCTGGCGACAAGCTGCAAGGTATGTCGAGTTGGTGTGTCACCATCTTGATGGTTGGGCTCTTCACAATGGCGATTGACAATTGCAAGTTCAAGTCTTGGGTTGCTACATCTTGGCTGCTATGAGATGGGTCTGTGATGCGGTGGTTGCGGTGGCTCGTTCACGATGCTATAGAGGTTGATGAAGGCTACGTGGTGGTGGCGAATGTGAGGTTTGGGATAGAACAATTATGGGCTCGGTGTACAAAGACCATAGCAAAGATAAGGTAGGCTTTATAGTGGTTGTAATGGTGTGGATCTGTGTGGGTGATTGATGAGTGGGTAGCTTGGTGGTTAGGGTTTCTACGGTGGGTGCACGACAAACTCGATGGTGGTGCATGGTAGAGGGTCTCACGATAGGGCTAGCCTGACTTCGTGGTGTTTTGTTCTCATGGTGGTTGTTATGTTTGGTTTAAGGGGTGAAGTTTGGTATATGGTTAATAGTGGTGATGGATGAGAGCTAGGGTGAAGATGGAAGGGATGGTCCTTTGTGCCAGCTTAGGTTAAATGTTGATAATGGTGTTTTGGGCGAGGGTTATAGGAGTTTGTAAGAAGGGAAGGTTATAGAGGAGGGAGAATGGCCGTTGCTTTTGAGGTTTGCATAAGGTGATGGTTTACCATGGGATGGAGGAAGATGGCCAGAGTAGTACATGAGCTAGGTTGAGAGGGATGCATAGGTGTGCTTATCTTTTATGTTGAGTCCATTTTGAATCTTTTGAGAAGATCCTTAGTGTATTTTTCTTGATGGATTAGGATTCCATTACTTTGTTGCTTGATTTGTAACCCCAAGAAGAATTTTAATTCACCCATCATGCTCAATTCAAATTCTCCTTACATAAGCTCAGAAAATTCCTTGTACAGAAATTCAATAACAGGCCTTCCTGCTGATTGTAACCCTGAGCTACCAACCTTGTTTTATTTCTAATTACATTTCCTGATTCGTCTAGCTTATTTATGAACACCTAGTGAGTTCCAATGATTGAATGATTTTCAAGTTCAGGAACTAGTATCCATACTTTGTTTCTTTCAAATTGATTCAGTTCTTCGTGCATAGCCTTTATCCAACTTTCATCTTGAAGTGCTTCTTCTACTTCTTTAGCTTCAATTTGAGATATAAGGGTTATATTCACATTGTTTCTGAATGATGATCTAGTTCTCACACCTTAAGAAGGTTCTCCAATGATTTGATCTTTTGGATGAGATATGAGATGTCTCCATTCTTTTGTCATCTAAGTTTGACTTCTGATATTGTTTCCAAAGGAAATCTTCTGATAGTCATCATAAGGGTCATTAGTGGAGTCATAACGTTCTTTCTTTGGAGTGGGTAGATTTGAAACCAGCTTTGGAGTGTCTTTCAAAGTGATATTCTTAAATTCTTCTTCCAGATCAGAAACCTTAACTTTAAAAGAATTATTAGCATCATCAAAAGAAACATACATAGATTCATCTACAGTCAGAGTTCTAGTATTGTAGATTTTGTAGGATTTTGAAGAAGTTGAGTACCCGAGAAATATACATTTATCTACCTTTGAGTCAAACTTACCAAACTGATCTTTGTCGTTCAAGATGAAGCATTCAAATCCAAAAGTATGAAAGTATAATATGTTGGGTTTTCTTCCCTTCCACAATTCATATGAAGTTTTCTTTATTATTGGTCTTATAAAGACACGATTCTGAATGTAACAAGAAGTGTTTATTACTTCTGCCCAAAAGGATTTTGGTAAGCCACTATCATAAAGGAGAATCCTTGCCATTTCTTGCAAGGATATGTTCTTTCTCTCTACAACACCATTTAGTTGAGGTGTTCTAGGAGAAGAGAAGTTATGAGAAATTCTATTTTCATCATAGAATTCTCTAAAAGCTTGGTTTTCAAACTCTCCTCCATAATGGCAAAAATGCAAAAACCTTTCTCATTTTGTATTTTCTTACAAAAGATCTTAAAGGCCTCACAAGATTCATCATTGTGGCTTAGGTATAGAACCCATATGAATCTAGAGAAGTCATCCACAATGACAAAATCATTTCTCTTACCACCAAAGCTCGTGGTTTTAGTTGGTCCAAACAAAATAACATGTAAGAGTTCAAGTGGTCTCGTGGTTGAAACACCATTTTTGGCTTGAAAAGAAGCTTTGATCTGTTTTACTATTTGGCAT
Source organism: Ormosia emarginata (assembly GCA_029884605.1). Lineage (NCBI taxonomy): Eukaryota > Viridiplantae > Streptophyta > Magnoliopsida > Fabales > Fabaceae > Ormosia > Ormosia emarginata. The sequence continues at coordinate 8,693,259 of JAQQTP010000083.1, read as the reverse complement.
GCCTCTGATAACTCCACAATTAGTAGTTATTTGTGCCTCATAGCTGTATTATATTGATTGCTTAGTCCTTATTTTGATGCATGAATGGAAGACTTTAGCTTTATATTCATATAATTCAATCTCGATGTCTTCTATCATGATTCTGAGAAAATATTTTCGATTCTTTGATAGATTGAGTACATTCGCACTTATTAATGAATTGGTAATTTCTCTATAGTCGGAAGGGTCCCAACCAAGTGAAACTTAGAAGATTTAAACCAACATTGCAAGATAAAGCTAAGTGCAAGGATCAGCTTGTCACATGCGGCGTGGGCACATTAATACCACTTCATAGGAGGTGAAGAAGGATTTCCTATTCTCTAGTCATCAACTTTAATTCCAATTAGATAGCATTTAAGTCTTTGAATTAGTTTAAACTCAACTCTTTTAATCGAATGTTCTTAGATAGAAATTCTTAAGCTACTAGTTAATAGTTAGTTCTGAATTAGTCTTAGTCCTCGTGGGATCGATGTCTGACTCTTGACTATATTACAAGTGCAACCCGTGCACTTACGGTAAGCAAAAGAGCAAACAAGTTTTTGGCGTCGTTGCTAGGGAATTATAGCCTAATTTCAGAAGAACTAATATTAACAACGAGTTTAATTAGTTCTAGTCTAAGTCTCTTTTGTGCATATTAATTTAAATTTCAATTCTTTAATTGTTTCAGGTAATTATAAGATGGCAAAAGAAACTGCTACGCACGAGGTGGAGGACGATAGTCACACAAGGCCATTGAGGGAGTTTGCTACTCCTCAGATGGATAATTTGCAGTCCAATATTAGACGTCCTGCCATCCGAGCAAATAACTTTGAGATTAAGCCTGCCATAATCCAAATGATTCAAATTTCTGTTTAGTTTGGCGGCTTATCCAATAAGGATCCCAACGCACATCTCTCAAACTTCCTAGAGATATGCGACACATTTAGGCATAATGGTGTTTCTGAATATATCATTCGCCTGAGGCTTTTTCCCTTCTCTCTATGAGATAGAGTCAAGAGCTAGTTACAGTCTTTGCCAGCGAGATCCATAACGACTTGGTCAGAGGTATGTACTAAATTTTTAAACAAATACTTTCCCCATGCCAAGACAACATAAATGGTGAATGATATCATATCATTAACCCAAATCGAATCAGAATCCTTGCACGAAGCCTGGGAGAGGTACAAGGATCTGCTAAGGAGGTGTCCACACCATGCAATTCCACCATGGCATCAAGTGTATTCATTTCACAAGGGCTTGTTACCATAACATCATCCAATTGTGGAAACGGCGGCAGAAGGCTCTTTGTTAAGTAAAACTTTTGATGAAACCTTCCAACTATTAGAGGAATTGGCTGCTAATAGCTATCAATGGCCCTCGGCAAGAAACACTCCACGGAGGGTAGCTGGAGTGTATGATGTGGATGCCTTAACCTCGTTGTCAGCTCAGGTTGTAGTCTTAGCAAGTAAGATGGATAGTATGGGTCAAAATTCATACCAGAGCCCATTTGTGTTATGTGACAAATGTTGGGACAATCACATGAGCGATAGGTGCCCTTCTATGACTGAAAGTGTGTAGTATATCGGCAACTATCGCCATCAACAAAATAACACATACTCAGCTCAATATAATCATGGGTGGAGGAACCATCCCAACTTCTCCTGGAGGGATAATCAAGGAGCCTCCTCTTCAGCACCTGGAGCTGAGCGACTATACAATCCTCCTGGATTCCCCTCCTAGTCCAGACAATCAATGCACTATAAGAAGCTCTTTTTAGAGGATATGTTTATACAATTAATGGTAAAAACTTATTCTTTCTTGACAAAGACAAATGCTCATTTAGCAAAAAATGACTCTCTGATTCAAAGCCAAATGACTTCGATGAGAGCGTTGGAAAATCAAGTCGAGTAGTTGGCCAACACCATCAACAACAGCCCCCCAGGCACCTTCCCAAGTGATACAGTTAATAATCCAAAAGGTGCCTTAAATGAGCATTGTAAGGTCATCTCACTAAGGAGTGGGAAGGACATTGAGGGAAACCCTAAGGCAAAATTACTGGAGGAAGAGGTAGGCAAGAGTCAAGACCAGGAAGAAATTGTACACAAGAATGTGGAAGATAAGAAGGGTGAAGTGAAGGCCAATGACAAGAAGGTGGAGAATAAGTCGTATATACATCCTTTACTTTTTCCAAGTAGGCTAATCAAGCACAAGATGGACGAGCAGTTTAAGAAGTTTTTGGAAGTTTTCAAGAAACTTCATATAAATATCCCTTTTGCTGAAGCATTAGAATAAATGTCCAGTTACGTAAAGTTTATGAAGGATATATTATATAAGAAACATAAGCTGGGTGAGTTTAAAATAGTAGCATTGTCTGAAGAATGCAGTGTTGTTTTGCAATAAAAGCTTCCCCCAAAGTTGAAGGATCTGTGAAACTTTACCATCCCTTGTGCCATATGAGAGAACTTCTTGGGATAAGCATTGTGTGATATGGTGGCAAACATTAATCTCATGCCCCTATCCATATTCTAGAGATTATGTTTGGGGGAATGCAAGCCCACATCCATAACCTTCCAGCTAGCTAATCATTCATATATATATTCGAAGGGAATTATGGAGGATGTCCTTGTGAAAGTGGACAAGTTCATATTTCTTGCGGATTTTGTTATTCTGGATATGGAAGAAGATCAAAGGGTGTCATTGATCCTAAGCAGACCATTCCCAACCATGGGAAGAACACTCATAGACGTCAAAAGACGTGGATTGACTATGAGAGTTCAAGATCAAGAAGTAACTTTTAACATCTTTAAAGCAATTAAGTTTCCTTAAGATCATGAAGAGTGTTCTTATATTGGTTTATTAGATAATATCATTAATAATGCATTTCAAGTCAATAATCTTAAAGACTCCCTTGCTTTGACATTGACTTCATCAACTGAGGATGATGAAGATTCTAGGGACAGTGTATCTGACTTAATCAAGCGCCTGGATGCAGTTCCTAGGCAATATAGGTCGCCCAAGTTTGAGACTTTGGAATCCGATACAACAAAAGAGGCAATTAAGCCTTCCATTGAGGAACCTCCAAAGTTTGAGCTAAAGTCTCTGCCTAACCATTTGCAGTATACTTATTTGGGAGCAACATCCACTCTGTTGGTAATTATATCATCATCCCTTTTAATGATCAAGAGGAGAAACTCCTCCATGTGCTCAAGAAATATAAGCATGTTATCGGATGGACTGTTGCCAATATTCAAGGCATTAGCCCATCCATTTGTATGCACAAGATCTTGTTAAAGGATAATCAGAATAGGGTGATGGAATACCAAAGGAGGCTAAATCCAATTATGAAGGAAGTGGTGAGGAAAGAGATAATCAAGTGGCTGGATACGAGTATTATATATCCTATTTCTAACAGCCCTTGGGTATCCCCAATTCAATGCGTTCCTAAGAAAGGTGGCATGACGGTATTCACCAATAAAAATAATGAGCTCATCCCTTCATGAAAGGTTATAGGTTAGAGGGTATGCATGAACTACTGTAAATTAAACAAGGCCACCCGAAAAGACCATTTCCCGCTCCCTTTCATAGACCAGATGTTGGATTGATTAGTAGAAAAGGCATATTACTACTTCTTAGATGATTATTCTGGATATAACCAAATTACCATAGCACCTGAGGACCAAGAAAAGATAACATTTACTTGTCCCTATAGTACATTTGCTTTCCGGAGAATGCCCTTTGGGCTATGCAATGCTCCTACAACCTTTCAACGTTGTATGATAGTCATCTTTGCTGATATGATTGAGCATGGCCTGGAAGTGTGCATGGATGACTTTTCAGTATTTGGGGATGATTACAATAGCTGTTTGCAAACCTTATCATCCGTGCTGAAAAGGTGTGAAGAGACCAACCTCGTCCTGAATTGGGAAAAATGTCATTTTATGGTCCAAGAAGGCATAGTTCTTGGCCATAAGGTTTCTATAAAAGGGATAGAGGTGATTGACAAGCTTCCTCCGCCTAACTCAGTAAAAGGAATCTGCAGTTTTGTTAGCCATGCGAGTTTCTATCAGAGGTTTATTAAAGATTTAAAAGATAGTCAAACCTCTTTGCAACCTGTTGGAGAAAGACATCCAGTTTACCTTTGATGATTCATGTCAGGATGCATTGGAGGAGCTGAATAAGAAAGTAGTCTCAGCACCAGTAATCATCACTCTAGAGTAGGACTTACCTTTTGAACTCATGTGCGATGCTAGTGATTATGTTGTGGGTGCAGTGTTGGGGTAAAGAAAAGACAAGGTGTTTCACTCCATTTATTATGCGAGCAAAACACTTAACGAGGTCCAACTAAACTACACAACAGTGGGAAAAGAGCTGCTGGAAGTTGTATTTACGTTTGATAAGTTTCGAGCTTATTTGGTAGGGGCCAAGGTGATTGTGTATACAGATTACTCTGTAATAAAGTACTTAGTGAGCAAGAAAGACACAAAACCACGATTGATTAGGTTGGTTTTTCTTTTACAAGAGTTTGATCTAGAGATCAGATATAAGAAAGGTGCGAAAAATCAAGTTGCATACCACCTTTCAAGACTTGAAAATGAAAAGTGCCAAGCTGAACTGATCACAATTAGGGAAACATTTCCTGATGAGCAACTTTTTGCAACCACCGCTCAATCATGTCCATGGTGTGCTGACATGGTGAATTACATTGTGGGTGGTCTGTTGCCACCTGATCTAACCTCTCACCAGAAGAAGAAATTCTTGTATGATGTCCGGCACTACATCTGGAATGAGCCATTTTTGTTTAAACAGTGTTCTAACCAGATGTTGAGGAGGTGTGTACCTATGGAGGAAGTGGATTATATCCTGAACCAATGTTATGTTTCTCCATATAGTGGACACTATAGTGGTGAGAGGACGGCTGCAAAGGTGCTCCAGTCTGGCTTTTATTAGCCATTAATATTCAAGGATGCACATTTTTATGTACAAAGATGTGATTAGTGTCAGAAATCTGGAAACATATCAAGGAGGAATGAGATGTCCCTTAACTCTATTCTTGAGGTAGAAATTTTTTATGTCTGGGGCATTGACTTCATGGGTCCCTTTATTCCCTCATTTGGGAATTTGAACATACTAATGGCAGTGGACTACGTGTCCAAGTGGGTGGAGGCTAGTACATTTCCTACCAATGATTCAAAGATAGTGGTAGGCTTCATGAAGAAACACATCTTCACCCGGTTCAGAACACCTAGGTCCATTATAAGTGATGGAGGTAACCCATCAGATTGCCACTGCTTATCACCTGTAGACAAGTGGGCAAGCAGAGGTATCCAATTGTGAGATTAAGCGAATCTTAGAGAAGACAGTATGTTCATCTAGAAAGGATTAGTCAAAAAGACTGGACGACACACTGTGGGCTTATAAGACTGCCTCCAAGGGCCCTATTGGTATGTGTTATAAACCTTTTGTGTACCGCAAGTGCACGGGTCATTCAAGTAATAAAAATGATAAGTAAGATCATCTCCACAAGGACTATGGTAACTTCCAAAGCTAAATATTAATCTACAGCTTAATTAATTCTATTCAAGCAAACGTAAAGTGCAAAAGGGGTTGATAAATAAATTACAAAGCATAAAGAAAAATAAAGATAGGTTGAGAACATAGAGAATTATTTTTCACCTCTTATTTCAACTGATAATATGCAATCTTTTTGAGCAAACAAATGATTAGATTATGTTAGCCCGAGAAACTAACTTAGTTAAAAGCCTATGTTTAAGACGATTAACCCTATGTTATTTACCTAGTTCACTATACATCCATGAGAACCAGAGCAAACAACAAGCATTAAGATCGATTCTCAATTATGAATATACATGACTAAGAGGTATATGTCTATCCTATTAGCGAATCAATCTACCCCGCCATTAGAATGAAATCGAACATGCATTTACCATATGTATGATCTAAAACCCAAAGTCCTATGTCTAGACTCATTAGATTTCATCAAATCACCTAAATGCTTATCAAACAAGTAAGAGCATTAAGCACATTATGATAAAACAAAACCCAAATTATTCATATAAGCTCAAAAGAGTACAAATCAATCAATATTCATAGGGGGATCCAAAGAATACTCTAATCACAGCTAACTACTCATTGAATTCGAAAATGTAATACAAAAATCCATATTCAAAATAAATGGGAGAAAGAGAAGAAAAAAAAAGAAGATGAAGCCCCCATGGGTTGAGCCTTGAAGCTTGAATCTTCTTTGAAGATGAAGATGGCTTCTAAAATTAACTCCTTCAACCCTCTTTCAACCCCAAAATGCCTTCCTAGCTACTGGATTCTCCAATGGGCAAAAGTCACAAAATGTGATAAGACAGGCGGAAGAGAGAGAAAGGGGAGAAAAATAGAAAAAAACCTAGGATCACCCTCAGAAATTTGTGTTTCACGTATTTATAGACGCACAAATTTAGTGCCTCACACTGCGGCGTTACACAACATGCGTTGCGATGCGCAAAACTTAGGGCACCACATCGTGACGTACGCTTCCTTTCTCCGCGACGCTGAGGCCTCGGGTTATCAGGGTGCACAGATAGAGAGCAACACGCTGCGACGTGCAGTTCCTTGCACTGCGGCGTGATCTACTGAAGCTGATCTTGTGATTCCTCTTTCAATGCAGGGCCTTGGCTCTCATCAATTTGGCTCTTTTAGGACCATCCTGCAATTGAGAAGTCAACTAGTCAAATACAAATTCAATCAAACTCAATCCAATCAAAGATTAGGAAGGATTTAAACAAGATTGATAAAGAAGACCTCAACATGGATTTTATATGAAAATGGAGTTAAAGCCTTCCAGTAATTCATAGCAACAAGGACAAAGCAGTCAATAACACATAGAAATCGGGCACAAATAACTACATTCCATGGAGTTATCAGTATGTCTCCATACAATTTGGTATTCGAAAAGATATGCCATTTGCCGGTTGAGCTTGAGCATAGTGCTTATTAGGCAATAAAGCAACTCAACCTCAATTTACAAGCTGTCAGTGAGAAAAGACTTTTACAACTTAATGGGTTGGACGAATTTAGGCTGCAAGCCTATGAGAATGCAAAAGTCTACAAAGAGAAGGTTAAATACTAACATGATAAGAAGATTGTCTAGAAAAAATTTGAAGAAGGCCAACAAGTTCTCCTTTACAATTCCAGGCTCAAGCTCTTTCTTGAAAAACTCAAATCAAGGTGGTCGGGATCCTTTGTTATGATAAAGGTGTTTCCCCATGGAGCAGTGGAGATAGCTCCACTGGATGGATCATCAAGCTTTAAGGTTAACGGCCAGCACCTAAAACCTTATTTTAGAGGAAAAAATTATTAGGGGAAGACCTCCCTCACTTTAACAGGTCCAACTTGATATCTACAAGGTCTTGCCGGGACTATAAAATAAGGCCCTTTTTTGGAAGGGAATCCAAATGTTCATATTGAGTTTTAAGTCCTTAGTATGTTATTATATTGATTTTGTAGTTTGACTAACTTTTTGTTATACAAATTATTATTTGACCTTTTGAACATGTTTTACAAGTGTTAGATACCTATTTTGGCCATGAGTCCCGACAGAACTCAATTTGCTGCAGAATTCTGCAGCCAAACCTCTCACGCCACGACGTGAAACTTGTTTATGTCGCGTCGTGAGGCCATATTAGGCCAAATATCAGTGAGTATAATGCCGCGACATGGAAGTTGTTTATGCTTGTGCGACGTCAGTTCAACATATATATATATATATATATATATATATATATATAATATTATTATTATTATTATAAATAAATAGTATTCATTTAAATAATTAAATTAGGAGGGAATTAATGGGCGCAGCTGACACTTGTAAAGCTTCACCTGCAGTGCGAGGTGTCTTTTGGAGTTAACGCCGTGACGGTTCATACGTTCCTTATTTCCCTCATTAGTAAACCCTTTTTTTCTGTTTTCTCCCAATTTCTCCCTCTCGTTTCTGTTTTCTTTCATGCTCTAGCTTCATTTTTCTACTTCCAAACAAGGTATGAAGCTCATTCTTTTAGTTTATTTTTATTTTATGTTTATTTGTTTTAGCTTTTTTTAGTTTAATTTCATTAATTGTATATTTCGTATTTTTATTAGGAATATGTGCAAAAGGATAAGTGTTTTTACTTTTTTATGTAGTTTAGGATTAAGTATTTTGCCTAGGCTGCATGATTTGGCCTGTTTTGGGGTACTTTTGGGTTTAGGTTAAGCACGTGTTGCGGCGTGCCTGATGAATGCCGCGACACAATGTAGCATTTGCTTGAATGTCGCGGCGTGCTTGTTGAGTGTTGCGGCATATAGATAAAGTTGCTTGAATGTCGCGGCGTGGCATTTGAGTGTCGCAGTGTTGACATGAATATTTTGAATGCCGCGACGCAAGTATAAATGTCGCGGCGTGTGTCCCTGAATTGTCCAAAATTTTCTAGAATTACAAATTTTATTATGCTTAATACTGTCAATTACATGATTTTGACTGTTTGCAATTCTTTTTCAGGTACTATGGGCCCAAAAAAACAACGCAGATCCTCTAGCCAGAGAAACAGGGAGCCATCTCCCTATCCGCTATTTGACAAGCGGAGATTCATATTCACTGAGGCTGCGCAACGATATACCACACTGGTTTCCAAACCAGTGACGACCGAGTGAGGATTCTCCTTCAAGCAGGCCATCCCGGAGGATATTGATTGGACTTTCCGCCACCATCGCTAGTTTAGATTTGCACAATATCCAGAGGTGGCGGTACTTCCCGTAGTTCACAAATTCTATGCGAACATCAAGACGAACAGCTCAACACCACTACTGTTATTGTACGGGGACGCCAGATCTCCTACTCTGCTGCAGTCATCAGGGCAGCACTGAACTTGTCAGCTCCTCCGCTAGCCTGTGAGTACACGCATTTCCTTATAGTAGACCCTGACGACATTGATCTTGCTATAGTTACCTCTAGGATTTGCACGCTTGCATCGCAGCCCGTGCAGTGGACATTGAGCGTCTAGACTTTTAGACCCAGATTCTTCTTACGAGCTTGTTTGACGCCAGAGGCTCGAGTATGGTACCATTTCATCTGCATGAGGATTCTGCCGTCTACCAACTTGTCAGAGGTGACTCGAGATCGTGCGATCTTGATATATGATATTCTTGAGCACCGAGCCATCAACGTCGCCCATATTATTCACCAGCAGATCCAGAGAGCTGCCAAGAAGTGCAGGAGTCTGTTCTTTCCTTCACTCATCCATCAGTTGTGCCAGAGGCAGATGGTCCAGTGGCAAGACCACGAGGAACGCTCAGAGGTGAAACAACATCTCAATGATTATTTCATTGAGAAGGTACGAGCAGCTCCAGCCCCTTCACTAGCTAGAAGAACACAAAGGCAAGCGCCAACAGTGCCCAGGGCAGAGCCAGCAGAGCCTAAAGTAGCACCAGTTAATGCTGCAGCCTAAAGGACACACATGGAGGCCCGGGTGACACACTTGGAAGCCTATGCAGCGCAACTAATAGCCATGCTGTCATATCTCATACAAACTTAGCATTGGATCGCAGAGCGCTTACACCTTCCGATGGACGACTACCTTGTCCCTGATTTCCCTCCCGTTGTAGTAGCTGACCCTCCACCACCACTGCAAGACCCAAGGGTTGCTCACCAGCCAATAGACGGAAATGATGAGGACGATCCTATGGCAGAGGATGAGATGCTGATGATGAGGCCACTGATAGTGAGGAGGCATCCATCTAGCCCTTGTGGCATTCAGGACACATTCCTTTCGTTGTATTTCATTTTTTTAGTATATTGTATGCTTTTGTTGTACAGTGAGGACATTGTTTCCCTCAGGTTTGGGGGGTGTCTTGAACATGTTATTTTGATACATATGTATGTGGTAGTTATTGCGGTACTTATTATGCTATTATTGCATATCTTTGATATGATATTTTGGTGTTTTAGTACAATTATTTATGTTTGTAGCTATTTATGTTTGTAATTATGTATGTTTTGATAGTATCCATAAGAACGCGTATCTTGACAAAAAATTCATTAAAATCCCATTCAAGATACAATTGTCATTCCCTTTCACAACTTGAGTCATGATGATTAAGACTAGTGTGAAATGATTATTAATGAGAGATATGGATGCAAATGGACCTTAATATTTCTGTGAATCCATATACCATCTTTGAAGCATATTGAAGCAATCTAGTTTTTTTTATGCATGATACGTTTCTCACTTGCATGCATGTTTAACTTTAAAAGTGATAAGAATTCTTGCCTAGAGAAAGTTTATGGATTGTACATGTGAAAGATCAATTATCCTTGAAATTGTTTTTGAACTCTTTTGAGGCAAAATCCTAATTTGTGCATGATTGAGGAAATGATTAAGGCATTGTTTAGATCGATTGAGCCTTGAAAAGCGTACCCTGATATTATCATATCTTTAGGTCCCTTTTGAAGCCTTATATATGTTTGGCCTTATGTTTTTCAATACCTACATATTCTATACCATGTAATCATTCTAGATACATATGAAAACATTGTATTCGTTATCTTACCATTACTGTTGGTTGAGTGCATACCATTTGATTTCTTGAAATGAGTCCAGTAATTAGGAGTATTATGTTATCTGATTCAAAGACTAACTTGAAAGAACCATCTGCTGAAAGAGAAGCATTGCTTGATAAAAGTAAAAGAAAGAAAAAGAGAAAAAAGACAAGCAAGGCAAAAGAAAAGAAGAAGAAAAGTTAAATACAAAAAAAAAAGGCATTGAATGGTTCTTAAAAGTTTTGAACTTGCAAAGTTCTTTTTGAAATACCCTAGCAGTTTCACTTGGGCTCAAGTCTTGAAATCATATGTGTATGTTTTTCAATGTTTGTGTTAAATCCATTCCCTTTTGTTCTTTAACCCATACCATTGGCCTTACATTATAAGTTGTGAAAGACCTTTTTGATCCTCAATTGTGTGTGATTTACATTAGTGGAGAGAGAGTTGAATTACAATCTTATGGATTCTTTGATTTTTATCTATGTGTATGCTTATAAACTCATTCGGGTGAGTATAAATTAAATTGAAGGAGTTTTATTTGCATAATTGTGGGAAATATATCTTATATAAAAGGAACCTGTGAATGCTACTATGATGAGGATTGTGTATTTGTGAAACTGATTGTGAGGCAGGTGCATCCTTTGAGGATTCATGCAACCATCATACACTATGTACTTTGTTGAGTGCAGGTTAACAAGGTTGAGCAATGAGAATGTACTTTGTTTTGCTCGAGGACTAGCAAAAATCTAGGTTTGGGGGTGTGACAACTCCATAATTTATAGTTATTTGTGCCCCATAGCTGTGTTATATTGATTGCTCAGTCCTTGTTTTGATGCATGAATGGAAGACTTTAGCTTTATATTCATATAATTCAATCTTAATGTCTTCTATCATGATTCTAAGAAAATGTTTCCGATTCTTTGATAGATTGAGTACATTCGCACTTATTAATGAATTGGTAATTTCTCTATGGCAGGAAGGGTCCCAACCAAGTGAAACTTAGAAGATTTGGACTAACATTGGAAGAGAAAACCAAGTGCAAGGATCAGCTTGTCACGTCGCGGCGTGGGCACATTAATGTCGGCTCGTGGTGCATCCCTTGCTTCAAATAGAGAGCTATGTAATTTGCACGCCGCGGCGCAGGCATATGAACGCCGCGACGTGGTGACCTAATTTGAACATGCGTCGTGAGGTAGGCAGTTGAATGTTGCGGCGTGACTCTGTTTTCTGAGCCCTATAAATACTATTGCATTAATTTTATATAGGGAGTTAGGTTAGGTTATGTTTAGACAGCTGTGGCTAGGGTTTCGCACTTTAGACTGAAAGCAAGCAGAATCAACTAAGATTGAAGGTTATCTTCAGCTTAGAGGAGGATTAAAGCTTGGAAGATCATTACCATTGAGCTTTCTCTTCTCTTTCTTTTACTTCCTCATTTCTTCTCTATGAACATAATGTATTTTGCTATATTTTCATACTTTATGGCTGGCTAAGCTGTGTGTAGGGTTTTCTTTGGATCCTCCTATGGATATTAAATGATTATATAATCCTTTGAGTTTATATACATGATTTGATTTTGTTCAATCATATAGTTCTTAATGCTCTTGAATGTTTGATCGGCTTTTAAGTGATTTGATAAAATCTAATGAACCTAGACACAGGAATTTGGATTTGAGATCGTATGTATGATTGATGCGTGTTCTATTTCATTCAATTGGTTTGGGTGAAATGATTCGTTAATGAGATAGAAATATACCTATTGGTCATGCATAGTAATTGATTGAGAATATATCTTAATGAGTGGATTTTACTCTAGTTCTCATGGAAACATAATGAATTAGGTAATTGAAATAGGGTTGATTGACCTAAACATAGACTGTTAACTAAATTAGATTCTCAAACTAACCTAATCAGTTCATTTATATTACTCATAAGGATTGCTTGTTATCAATTAAAGAAGGAGGTAAAGAAGTATTCTTTATTCTCTAATCATCAACTTTAATTCCAATTAGATAGTATTTAAGTCTTTGAATTAGTTTAAACTCAACTCTTTTAATTGAATGTTCTTAGATAGAAATTCTTAAGCTATTGGTTAATAGTTAGTTCTGAATTAGTCTTAGTCTTCATGAAAACGATATCCGACTCTTGACTATATTATAAGTGCGACCCGTGCACTTGCGGTAAGCAAAAGAGCGAATAGCCTCACAAACGAAGTCTTTTTCAAATTTGATCTTGGCCAAGCCCTTGGCCAATTTGTTTTTAGAAAGCTTTGAAATATTTTCATGTTGACATGACCAAGCTTCTAATGCCACAACCATTTCATCTTGGAAAAATGATAAATATTTTACCTTTTGATTTGAGTGATCATCTAGATACATGATATAGGTATTATAGTACCTCTTAGCAGTAAGAAGGACTTTGTTAGATTTGGAATCCTTCACTATCCATTGAGAAAGTTCAAACATAACTTTGTAGCCTTTGTCACAAAATTAACTGATGCTCAGAAGGTTATATTTCAACCATTCAACTAGAAGTACTTCATTGATGATGAGAGAGGATTCCTTACCAACCTTACCTATTTTGATGATCTTAGATTGGAATTTATCTGCAATATGACTAATCCACCATCTCTTTCTTCAAGTGTTAGGAACATGGATTGGTCTCTAGTCATGTGCCTTGAACAACCACTATCCAAATACCATTTATGTCATTTCTGAACAGTTCTCAGACACACCTACTGGAAAATTTATCTTATGTTTAGGTACCAAATTTTTCTTGGGTCCTCTAAGGTTAATTTTCTTTATTTCTGTAGTTTTTCTTTCACTTTTGTACTTCAGAAAGCAAATATCAGAAGTATGGCCATGTTTGTTACAAAAAGAACAGTTTTTTTATTAGAGGGTTTGACAAACATGTTTTTATAAAGCTTATGAGATATGAACTTATTGTAATCCCAACCAGCTTTGTCAAAAGCACATCTTTGACTTTTCAGCATCATATCTAAATTCTTCTTTCCATTTACAAACTTGGTTAAGTTATCAGAAAGTTCTTTTACTTTATCTTTCTAAGCATTAACCTCATAAACTGGTACATAGGATGATTTTTATAAAGAGATCTCATTGCTGATTTCTAAATAAATCTTAATATGACCATTTTCTTCTTTAACTCATCATTCTCATGTCTCAACTTTTCATTCTCAACTTTTAAGAAATCAATTTTTTTATAGTTTCAAAAAGCTTTTCTTAATAGAGGAATACTTTGATGAGATAAGTTTGGAATCATGCAAAAGTTCAACAAAAGCACCTTATAACTTATCATAAGACATAAAAGGTTCAGAATCTAATACCTCTTCCTCAATGGTAGTATTTGCCATCAAACAAAAGTTTATAATTTCTACTACTTCTGTTTCAACATATGATGAGTCATCATCTAGATCTTTCCATATAGCCATCATAACTTTCTTCTTTCTAAACTTTTTAGGTTCTTTCTTTAGTTGTGGACACTCAGTTCTGATGTGTCCTAGCTTTTTACATTTACAACAGATGATTTAATTTCTGTTATGATTGCTTGGGTCTCTTTTCTTATCCTTCTTCTGGAAGAATCCTTTCTTGTTTCTTGCTATTCTTGTCCACATTCAAGCTACTTTGTGAGAGATAATCGCTATTTCATCATCCTTAACTTCTGAATCAGATTCCTCATCTTCTTCATCTTCTGAAGCTTTAAGAACTGAGTTCTGAGGAACATTCTTTTGACCAACTTTAAAGGCAATTGATTTCCCCTTACTTCCAACATTTTCACTAGCATCAACTAATTCTTGTTCATGGGTCTTTAAGGAACCTATCAGCTCATTAAGACTCGAGGTGTTCAAATCCTTGGCCTTTTGGTTTGCTATTACCTTAGGTCTCCAGACCTTAGGTAAACTTCTCAACACTTTTCTGACCATCTCTTGGCTAGAATAAATTCTTCCAAGAGCTCGAAGTTGATTGATGATATGCATGTATCTTGTGAATATGTCATCAATTGTTTCATAGTTAAGCATTTTGAAAAGTTTATATTGATGCACAAGCATGTTGATTTTAGTTTCTTTGACTTGGTTTATTCCTTAATGCAACATTTCAAGTCTATCCTATATTTCTTAGCAGTGTCACATGAGATTATCTTATCATATTCACTCTTGCTGAGTGCACATGTAAGAAAATATTTCGCCTTTGAGTTCATCTGAACTTTGTTTCTTTTAGCTTCTGTCCATTGTTCTCTTGGTATAGGAACAATTGTTCCACCTTCTAGGGATCAAGTAGGAGTGTAAGGACCATTTTCTATGACATCTAATAGATCAAAATGAGTGGAATCTATAAAGAGCTTCATTCTGTCTCTCTAATAGTGATATTCTTCTCCAGTAAAGGCAGGAGGACAGTTGACGGATTATCCTCCAACAATGTAGATATTTTGACTTGCCATCTTCCATTTAGGATCTTTCCTCTTTGCTTGTTATGACGCTTAACCCAATGGCTGAGCTCTGATACCAATTGAAAGTGGCAATAGCACTAAATAGGGGTTGAATCAAGCTTTAAAATTCTAAAGGAATCCTAAAAAACTTTTACAACTTCTCAAGTTTCGCAACTTGGATGTATCATAGTATAGATCAAAAGTTTATAAAAGCAAAAGAGTTGCTTGAGAAGAATGAACCTGCTTTTTTTAACTTAGAGCTTAGGCCTTGTTGAAATTAATAACCAATTTCAATATCAAGGTTTGTGTTAAAAATAAGAACTAAGTGATAAGAAAGATAAGAGTTTAGAGTTAAGAAGATTCACACTTAGAAGTTTATACTGATTCGGCCAAGTCACTTGCCTATGTCTAATCCCTAGTTAGAAACTAGGATTTGATATTGCTATGAGTATTATTTGATTAACCCTAGCTTCTCCAAGCTAGATTACAAGTAGTATTTGTTCCACCCTAGCCTCTTCATGCTAGATTACCACTAAGGTCACTAACAGATTAGGAAACAAAGTGAAGATTGGGTTTGTATATCTCTTAACACTCAAAGAGTGAATTTAAGCAAATGAATACAGAGATAAGAATAAGATTCTAACTCTCTAACACTCAAAGAGTGAATATATGCAAATACAAATTTGAGAGAATGGGTTTCTCTTTTTAGAAGATTGAACAAAAAGAGGTTTCAGTAAAAAAAAAAACTTGATCAGAAGCTTGATTTAGTCGTTCAGAAGTTTGATCAGAAGTTTGGCAGAATAGCTGTTAGCTTCATGACTTCGAATTTCTAGACTTCTTCAATTTATAGGCATTCAGAAACTAGCCATTTGAAGTCCCAGTGGTTACTGTTCAGAGTACAGTTACTATTTTCTTGTCCTGTAGTAACTAGTCAACTTTTCTTTAAAAGCTCTTTTTCTAGCGATAAACAGAAGTTTCAAACTTCTGATTCTTTTTAGTTGGACTTTGCTATTTTTGTGCAGGATTCATCTTCTAAACTTAGATGCTTCTGAAAAGAGTCATTCTTCTAATACTTGATGTTTCTTATGTTGGGAATTTGCGGATCAAAGTCTCGCAGCGGAATAACAGAATTCCCTCACAGGATCCATGCGAAAAATCCATAATCCGAAGTTTTAAAATTTTACCTCTTGAAGCGTGACAGACACAAGCGAGGTGAATCACCAACACCGTAATAGCGACGATGTTTCTGCGGTATCCACACGAACGGACTTGCAAAGGAGTCACGCCTACGTTTCGTAGTGCTAGTGCTGAAGAGAGGAGAAGAAGACCTCACTTATCTCTCACTCACTTTCTGTAGGTGCGGCTAGGGTTGTGATGTAACCTAGTAGCAGCCCCTTAGCAATACTATTTATAATAGTGGCTGCCTTAAGTGAGTGTGAGCAGTAGCAAGGTAAGTGGTGCAACCCTAAACCCATCCGTCATGAGTTAGGCCCACAATTGAATCAGAGTCCAACTTGGATTCGATTACTCCAATTTAGTCTGTTCTAAGTGTGCGACCTGCGGTTCTCATGACGTTGGTAGTAATATTAAAATCTCATTTTAATATTACAAACAAGGAGCGGTATCTAGCAACACATCAACTGCTACCCAAGTAATGAGAATGTCATGATTTGACATAACCTATCTGTGACCAATGTTTCCGTGTAGTTTAGTCCCTTGTCCGGATATCCAAATTGAACACAAGGCATGGAACGTGTCACCCTTGTTTAGTTCAATCTTCGTTTCCCGATTCCCGAGTAGACATAGTAATGACAAATGAGATCAATATCTCATATTGACTCATTTGAGCATGGCCATGCATTTCATAGTCTCACTTCAATCGGGGGGCCCGAAGATATCACTCTGTTATGTAGGAGGGACAAATCCCATCTAGGTCACTCACATCCCTCCACATGTATCGCGGTATGTCTAATAACCAACTTTATAATCATCTTGTTACTATGACGTTTGATGGCATTAAAACACACAACTCCTCATGTAGGAATCGTAGTGATTTCGGTCAAAGGACCACATACACCATTATCACTATGAGAATTGCTTATGACACTCACGTAACGATCCACGTAGCGTTCTCATGGCGGGTCTGTCCAATACATCATTACTCTAATATGTATCTATGTGTAGACTTGATATCTCATATCCATGACCCGTGAGATGTGGTCATCAGTCTCTACGCACATACTAGTCTCAAAGCATTATTGTTGTCCTAATTAACAATAATACTTGACTAGGGACATTTAAGAATAGTGTTTTATCCAATAGGATCTCACGATCAAGTCATCCACTTGATGTCCTATGGTATCAAATTTACTATTCTAAGGACTTTATCATGTTTACCAAAAAAAAGAACATAATAAATGAAATGCCTCATATAAAATAGCATAATATAATGTATGTAAATACAAACAAAACGTATTGGCCACTAGGGCATACACCAACATCTTATAGATCTATCTTATAATGATGTTTCTTTCTTATTACAGTCTTCTAATTGACTTTACTTCTTAAGACTTGTCTTTTGATGAACTTAGTTTATGAAGCTTGTCTTATGATGAACTTAGTTTCTAAAGCTTGTCTTCTGATGAACTTGGACTTCAAAAACTTATCTTTTGAGGAAATTTTCTTTTAGAACATTTACCTTTGAAAGAGTTTTTGTGACTTCCTCATGAAAACGGTTCTATATTTAGTCTTTTTTAGAAAACATTTAAAGATAGCTTTTGACTTTAACAAGACTCTTATCAGATGGTGCTTGGATAACTTAATTTATAAAAAATGAGTCTGAGGGTCTTCTCAATATGTTCTTTTAAACATTTAAGACAAAAGGTAATAAGGAAAGATTCTTAGGTTAAGTTTGTTGATCATCACGACTCAAAAATTACTAAAGAACTTCAGCAAGTGAATGCTTCTAAAAGGGTTTGGATCTTACACTATCTTCCAAATAGAATGTGAACATTGGTCAAATCCCAAGCTCAATAGAAAGATCTAAGTATGGTTATTCTTCTCTAGAAAGATAGGAATGAGGTATTTCGAAACAAAATCCCTAACCTAGAGAATGATCGGGGCATAAAGGTCATCGCTTCCAAACGAATCTTTGATATTGATCAAATCCCAAGTTTAGTGGAAAGATCTGAGTAGGATCCTTGTTCTCTGGAAAGATGGGAATGAGGAATTCCGAAACAAAATCCTTAACCTCAAGAAATATCGAGGTAGAAGGGTCCTCGCTTCCAAACAGAACATGGACATTAGCCAAATCCCAGGCTCAGTGGAAAGATCTGAGTAGGGTCCTTGTTCTCTAGAAAACAAAATCCTTAACCTCGAGAAAGATTGAGTAGAAGGGTCATCACTTTAACGAAGCGTGGATATTGGTTAAATCCTAGGTTTAGTGGAAAGATCTGAGTAAGGTTCTTGTTCTATGGAAAGATGGGAATGTGGTATTCTGAAACAAAATCCCTAACTTCGAGAATAATTGGGGTAGAAATGTCCTCGTTTCTAAACAAATGTTGTCAAAAGAATGAGGATCGATAATAACGATCAGTGCAAGACTATATCAGTGTAAGGCTATCAAAAAGCATTGAGACATTTGAGTAATCGCAAAGCGGTCATAACAAACAATCGAGAGTTAGAAGTTTGTCTAATGAAGAAAAATCAAAGTTAAAATGTTTTCGATACTCATGGGCTAATCTACCTACAAAGGTAAAAATCTATACCTATTATATTAGTTAATCTACCTATAAAGATATAAACCCATAACTAATGCATGTTGATGTGCGAGCATGAATACTAAATCATAGAAAAACTTCTTGAAGAAGAATAAAGTAGTTGTTCAAATTTAGATGTAATTCTGAGTAGTTATTTTACTTCAAATGGTCAAAGTGCATTGCTTAAGCTCTTTGGAGCATAAGTATTTACATGCAAAAGAAATTGCAAACACATATAGTACTTGAAAAAGAGAAAATAATTGTTCAACGGTGTCAAAAGCAAAGTATTTAAAGTAGGAGTAGCAAAATAACAATACAAAGCAAAAGCATTGTTCTTAAAAATCTCATCATTAAAATAAGCAAAGAAAAATCACTCCTTAACAACATCTTAGAAAGTAGGAGTAATAGGAAACTCGAAATCCTTTTCCCCAACATCTTGCTGGTCAAGATGACAATCTTCAACCAGTATGTTTTCTTTATCATCCTTGTCCTCTTCGACAAAATCATAACTAGAAACTATCAGTTCACCATCTACAACTTTCTTCAAAGGACCACAAGCTTCAAAGTTTATCGTGGGATAAAGATGTAGCGCTTATGCAATGGCTTTGTTAAAGCCCCGATACATCTTGCTTCCTAAACTTTGCTTTATCTTACTATAAGCCTTTTCCTACACATAGAGGAAACTACTATCTTCTTTAACTTTTTTTTCCAAAGACTTAATCTTTTCTGAAAGCTCGCCATTTGCATTTCGAAGATCTTTAGAATCTTTCTCTACAATCTCGGCTTTTTTTTCCTCACCACTAAGCTTGGAAGCTATGACTTCTAGTTCAACAATTTTCGCTTGATTCTTTGATAGAGATTCTTCTAAAGACCTAACCCAACTGGCCCATGAACTAAGCTAGAATATTTCTTCTTCAGATCCTCATTTTCTTCAAAGGTAGAAGAAATCGATCGGATTAAAGATCTAATTTCGTATAGAAAATCCTTTCTATTTTTCCTTGCTATACTACAAACCGTGATTTTCAATCCAAAAATCCAAACCTTTTGGACCAATAACATTATACTTCTCCATATCTGCACTAGAGCATTGATATTTCCCAATAAATTGATTGGTGATAACTTCAAGAAATAAAGTTATTTCACTTGAATTTGAATATATAGGAGCATGTTATCCTTAAGTTTTTTGGCCCAAATATTCAATGATGGCATGACTTTAATTATGTAAGTTTGTTAACTAAAAAATGATTAAGAATTGCACATTTGAGAATTCTAATTAAGGAATTTGAATTAATCATGGTCTGTTGGACTTTGGTATTGATTTGAGGTAGGTATTCAAGATGGAAGCCCTTGGAAGGAATAAGGAATGCAAAGAAAAGCTCAAATGGGGAAGGATGCAAGAGAGAAGGAAGGGCTGCCAACCCACACCTAGGCGTGACAAATCTACGCCTAGGCGTGACCCTTTCAGTATTTCAGGAATTCCAAGCAGAGACATCCATGCCTAGGCGTGACATTCTCAGGTTTCCAGGGCTTTCAAACAGAGACACCTACACCTAGGCGTAGGAAAGTCACGCCTAGGCATGTCCAGCACTTGACAGCACATGTTTCATAACCACGCCTAGGTGTGGGAAAAGGTGTGGGAAAAATCCTGGCATATGAAATTGACCCTTATTATCTGATTTTTGGGAGAATATTGGGTATCTTGGGTTGTCACCAAGCACGAGCTTCATAGAGGAAGGGAGAGAAGGAGAAAACCTTGAAGATAGAAGTGATTCAAGTGAAAAATCAAGATCAAGGAAGGAAGATCAAGCTTAGATTCTCTCCATTTTTGTTCATTCTTCCTCTTTTCTCTTTGGATTTGTAACTTGATGAGTTTTATGATTTCATATGTTTGCCCCTCTTTCATGATGTGTAACTAAATTCTAATCTAGGAGCTCTCTAGGATCTTGCTATGGATTTGAATATCTTGTAATTAATTGAGTTTCTATCAATGAAATTAGTTTTGTTCTTCCATACCTATGCTTAATGCTTGCTTTTGTTTGGCCCATCAATTGCATGATCTTAGTATTTCAAAGAACTAGACATAGTAATTTGTGAATATGGATTTGGTATGGTTGATGTATGTTCAATACTTTCAATTAGTTTGGTTATGTTGATTAGCTAAGGGGATGGACATATACTCCTTTGTCATGCATGGGAAGTGTTTGATAAATGGTCTCAATGAGTGATTCTTATGCTAACTCACACGGACACATAGTGAATTGGATAGATCTCATATGGGTAATTGTCCTAGACATAGGCTTTTATCTATTGCTTGTTTTTAGCTAACGAAATCAACCCATTGATAGATGCTTGTGAATTGCAAATATTCATTGAACTAGCAAGTGAATAGGGACCCCTAGGCTTTAATCATTCTCATCTTTCTCTTGTGAACTTGGTGTTTGGTGCATGTTTTATTCCTTTTAAGTTGTTATTTCAATTGCAAAATACTCTCACATTTCGATTGCTTAGATAAGAATTTGTGATAATTGGTTAAGTTTTAGCATGCCTTTAGTTGTCATTCCCTTGGGACACGATACTCTACTCTCATATATTACTTGTTGACCTGTGTACTTGCGGATAACCAATTAACAATTTTTTGGTGCCGTTGCCAAGGATTGAATTTAGATTTTGTGTTATTTCTTACATCTATTCATAACTCTTATTTCAAATTTTTTTTTGTGTAGTTTTTTTTTCAGGTACTTGGCTCTTGCATGCAAAGAACTTAAGGTGTGTCTTGATTTCCTTACGATCTTGAGATCGAGAGGACATTTTGTAGATTACTAAGAGAATAACAAGTACAAGCACTAAATTTGGATAACGAATCTGAGGTGGCAGAGGAAGCAAATGATGAAAGACCCTTGAAGGAATATGCCACCCCAAGTGCTAGAGAAATCTGATCTAACATTAGAAAGCCAGTTGTACAAGCACATACTTTTGAGATCAAGCCTGCTATTATCCAGATGGTTCAAAATAATATGCAATTTGGAGATTTACCCCATGAAGATCCTAATGCTCATCTAGCCAACTTCCTAGAGATTTGTGATACTTAGAAGCATCACTAGATAATTGATGATGCAACTCGCTTGAGGCTATTCTCTTTTTCTTTGAGGGATAGGGCCAAGGCATGGCTTCATTCCTTACCTGAGCATTCCATCACTACTTGGGAGGAGCTGGCGCATAAGTTTTTGAACAGATTCTTTCTTCCCATGAAAGCAATGAAATATAGAAATGACATCTTGTCCTTCAGGCAGTTTGAGGGAGAGACCTTATATGAGGCATGGAAGCGATTTAAGGAATTGCTAAGGAAATGCCCACATCATGGTATAGCAAAATAGATGTTGGTACATACCTTCTACAACAACTTGACAACATCCATTCGATTCATAATTGATGCAGCAGCTGGAAGGGCTATTATGAGTAAGACGGTGGATGCAGCCTATGACCTTTTGGAGGAAATGGCTAACAATAACTATCAGTGGCCAGTAGAAAGGGTTACCCTTAGGAGAATGACTGCAGGTATATATGAAGTTGATGTTCTCACATCACTTATAGCTTAAGTGGCAGCTCTCTCTAAGAAAATTGACACCATGGGAGTCAATTCAGTAGCAAGTGGAGCCAATGGCTCAACAGAAACTTGTGATCATTGTGGGGACCTTCACTCCACTACAAATTACGCAGCTAGCCTTCAAAGTGTGCAATATGCCAGTCAATTCCGCTAACCTAATCACAACAATGCTTTTGGTAACACGTACAACTCAAGTTGGCAAAACCATCCTAATATCTCGTAGGGTGGAAATGCTCAAGGCTCCTCTTCTTCTTTTTATCAGCATAAAGAAGCACCCCATGCCCCTCCAAGTTTTCAACAACAGAGCCCCCTTCAAGCCTAAACTTCAACATCAACTTCAACTTTCAATTTGGAGAAGATGTTTGCTCAATTCATGACTAGCAAACAAGACTACATGACTAAAACAGATTCAAGGCTAGCGTCCCACGATGCTTTGATGCAGAGCCAAGCAGCATCATTGAGGAATCTTGAGACTCAAGTAGGCCAACTTGCCCAAGCTCTAAATCACAGGCCCCAGGGAGTTTTCCAAGTGATACCATCAACAATCCTAAGGGTGCATTTAACAAGCATTGCAAGGTTATATCATTGAGGAGTGGGAAGGAAATAGAAGGTAATCCAAAGACCAAGTTGCTTGAAAAAAAAAATTGAGGTTGAACAAGATGAGGTGGTTGTGAATAAAGAAGTTGAAAAGAATGAGGAAATTAAAAAGAGAAGGGTTGAAGACAAGAAGAAGGAGGACAAGCCTATGACATCACCTCCACCTTTCCCTAACCGACTAGCAAAGCAAAAGCTTGATGCTCAATTTCAAAAAATCTTGGAGATTTTCAAGAAACTTCACATCAACATTAGAGCTGGCAAAACGGGTTCAACCCGTTGGGTTGACCCGTCAACCCGCTATTTTTAAACGGGTTGTGTTCAATGTTTAGACTCATTTTTAATTTTAAACACGTATAACCCGCGGGTTAAGCAGGTTGGTACGGGTTGAACCCATCGGGTTGAACCTATTTTTTCCCCTTTCCAAATCTACCTCATGACTCAATCTCCCTTTCCATTCCAATCTAATTTTTTTCCTAAATATGCAAATCTGCTGCCTTTCTCTGCTCTACTACCTAACTCTCTCTCCGCCGATCGTCCTGCTCTAGCTCTCACTAGTTCGTCCTACTCTGGTTCTCACTCGTCCGTCCCGCTCTCACTCCTGCTTATCCCGCTCTTGCTCTCGCTCGTTCGTCCCGCTGCAAATCAACTGTTACAAATCGGTCGTCCTGCTCAGATTTGTCGTTCGTTCCTGCTGCAAATCGGTTGGTCGTCGTTCGTTCTTGCTCAGATCTGCCATCTTGCTTCCTCTCTCGCTCTACGTCGACCGCCGTCCAGTTCCTGCTCAGATCTTCCATTGCACTCTCTCCTTTGCTCTCTCTCTCTCTCTCTCTCTCGTTGTTGCTCTGTTCCTGCTCAAATTTTTTTAGGCGAGTAACACGCCAACCGTTAATTTTTTTCTCATTTTATCATTTATGCGGGTCAACCCACCAACCTGTTAACCCACCCTAAAATAGGGTGGGTTAGCTTGTTCAACCATTTTCTTGAAACGGGCCAACCCACCCCACCTCATATTTTTGCGAGTTGATGTGGGTCGGGGCGGGTCGGGGCGAGTTAGCCCGCTTTGCCAGCTCTAATCAACATACCATTTGCTGAGACTTTGGAACAAATGCTAGTTATATGAAGTTCATGAAAGATATCTTGTCCAAGAAGAGAAAACTTAGGGATTATGAGACTGTAGCTCTCACAAAGGAGTGTAGTATAATTTTACAAAACAAGCTACCTCCTAAGTTGAAAGACCCAAGGAGCTTCACCATTCCTTGCACAATTAGGAGCCAATTCTTTGGAAAAGTCTTGTGTGATCTAGGGGCAAGCATAAATATAATGTCTCTATCCATCTTCCAAAGGCTAGGTGTTCGCTCTTTTACTTACCGTAAGCGTACAGATCACATTTTTAATATAGCTAGGAGCTGGATATCGCTCCCACGAGGACTATTGCTAACTCAGAACTAACTATTAACCAATAGCTTAATAATTTCTATCTAAGAACATTCAAATTGAGAAAGTTGTATGTAAACTAATGGAAAGACTTACATGCTAGCTAATTGGAATTGTAGTTGATGATTAAAGAATAGGGAATCCTTCTTCAACTTCTACTTCAATTGATGCTATGCATGTAACGACCCTTTTCCTTCCCTAGTCATAATGGGTAAGAAGAGGAAACGTCGCACTATAGTGAAATGACATACAAATAAATACGAAGAATTTGAACATTTTCTTCTTTTTCTTAAAATGAGTCTGGCTAAAATTTCCATTAATGTACATATTTACCTGTTTATGAATATGTACATATATACCTATTTATGAATATATCGCGTTGAATGAATTAACATTAAAAGTCCCTTTTTTTTTATTTTCCAATGAAACGTCCTTCAAAATGAACAAAGAGAAATCAACGTGGAATGAAACATACGATCTTACACAATATGGGTGATTACATACTTTGTACCAGAAATACAAGCCTGTTTAATTACATTTCCAAAAATATATAAAAAGACAAAATGTGTACCTACCCCAAGAGATACAAATATATACCCATTAAACCAATAGTACGTCAAGCTCCCTCAAAAATAAACAGACAGCCCTTAGTAGCCATTTACCCGAAACAGTCTCTAAGACTGACGTGAACTAGAAGGAACCATAGACGGATCCTCCTCTGGGTCCTCGTCGTCCGACGAGACATCCATCGGAACGACGAAACAGTGGGCAGGAGCCCGAGCAGTAAACAAGAACGAGTGGTCACGTGGGGTATAATACATGTCCGCCCACACGTCTCTCACAGGCATATAAAATTCCAGCCAAACAAAAGCATGGAAGTCAAAAATAGAAGCAGTGTAGCGTCCCCACGCTAAGGACACCGTCAAATCGCCGTGGTACACACATCGATCAGTCTGCACGTTGATATGCCAGCAATCTGGACCACCATAAAAGTTGATCCGCACGTAACCAAAAAATCCACGGGGACGCAACGACATCCTCAACCCACTTCAATCGTAATCTGGCCAAAAGCCCAGAAACTCATGGGCTTCCTTATCTTCCTCACGAATGTCTTCTTGGTGACACATGATCCAACCGAATAAAAGAAATAGAGCGAATACAAACAGAGGTGAAACACCCAGCTTTCAGTACCAAATTGGCAGCAAGAAACTAATACGGCACTGGACGCCCACACATAACACAATTTATACATTTATCACAGTAATATTAAAATTAATAGTGAAAATAGAATAACAACATATAGTAAGAAAGCCATCAATAATAGGTAGATAACGACAGTATTCTCAGCAGTCTACAATTCAGATAATCAAACAGTTATAAGTGCTCATGCTCGATGTATTATGAGACTCACAATACGCGATGAAAAGGGTACCAAAAGTTCCTACTCCATGGAACTAGACATAAACATCTTCGAAGTGAATGATCAAGGAGTAATACCAGTATGTCAGTAGCCTTAAAATACAGTGTGCTTCCTTTCATAAAAATATTTGCGCAATGGCTTATACATGGTACCTCGACAGTTGATCGCGATATAGGACAGTGTCTCAGACAGGATCGTCGGTGTGTTGCATTGGTCTATCCTACGTCCCCAGTGGAGCTACCACTGTCTATTGTGAGACACCTACACCCCAACGCCCCCAGGGTCAACAACATATGACACCTACGCTTAGTCTATTCGCACCCGCACATAGGTGTTATTCAAACTCCTAGGCATACCTCGCCTTACTAACCATGTCCAACGGACAACACATGCATGACGACACAATGCCCAATCATGTATGTTCATCAATGATGCATTCCTCATAGCATATCACAATGGTATGTTTACATACACACACATACATATTCCATTTCTCAAAGTCATCACATCATGGTTTCCTCAAGTAAGTAATCAACAAGTGCTTAACCCGCATAAGGATCCATGAGAAACATTAATAATATTCATGTGTATTTATCAATAATATAATCGTTTGCAACATCTCACAATTCATACAACTTAGACCTCCACAACTCCCTAGTCTCGTTCATGGTCTCGAAATCACATAGTGTTAAGTTCTCAAGTGGTGAGGCACTTCTTAAAGTTCATTATGGAATTCCACTTTAGAATGTTCATTCTTATAAAATCTCCCTCTCTAGAGGACTTCCCTTGCAAATCAAGTTCTTTACTTTATTTATGGTTGCACTATCTTCATATTGGAGTCTTAATATCGTTTTACGGTCACCTAGCTGGTTCTGCTATAGGCGCCTAGGCGCCACGTCTGAAGCGCCTGAGTGCTAGTTGAGCGCCTAGGCGCTAAACACGAAGCGCTTGAACGCTCACCACGTCGAGTTACAGGGAAAATTTCCTGGGCAAAGAGCGCTTAGACGTTCCAACCACAACGCCTGAGCGTTGATTGAGCGCCTAGACGCTCTATGCACAGCGCCTGAGCGCTAGTGCATTAACAAGGGTTCTGCAGAACCGTGGCCCATCCATCATCAAAATTCTTCAGCAATCCAAAACATGGTTCATGCCATCAAGATACAAAATAACAATCAAAAGGTTCATGGTCATTAAAACACACAATGCAAACCCACATATTCATACAACTCAAACAACTACAAAATCATGGAATCAACCCCATATAACAAAGAGAGTAATCCAACATGGATTTCCTCATCAACAACAATACACAAGGCATTCCCTTATTACCAAGATTGGTTGAAGAGGATCATCTCCCTCTTACCTATTTGGAAGACAACACAATGGTGCCACTTCTTTTTGCCCTAGATTTTCGTTTTCCTCCTTCAAGAAACACCCCAATGTGAGTGACTTTCACAATGTACACTCAAACCATGAAAAATGGGTTCTTGGTCACCTAGGTGACCAAGAGAAACGAGAATTGCAAGAAAAATAAGAGAAAGTTAAAGACTTTACCTTAAAGCTCCAAGCTTTAGCTTCAAAGGTGAAAAAATGGAAGAGGAAGAAGAAGAAGAACCAAGGGATGGCCACAAAAGAGAACTTGGAATGGTGGAAGATGAGTAGAAATGGGTTTGATTTAGCAAATCATAGAGATGGTCTTCCAATGGGTAGGTGCACGGTGGAGAAGGAAAAAGAAGAGGAGAAGAAATGGTGTTTGAAGAGAATGAGAAGAGGGAAAATATTAGGAAGATAAAAGTGAATATTGGGCTCCAATATTGCCTCTGCCGTGGAGAAGAGTAAGGAAGGAAAGAGAGAGAAAATGTGTCCACAAGGAAACTTCTTGGAAGCTTCCTACAATGGGCTTTTAATTAACTCTATTTTTATTTTGAAAATAAGGCTAAAGGGGCTTGACACAAGGTAAATTTTGAATAATGTGATAAGATTTTTATTACATGTTATTATTTATTAGACAATAGTTATAGTTGGCAGAAGTCAGCATTAACAAATTTGACAGATAAATTCTTTGCAGTATTTTATTATTTCATCTGTTAACATTTTTTGAAAAACATGAAACCTTGTAACTGTGTCCGACCTCGGGTTTAGTAAGATCCCCGTCGACGTTTCCATAGTTCAAGGTTCTAGGAGAAAATATCTCATTTCTCCGGTTCTGCTCAGTGCATATGCAAAATGAAGAATAATATTAAAATATTCTGTGTTCTCTGAAAAATCTAGAAAAATTTCAGAAAATCACAAATATTATAAAATGAATACTGATAGTAGAAAAAAAAATTGGGGTGTTACAACTCTCCCCAACAAATAAGAATTTCGTCCTCGAAATTTTTCATACCTTAAAACAATTCGGGATATTGCTCCTTCATTTTGTCCTCCAGCTCCAATGTTACATCTCCAGTTGCTTCGTTCCAGATCACTTTCACCAGTTCAATATCCTTCCCTCTGAGTTCCTTTGTCCTCCTATCCTCAATCCTCACAGGAGTTGTCTCATAAGTCAAGTTTTCCTTTAATTGTACAGAATCAGGTGCTATGACATGATTAGGACTTGGGATATATTTTCTGAGTTGTGACACATGAAAGATGTTATGAAGGTCTGAAAGAAAATGGGGTAAGGCTATTTGGTAAGCAACAAGACCTACCCGACGAAGGATTTGGTAAGGTCCAAGGAATTTTGGAGTGAATTTTCTAGATTTGAGAACACGACCGACCCCAGCCGTAGGTGTGACTTTCAAGAAAATATGTTCTCCTTCTTCGAATTCAAGAGGTTTCCTTCTTTTGTCTGCATAACTCTTTTGTCGACTCTGAGCCGTTTTTCTTTTCTCCTGAATCATCTTAACCTTTTCGGTTGTCTGTTGAATAAGTTCGGGTCCAACGGTAAGCCGTTCTCCATCTTGATACCAGCACAGAGGCGTCTGACACCTTCGTCCATACAGAGCCTCATAGGGCGCCATCCCTATACTTGAATGGTAACTGTTGTTGTAGGTGAATTCCACCAATGGTAAGATTTTATCCAACCTCCAGTTTGCTCTATGGCACAAGCTCTCAACAAATCTTCTAACGACTGAATTGTTCTTTCTGATTGACCATCAGTCTGTGGATGGTATGCGAAACTTAATCGTAACTTCGTTCCCATGGCCTCTTGAAGACCTTGCCAAAACTTTGAGGTAAATCTCGGGTCTCTATCGAAAATAATACTCGTGGGTATCCCGTGAAGTCTGACGATTTCACTAATGTATATCTGAGTCAACTTCTACAACGGATATCTTATGTTGATCAGCAGAAAGTGAGCTGACTTCATAAGTCGATCCACTATTACCCATATTGAGTCATATCCTTTCCTAGTTCTTGGTAACCCGACAACAAAATCCATGGTGATACTATCCCATTTCCATTCAAGAATAGTTAAGGGTTGTAGTAATCCAGCTGGTCTTTGATGCTCAATCTTCATTTTCTGGCAAACCAAACAAGACGACACGCATCTAGCGATATCTCTTTTCATTCCATGCCACCAAAATAACTTCCTCAAGTCTTGATACATCTTGGTCATCCCAGGATGCATACTCAACTGACTTGAATGAGCATGTTCAAGTATGTACTTCCTGAGTTCCTCATCTTTAGGCACACAGACCCTCCCTTGGAATCTCAGAATTCCATCGCTTCCTTCCTTCAACGTTGATACACCACCCTGCCTTATCGATTCTCTTTCCTCTTGCAGGAATTTATCAATCTTTTGTTTCTCTCGAATATCATCCATTAAGTCATTTAAGATAGTGACCTTGTTCATGCAGATTTTACCCGGTGTTAACTCCACAAATGACCATATGTCTCTAAACTGCTCTATCAGGTCCTTTTCTCTGATCATCATAGTAGAAACACTAGTCGCCTTCCTACTCAAAGCATCTGCCACCACGTTTGCCTTTCCAGGATGATACTGAAGTTGGAAGTCGTAGTCTTTCAAAAATTCTAGCCATCTTCGTTGCCTCATGTTCAGCTCTTTCTGATCGTACAGGTATTTCAGACTTTTATGGTCACTGAAGACGTTGAATGTGGCTCCATACAGATAATGTCTCCATATCTTCAATGCAAACACCACGGCAGCTAACTCCAAATCGTGCGTTGGGTAGTTCTTCTCGTGCACTCGCAATTGTCTTGAGGCATAAGTCACCACCTTTCCATTTTGTATAAGAACGCACCCCAAACCTTGATACGAAGCGTCACAATACACTTCAAATGGTTCATTAGGATTCGGTAAAACTAACACAGGCGACGTAGTTAGTTTCCTTTTTAACTCTTGAAAACCTCCCTCACAGGAATCTATCCATTCGAAAGGTTGATTCTTTCGGGTGAGTTGAGTGAGTGGTCCAGTGATTTTGGAAAATCCTTCTATAAATCTCCGGTAGTATCCGGCTTGTCCGATGAAGCTGCGAATTTCTGTCACCGTCGTTGGCCTTTCCCATTGTAGCACAGCTTCTACCTTCGAAGGATCCACAACAATTCTTTCCTTTGAGATTACATGGCCCAAAAATTTCACTTCATCTAACCAAAACTCACATTTGGATAGTTTCGCATATAGCTCTTTCTCCTTCAAGATCTGGAGAACTATACTGAGGTGTTCAGCATGGTTCTCATGGTTTTGTGAATAGATCAAGATATCGTCGATGAAAACAACAACGAATCTGTCCAAGTAAGGACGAAAGATCCTATTCATGTAGTCCATAAATATCGCAGGTGCATTTGTCATACCAAAAGGCATCACCAGGTACTCGTAATGACCATAATGAGTACGAAAAGCCGTCTTGGGAATATCTTCCACTTTCACTCTAATTTGGTGATAATCCGATCGTAGATCGATCTTGGAAAACACAGCTGCTCCCTTCAATTGGTCCATCAAGTCATCTATCCTTGGCAATGGATACTTATTCTTAATTGTAACCTTGTTCAACTGACGGTAATCTACGTACAATCTTGAACTCCCATCTTTCTTCTTGACCAACAACACAGGTGCTCCCCAGGGTGACACACCGGGTCTCACGAATTACTTCTCCAGAAGCTCTTCCAACTGCTTCTTAAGTTCCACGAGTTCTGCTGGTGCCATACGATAAGGTGCTATGGAAATAGGACCAGCTTCTGGTACCAAGTCGATAGCAAACTCGACCTCTCATTTTGGTGGCAAACCAGGTACATCATCAGGAAAAACCTCAGGAAATTCTCGTACAATAGAGATTGCATCCACATCAACTTCACTCTCGACTTTCAAAGAAGATAATAGCATGTATCCCCGAGCTCCTTCTCTCAGAAAAGCTTTCACTTGGTTGGCGGTCAAAAATCTAGAATCCTCATCCAAATGAAAAACTATTATTTTTCTAGAACAGTCTAACAGGACACGATTAGCAGATAACCAATCCATTCTCAATATCACATCTAATTGAGACAATGGTAAACAGATCAAATCGATAGAAAAGATTCGACCTTCCATAATTAAAGGACATCCTAGACAAACTTTAGCAGTAACGACAGGCTTTGCAGTAGGAGTTGAAACAGTCAAATCGAAAGGTAAGGAAGACATAGGTAATCCAAGTCTTTTCACACAGTCATGTGAAATAAAAGAATGAGTAGCACCAGAATCATACAGTACAATTAAAAGATTACCTTCAATGATACCTTCTCCTTGTATCAGATCCTCAGATTTAGAGGCCTCAGCACCACTCAGGGTGTAGACTCTACCTCCAGCTTGTGGTTTAGAAGTCTTAGCAACGTTGACGGATGGTTCCGCCTTGGTCTGTTTACAGTCTCGAGAAATGTGACCAGGTTTCCCGCACTGAAAGCAAATAAATCCTTTAATCGTGTAGTCTCTAGTAAAATGCTCTTTCCCACACTTCATACACCTCGGAGTAGTTGTAGCATTCTGGCTCATCCTTCTTGGACTTCCAGTTGGACTTCCTCCTTGAGACCTATGTGGCTGTTGACTTCCAGAAGGTCTGTAATAGGGCTTCTTTTGATAACGACTTGCGTTACCATCACCTCCTCTTTGAGACCGAACGGGCCCAAAATTTCTATTTCTCACCTCACGTTCTAGTTCCACACTTTCCAATCGGCAGCAAGTGTCAAGTAGCTCAGAAAACTGAGTAATCTTCAAAGCTATCACAATTTTCTTCACCTCGTGCCTCAGGCCTTCCTCAAACTTCCGGCACTTCCAAACTTCATTGGGTTGAAGTTGAAAATAGGTCGAAAATCTGGACAAGTTCTCAAACTTGGCGGCGTACTCGCTCACAGTCATGCCTCCCTGTTGTAACCTCAGAAATTCCATTTCCTTTGCGTGCCTGGCACTTTCAGGAAAATACTTGTTCAAGAACCTTTCTTTGAACACCTCCCAAGTTATCACTCTATTTGCGGCTTGCAATAACCTTTGTTTTCCTGTCCACCAATGCTCTACATCTCCAATCAGTATATATGCAGCATAGGTCACCTTCCTATCGTCAACACAATTCATCCCAGTAAATATCTTTTCCAGCTCTTGGATCCATAATGTAGCTTTCTCCGGATCAAACTCCCCTTTGAACTGTGGAGGGTTAGCATGACGAAATCCCTCTAAGTTCTGAACGTCCGCCGTAGCTTCTAGCTGTTGTGCAGCTCTAGCCTGTTGTTGAGCTATCTGCTAGTTCTGTTGTAACATTACCTCAGCCATCTTTTGTATTGCCTCTATGGCAGCAGCCATATCACTCCTACGAGCCATTGTCCCTTCTCAAATTAAACTACGCAAGATACAAAGAAAGTCAGATGTACCCTTATGAATACCAAATAACAAAATCACAGAGAATAACACAGCACAAACAAGACAGTCTAAAACCACACGACCCAAAAGAAACATAACCGGGAGCTCTGATACCAAAACAATGTAACGACCCTTTTCCTCCCCTAGCCATAATGGATAAGAAGAGGAAATGTCGCACTATAGTGAAACGACATACAAATAAATACGAAAAATTCGAACATTTTTTTTCCTTCTTAAAATGAGTCCGATTAAAATTTCCATTAACGTACATATTTACCTATTTATGAATATGTACATATATATTTGTTTATGAATATATCGCGTTGAATGAATTAACATTAAAAGTCCCTTTTTTTTATTTTCCAATGAAACGTCCTTCAAAATGAACAAAGAGAAATCAACGTGGAATAAAACATACGATCTTACACAATATGGGTGATTACATACTTTGTACCAGAAATACAAGCCTGTTTAATTACATTTCCAAAAATATACAAAAAGACAAAATGTGTACCTACCCCAAGAGATACAAATATATACCCATTAAACCAATAGTACGTCAGGCTCCCTCAAAAATAAACAGACAGCCCTTAGTAGCCATCTACCCGAAACAGTCTCTAAGACTGACGTGAACTAAAAGGAACTGTAGACGAATCCTCCTCTGGGTCCTCGTTGTCCGACGAGACATCCATCAGAACGACAGAACAGTGGGCAGGAGCCCGAGCAGTAGACAAGAACGAGTGGTCACGTGGGGTATAATACATGTCTGCCCACACGTCTCTCACAGGCATATAAAATTCCAGCCAAACAAAAGCATGGAAGTAAAAAATAGAAGCAGTGTAGCGTCCCCACGCTAAGGACACCGTCAAATCGCCGTGGTACACACATCGATCAGTCTGCACGTTGATATGCCAGTAATCTGGACCACCATGAAAGTTGATCCGCACGTAACCAAAAAATCCACGGGGACGCGACGACATCCTCAACCCACTTCAGTCGTAATCTGGCCAAAAGCCCAGAAACTCGGGGGCTTCCTTATCTTCCTCACGAATGTCTTCTTGGTGACACACGATCCAACCGAATAAAAGAAATAGAGAGAATACAGAAAGAGGTGAGACACTCAGCTTTCAGTACCAAATTGGCAGCAAGAAAATAATACGGTGCTGGATGCCCACACATAACATAATTTATACATTTATCACAGTAATATTAAAATTAACAGTGAAAGTAGAATAACAACATATAGTAATAAAGCCATCAATAATAGGTAGATAACGACAGTATTCTCAGTAGTCTACAATTCAGATAATCATACAGTTATAAGTGCTCATGCTCGATGTATTATGAGACTCACAATGCGCGATGAAAAGGGTACCAAAAGTTCCTACTCCATGGAGCTAGACATAAACATCTTCGGAGTGAATGATCAAGGAGTAATACCAGTATGGCAGTAGCCTTAAAATACAATGTGCTTCCTTTCATAAAAATGTTTGCGCAATGGCTTATACATGGTACCCCGACAGTTGATCGCGATATAGGGCAGCGTCTCAGACAGGATCGTCGGTGTGTCGCATTGGTCTATCCCACGGCCCCAATGGAGCTACCACTATCTATTGTGAGACACCCACACCCTGACACCCCCAGGGTCAATAATATATGACACCTACGCTTAGTCTATTTGCACCCGCACATAGGTGTTATTCAAACTCCTAGGCATACCTCGCCTTACTAACCATGTCCAACGGACAACACATGCATGACGACACAATGCCCAATCATGTATGTTCATCAATGATGCATTCCTCATAGCATATCACAATGGTATGTTTACATACACATACATACATGTTCCATTTCTCAAAGTCATCACATCATGGTTTCCTCAAGTAAGTAATCAACAAGTGCTTAACCCGCATAGGGATCCATGAGAAACATTAATAATATTCATGTGTATTTATCAATAATATAATCGTTTGCAACATGTCACAATTCATACAACTTAGACCTCCACAACTCCCTAGTCTCGTTCATGGTCTCGAAATCACATAGTGTTAAGTTCTCAAGTGGTGAGGCACTTCTTAAAGTTCATTATGGAATTCCACTTTAGAATGTTCATTCTTATAAAATCTCCCTCTCTAGAGGACTTCCCTTGCAAATCAAGTTCTTTACTTTATTTATGGTTGCACTATCTTCATATTGGAGTCTTAATATTGTTTTACGGTCACCTAGCTAGTTTTGCTATGGGCACCTAGGCGCCACGTCTGAAGCGCCTGAGCGCTGGTTAAGCGCCTAGGCGCTAAACACGAAGCGCCTGAACACTCACCACGTCGAGTTACAGGGGAAATTTCCTGGGCAAAGAGCGCTTAAACGTCCCAACCACAGCGCCTGAGCGTTGATTGAGCGCCTCGACGCTCTATGCACAGCGCCTGAGCGCTAGTGCATTAACAAGGGTTCTGCAGAATTCAGTTCTGCAGAACCGTGGCCCATCCATCATCAAAATTCTTCAGCAATCCAAAACATGGTTCATGCCATCAAGATACAAATAACAATCAAAAGGTTCATGGTCATTAAAACACACAATGCAAACCCACATATTCATACAACTCAAACAACTACAAAATCATAGAATCAACCCTATATAACAAATAGAGTAATCCAACATGGATTTCCTCATCAACAACAATACACAAGACATTCCCTTATTACCAAGATTGGTTGAAGAGGATCATCTCCCTCTTACCTATTTGGAAGATAACACAATGGTGCCACTTCTTTTTGCCCTAGATTTTCATTTTCCTCCTTCAGAAAAAACCCCAATGTGAGTGACTTCCACAATGTCCACTCAAACCATGAAAAATGGGTTCTTGGTCACCTAGGTGACCAAGAGAAATGAGAATTGCAAGCAAATAGGAGAAAGTTGAAGACTTTACCTTAAAGCTCCAAGCTTTAGCTTCAAAGGTGGAAAAATGGAAGAGGAAGAAGAAGAAGAACCAAGGGATGGCCACAAAAGAGAACTTGGAATGGTGGAAGATGAGTAGAAATGGGTTTGATTTAGCAAATCATGGAGATGGTCTTCCAATGGGTAGGTGCACGGTGGAGAAGGAAAAAGAAGAGGAGAAGAAATAGTGTTTGAAGAGAATGAGAAGAGAGAAAATATTAGGAAGATGAAAGTGAATATTGGGCTCCAATATTGCCTCTGCTGTGGAGAAGAGTGAGGAAGAGAAGAGAGAGAAAATGTGTCCACAAGGAAACTTCTTGGAAGCTTCCTACAATGGGCTTTTGATTAACTCTATTTTTATTTTGAAAATAAGGCTAAAGGGGCTTGACACAAGGTAAATTTTGAATAATGTGATAAGATTTTTATTATATGTTATTATTTATTGGACAATAGTTATAGTTTGTAGAAGTCAGCATTAACAAATCTAACAGATAAATTCTTTGCAGTGTTTTATTATTTCATCTGTTAATATTTTTTGAAAAACGTGAAATCTTGTAAACTGTGTCCTGCCTCGGGTTTAGTAAGATTCCCCGTCGATGTTTTCATAGTTCAAGGTTCTCAGAGAAAATATCTCATTTCTCCGGTTCCACTCAGTGCATACGCAAAACGAGGAATAATATTAAAATATTCTTTGTTCTCCGAAAAATCCAAAAAAATTTCAGAAAATCACAAATATTATAAAATGAATACTGATAGTAGAAAAATAAATTTTGGATAGTTACAATGCAAGCCTCTTTATCAACATACATGATATGAAATTTGTTGGCTTAAGAATCTTATGCAGTTAAAAGCCTATGTCTAGGTTATTTAACCATGCTTCATTTACCTAGTCATTATGTGTCCATGAAATTTAGAGTAAATTCCACTCCTTAAGAACAAATCTCAATAATAACCATGCATGGCCAATCGGTATATTTCTATCCTATTAGCTAATGAATTTATTCAAGCCAATTGAATGAAGTCAAACATGCATCAACCATATATATGATCTTAAATCCAAATTCCTATGTCTAGGTTCATTAGATTTAATCAAAACATATTAAATATTGGTCAAACATTCAAAAGCATTAGGAATAATATGATTGAACAATCCCAAACCACATATATTAACTTAAAGGTTTACAAAATCATCAATATTCATAGAAGGATCCAAAGAAATCCCTATACACAGCCTAGTCACTCATGACAAATAAAAATATATCACAAATACTCATTGTCATGATAAGAAAAGAGAGAAAGATAAAGGAGAGAAGGTTGAAAGCTCAAGAATGGTGATCTTTGATGCTTGGATACTCCTTGTGAAGGGATATGGCCTCCAACTTTAGTCCTTTTTGCTTTCTTCCAATGTCACACATAAATCCTAGCAGCTGTATCTCAAAAACCTCACAACCTGCTCCTTAATTCTGATAAAACAGTATTTGTAGGCACCAGATTTCTGTTTCACGTCACGACGTTCAACATGTCACGCCGCAACGCATATTGAGTATAGGTTAGAATACCGCGGCGTTCATTCTTCACGTCGCAGCGTACAACTTTTGTAGCTCTCTACAAGAAAT
The DNA here is from genome assembly GCA_029884605.1 of Ormosia emarginata. NCBI lineage: Eukaryota > Viridiplantae > Streptophyta > Magnoliopsida > Fabales > Fabaceae > Ormosia > Ormosia emarginata. The sequence continues at coordinate 8,656,029 of JAQQTP010000083.1, read as the reverse complement.
AGCGGATGCAACACGCCGCGGCGCTAACATGCCCACGCCACAACGTTGAATGTTGAACTTCACCTGGTGCTTTCTTTTCCCATGCAGCTCAAAGTCCTACACCATTATACTCATTTTGAGCCCTTCCTACAATTGAGAGGTCACCAAATTAATAACAATAGTAAGTTCACAAAATCATAGGAAAAATTATACCAATTTGCTCAGAAAACATATAGGAAGATGTCATAATTAAATTCAGTGAATATAGCTTAAAATCTTTTAAATCTATCTGATAACAAGGACTAAGCAATCAATAAAACACAAATATAGGGCCATAATAACAACATTTCATGGAGTTATCACTAGGTTTGAGGGAGGCGAAGCCGACTTTAGCTACCTTGCAACTAGCTGATCGTTCTCTCACTTACCCTAAAGGGGTCATAGAAGATGTATTGGTCAAGGTGGACAAGTTCATCTTTCCAGCGGATTTCATCATCCTAGACATGAAAGAGGATCACAATGTGCCTATGATTCTTGGGAGACCCTTCCTGGCCACTGACAAGACTATGATTGATGTCTAAAAAGATGAGCTCACGATGCAGGTCAATGAGGAAAAGGTAACTTTTAATATTTACAAATCCATAAAATTTCCTAATGATCATGAAGAATGTTCTTATCTTGGTATGATTGATCGAGTAGTCAATACTACATTCCATACTAATGTTACTGATGATCCCCTTGCTTTATCATTAACATCCATACATGAGCATGTAGATAGAGATGATGTGATGAAATGTATTAAACTGCTTGACTCATTTGCTAAGTTTTTCAGGAAACCAGGTTTTGAACTGTTGAACATACCTTCTGACAAGCCTAGTCTCCAGCCTTCAGTCATCACCCCACCCAAGCTAGAGCTCAAGCTATTGCCTGAACACTTGAGGTATTCATACTTAGGGGAGTCATCCATATTGCCAGTTATTATTTCCTCATCTTTATCAGAGGAGCAAGAATCCAAGTTGCTCAGAGTGCTCAGGGAGTACAAACAGACCCTGGGGTGGCCCATTGCAGATATTAGAAGTATTAGTCTCACTATCTGCATGCACAAAATATTGTTGGAAGTTGATCATAAGCCAACCATTGAACATCAAAGGTGCCTCAATACCATCATGAAGGAGGTTGTCAAGAAGGAGATTATCAAGTGGCTAGATGCGGGTATCATATACCCCATTTCTGACAGTAAATAGGTGAGCCCAGTGCAATGCGTGCCCAAGAAAGGTGGAATGATGGTGGTAGCCAATGAGAATAATGACTTGATTTCCACCAGGACTGTCACTGGATGGCGTATATGCATGGATTATAGGAGGCTTAACACTGCTACCCGAAAGGATCATTTCTTATTACCATTTATTGATCAGATGCTGGATAGGTTGGCAGGTCGTGAGTTTTATGTTTCTTGGATGGGTACTCGGGCTACAATCAGATTGTTATTGCCCTAGACGATCAAGAGAAAACAATCTTCACCTGCCCATATAGTACGTATGCTTTCAGAAGAATGCCATTTGGGTTGTGTAATACCTTAACTACTTTTTAGAGATGTATGATGGTCATCTTCACTGATATGGTGAAAAACTGTTTGGAGATATTTATGGATGACTTCTCTATTTTTGGTGATTCTTTTGATGAATATCTTAAAAATTTGGCCCTAATGTTGCAAAGATATGAGGAAACCAATTTGGTGCTTAATAAGGAGAAGTGTCATTTTATGGTCCAAGAGGGCATAGTACTTGGCCATAAAGTGTCACCTAAAGGAATGGAGGTGGATAAAGCTAAGGTTGAGGTGATTGAGAAACTTCCACCACTAATTTCAGTGAAAGGAGTTCGGAGTTTCCTTAGGCATGTTGGATTTTACCGAAGGTTTATCAAAGATTTTTCCAAGCTTTCCAAACCAATATGTAATTTGTTAGAAAAAGATATGCCCTTCGAGTTTGATGAATCATGTATGGAAGCATTTGTGGAATTGAAGAAGAGGCTTGTCTCAGCACCCATTATCACTACTCCTGATTGGACCCTACCATTTGAGCTTATATGTGACGCTAGTGACTATGCAGTTGGAGCGGTATTGGGCCAAGGAAAGAACAAAATCTTTCATTCCATTTATTATGCAAGTCAGACACTCACTGATGCTCAGTTGAATTACATTACCACTAGGAATGAGCTCTTTGCAGTTGTCTTTGCTTTCGACAAATTTCGGGCATATTTGGTTAGCACCAAAGTCATTGTCTTCACAGATCACTCGGCCATCAAGTATCTTATGAGTAAAAAGGACGCCAAGCTAAGGTTAATTCGTTAGGTTTTATTACTACAAGAGTTCAACCTTGAAATTAGAGATCAAAAGGCTGTTGAGAATTAAGTGGCTGACCATCTTTCCAGGTTAGAAAATAAGAAATATCAACAGGACACAGCCTTGATTTGTGAGACATTCCTAGATGAACAATTATTTGCTGTGTTTGCTAGCTCAGATCCATGGTATGTTGATTTTGCTAACTACATTGTGAGTGGCTTAGTGCCGTCTGAATAGTCTTATCATCATAAAAAGAAATTTCTTCATGATATCAGATCTTATGTTTGGGATGAGTCATTTCTCTTTAAATAGTCCAAGGATCAGATACTTAAAAGGTGCATCCCTATGGAGGAGACTAGTGCTATACTCAAGCAATGTCTTGCCTCACCATATGGAGGTCACTATGGGGGTGAACGGACAACGGCTAAGGTGTTGCAATCAGGCTTTTATCGGCCTTCTCTATTTCGAGATTCTTACTCTTTTGTAGCTAAGTGTAATCGATGTCAATGGACCGGTAACATCTCAAGGAAGAATGAGATGCCCTTGAACTCTATTTAGGAAGTGGAAATCTTTGATGTATGGGGCATAAACTTTATGGGGCCCTTTATATCATCTTTTGGCAATCGTTGCATTCTTGTAGCGGTGGATTATGTGTCAAAGTGGGTGGAAGCTTGTGCCTTACCTACTAATGACTCCAAGGTGGTCCTTGTTTTTCTAAAAAATAACATTTTCACAAGGTTTAGCACCCCTCGTGCTATTATTAGTGATGGGGGATCCCATTTCTTCAACAAGTACTTTGCGACGTTACTTGCTAAATATGGAGTGGCACATAGGGTAGCCACAACCTACCATCCACAATCAAGTGGCTAAGTAGAGATTTCTAATAGAGAGTTGAAGCGAATTTTGGAAAAAACTGTGAGCCCTTCTAGGAAGGATTGGTCTAAGAAGCTGGATGACGCTCTCTGGGCATATCACACTGCATACAAAACCCATCTTGGCATGTCCCCATATCAACTAGTTTTTGGCAAGGCTTGCCATCTCCCTGTTGAACTTGAGCACCACGCTTACTGGGCCATCAAGAGATTGAATTGGATTCTGAAGCTTGTAAGGAGAACAGATTGTTGCAACTGAATGCACTGGATGAATTCCGCTTACAAGTATATGAAAATGCTAAGAATTACAAGGATAAAGTGAAGAAGTAGTATGACAATCAGATTATTCCAAGAAGCTTTGTACCAGGCTAGAAGGTTCTCTTATTTAACTCAAGGTTAAATCCAAGTGGTCAAGTCCATTTGTGGTTGTTGAGGTGTTTCCTCATGATGCCATAACCCTTGAAGACTCAGTTTCAAAGTCAACCTTTAGGGTTAACGGTCAGTGGCTCAAGCTTTACTTAGGTGGTAAGGAGGAGAGGCACAAAACCTCACTCAACCTTGCTCATCCATCTTGAAAGTCTACAAAGTCTAGCCAGGACTATAAATAAGGCGCTTGTTGGGAGGGAACCCAATTTCTTAACCCTATCTCTTAGATACTTTTATGCATGGTTTCAAATTTTGCTTTATGTTTTGAATTTGTTTTTTATTGTTTCATAGTTTTTGTTTCTCAAATTGATGCCTTGCTAGTGTACATACTGTAGATAATGAATCTTAGTTGTTTGAGTGAGGGAAAGGGGTTTTGGATGCATGAAAAAGGGGTCATAGGGCTATTTCTACTTAGTCTGGAAGTCCAAAAAGGCACGCCTAGGCGTGGAGGCCTCAGCCTCATCAGGTGAAAATTTCCAAAGATAACCACGCCTAGGCGTGGAGGTCTCTGCCTCAACAGGAAAATTTGGCTATGAGTATCACGCCTAGGCGTGTACATTATGCGCCTAGGCATGGTGTTTTTTCTGAAACTATATATATATATATATATATATATATATATATATATATATCTATAGCACCTAGGCATGGAAAATTCACGCCTAGGTATGAGGGGTCTGCTTTTGCACAAAACGCAACACCCCATTTGTTTTTGTTTTCCATTTCACTTGAATCCCTAAATCCCTAAAACCCACTCCTCCTTCGTACACACAAAGACAACCCTCCCCCTCTCTTTTCTCCTCCACAAGCCTTCCCTTCCCCCATAGCCACCGTAGCCACCTTCCTTTTCTTCCTCTCACCCACCATAACTCCTTCTTCTTCCCCACTATTTTCAACTCACTCCAAGACCACCCCTTGACCACCACCACCAACCGTGCCCTAGCAACACTCCTCCCTCACTTTGTTTCTTCCCATTACGTGACCACCACACCAACCCCCACTTCTCACATTTCACCTTCCCCACCTTTTTTTTTTCCACCCACACTCACGTAATAGATTTCTATTGTTGTTATTATTTTCTTTTGTGTTCTTTCATAGCATTTAATCTTAGTTTTTTGGTGCCCTAGTTCACTTTGTGCTTCCCTCAAGGTTAGTTTGCTATTTTCTATATTTCTTTGTCATACCAGGTGCTAAGCCTGTGTTATGTTGTGATTAAATTCTATTTTGTGAGTGACTTGTTTAACATGTGATTAACTGGGTTGTGTTGTGCTTAATTTAGTGGTGTTGTGATTAATTTGGTTATGATATGCTCTATTTCCATGATTGATAGATTGTATGTACTTAGAACATTTTGTAATTGCTTATCAATTGTAAATTTGTCATAATGCTTATTAAATTGGTTGCTGGTTAATTGCCAAATTCTGATTTCTGTTGGGATTGTTGGCTGGAGGTTCTGTTGAAAAATGACCATGTGCATTTCTGGTTAATTTCTATTTTTGTTAATCATGTGCCTGTTGAGAGTTGCTAATTTCTATTGATATGCTACTTGAAATCTGGATTAACTTTGAGCCACCCTGTGGTTTTTCATAGGATATGTTGCCATTTTGGGTCATTGAATTGATTTGGTTCTGGGTTGTGAACTAGTTGGTTTTTGAATTGGCTGCATTGTGACTTGATAATGCTATATTTGGGGTATGGCCTATGCATAACTATGCTGGACCTGATTGCCTACTTTTTGGTTAGTTTGGTGTGGGGATGACCTTAGTGTGAGTGTTAACTGATTTATGACCCTTGACTTGAGCTGTTAACTACATTGCCATTTGTTATTTATTTGTTTGCGTAATTACATTGCACCTTGTTCTCAATTGGGTTGACTGAGTACATGGCACTATTCATCATTATATTGTTCAATGGTACTCATAAGACCTTATTTTCAGGTCATCAATCATCATGTCAAAGCGCCAATGCAAAACTGTGAGGTTGGACCAAGTCAGGCAAATGACAACGATGATATTCCAGTTTATGAACCAGCAACCTTCATATCTCAGGAGGCATTCGACTACTTCTGGCAACACTTGAAAAAGATTAACATCATTGCTGAGAGGGGATTCTATGATATTAATGTGGCACGTTATCCAGCCATCTCTAGTGCCACCATAGAGCTCCACTGGCAACATTTTACGGAGCATCCTACGGAAGAGCCAGTGGCTGCGATTGTTAAGGAGTTCTACGCTAACGCTTATGTTGAGAAGCGTTCTGAGACCACTGCTAGAGTCCAAGGGAGGACGGTTACTTACTTTGTTGATCGCATCATCCAGGTTTTGCACCTTAGCCCTCCCTCACTGATGTGTGCGTACCAAACTTTGCAGCTACCAGAAGAGGATGGTGACACCCCTTTTGCAACAGTTATGGCAGCCATTTGCGACCCGAACTTTCCTGTTCAGGTGCAATGGAACACTGATGATTCTATTCGCTTCACCAAACAAGAAAGTTTACGTAAAGAGCTGCGCCCTTGGAACCACTTCATGTGTTCCTCCTTGCTGCCTATGGAGCATCGATTAGAGATTTACCTGCGCAGATCCTATATGATCACATGTGCGTTGTGTCAAAAAGCAAAGGTGGCATGGAAGGACACCGAGGTGCGCATGAAGCTGAAGACACCTATAACGGAGAGAGCAGTGCAAACCATTATGACTGCCTAAGAGAAGCGCAGGCAAGACCCAGTCCAGCCCCCAGCTGCAAATCCTGAACATGCTTCTGCACCAGTCCCACAATGTGCTCTAGTTTTTGTTACCACTTGGGCAGCTTCTGTTGATCAGTGCCTGGATCAGCAGCAGGCGATGTTGGCTACGATCTATCAAAGCATTCACTGGTTGGCATTGGGTCAAGGATGCCCAATGGATGATTTTTCAACATTGCCACCATTTGCAGTTCCACCAGTTACAGCTTCACCTCCACCTCCACCGCCTGTTGATGATACGGAGATGGACGCCTAGGGCGATGACTTGTTTGACGAGGCTAACCTATCTTGAGGCACCAGGGCCATTTTCCTTTCATGTTCCTATCTTTTATATTTTCATTTCCTTGTATTTACTTTCTTTTCACTGTTCCTACTTCTGTTGGTATTTACTTTTCTTATTGTATACAGTGGGACACTGCATGCCTTAGGTTTGGGGGGGAATTAATTTTTTTTTTTGGAGCTTCATGCTTTTATATTTTTGGTGATGTATAATGTTTCCCTCTCATTTCTTGGTTTTGGCACTAATGTTAGAACAATATTTTTTTTTGATAAAGTGGTTTTTATATTTGAATTGTTTTCTTTTGTGATATTGGTGATCACGTTCTTATTGTGTAATTGAGGACCTGAGATTGATTGAGTAGGATTATTGGGCTGCCCGAGAATATGCATTATGATGATGAGTATGCTTTGAGGCAATTTGAACTTGTGCATGCCATATTTCTGATTTGAATATCTGATGATTGTGTGGATCAAATCTATGCCTCATTGCTTGGGAAAGCACTTGTAAATATTCAAATTTTATGCTTACACTTATTGCTACAATTGTGTATGAGTGTATTTCCCTATTACATGTGTGGTGGATTTTAGAATATGAATGAAATGCATGATTGGAAAAAATTTATGAAAGGTATGTGTATAGTCAATTTGCATATTAGAAGCTTGTCTGATTCCCTTTCGAGGCGAAATCCTAGGCGAAGCATTTTTTAAGAAATGACTAGGGCACTTCTTTAGACCGATTGGGCCTTTCAAGCTAACCTTAACTGAATGAGATCCCTAGTACCCCTTTGAAGCTTGGTGTGCGTGTGTATGACCTAACTTTTCCTTCTTAAAACCTATATTATCCACCCCTTTCACCCATGCTTGTGAAAAAATATCTCTTACCCTCATTACATGTCCCTTGTTGAACACATGGTTAGGCATTTTTGTTGATTTGAGCCAAATCATTTTGCATGGTACTAGGAAACTAGGATCAATTGGGAACCAACCCTTGTTCAAAATGGAATAAAATAAAATAGAATAAAAAAAGGAAGAAGAATAGAAAAAGAAAAATGTGTGAGCTACTGCACAAAATAAAGCTCCTTTTTTGCAAAGAAAATAAGTATGTACACATGTTCTTTTATATATATATATATATATATATATATATATATATATATATATATATATATATATATATATATATATATATATATATATATATAGGGTTGATTCTTCAATTTTGGATCCCTTGTGCGCATCTTACATGTTTGGCTTGATTCAGGGGAAATTTGTGATTATGTGTTCAATATTTGATTTTAAATCCTTCCCCTTCTTTCTTAACCATTACCCTTAGCCTCACATTACTAGCTTAAAAGACCCTTACGATCTTTGATTTTATGTTGCCTACATTAGTGGAGAAAAGGATGAAAAACATTCTTTTGAGAGTGCATGTGCATTTTATAAATTCATCTAGCTTGCACTTCATGATTAAGAAAGGGTCTTAAACACATAAATTTGGGAAATCTTTCATGCACAAAAATGGCATTCAAGGGTAATCATGATTGTTTGAATTTTCTTGCATGTGTGGACCTTGTTGTGAGGTTGAGAAGTAATTTCTAAGGGTATGAATGATGATTAGAAACTGGTTGTGCTCTAGTTCAATTTGCCCTACGTTTTGTATTGGATTGTATTTTTTCTTCCCTTGCTTGGAATATATTGCTCGAGGACTAGCAAATCCTTAGGTTTGGGGGTGTGATAACTTCAGGAAATGAAGTTATTTCACTTGAATTTAAATATATAGAAGCATGTTATCCTTAAGTTTTCTGGCCAAAATGTTCAATTCTTGCATGACTTTAATGATGTATGTAACACCCTCCATAGGACATCACATTTTTAAATAAAAACTTAAAACCTGAAAAATCATTTCATAGAAGAATTGAGTTCTAAAATATGATTTTTTTTTAAATTTCATTTCACAGAAACATAAACTTACCGAAGCATGAGTAATACAGAAAATAAATTAAATAGATTTTTACACAACTTTATTTATGCCACATAATATCTAATAAAGAAATAAAACATATAGCTTACAGACTCAGAGAAACAGTAGCAAACCCGCTCACGGGTACTACTAATAGCACGGTAACAACACTAACGAGAAAAACCCTACATACATGCCTCGTTTCTCCACCAACTGCATCACGTTGAAACTGAGAAGATCACTCCTCGACGCCGTCACCATCTTCAGAATTTTACCTCCAATGGGTCTAAGAAACTTGCTTCGTCTACTATACGAATTTAAATAAAACAAACACAACAAAACAATACAGCAAAGAGGTGAGATCCCCTTTCACCAATACCAGTACGGTAGCAAAGAAAGATACGAATGACAAAGTCATTCCATACACACAGATATCACAAATATAGTCATGTTATCAATTTACAAATAATTCCAATAAACACATGTTATAATAAAATGAACAACAATAACATTACTATGATAGATATAACAATTGATACAATAAACTACATAATCACATCATGCATAGTAACTCATATTAACACTTCATATATGATATCTCAACATTGAATATAAATAACCACATTAAAATGCAGATAAGATATGTCAATATACATAGACTTATTCCAGCTCCATGGAGCTAAAAACACAGACATCAGAGAGAATGATTCGTAAAATCTATTAGTACCACGGCTGCCCAACCAAACTATTCCGCGGTCTCACGTTGCGTCTATAGCCCACAGTCACATGGCGTGGTGTAGCACACTGTCTAACGTCGTGTCACTACAGGCAATGTACTATTAGACTTTACAAGATCTCGATTAAGTATAGTGCGTGTCGAGTTCATTAGTATGTTACCAGTTACCACGGCCCAGAGGAGCGACCAACTGTCCACAAATGGAATAATCCGCACACTAATGCCTCCAAGTTCATTCAAATTGAACCACACTACGCTTATCACACCGACAATACGATGTTATTCATCTCGTCAATCAAATCACCAATTATCAACCAAATTGGCACAAATGCATGATAAAAATTATCAGAATACCCTCAATGGTATTAAATATCTGTATTTACGAAAATGCACTCAATGGCAAAAATCTCAAATATGCCCTCAGTGGCAAAAATCTCAAATATGTCCTCAATAGCAAAATCTCAAATATACAGTACGTCCCACTTGACAGTATCTGTATCTCAACGTGTCCGGGTCCACCACTTTGGCCCGACAGTAAAAATTCGTTGTTCCAATTAATCGCGTAAAAATTTTATCGCATTTTCACAATTCCGTCGTTTTTACAAATATTTTTAAATCGCGTAAATATATTTTGCTGTTTTTGAAATCGCGTAGAATTTTTCAAACGTTTTCTCAATCGCGTAAGATTTTTAAATCATTTTCTTGTCTAAATTCCTTAAAAATCACTATTCAAATAAACAAAAATAATATTTAATACATTTGAACTACGTAGAATATTTTTCATACCGTATACATTATATTGGATATCTTTTCTATCTTATTTGTTTATTTTTAACAAAAATTGACAGTATTTTTGTTTAGAAAATCTATAATAATGGTTTTCTAGGTTTTCTGTTAAAAATTCTATTGTTTATATTACAACCATTTAATTACATTTTTGAAAACTACTAACGTGCTTCAAAACACAAAGTGAGCTCTATGTTAGCATTTTTCAAATGTTCACTGTGTAACACCCCTTGATGTAGCAACCGAAGCATAATCGTCATTACATCACAGTTACTAAATCCAAGTGTGTCACAGTCATGATACGGTAACTTAAATTCTCAGGAGTCTATATTTTTTTTTTGACAATTTGCATAGGTAGAAAATATGAGCCTCGAAAGAAATATAACTGTATCCAAGCCATGATACAACCACTGAAATAAAATCATGTCTCTTATATATATATATATAGTCAATTTACACAAATATAACAATTACAGAGTCCAATAAAATACAGCGGGAATAAAACACAAAATGGGGAAGAGTAGTGACCCAGGGATAGGTACTACTAGCAGACGAAGCCGCAACCCCATATACGCATACGACGCTCGGAGTTCCAGTCAACAAGTCAGGCATCAATACTTCCACGCAACTGCACTCGTACGTAGCCGAAGAAACCTTGCCCAAACGCCCAATCCAAACAACCAAGATTCCTCTTCATCTTCCTCACGATCTTTTATCCAATATACATATATATATATATATATATATATATATATATATATATATATATATATATATATATATATATATATATATATATATATATATATATATATATAATATATATATATACATATAAATATATGCAACGGTAAGAGGTAAGACATCCTACCATCATTACCAATTATAGCATGCTAGAAACAAAACGGCGCCACGCGCCCAAATAGCAATCCAAAACATCATATTCAATTAATAACAGTAATCCCAACAGTAAGTAATTAAGCAGTTCCAGGCAGATAGTCAGTCATAATAACAATTAAGTCGAGTATAGTTGCAGAAAATAAGAATTAATGATGACAGTGTATATCATGATTCACATGCATGCTTTCCCAAATTCCTACTCCATGGAGCTAGACTCAATCAGTCGGAGAGAAAATCGGGAGACATGTACGTAGAACTCCTACGGTGCCGAGGCCGTGCTATCAATAACTTTTCCACGTGCACAATCATGGCATTGTACAGATATTCTACACTAGATCACGATATAGGACAATGTCAAGTCCGGATCGTCGGTGTGTTTGCATCGGTTTGCCCCACGGCACAGAGGAGCTCTAAACTGTCCATGTGGAGGACCCGCACCCCGACGCCCCCGAGGTCATAACACGACCCACACTTGTCTATTCGCACCCGCACTAAGGTGTGTTCAATCTCCTAGGCAACTTGGCCTTACAACAGTCCACAAGGACAAACATAATGCATAAGACACTATGCATGCACATGTATGATCCACCATCTCATACAAGTTCATAATATGCCACATTAGGCCAATATAAGCATCAATATGTAAATGGTCACTCGCATGGACCCATAATCACATAATATCAATATCAAATCAATTAATACGTCATTAGGTTCATTATGAATCCTAACTTAGGATTTATTCCTCATTTCAAGGTTCATGTTCAAAAATCAACTTAACATACTAAGGCAATTTGATCTCCAATAACTTACATTTTATTTAAGCCCTCAAGTCTCACATTCTCATGTTCTTTACCCACTTATAATCACCTTAAGTCTTATGATGAATTCATTCTTAGTCCTTTAAGGCTTATGAAGTCTTAATCCTAATAATCCTTCTAATTTAATAATTGTCCATTTCATTACCTAGTTCTCTAAGTATCTAATTACTTATACTTCCAATTTACCAAAATTACATTTTCCCTAAAAATGTACTAGAGGTCGTGGCCTCTTAATGAATTCAATCCCAATTCCTTTCAAGCCATAATCTTGTACACCACTCCCTTAATTATTTAAAGTGTTCACTTGTTCAATTAACTCACCAAAAACCCTAGGTTCTTGGCTCCAAAACCGTAGCCACCATAGAAGTTTCAACTTCCAATTGTTCTTCCATTAAATCCCATCTTGTTACTTAATTAATCCTAGTCCCATACTTATTGCACATTAACCATAAATTACCCCATTTTTCCACCCAAAACCGTGGCATCACTTGAGTTTCAATTTCAAATTCTTCTTCCATTACATTCCATATTTATACATTGACTACTTCAAATCAAATGCTTGTTACAATTTATTACAATTTCCTTTAATTGCTAGCCTCAAAATCGTGGTCACCAAGGAGGGCATTCAACCATTTTCCATCCATATCAAGTCATCCAATCCAATCTAACATTCCATTATATTCAACAATTCAATCCAATAGCATAAATAAATAAAAATCAACACATAGCATAATTAATCATTAAATTCAAGAACAACCCTCATTAGGGTTCTTCCACCAATCAAGCAATCAAGGTTCCTAGATGCTAAAAATGGTTGAAGAGGAGTGTCTTCCTCTTACTTGAGTGTAGAAATCAAGAGAGCTCCAAGAATGCTCTTGTATTTTCGGATTTGGCCACCAAAATCCCTAAAAATGGTAACTTGTTAGAATAAATACCAAAGCTTGAAAAATCAACCATGGATGACCATCAAAGAAACCAAAATCACCAAAATCAAGAGAAGAAGGAGAGTGGTCATGAAACTTACCCAAAATGCTCAAAGTTGGAGCTTGGAGAAAATGGTGAAAATGGAAGATTTTCAAGAAGCTCCAAGAGGGAAAGGTGTTTAGAATGGTGGGGAGAGTAAGAAAATGTAATTTGTTTAATTTTTTTGTGAAGATGGAGGGGCTGGATGGTGGCTGGCCGTGGAGCACAAGGGAGGAGAAAAAGAAATAATGGAAGAAGGAGGAAGAAGAAGAAAACGTGAAATGAAGAAAGAAAAAGGTGTTTTGGGTGATAATGTAGTAAATGAAATATTTGGATAAATGAAATCAAATTCATTCCCCTTTGGTGGCAGCTGCAACGTAAAAGAGAGAGAGAGATGGGTGGGAAATTTGGCTTCCAAAGGAAGCCAAAACACATGGGTCAAAGGTAAGGTCAAAGCTTCTTAAGGAAGCTTTGATTATTTTACTATTAAATTTGAATTAAAGTGGATGGATTAGACATAAAGTAGATTGCATTAGGATAATGTGATAGGATTTTTATTACACACTATTATCCAATATATAATAGTTACAGTTGACAGAAGTCAGTATTTAATTAATCTGACAGATGAATTTTTCGCGTATTGATTTATTTTTATCTGTTAGAATTTCTCGAAAATTATGAAACCTCGTAAATCTGTGTCAAGTCTCGGGTTTAGTGAGATCCCCGTCGACATGTCCATAGTCCAAGGTTCTCGGAGAAAACATCGCGTTTCTCGAGTTACTGTCAACACAGACGCAAAACGAGAAATATATTAAAATATTCTCCGGTTCCAGAAAATTCTCAGAAAATTCTCAAAAATTGTAAATATTATAAAACGACTATTCGTCATATAATTTTCCAATTTTTGAAGCACTACAGTCGTTTTCACGACTCTGCTCGAGTTTCACGCAAAACGAAAAATATATTAAAATATTCGTCGTTTCCGAAAAATTCCAGAAAAATTCACATAAATCACAAATATTAGAAAATGACTATTGGCGGCGAAATAATTAGTTTCCGGAGCGTTACACTGACCTCAGCAATTCTCAGCTCAGTGCGCACGTAAAACGAAAAATATATTAAAATATTCTGCGTTCTCAGAAAAATCCAGAAAAATTCTAGAAAATCCCAAATATTGTAAAATGATCATTTATTCTGAAATTATTAATTTTCGGGATGTTACACACTGTATTTCGTATTTATAGTAAAATCCTCTAACTTTAATTTCTAAAACTAAGTTCTTCCATTTTATTTCCCAAAGATTTATTGAAATCAAATTCTTTTGTAATTAACTACTTGATCTACCTTGGAAAATAATTTTAGAAATTAAATATATATTATATGACATATTGGTCGAATTCCCCAAAATCCTTGCATTTGATCTTTGGATCATTTTCCATCTTCTAAATCAATGTCAAATTCATTGTATTACCTAAATTCATTAAATCATTGTTTTAGAAAATAGTTGAGAACATTTTGGTCCTCTTTTCTTATTGAGGTCGTGAGCCCCTTTGGTGTTCTTTGGAACACTCATGCAAATCCTTATATGTTATTTACATGTTACAATAATTATCATGCATCTATGTACACATACCATATATTAAAGCAATCATAAACACATACAAAATATTAAAGCAATCATAAAACACATACTATATATTCTAAAACTATAGACATGCTTGCACACAAAATCAAATACAATTAGGAAAAACAATAAACAACCAAGTGAATGAATCCTTATGGATTCTTCACTACAAACACATTCATTCCTCACCACCAACACATGGCTGATGAGGGTAATCTCCCTCTTACCTCTTGAAGAAACCTCCAAAGGTCCTCGTATGCCTCCTTCAAGTAAACTTTCTCCACCAAGAGTTTCTTGAAAATCAAAGAAAACATGCAATATTAATACCTAAGGCTCTAAACTAAAATAATCATGGATTAAAATCATGATTAGAACTTTGAAATGGATAGAAACATAAATATTAAAGAACCCTACCTTCAAGGCTTCAAACTTGAGTTTTGAAGAACAAGATAGAAAATGGATAATTCAAGCTTAAGTTTCAACTACAAAGTAGCTTGAGATGAAGTAAGGAAGCAAGATATAAGGTAGTTTAGAATTATAGAAGAGTGAATGATGGTTTGGAGGTGGAGGCCGTGAGGTTGAAGAAGAAAAGGAGAAAGAAAATTTGAGAGCTTTGCTTGTTTGATAGCTTTGGAGAAAAGGTGAAGACTTTGATTAAATGAAACAAAGTCTCCTATTTACTATACATAGCCGTGAACCATTTTGAGAGAAGGAGATAAATATTTTTGGTTTTGCTTTCTCCAAATGCATGGTCGTAATTGCATAAAGAAATAAGAATGAATTGAAGTGTTGAAATTGCCTTCCTAAAGCATGCATTGCCGTAAATGCACATGAAGAGAAGCCACCAAAATTGACTTTGTCTTACTTGGTTAATTAATAAAAGATGGTAAGAATTGAATTATACTATTTGCCTTACAAAAATTTTGCTTGGCCGTAGGACACAACAAAGAATAGCCATCAATATTGACCAGTCTTTATTTGTTTAACTAAGGCTTCCTACGTGAATTTCACAAAGTGAATTGGCTATGTAGAGCAATTTGCTCTCCTCCTTCACCGTAGAACCAACAAATTTCAAGAAGTCCAAATTTGTTTAATAACTTGTTTCCTATTGGTCCTTAAAGAGTCAAGCCATTATTCTTGACCAATTTTTATTGGTTGAATATTGACTAACTTGATTCCTATTGGTTTCTATTTTTGTTGACCAATTTCTATTGGTGTACACTGTATGATTTCTAGTATACTTTAACCAATGAACAATAATTACTGTTTATAAAGTCAATATCTATTGTCCAATGAGTAATAAAATATACATACATTTTTCTCTTATTTCAGTTAGGTAGCAACTATTGTTGATCATTTTCTACTGATTGCCCTTGATGAGTCACAGAGCGAGTCATCAAAGAGAAGTTTCTAGAACATGTGACTCACTACGATGAGTCAGCATGATGAGTCAGCGTAGATATTTTCTAAAATAGGTGAGTTAGCATGGCGAGTCTGCGTGCTGAGTCACTAATGGTGAGTCATGATGCTGAGTCAGCATGGTGAGTCGTCAGAGAAGCTTCTGGAACAGGTGACTCACTACGGTGAGTCACAGGGCGAGTCACCGCTTCTGGAACCTTCTAGAATCTACTGAGTCACAAGTGCTGAGGTGTCACGCCACATGTTGAATTTCCATTGGTCCTTAGCGATGAGTCACAGCCACCAATATTGACCAGCTCCTCATTGGTCCACGTGTAAAGCATTCGTTGACTGGGCGTGCTGACGATACGTCTTCTAGAACAGTCTGGAACATATGAGTCACTAGGCTAGTCACCTAGGTGAGTCACCAACAATGAGTCATCATCTAGAACATTCTAGAGTGGTGGTAGGCAGCCAAGGCGTCTGAATCATCCACTAGATATTTTTTAAGAAAAATATCTTCCAATGAATAATAAAACATACCCCGATTTTATTTGTCGAATAAAATCGCAGAAAATAAAACTTCAAAAATGTTTCCTGGTTTGGGTTTAGTAAGTTCAATTCAATCAACAAGATACAAAGCTTTTTGGCCAATAAAATTTTTATTTTTCCAAACTTCACTTTGCCCACATACATAATTTCCCAAAATATCAAAAATATATTAAATATTCAAAATATATCAAAATATCAAAAATATAATATAATATTCAAAATATCTCAAAATATCTTATCTTAAAATATCTTAAAAATATCTCAAAATATCTAAAATATAATAAAATATTCAAAATATCTTAAAATATCTAAAATATATTAAAATATTCAAAATATCTAAAATATCATAAAAATTCACAAAAAATCATAATAATTGTGAAACTTATGAAAATTAAATCAGATTAGTAAAAATAATTAAGGATTGAGAGAAAGAAATAAAATACGAAGGCTTATATACATACCGCCCAAATTAATATTAAAATAATCAAACATGCAAAAACTCCCAAAAATTCCTAAAAATCACATAAATCATAAAATTCACAAAAGTCGAGTCGAATTTCTCAAAATAATTCGGAATCAACGAAAACAAATAAAATACATATTTTCGGGGTGTTACAATGTAAGTTTGTTAACTCAAAAATGATTAAGAATTGCACATTTGAGAATTCTAATTAAGGAATTTGAATTGATCATGGTCTGATGGATTTTGGTATTGTTTTGAGGCAAGTATTCAAGATGGAAGCCCTTGGAAGGGATGCTGAATGCAAAGAGAAGCTCAAATGGGGAAGGATGCAAGAGAGAAGGAACGGCTACCAACCTATGCCTAGGCATGACAAATCCACGCCTAGACGTGACCATTTCAGTATTTCAAGAATTCCAAGCAGAGACATCCAGGCCTAGGTGTGGCACTCTTAGGTTTCCAAGGTTTTCAAACAGAGACACCCACTCCTAGGCGTGGGAAAGTCACGCCTAGGCATGTCCAGCACCTGATAGCACGTGTTTCATAACCACGCCTAGGAGTGGGAAAAATCCTAGCACACGAAATTGACCCTTATTATCTGATTTTTGGGAGCATATTAGGTATCTTGGGTTGTCACCAAGCACAAGCTTCATAGAGGAAGGGAGAAGAGGAGAAAACCTTGAAGATAGAAGTGATTCAAGTGAAGAATCAAGATCAAGGAAGGAAGATCAAGCTTAGATTCCCTCCATTTTTGTTCATTCTTCCCCTTTTCTCTCTTGATTTGTAACTTGATGAGTTTTATGATTTCATATGTTTGCCCCACTTTCATGATGTGTAACTAAATTCTAATCTAGGGGCTCTCTAGGATCTTGCTATGGATTTGAATATCTTGTAATTAACTGAGTTTCTATCAATGAAATTGGTTTTGTTCTTCCATACCTATGCTTAATGCTTGCTTTTGTTTAGTCATCGATTGATGATCTTAGTATTTCAAAGAACTAGATATAGTAATTTATGAATATGGATTTGGTATGATTGATGCATGTTCAATACTTTCAATTGGTTTGGTTGTGTTGATTAGCTAAGGGGATGGACACATGCTCCTTGGTCATGCATGACAAGTGTTTGATAAATGGTCTCAATGAGTGATTCTTATACTAACTCACATGGACACCTAGTGAATTGGATAGGTTTCACATGGGTAATTATCCTAGACATAGACTTTTATCTATTGCTTGCTTTTAGCTAACAAAATCAATCTATTAATAGATGCTTGTGAATTGCAAATATTCATTGAACTAGCAAGTGAATAGGGACCTCTAGGCCTGAATCATTCTCATCTTTCTCTTGTGAACTTGGTGTTTGGTGCATCCTTGTTTTATTCCTTTTAAGTTGTTATTTCAATTGCAAAAATACTCTCACATTTCGATTGCGTGGATAAGAATTTATGATAATTGGTTAAGTTTTAGCATGCCTCTAGTTGTCAATCTCTTAGGACACGATACTCTACTCTCATATATTACTTGTTAACCCATGCACTTGCAGATAACCAATTAACAATTGGTTAGGAAACTTGGACCCCAAATTGACTTGAGTTCCCTTGTCGAGTTCTGCAACAAAGAAGCATACTCTTTTAAGGGTGCAATAGCTAGTAAGCTTTTCAAGTGGGAAAGAAACCTTTTCTTTTCCCTTGTAGCTGAAAGAAAAACGAACCCTGGAAGAATGAGGAACAGTTGTAGATGTTGAAGGATGAGCAGGAGAAGAAATCCTGGCTTGATCCTATACAAAACGATCTTCAGAAAGAATGACAATCAGTGTTGTGGTTTAAGGATCAGTAGTATTTTAAGACTCTGTAGAAGCATTCTCATGCCAAGAATGCTTTGAGGCCGGGTCTAAGCTAGTTTCCTCAGAAGATTCGCTCTAATCCTGATTGGAAGCTCAGGCTGGAGTATCGACTTTTTTTTTCTGCCTTTGCCTCTGCAACAAAACTTCTTCAACAATGACTTTTGAAGGAATCATGTTTGCTGCAAACTACAAGAAAATTCACAAGAAAAGTAGGAGGTACAAAAAGCATATTGAGACAAAAATTACAACAAAAGAAATACTATAATACTTACCAAAATAATGAGCTAAACCATCTTTATCATGCTCTAAACGAATTATTTGAGAACAATGATAGGCTTGAGAAATTCCTGACAACCTATCAATGTCTAGTTGATCGTTCAGATAAAATTGTTCTTGTGAAAGTTTTGGAGACTTTCTCGAACTCTGTACTCAGTAGAAATGAAATTTTGGTTGATGATCGGGTTTCAAGAAAAAAAGAATATACGTGGAACATAGGGGTTACCCAAAAGTACCAGGCTTAAAGTGTTTAAAGGAAGAATAAAAAAGTTTAAGTTACCTCGAGTCCCATTGAAAGAAATTAACCATAAATTGGAATCAGGTAACTAGAACAAGTAGAAGACCTTGGGAACTGTTGGGACAATACTTAAGTACCTACAAAGTGACTCGAAGCATCTGAAGAATGCCCAATTATTTGGATCAAGTTGAGTAGTTGCAACATTCATGGTTAAAAGAACTTCAACCTCAAAGTCAGTGAAAGGAAGCGTCAATCCAACTCGATGAAAAAGAGCTTCAAGCATCATAAAACTACCGATTTCATAAACAGGAAGGATAGAGCTACATATACGATCATCAACGGGACATAGCTTAAGTATATGTGCTCCTTCCGATCCTTCACGAGCCACTCTTATTGATCTACGAACCGCTTGAAGGGTAGGAACATTAGTATAGGCCAAGAGGTATTTCAAAACATCCTCGCTAACCCAAGGATGTTTAGACACTAGGAAAGATGGATTGCCAGCGGCAACAGCTTAAGGAACACCAACTTGAGGAACGTTACTCATTTTGATCTGTTTGCCAAAAAAAAGGAAAATGATCAACATTGACAGAAGAATCATCGGAAGAAGAGGAAGAGTCAGATATATTAAAGGAAGAAGAGGAGTTAGACAGATCAGAACAACTAAGTCAAAGATTACTACACAATCATTTACCCTGTGTGATGGTTTTTCATTAACGAAATGAAACGGCACAGGTAGAGACGAATCGAAAAAGAAAGAAAAGAAATGAAATAATTTTTTTTTTTTTATTTAAAAGATTTATTAACGGAACAGAATAGAACATATATTTCTCACATTTCATCTCAATTTTAAGGGGAACAAAAATTAGACATTTGAGGGAAAGAGAGAGGGAATGATTTCTCTGATGTTTCGTTCTGTTCTTATGCATTTTAAAACTTTCAAACACAAAAAAAAAATTTTATTCTTTTTATTTTCTTTCTATTCCTCTTTTTACCTATTATCCAAATATAGTATTAAGTTCTTTATCATACTGACGCCTTTAGTCCCTAAGCATTTTCTTATGACTTCTAAAACTTGAACCCACAATACTAGCAATCTTTTATTATTTCCTAAATCTTATAGAATATTTGCGTTAAGAAGCAGAAGTTCAGGTAGGAAATTCCCCCAATTATTTCTATGGATGAATCACTATCTGAACCATCCATTCTTATCTCCATTATTAAAACCATGAAAAAAAATTTGTAAAAAGGGTCAAAGAAAACAAAGGAAAATATCATCCTATCACAAATAGTACTACACTATTTTTAACATCGGATATTATTCATAAGTCCTATTCTCATAATAGTATCAAAATTATTTTTTGTCTTTTTTTTTTTAGTATATATTCATTAACCAATTTCTTTACGTTTTTAATTATTTTTTTGTTCTTCGTTAATTAATTTTTTTCACGAGCATAGAAATCATGTGATAAAATTTTGTATTATTAACTAACTTTTATAAGTCATTAACCATGTTTTTGTTATTCATTAATTAATTTTATTTTTCTTTCGTGAAAAAGTTAATTAATGAAGAATAAAAAAGTGATTAATTACGTAGAAAGTTAGATTAATGAACATATACTTAAAACAAAAATAAAAATATGATTTGATATTATTTACAAATAGGTCCTATAAATAATAACAGATGTGAAAATAAATATAGGCATACTTGTTAAATATAAGAATATCATTGTTGAAAAACAAAAGAGTCAAAAAGGGATGATGCATGGTAAAACAGACAATAAAGAACTGAACTAACTTGCCCGAAACTTGTGTTGAACAAAGATGAGGCCAAGATTAAAAAAAAAAAAAAAGAACTAATTAAGAATAAAGGGTAACAAAAGAAGAACTACTCAGAAAAAGAAGAAAAAAACAAGAATAGAGGAAGACGATAGAACAGTAAAGTGAAGAGAAATGCAGAATAAGGAGAAGTTGAAGAGGAACAATTGAAAGAAATTCTAGCACAAGTCGAGGATGTGTGAAAAAGAAACCTTTTTTTGAAAAAAAGAAAATTTTAGAGTGTGTTTGAAATGTAATAAAATAGGAAATGATTTGTTTTGTAAATTAAATTTAATTAAATTTTGTGTTTGAAATGTTAAAAAATAAAAATAATTTAATTTTTAAAATCACATGAATTTCATTCTTTTTGTTTTAAAAATTTTATCAATTTTGATAGAATTTGTTAAGATTTGATTTAATTTAAAATAAATAGATTATTTTACTCTTAATAATTACATTTAATTATTTTTTATAAAAATTAAAATGTAAAATAATAAAATCAAATCAATTAATTTTATTTTAATAAATTTCAAACATAAAATTTAATTTATAAATCAATTTAAATTTTATTTTTTTAATTTTAAATATAAAATTTAATTTTTAAATTAAATTAAATTATTTTAAATTAAATTAAATTAAATTATTTTTTATTTTTATTCCTTTTAATAACTTTTGGCCTTCAAATGTCCGTAGAAATACAATGGGAGATTTTGATCTATTAGATAAGATAAAATGAAAGTACATCTTATAGATAAAGATGGAGCTTCAAAATAATCCAACTGTTGGGGTTACACATGAAAAGATGAAAAGTAATCATTTGTCAAACGATGGCATATTGGGAAAAATAAAACAATGCCACGTGTAATGATCCTTAAAAAGCGTGTATTAGATATCTTTTAGGAGAAGCATAGATAATCACAAGTTGTATATATAACACTGGCGGGTGGATGCTTTTGTATATCAATTTATATTATGTTTTATTATATTTTATTAATTTTATCTTTTAATAGAAATAATTTTTTTATAATAAGTGATAGTTAAAAAATTATAAATTATTTATGGTTAAAAAAAATATCACAACATCATAAAGAAGTGTTACATAAATAGTATACTCAAATTCAAAATTTTTAAATTGAGTTAAAAATAAAAATAAAATTTAAAAAAAGAAAGTTTTTTTAAAAAAATTAACACTATGTTTGGATGACAGGTAATAGGAGAAACAGAAAGAAAATAAGAACGAAAAAAAGTTTTTGTATTTAGAAGTTTTAAAATACGTAGGAAAAAAAATGGAACACATAGGGAATCATTTTTCCTCTCTTCCCCTCAAATGTCTAATATTTGTTCCTCCCAAAATTAAGGTGGAATAGAGAAAACACATGTTCCGTTCCGTTCCGTTAATGAATCTTCCAAACAAAGAGGGAAAAAAACTATGTTCTATTCCTTTCCTTTTCTTTCCGATCTATCTCTACCTATTTCGTTCTGTTCCGTTAATAAAAAAATATCTAAACACAGGATAAGAAAAAAAAGTGCAGCGGCATCATTTTGTGATGTGCTGCATGAATAGTATTTCTCAAATCTGAATTTCAATTCAAATTATGACTTTTAAAAAAAATATTAAAAAAAATTGAAATCTGGTTTGTCAACTTCTTTCTCTATCTTTTTCAACGTTTTCATTTTCTCCTCTCTTCCTCATACTTCACAAAATGAAGTGCTGCAGTATTACAAATTGAAGTGTCGCATAAACAGTGTTCCCAAATTCAAGTTTTACAAATAAATTGAGTTAAAAAAAATTAAAAAAAAGTTTAAACAAATTTTAAAAAAGGTGTCGCGACATCACAAAGAAGTGCCACGTGAACAGTGCACCTTGGGAGCACTGTTTACGCGACACTTCTTTGTGATGCTACGACACTTCTTTGGATCTCTACCAAACATACTCATTAAATTACAAATTACAGCTCAACAGTTTCCAAAATTTCTCATTCTCTGTATTTTCAGAACTTCTCATTCTCTATATTTCCAGTGACAATTCACAAAGAAGTATGGTGTGAAAAGTAAACTCACATTCAAAATTTTCAAATTGAGTTGAAAAATAAAAAACAAAATTTAAAAAAAAGTATTTAAAAAAATTTTTAAGTGTCGCGTCACATTTGTGATGTGCCGCATGAATAATCTCAATTTTAAATTCCAATTCAAATTAGACTCTTTCAAAAAGAAAACGTTTAAAAAGGTTTAAAATCTACAGCTCAACTTCTTCATTTTCTCTCTTTCTTCAGTTCGTAACTCTCTCATTTCATCCAATGTCGGAGAAAGAAGAGAGAGAAGAATAAATAAAAAAAAAATTTATAAATAATTTATTTAATATTAATTAATTTATCAAATTTTATATAATTAATCTCTACTTTTAAATTAATATAATATTAAATTAATAATTTAACCTTCAAAATATACACTATATTCTTTTTAAGAAAATGTATATTACACATCGCCAACACTGGCGAGCAAAAATCCTGAACATGAACCTAGCAACACCGATTGATAATTTCAATTGGACAGTTTACGAGTAAAAAAAACAAAGGAGAGAGAAAGTGGAAGAGAATCCACATGATTAATGTGGCATTAAAAATCATGTGGCATTAAAAAGTATAGCAGTTTCATTTCCAATGCACGCCTACCACTGCTAGCACGAGTCAACTAGAAGGACAATCAATGCTACTTCCATTATAAATAGAGCATCGTAACATCAATGCCATCCTCATGAACATAGTACACTACTTTCAAGTGCAGAACACAAGAAACGTTCTCGCAAATATCTTTCTATTTCTTCCAAAATATTTCAAAATATTTTTAAGATCTTGATATGGAACAAAATATGCTAAGCTTTTCTCCTCTGGCATATCAATCCAAGAAGGCCTATACAATTACAAAACATCCCTTGGTCAGCACGCCTTGGATCAGTACTAGCCTCTCTCCCCCAGCATATGAAGCAAATGTGTGGAGCTATCATGGTTAGAGATGACAATTTTATCTATGCGGATGGGTATCTGCGGGTAATATCTATAACAGAGACAGGTAATACTTATTTAATTTTTTCTGCGAATATAAATATCTGTTTATGTTATTTCTCGTTTAATAAACGGGATGGGGGTGGGGGTGATTCCCCCGTATTTCATAATTTAAAATAAAATTATCAAAATATTCTATATAAAATTACTAAAATAACCTTATTATTATTTAAATATTACTAAAATATTATTATTTTTTAATTTTTTTAATTTTATTTTATTTTTTTTAAATTTATTATATCTGCGGGTACCCATTTACCCGCGAGAGATTATTAAATGGGTACCCGTACAAATATGGAGAGCGGGGGGCGGGGGGCTGCTACCTGTCCCCGCCCCGCCCCATTGCCATCCCTAATCATGGTTACTGGGGAAGAGCCTCGGCAACTGCTGAGATTTTTGAAAAGGTCTAGAACCCATCTCTGATCATCCTTTCCTTTTAAGTTTTCGTTCCTATTATTTTAGGATGATTAGAAAATGGCGTCCCCACTTTAGGACAATCAACAAGGAAGAGACAGTTAAGAGCAATAATAAAAACAAACAGATCAGGGTCAGAAAGCTTCACAGAAAAAATGCATCTGGAACACCTTTTGCGAAACCAATAGTGTCTCTAGCATCATTGTTTGAAAAATCTCAATTAGCAAGATTGTAAAAAGTATCAGAAGTAAGGATAGCATGTAACTATGACATAGCATTGTAAAAAAGGAGAAAGAAAGTGGAAGAAAATCCATGTGGTTAATAATGTGGATTATAATAATGGTTAATTAATTAACGCGTAGGTTACAATGTCAATCTATAATCGATCGGTTCACAATTCAATCAACACGATGTTACTAATTCCAATAACACAAACAAAAAAGCAAGAAAACTAATTTGAAGTGATCAAGTGTGACAAAACGATCATCAAAATTTCGATCAATACAATTAATGGTTGGAAGAAATTTACGCCAAATCAAAACAATCAGAGTAATAAACACAACAAAACATAACAACTGGATTAAGACGTCAATTAAAGATCAGTAAAGGTATCAATTAACGATTGGTTAAGCTTGTTCACTCTTTCATCACTTCAAGCTAGGGGCTGTGGACTGTACCCGGATCCTTGGCCTGTTAAGCTCATTCACTCTTTCATCACTTTGAGTTGGGGGATTATGGATTGTACCTCTCCCAAGAGGTCCAAAACATATGCCTAAGAAAGAGCTTCATTTAAGCTCACTTGTGCATGTAAGAATAACCTAGAGTTAAGTTAGTTACAAGAGATAGAATGAATGGCCACATGGCACGCTCTCATTGAAGCATTCCATAACTACCTTATGATTGTCAATCAAGAGGTAAGGTCACACCTTCCTCACTTAGATTCACCTCTATAAAAGGCTAACATCATCCATAGAGGGAGACTTTTGAAAACTTGATACCTCACTAGCAAATATATCTATGACCTCTACTTAGAGCCTGGATGGAACATGAGATGAGTTGGTTAGATATGAGGAGTTCCCCTATCAACCCCACCTATCCAAAGAACAAGGACCCTACTCAAATCTTTCCACTAAGCCTATGTTTCATCCAGGCTCTAGATAGAGGCCATGGAGATATTTGCCAGTAAGGTATCAAAGTTTTAAGAGTCCCCCTCTATGGATGATGCTTGCCTTATACAGAGGTGAATCTAGGTAAGGAAGATGTGACTTCACCTCTTGATTGGCAATCATAAGATGGTTATGGAATGTTTCAATGAGGATATATCATGTGGCCACCTGTAACATCCTCTTTTTAGCGTATTAGACTTGTATAAAGTTACAGAGGTAGTTTAATACATGCTTAACATGTCTACTAAATTTTGTGACAAACTGAATTAGTTTAGACACTTTGTCGCAAGACAGAATGTGTAAAATGATTATTTTAACTCAGGAAAATAACATAAATTGCTTGGTTAAGAGAGGTGAATATGCAAATTTTATTTCTAGGTCACAAATACATTGAAGATGATGTAGTTAAATTTTGAAGATAAACGGAGCCAGTTCAATATTTTTAAGGACATTGAGTGAGTATTTAAATACCAGATTGATAAGTCACAGATATAAAAAGTCATGAAAAATGTGAAACTAGGATTTAAGTAAATCTTAGGATTTATTTTAATATCTTCGAAAGTTAAAAAACTTGATTTAATAAGATCAAAGTATTCCTAAGAGATATAAAGTTTAAGCACATAACTCAAGTGACATAAATTTCATACGTTCCTATCTCATATTTTGTTGGCTTTCCTCACCTATTTCTCTCCTTTCACATGCTATTTGTAGCAGAAAACAGAAGGGAAAATAGAAGGGAAAACGAGAAAAAAGAAGAGTAGAAATAGAGGAAAAAAGGAGAATAGAGGAAGAGCAAAAGACGAGTAAGGCTAAGCCTTGTGGTTCATCTTCATAAGTGAGGTAGGAGACCTTTACTCCACATCATCTTTTATTTATCTTTTTCTGCTGTTTTCGTTTGGGCATGGAGAGAAAATGGGTATGGAAGGTAGTTTGTGATTTCTATACTTGTTTCTTGCTATTAAGATGAAAATTAGTTAGTGTGAATACTTAATTTTGTCTGGATAAAAAAAATAAATATTAAATAAATAAATAAATAAAAAAAAAAACAAAAAAAAAATGATTCAATTTTTCTCAAACTACTGACATTAAATCCAAACTAATTTGTAACCCATCAAATATGAGTCAACCCAATCCATTATAGCCCAAAACCTACTAAATTTGAGCCCAAAACCCATAACCCTCTAAATCTTAATTTCTTCCTATAAATCCCCAAGCAAGCAACAAGCACAGTGGGGGCATCCACAACATTTCACACTACATTCATCTTTCTCCACCTTCATCATTTGGCTTTTTGACCAATGTGCCCTCAGTGACAAAATTATTTACCACATTGTCATCATTTCCAAACTATTTATCAAAATGTCCATGTTTTGGTCACGTTGAAATTTTTTATTATTTTTCGTTCAACGTAGGATGCACAAGAGGAGATGGCGCATCCAACTAAGATATACTAACACGGTTGGCACATCCAACTAGGATACGCCAACACATGTGGCGTATCCCACATGGAAACGCCACACGTGATGGCGTATCCACGTGGGATGCGCCACGCGTGTTGGCGTATCCTATTTGGATGCGCCAACCCTGTTGGCGACTCCCACGTGGAGAAAAAAAAATACTACGTAGCATGTGCAGGACAGCGTATCCATGTAAAAAATGCCATGTAGGATGGCATATCCACACCACGTGGACAAAAAAAATTTAAAAAAAATGCCACGTTGAGTATGTTTCTAAGGCACTTAACCCATTCTACGTGGATCTCGCACTCCTTCCAAAGGCACATACATTTCACATGCCTATTTGAGAGTGCATCATAACCTTAGAAGATATCAATATTTATAGGTCAAGTGTTTACTTTTGATCCGAAAGTAGTCGATGTGAAACTTTGGTATTAGTAAGACAAAACAACTAAGTAAGACAACAATGTACTTTTATTCGATGTGAGATTTTGGTAAACGAAACAAACATCTAATTTACACACCTAAAATCATTTTTTTACTTTAGTCAAAAAAATAAATATAAAATAAATAAATAAGAAAAAAAAATAATCCAATTTCTCTCAAACTACTTACATTGAATTCAAACTAATTTGTAACCCATCAAATATAAGTCAACTTAATTCATTCTAGCCCAAAACTCA
The DNA here is from genome assembly GCA_029884605.1 of Ormosia emarginata. NCBI lineage: Eukaryota > Viridiplantae > Streptophyta > Magnoliopsida > Fabales > Fabaceae > Ormosia > Ormosia emarginata. The sequence goes on along the minus strand of JAQQTP010000083.1, from coordinate 8,628,236 downwards.
CTAAATTTGAGCCCAAAACCCGTAACCCTCTAAATCTTAATTTCTTCCTATAAATCTCCAAGCAAGCAGCAAGCAGCAAGTAGCAAGCACAATGGGGGCAGCCACAACATTTCACACTACATTCCTTTTCCTCCACCTTCGTTATTTTCATAACCATCTTCACCTCCCCTCTAAGACACCAGAAGCAACCACCCAAACATCAGCACACAAAACAATCACCCTTGTAATGTACCACTTCACCACCTCACCTTCACCACCTCACCTTCATTCTCACCACATCACCTTCACCATCTTCACCCTCACTCACCCTTATAACCGTCACACACCCACCTCACCAACCATAACCATCATCACCAAGCCCAAAACCGTGACTCACCCACACCACCAACATCACCATAACTACCCATCAAGAGTCATCTAACCGTGACTACCTTCACCCACAACCAATTTCAAATACCTCACCATCCCCAACAACCAACAACCAACACCTAGCCTCCAACCAAACGACCACCACAAACCCCCACACCTTGGCTCACCCTCACCACCTCACCTTCACTATCTTCACCCTTCATCTTCACCACCACCATAAACCACTCATGCACCACCACGTCCAACCACCCTTCACCATCTTCACCAAACCGTGAGACCACCACATCACCCCAACATCTATTTCCTTTCAGTACCATGAACTCAGCCAAGCTCACTGTGACTTAGCCACCATAACTCAGCCACTATACCCATGTACCCCCATAACCTCGGAGCCACAGTGCCACCACCAACCATACGAGACCCGCGGAACTCAGAGCTGGTTCACCGTGAACCGTAAATAGAGACGCGAGGCCAGGTCGCGTCACCACCCTGTGGCCCGAACCAGTCACCACTGTGCGCGATCTAGCAGCGGCACGCGCAGGTCACCGTCCCAACACACCCGAATCTGCAACTCTGCCATATGACCCAGCCACGGGCCGTTCCCTTGGACCGGAGCTCCACTAGATTTGCAACCACATCGCATTCTCCTCTGTTTGACCGCTCCACCACGTCTCTGCCCGATGCTCCACAACGAGGCCCAGGTTCCTGTTTATGCTCTGTTCCTCTGTTTTTTCGTGTTTCCTGTTGCTTCGTTTGAAATCTTCTGCTTTAATTTTAGATATAGGTTTCATCTTCCCTTAACCATATAAGAAAACTAGCCACACATGGCAAATTCAAAACCAAAATAATAACAGAAAAACAACATTGTCAAGAATAGAAGTGCAGAAGAAAACTAAAGATCAAACTAGTTTCCAAAGGTTGGGGATGATTGATCCCCAATTGCTTGAACCCGAGACTCCAATCTTCAATTTAATCTCCTTCTCCCTTGTTCTTAGTCTTCTCCTTAGCCTCTTGGCAGTTTCCCAGTCCAGACTCCTTTTTTAGGACCCTAGGCAACCCTATTTATAACTTTGGAAACATTGTGCATCATTAAAATTCAAATCTGATGTTCTGATGCGACGACAGGGGTCGTGTCGTTTGACAAGGCCAACCCCGTGTCAGATTCTGTAACAAAAATTCAAGTGTTTTGCAAGTCAGATAGAAACACGGCCCACCCCGTGTTAAATGACACGGGCCGTGTTGATGGTCAATGCTCAAAACTGGATCCTCTTGTGAAGACAGAGATGTACACGGCCTACCTCGTGTCATATGACACGGGTCGTGTTGTTGGTCAGGTCCATGTTGAAAATCCAGAGAAGGACACGACCCACCCCGTGTCATGTGACAAGGGTCGTGTCACTTACTTTCTTTAAATTCCTCTCTCTTTCTTTGTTTCTAGGGGTGATATTGATCTCCTGAAAAACACAATATAATTATGAGTGCTTATAAACATACTTAAGCATAGTTTTATAATAAAAATCTGATTAAACTTCATATCTAGAAACTTAGCTAAAAGTTAACAATTAAACACACATGAAGTCTAATTAGATTAAACATAAGACACTCAAGGTATAGAAATAATTGATAGATCAAATACCCCCATACTTAGCCTTTTGTACTCCTGGGCAAAACATAAGACCGAACCAGGGAACAAGGAAAAATAAAACAAATTCAAAAGCTTAAAAAAAACTCAATTTCCAATGATATTCAAGAAAGGCAAAAGATTGTAAGCAAGAAGAGCAAGAAAAGATTCAAGGGGTCAAAACATTCAAGAGATAACAAATCTTCACATCTCAAACCAACAAGCAAGGTATCTTTAATTTGAAAAGCATGAATCAAGAATGATAGATCCTCACAAGATACACTCTTAATCTCTCAAGTGTTTACAAGGTAAGTATCTTACTCAATTCAGCCCATGAAAAATGCACTACCATAAGCTTGCTTATCTTCTACTTTTTCACTACTCAAACACATGCACACACAAATCAAGAAGACTTTATTCAAGGTTGTAATGAGGCCAAGGTAAGGGAAAGAAATAGTATGGATATGGCAAGATAAGTACCCAAGAGAATAAAAGAACATTGGGGAGGAACTCAATTGATAAGTAACAAGCATGAAATTTTTCCTCTAATTCTATATAATGCACATTCTCTTTACATATTCCTTTCCTTTTCTTTTGTAACCTTTCTTGCATTTATTCTTTTTTCTTTGCAAATTTTTTTTTTCAACCAACACTTTGCATTTTGCACATCAAGAACACAACTCCCACACTTGAACTATGCATTGCCCACAAGCAAAAGAGTTCCTCCAATGAAAATGAACCAATATTCTCTCATTCCCTAAGGTAAGGTAAAATCATAGTTTTTCACATAAGGCATATAATGAGCTAAGATAAAGAATAGTCAAATAGGCTCAAGAGGTTAATCAAAGGAAAATCCTGTAAGGTTGGCTATTTGGCCAAAGTAGTTACTCAAGAAAGGTCTCAATCATGTTTATGCATGCAAGTGAAAATGTAGCCTCAAAAAGAATCAAAGCAAGCTCCAGAGTGATCAAATGACATGAGTGAAAATCACACAAAAAAAAAGAGAATGACATAAATGTTAAATTCATCCATCAATAGGCTCAAAATCTCACAAGGTATGCATATATCAATCTCAATCCACCAATCAAATATCCAAAGCCAAGCGTGTCAAATTCAAGATAGAAGAAGAAATTTATAAAACATACCCTTGAACTTCAACTGCTTCAAACTCATAAGCTTCACAAATCCCAAAACATCATTGGAAATCAATCAAAAACATATTTTTTTTAAAAAAAAGAATTAAATAAAAATTAAAATAGAAAGTAGAATGTAAACTCCTCCCCCACACTTAAATTCTACATTGTCCTCAATGTATAGATCAAAAACAAATAATCATCAATTAATCTAAGATAAGTAAAATAAAAGAAAGAGAGAAGAAACATCCTTATCAAATGAGGAGGCCTCCACTATTTGAAACATCATGAGAACAGTCACCAGGGTCCCATATCTTGAAATGTAATGACCAAGTTAAACTTGAAGTAGCATGAGAGTTTTCACTATTGGGGTCTCATTGGTTCTCCTTAATTTCTTTGGAATACACTAAAGCGTTATCACCTGGATCCCAAGCTTTTTGATGCCCCATTGGAATTTGTAGCAATCTCTCCTCCTGCTCAGCAAGGAGGTTCTTGGTCACGAACACAGAAAATTGTTTATCATCCACTGAATAAGCATAGTTCCAATGTTCGGATAACGCTTTCAGCTCGATCTCCCTTTGTGTCTTAGATTCTGCAACTATGTCATGGTCATTATTGATAGATCCTTTAATATTATTAGCTGCTGCATGAACAGAATCATCAGCTTTCAAGTATACAAAAATCTCAGCATAAATAGCACAAGTCATATCACCATCACAATCAGTACATGCATTGCTAAAGATAGAATCATTGAAACTAATAAGATCAGGAAATTCAGCACAAATTCATCATAAGTTTCCTCAACTAACTCAACAAGTAAATCAATATGAAAAACAGAATGCTCCTCCATGGGATGCTTCATAGCATCAAAAATATTAAACTGAACAATTGAGTCTCCAAACTTCATGGATAGAGTTCCTGCATGCACATCTATTTTGGTCCTCGCTGTTTTAAAGAATGGCCTCCCTAGAATGAGTGGAGCCTTGTTGGATGGGGATTCTCCTTCCATCTTCAGAACATAGAAATCTGCAGGAAAGATTAGCTCATCAACCTTCACTAACACATCTTCAATCAACCCAGCTGGACGCAGTGCTCCTATTAGCCAACTGGATCACTACACCTATAGAGTGCAAAGGGCCAAGTCCAAGAGAGTTAAAAATAGACATAGGCATTACATTAATAGAAGCACCTAAATCTAGTATGGCATGCTCAAATCTATAATTGCTTATAACACATGGAATGGTAAAAGTCCTTGGATCTTTGCATTTCTGAGGCATAGGTTGAATGAGGGCTGAAACATTTTGGTTCATATTAATTCTCTCATCACCCTTTAATCGCCTCCTCTGGGTGCATACTTCTTTAAGAAACTTGGCATATTTTGGGATTTGCTTAATTGCATCCAGCAAAGGAATATTGACTTCCACTTTCCTGAAAGTCTCAAGAACATCTTTATCCTTTTCACCCTCATCTTTCTTACTCTTAACCAACCGACTAGGGAATGGAGCCTTAGTGACATGCCTAGGATGTAGTTCAGGAATGCTTATCTTGGGGGGCCTTGGAGTGTTGCTCTTCTTCATTTACCTCCTTAGTCTCTTTCTCTTTCTCTTTAGTGGCTTGTGGAAGAGATAGGAATTCATCTAACTTCTTCCCACTTCGTAATGTGATGGCACTCACATTTTCCCTCAGATTCACCTCTGGTTGTGAGGGAAGTCTCCCAGAAAATTGGCTCTAAACCTTGTTGATTTCTGTGGCCAGTTGCCCCACTTGGTTCTGCAAGTTATGAATGGTGGCCTTTGTCTCTTGCTGAAACTGAATATTATTAGTGGTCATTTGCTTCACCAACTCCTCTAGTGAAGGCTCAGGTTGCCTAGGAACTTGAACTTGTTGATGCCTCGGAGGAAAAGGTGCTTGCCTCTGCTGAAATCCTGGAGTTCCATAGGTTAGAGGTTGATTCTGGGGTTGCTTTTCATAGCTCAACTTAGAATGATCCTTCCACCCCGGATTATATGTGTTCGAGTAGGGGTCGTAGTTGTAAGAAGGTCCAAAATATCCTCTTACTGCTTTTACCTCCTTCTTTGTGTCCTCTTGAAGAGTGTGACACATATCAGTGGGATGTCCTGAAGAGTAATAAATCCCACAAGCATTCACCATTGTTTTTCCATTGTCCATTAACCGTTGAACCATGGCAGTCAACTGGGTCATTTGTTGTTGCAGACTGGCTGTGTCTACCTCTTTGATTGCTCTCACTCCAGTATCATTTTGAGTAAAAAATTGTTGAGTGTTAGCAGCCATCCTGGAGATCAAATTTCAGGCCTCTTGAGGAGTCTTATCAACCAAAGCTCCTCCACTAGCAGCATCAATCATGTTGTGGTCCATAACTAGCAAATCCTCATAGAAGTACTGAATCAAAAGTTGTTCACTAATTTGATGTTGAGGACAACTAGCACATAGCCTCTTAAACCGCTCCCAGTAATCATGAAGTGATTCCCTATGCCTTTGCTGGATGCTGTAGATTTCCTTTCAGATGGTTGTGGCCTTTGAGGCAGGGAAATATCTGTCTACGAAAGCTCGAGCCATATCCTGCCATGTTTGGATGGATTCAGGTGGCAAGTAGTATAGCCACTCCTTTGCAGAATCTTTCAAAGAGAATGGGAATGCCTTTAGCTTGACTTGATCCACTGGAATTCTTACAGGCTTCATGCTAGAGCACACCACATGGATCTCCTTCAGGTGCTTGTTGGGGTCCTCTCCGGCTAATCCATTGAAAGATGGTAAAAGATGGATCAAGCCGGACTTCAACTCAAATGCCTCCTCATTTACTGGAATTTCTATGCATAGAGACTGTTGATCTATGTTTGGAGCACCCAACGTCCTCAGAGTAGATTCTGGCATCACCACTTCTTCAGGTGTCTCCTCAGATATCTCAGAATTTGATAGATCTATATGGCGGGCAACTTCAACGTCAGCAGGTGTGAATTGAAGAGGAAATTGTGAGCTGACTTTTTCAAAGTAATGCCTTAGATTCCTTAATTGCTCGTTTACGTCACCACTGGACATGAACGCCTGCAAAACAATCGGAAAGGAGGAAGAAAAGAATTAAAAACTAAAATAAAAACAGAGTGAAAAATAGGAAACAAACTAATAGCGCAATTGAACAATTAGTTCCCCGGCAACGACACCAAAATTTGGTGTGGTGAGGATTGTGATTAAAATTCAGAATGAAAATCAGTTGCCAAGTTTCACCAAAAATAAAAACCTTGCAACCAGTTGTAGTTAGCAAGGGTCGATCCACAGAGAGCTAATTCAATTAACACTATAATTTGAATCCTAATTTAAACACTCAAAAATAGTAAACAATAAAATGGGAGTTTTGTTTGTTAAAACTAAAAACAGAAATTGAATCCAAAACAAAAATAGTAAATATAATTTGAAAAATTAATTAAAAGACAATGGTTAAGAGATGGAATCCACCACTAGACTTATATGAGTATGCTAGCCCACATATCCTTTATACCAACATGATCAATTATGTTTTTATGTGAGTGTGAGATTAATTCTCTGTTTTCCTTAAGTTTTGGTTAATTCAGCAACCGCTCAAATCAATCCCTAATCAATAGTAATTTGTAAAGCAACCACTCTTACACTTACTTATTGATTGCATTAAGATTTAGAAAATCAATCACACTAAGATCCAATCTCACACCGGGATTAAATTACTTAGATCATATGCTTCACTAGTCCTACCACCGCAACCGCGCATAACAATCCTAGTTTTACCACTTTCAAAATTGGCAAAGAGTATAAAAACCTTTATACCAAATTAAGAACAGAAACATATGAATAAAAATACAATTATATTGATATAAAGAAATATGTAAGAATCACATAATCAAAACTAGGGTTTCATCTTCCCTTAACCATATAAGAAAACTAGCCACACATGGCAAATTCAAAACCAAAAGAATAACATTGTCAAGAATAGAAGTGCAGAAGAAAACTAAAGATCAAACTAGTTTCCAAAGGTTGGGGATGATTGATCTCCAATTGCTCGAACCCGAGACTCCAATCTTCGATTCAATCTCCTTCTCCCTTGTTCTTAGTCTTCTCCTCAGCCTCTTGGCAGTTTCCCAATCCAGACTCACTTTTTAGGACCCTAGGCAACCCTATTTATAACTTTGGAAACCTTGTGCATCATTAAAATTTGAATCTGATGTTCTGATGCGACGACACGGGCCGTGTCGTTTGACACGGCTAACCCCGTGTCAGATTCTGTAACAAAAATTCAAGTATTTTGCAAGTCAGATAGAAACACGGCCCACCTCGTGTTAAATGACACGGGCTATTGATGGTCAATGCTCAAAACTAGATCCTCTTGTGAAGACAGACATGTACACGGCCTACCCCGTGTCATATGACACGGGCTGTGTTGTTGGTCAGGTCCATGTTGAAAATTCAGAGAAGGACACGGCCCACCCCGTGTCATGTGACACAGGCCGTGTCACTTACTTTCTTTAAATTCCTCTCTCTTTCTTTGTTTATAGGGGTGATATTGATCTCCTGAAAAACACAATGCAATTATGAGTGCTTATAAACATACTTAAGCATAGTTTCACAATAAAAATTCGATTAAACTTCATATCCAGAAACTTAGCTAAAAGTTAACAATTAAACACACATGAAGTCCAATTAGATCAAACATAAGACACTCGAGATATAGAAATAATTGATAGATCAGTCAAGTTGGGTTGTTCTTGACTAGTATGATGTATGGTTGATGGTTTTATTCAAAGAAATGCCCATGAAATCTTTTGTGTGAATGCTTGGAAAATGGGTTTTTATAGATTTAAGGTTTGACTATCAATCTATGTTTCAATGAATCAAGAGGAAAGCTTGAAGATTATAATGCACACCATAAAAGGTAGGGGTTTTTGTTCCTATATCTATATTTCTTCCTACACATCTTAGTTGATGTAGGTTATGTGAGGGTAGAGAAAAATGGGTTTAAGAGGTAAATGACGTTTTTTTGGTTGGTTATGGTTTCCAATGACTAAGTTTGGTTAATTCATGACCTCACATATGCTTGGATGTAGTGAATGAACCTAGAAACCTCCTTTGATAATTTGAGAGGGGCATGATGTTTATTAAGTGTGGAATTTGTCTTCAGTGGTTGAAATGGTGGTTTATGACTTATTCTATGTAAATTTATGAGTTATGAGGATGAGTTTGAGAAATGGGTTTTAGATTGAAGGACGAGGCTTTAATCTATCCCTACATGAGTTAAAGTAGATGTATGAGGCTTATGACATGATAAAGATCATGGTTGATGTTGGAAAACATCTAGGAATGCATTTTGAAGTGTTAAAAATTGGTTGAAGAACCAATTATGCAGAACATGTTTCTGCAGGATCCTTTGACAGCCTGTAGTGTTAGTTGCATTACTTGAGCTATAGACATCGAAATGACCTGCTTCTTGTTGCATTTGAAAGTTAAGATACAAGGCTTCATATATTTAAAATTTCAGATTTTTAGACCAACTCAAATGGCACTAGTTTCTGTTTGAATCTGAGACAGATTCTGTAGAAACGAGCAATCTAACACCTAGTAAACCAGATTGCATAACTTCCTGCTCCGTGGTCCTAATTACATGAGACCAATGGCACTTTGAAGCTAACATGTAAGGATATAAAAAGTTAAAATTTCAGAATTGTTGCACTTTTAGTTTGTTCTCAGTTTCAATTTAAAGTTAAGTCAGAATCGAGTAAAACATAGTGCCCTGTTTCAGCTTTTGCATGTTGTTGCATAACTTTGGCTATATTTAGCCAAATGAAGTAAGGTTTGTTGCATTTGAAAGATCTGGGAGGAGGCTATTTGCCTATAAAATTTCAGAATTTTTGAAATTATGATGCACATTTGGTGCATTCATGAAAATCAATCTTTTTAGACAACATTAAGGTATTTCTGTGATGGTTTGAACCTTAGAAATACTAGTAGCTTCTTTAACAGTTAAAGTTAATTTATGAAAGTATATTAAAAATGTGTTTACTCTTTTATGGATTAAACTTGAACTAGATTCTCCTTTATTGAGTAAAGTTGAGTTTGGATGGTGTGTATACCATGTTTACTCCCTTGTTTGACAAGGTTGAGTTATGAGCAAATGCTAGAAACATAAAATTATTTCCTTATATGAAAGTTGAATTGAAAGTCCTATGTTTGCTAGATTTTACTCTTTCACTTGGTTAAAGGTAAACCTTGTGATGCTTTATGAGAAAAGTGAATGAATGGTTTTCAAAATAACCTTGCATGTTTTGTTTTCAAACTTGTTATTTGCTATTTCCATATATGATTGATCCGATGACTTGAGCGAAAAGAGCTCCTAGTGCAAATGGATATTAAGGGTTGTGAGGCAAGTTAGCCCACTTGTACTAAGTAGTGTTAACGGGTTGTTGCCCTACTACTTAGAAAGGATACCCAAGTAGCGTTAACGGGTTGTTGCCCTACTACTCAGAGGAAAATACAAGAAACAAAGATTTTCTTGAAAATGTGCAAGTAACATGTATTTTTCAAAAAAAAGAAAAAGCTTTTAAAAATATTGCTTAAGCATACGTTAAGGCATTCCTTAGGTATAAATATAAATCATAATGCATTATATAAAATGATAATTGTATAGACAATTGTCTTGTTTTTCTAAAATGGTAAAGACCAAGAATGAAGGTTGACTTAGAAGTAATACAAGGGAAGAATGAATATTATTTCTAGAGTGAGGAGAAATGCTTATGTTTTATATGTACGTTGCAATCATAATTTGTGGTGAACAAATATGTTTGCTCAAGTTGTATTATAATGTATTGATTAAATTATCTTTTATAATTAAATGAATTGTCTGCTTCAAGAAGAGAAAGAACTGAGTTTTGGTTTATGTCACATTTCCAAATGTTTATATAAATCAGTTTTTCTCCGAAACAATTGGATTTATTGTGATTTCATGTTTGAAAACTTACTACTGAGAATTGTAAATTCTCACCCCATTTTTATAATTTTCCATGATAAATCTAGCAGGGGACCAATGCAGGAGCAAGTCAAAGCGATGAAGACTTATAGCATTTCCTTCATACATATTAATGTTATTTGTAGTATTTTATAGTTGTATAAGGGCCAATATGGTCTCGTTGTGTATAATGTATATCTCAAACATATATGTTGTAAATTCGCAGTAAAGAACAAGTTTTCAGATTATGTAAAATGTCTTATTCTCTTTATTTTTATATTAAAGGCTTTATATATTTATTTGTTAATAGTTGATATACAGATTGTGTTTACGTTTAAGTTTAAAAGTGATATATTTAATTCTATTTAATTAAATATATTGATAATATACTATAATATTTAGAGTTAGGATGTTATACCACCTATTATCTCTTTTGTAACTTAGCTCTAAGTTCTTCGTATATGCACAAATGAACTTGAATAAAGCTCTTTCTTGAAGCTATGTTTTAGGCCTCTTATAAGAGGTACGGGCCATAATCCCCTAGTCCACAGTCCCCTAACTCGAAGTAACGAAAGAGTGAACGAGTTTAACATGGACCTGGGTACAGTCCAATATGGAATCAAAGACATGTAAGTTAGACGCAATTTAAAGTGGGGAAGAGAATAGATGGCTATTGAAATTTAGCATTCGTTGAATACAACTATGAAGCATACGAACATCACGTGGTGGGATTTGCATCATGCATGACCCTTGCATCATTCAAGTATTATACTATTATCACTATAAATAATTAAAAATCATTGCATTTTGGGTAATAACATCATCTGATGTCTGATGACAAATCCCAAATATCTCATGCTACTTTTTTCAGTTAGGTCTCATTGTCAATCTAATCTTTCAATCCTGAAGCGCATATATTACGTTTCATGACGCGGGGCGTTTGAAAGACGACAATGAAAATGACCATGAATCTTCACTCCATTAATCATGTAATCATAATTATTCTATATATTCTAAACAAACACTTGGATGAGTTGTAAAATTGAATAAAAGAATCATAATCCATTAATATGTCCTATACACAAAGTAATGGAAATCATTTAAAATCACAAAGGTATATATTATTTAATAAAAGGAAGGAATATTGTACGTTACTGAACAGTATAATAAGAAAAAGACGTAAATTTTCATTCCTGATATATTTGCCAAGATACAAGACCTAAATCATGTCATACACAACTCTAAAATACATAAATTGCTGTCCAAGAATTGATCATATTTGACTGAAAAGAGATGGCAGGGGGATGCAGAGTCGCACCAGAAAACCCAGAACTGTATTTATCAGATCCACCATATTTTTCACCATGCCCCGTTGGGATGTCACCGTTTCCTCGTTAAGTGGATGAAAACGTGAAAGCAAATTAAAGTCCACAGTACACACCGCAATTATTTGGTTTAGACAACTTCACCCTCCAAAAACCAGCTTGCACCTTTCATTTTAAGCATCTTCATCCCAAATTAAATCAACACGGGTGACTCATTGTTCTCACCGAGCAGAATAGGGGCATCAAAAGAGCAAATAGAATGATAAAAATACACCACACAAGGATAACAGAAATCATACAAGCATCGTGTTGTAAGACGTGAAAGGGGTGAATATCCCAACAAAAGAATGGATAGCAACCCACCACAGCAATCATGTCATTTCCTTATGTTTCAGAGGTTGCCCATAAAAAACTTCAGTGCTCCATCAAGGCCGTTTCAGTCTCTGAGAGAGGGGCTGCAACAAACAGAATTCTTAACTCATTATTTTACTAACATGGAAGAAGTCATATGGAGTTGCTAAAATTACAAGCTTCTAGGATCGATATTTTACAATCATGCTTAATCCAAGATATGCATAGGTAATTTCTTCGGTAAACAGAGAGGACAACCCTTTAGGAAAGGGGATAAAACAGAAACAAAACTTCAAAATGAATTTGATGGGCCTCCAACTGATGGGCCTCCAATCCGTGTTTACCATAGAAGGAAGAAAGGAAGGATTAGGGGCAGAAAGGGAAATGAGGATTCTGTTAGGGAGGAGGGAGAGGGATCTAACAGAATGGACACATGGCAGATGGGGATTGGTGATGAAGGTGCTGGAATCATGCAAAGAAGTGTGAATACGATGGACAAAGAGGAGATGAGGGGAGCATTGGATCATCTGGATAGTGTGGGGTGGCTGAGGCCATTTCTGGGCAGAGATAGCTCGCTTCTCTGCTTTTTCTGTCTATTTCCCATACTGATTTCTGCAATTTCAGTTTCTATTCTCTGTAATTGGAGCTTACTCCTTGTCATTTTCCACTAATAAAATCAGAACCTCTCAGCTTGGTATCAGAGCTCCCGATCCTAGGAAGCCTCCGGATGGTATTGACAAGAATAGAGAGTTGAATGGAGAACGTTGAGCGGGGGCTAGATAGATTACAGGAAGCCATTGATTGGCGTATGGAGGAGATGATGAGGACATTGACTGAGAGGATCGAAACAGCAGTGCAGAATGGACGAGACAATCCTGACGGCAACGGCAGCAATCACAGTAGGGGAATCATGGAGGTGGACACAACGGAGGGGAGGAGTCTCACAGGGAGGATTGTGCGAAGAGACTTGAGGTGCCGTATTTCATGAGTGATGACCCACAGGGGTGGGTGTATCGGGTAGGGCGTTTCTTCGAGATCAATCAGATCCCGGAAGTGGAGAAGGTAGATACAGTGGTGGTGTGTCTGGAGGAGAAGACCTTGAATTGGTTCCAATAGTGGGAACCAGAGATGGTGGTGGTTAATTGGCCGCCTTTCCGTCAAGCCTTGCTGGGAAGATTTTAGGCTGCTTCATGTGAAAATCCATGAGACACTGATGGGATTGAAGCAAAGGGGTTCAGTTATGGAGTACAGAGAGCAGTTCGAACTGCTCTCAGCCCCATTACATTATGAAGATGAGAATTTCATGCGTGGTGTTCATGAACGGGCTTAAGAAAGAGGTCAGGGCGGAGGTGAGGATGATGAGCTCCGGGGACTTGCATACGCTAATGGCATTAGCATAGATGGTGGAGGAAAGGAGTTGGGTGTTGGGTCATCTGTACAGGTATGGGCCCAATTTTCCGAGGCTCGCCTTGATTAGTAAAGGGGTAGGTCTCAAGACCCTATAGGAGGAAGGGAATGGGCTGCTAAGCCCAACTCATGGCCTAGACACAGGTCTCTTCCCTGGATCAATGGGGCAGAACTGAAACCCCCCAGTCCCAAGGGGAATCAGGTCTACCCAAGAGAGGGTAGTCCTTTAAGCAACAGCAGATGGGGTTCTGGATTTAAGAAGTTGACAAAAGAAAAGGAGAATGACAAGGAGGAGGGGGACTTTGCTTTCGTTGTGATGAGAAATACCATTTGGGCCATATGTGCCACAATAAGCAGCTGCATGTGATCTTGCTGGGTGAAGAAGATGAGGGGGAGGAGGAAGGTTTGAAGGTGTTGGAAGAGGCAGAGGCTGAGGAGGAGCTGAACCTGCAGTTGAATGTCAGTAGCATTGCAGGTACGACTTCAAAGAACTCATTGAAGTTATGGGGCAATATTAAAGGGAAGAAGGTAATTGTGCTGGTGGATTCAGGGGCCTCTCACAATTTCTTGTCCCATGCCCTTGTTGAGGAGCTCGAAATACCCATAAAGGCTACTCGTGGTTACTTTGTGGAGGTCGGGAGTGGACAAAGATTGCGAAGTCAAGGTGTGTGTCGCAAGGTGGAATTGCAGCTGACAAACTTGAAGATTGTCCAGGACTTCTTCCTATTTGATTTGGTAGGGGCGGACGTCGTATTGGGATATGAGTGGCTGAAAAGTTTGGGGAAGTTTAGTGCTAACTTGAGACAAAATTTCCCTGAAATACAGGAAAATTGGAAGATAATTGAGGTAAAAGGGGACCCTGCACTCTCTAGAACAGTAACTTCCCTGAAAGCCATTGTGAAGGAGATGCGCAAAGTATATTATATGGAGTTGGGAACGATGAATGTAGTGTGCCTAGCAGAAACCACTACTCAAGATAGTATAAGGGAGCTTTTAGAGGAGTATAAAGAGTTGTTTTAAGGAGACTACAGTGCTTCCACCAAAGAGGGAGTGTGATCATGCTATTGTGTTAAAAGAGGGAGCTCAGATTCCTAACAAACGAACCTACAGACACCCCCATTTCCACAAAGAAGAGATTAAGAAGTATGCATGACATGCTGGCTGCAGGGTTGATAAGGCCGAGTACTAGCCCATACTCAAGTCCACTGATATTGTGTAAGGACAGAAGTTGGAGGTTTTGTGTAGATTCTAGGGCTCTCAATAATGTCACCATTTGTTGGATGAATTGGGCAGGGCAGTCATCTTCTCCAAGCTGGATTTGAAGTCCGGCTATCACCAAATTTGCATGAAAGAAGATGACATTCACAAAACAGCCTTTTGGACACATGAAGGTCATTAAGAGTACTAGGTAATGCCTTTCGGGCTCACTAACGCCCCTTCCACATTTCAGGCCCTTATGAATGATATTTTTAGACCTTATTTGCAGAAATGTGTTTTGGATTTCTATGATGACATACTTGTGTACAGCCCGAACTTACCCTCCCACCTTGTTCACTTGCGGCTGGTGTTTCAATTGCTTAGAGATCATATGTTGTGGGTTAATTTAAAAAAATGTAGCTTTGGTGTGAATCAGTTGGAACTTGGAATATCTTGGGCACATAATCTCCGCTGAATGAATTAAAGCAGATCCGTAGAAGATGGCAGCTATGAAACAATGGCCGGTTCAAAAAGATATACTTAATTTGAGAGGTTTTTTGGGTTTGACAGGTTATTATCAGCGTTTTGTGCAGAATTATGGTGTAATTGCCAAACCCTTGACACAACTTATGAAGAAAAACAACTTTCAGTGGTCACTGGAGGCCTATGATGCACGGATATAGGTACAAGTATCCGGTACAACACGGGTACAGTATGAGGATACAACATTTTCTAAAAAATTAAGATACGGGCACGACAAGATATGACACAACACATATATATAATTTGGTAAAATATAATAAAAGCATATAAATCCATTCTAAAATCATTGTAAGAAATCATAAAACATGTCATTTGAAATAACTTAAATTGAAAAATATATACTGAACTTTGAAAATATCTTATTAAAAAAGAACTCAATAAAACTATAAAAAACATGGACAAATAATAAAAGTTTATACTTTAAATGAAGTGATCAAGTTATATCACTCAGAAAGCAAAACCAAAAGCAGGATTTCATTAAATAAAAAAGTCAAAAGACTGTCATCACTATTAAAATATATTCATTCACGGTGAAAGCTAACACCCAATGGTCCAACATGTAGCAGAGTCGCAAACTTATTGAGTCTTCATTGTAGTTGCCACAGCAGCAACCGGCACCAACAAGGCAGAGTCGCAGCGGCAACAGGCAAGGCACTGAGGCAAAGTCGCAGCCGGAGAAGGGAGTTGCAGAACCAGACCAAGCCAAAGTCACCCGCAACCTGCCGCTCAGAACGAAACCCATGCATTCCCCGCCATTCAGAACGCATACCCGCACCCGAGACGTACTAGACACCAATACGGCGCCTAAGAGCTGTACTGGCTCTTCATAGGCGGAGGCTCAAGGGGCCTTTGAGAATGTTAAAGCTTCCATGGAACAATTAACAACGTTGGCAATGCCCAATTTTGACTTGCCATTTGAAATAGAGACTGATGCTTCAGGGTATGGCATTGGGGCAGTCCTTATGCAGCAAGGGAGACCACTAGCATTCATTAGTCAAGCACTTTCAGAAAAGTCTAAGGCGAAATCAATCTATGAAAGGGAGTTAATAGCTATAGTTTTTGCAGTTCAAAAGTGGCGGCAGTACTTGATGGGACATCACTTCATTATCAAAACTGACCAAAAGAGTCTCAAATTCTTATTGGAATAGCGGGTTTTAGCCGGGGAACAGCTGAAGTGGGTTACCAAATTGCTTGATTTCGAATTTGAAATTCAGTATAAGCCGGGTTCCTATCGTGTTATGCAGTCACACCATTTCCATGATCACTAATTCAGACTTGGCGTAGGAGATTTTCGAGGATGATCAGTTGAAGCTGATTTTACAGGAAGTTTTGCAAAACCCAAAGTAGCACCCTCATTATTCCGTGTCAAAAGGGTGCTTATGGTACAAGGAGAGATTGGTATTGCCCCCTAAATTAGCTCAGATTCCACTGCTATTGGAGGAATTCCATGCTTTCCCATGAGGGGGCCACTCAGGGGTGACCATTACCTACAAGAGGTTGGCCATGATTATCTATTGGCAATGTATGAAAGATGATGTGGAGCAGTTTGTCGCTGGTTGTATTGTATGCCAGCGGAGCAAGTTTCAAGCTCTCAAACCTACAGGGTTACTTCAGCCGCTACCTATTCCCAACCATGTATGGGAAGATGTCTCCATGGACTTCATTGGAGGATTACCGAAGTCTAAGGGAGCACATTCCATTATGGCCGTTGTGGACTGTTTGAGTAAGTATGCCCACTTTATTCCACTGTGCCACCCTTATACCTCTAAACAAGTCACTGCAGCTTTTGTTAAAGAGGTGGTGGGCTACATGGGTTTCCCAGCTCTATAGTTTCCGATTAAGACCTTGTCTTTATCAGTTTATTTTGGAGAATTTATTCAAGCTTGCAGGTACCAAGTTAAGGTTTAGCTCAGGTTATCACCCACAAACCGATGGCCAAACCAAAGTAACTAACCGCACTATTGAGACATACTTAAGGTGTTTTGTCAATGGTCACCCAATTCAATGGGTTAAGTGGTTGGCTTGGGCTGAGTTGTGGTTTAATTCCTCTTATAATGCTTCTATCAATATGAGTTCCTTCAAGGCTCTTTATGGCCATGACCCTCCTTCCATTATTCCTTTCCACAAGGACAGCACCGTTGTGGAAGAAGTAGATAAGTTGCTGATGCTGAGAGACAGCATTTTGGGGGAATTGAAACTGAATTTGGTAAAAGCTCAGCAGAGGATGAGAGTGCAGGCTGATAAAGGGAGAAGAGAAGTTGAATTTCAGATTGGTAACATGGTTTATTTGAAAGCTCAGCCCTATAAGCTCAAATCCTTAGCTACACGGGTCAATAAAAAGTTGAGTCCTAGGTTTTATGGTCCATTCATGGTGTTAGGAAAGATTGGAACAGTAGCTTATAAGCTGCAGTTACCCGATTCTTTGGGATTGCATCTTATTTTTCATGTTTCACAACTGAAACAAGCTCCTCCAGCAAGTATCCCGAGCCAGCAACTTCCAAGTTTCTTGACAGAGGAGTGGGAATTACACAGGTTGTGCTTGAAGAAGCACTAGCTGTTCGCAAATTGCTGAATGGGGACGCTGAAGTCCTCATTATATGGGCTCATTTACCTGATGGATAGAGGGGGGTGAGGGTGGCATTGGATCATCTGGATAGTGTGGGGTGGCTGAGGCCATTTCTGGGCAGAGATAGCTCTGTGCTTATCTGATTTTTCTGTCTATTTCCCATACTGTTTTCTGCATTTTCAGTTTCTATTCTCTGTAGCTTGCTCCTTGTCATTTTCCACTATTTTCCAATAATAAAATCAGAACCTATCAGAATTCCTCATCTAGGGAACACTAGGTCTATGGTCTGAATCCTATATAATTATATAAGATCAATACTGAAGAAGTGTTTGGAGAATTGTGTGTTATGCTACACACATTATCATTGATATATATACACTGATTACAATAAATAAAGAGAGAAATTACAGGGATATTAATTTCCTAAACTATAGCTAATAGATTAACAGCTAATATAAACATGTGCTAATACAATTTCCTAATCTAACACTCCCCCTCAAACTGGAGCATATATGTCATATGCACCAAGCTTGTTACAAATAAAATCAACCCGAGGCCCTCTAAGGGACTTAGTGAAAACATTAGCTAGCTAGTCGTTGGAGTTGACAAAGCCAGTAGTAATCTCGTCTGAAAGAACCTTTTCTCTGACAAAATGACAGTCAATCTCTATGTGTTTGGTCCTTTCATGAAAAACTGGGTTAGAGGCAATATGCAGAGCAGTCTGGTTGTTGCATATTAGTTTCATGTCCTTGACCTCTCCCAATTTAAGTTGTTGAAGCAATTGCTTCAGCCATGTGAGCTCACAGGTTGCCGCTGCCAATTGCTTCATGTCCTTGACCACTCCCCCACAATGTTTTGTTTCTTGCTCTTCCATGAGATTAGGTTACCTCCAATAAAAACACAATATCCTGAAGTTGAGGGCCTATCAGACGGTGAACCTGCCCAATCAACATTAGAATAACCAACAACTTGAGCATTGCCTTTGTCTTCATAAAGTATGCCTTTACCTGGTGCACTCTTGATGTATCTAAGAATGCAAACCACAGCGTCCCAATGACTATCACAAGGAGAATTTATAAATTGACTCACCACACTTACAGCAAAGGTGATGTCGGGCCGAGTTACTATAAGATAGTTAAGCTTACCAACAAGACGTCTATATCTACCAGGGTCTGTTAGAGGCTCCACCTAACCCGGTAGTAGTTTGACGTTAGGATCCATGGATGTATCGCTATATCGATAATCCAATATACTTGTTTCTTCAAGGATGTCTAAGGCATACTTGCGTTGAGTGATGGCAACAACTGCTTTAGATTGAGCCACCTCAATCCCCATAAAGTATTTGACAGGACCCAAATCTTTGGTCTGGACGTGGTGTGACAGATGCTGCTGAATGCTAACCTAATCATTGCTTGTGATGACAATGTCATCAACATAAACCACCAGATAAATGCAAAGGCCAGGCGAGGAGTGTCGAAAGAAGACAGAGTGATCAGTTTCACACCGAGTCATGCCGAACTGATAGACAACAGAGCTGAATCTCCCAAACCAGGCACGGGGAGATTGTTTCAGTCCATATAGTGAGCGACGCAATCGACATACGAAGTTAGGTGTGTTGTGAGCAATAAAACCAGGAGGCTGCTGCATATAGACCTCTTCCTGTAATTCACCATGTAAGAAGGCATTCTTAATATCAAGCTGGTAAAGGGGCCAGTGGTGAATCGTGGCCATGGCAAGAAAAAGACGAACAAAAGCAATCTTGGCCACAGGGGAGAAGGTATCTGCATAGTCGAGGCTGAAAATCTGTGTATCCCTTGGCAACCAAGCGAGCTTTCAGACGATCAACGTTCCCATTAGGGCCAATTTTGACTGTGTAGACCCATCGACAACCAACAGTCGTCTTGCTAGAAGGTAAAAGGACGAGGTCCCACGTACCACTGGAGTGTAAAGCAGCAATTTCATCAACCATTGCTTATCGCCATCCTGGGTGAGAGAGGGTTTCACCTGTAGTTTTGGGTATAGAAACAGAAGACAAAGAAGACACAAAGGCAAAATAAGGAGATAAAAGATGATAGCTCAAATGACAAGAATAAAGCGGGTTAGGATTACGAGTAGATCTAATACCTTTGCGTAATGCTATGGGCAGTTCTAATGTAGGAGGCGGAGCAGGAGAGTCCAATGGAGTAGGCAGTGAGTCATGTGAAGGATTGTGGGCAGTGATAGGACTGATTGGAGGATCAACAGGGTCGATTGGTGTATCAATCGGCTCTAAGCGCAGCCTTCATTGATACGTAAGCAACAGAGGAGCTGAGGCTAGTGGTGGATGGACCGAAAGGAGAGAGTGACCAATGGGAAGCATACTGTCATTGTCATGATGCACATTTGAATCGGTTGAAAAGAAAGGACGGGTCTCAAACAACTTGATGTCATCCGAAACAATATATCTCTTGAGATCAAGATAGTAGCACTGATAGCCCTTTTGCAACCGGAAGTAACCAAGGAAAAGACACTTTAGGGATTTGGCGACCAATTTATCATTGCCTGGAGTAAGATCATGAACAAAGCAAGTACACCCAAAGACACGAAGTGGAAGAGAGTAAAGGTGCTGTTTAGGGAAAAGGATAGAATGAGGAACTTGATTTTGGAGGACGGAAGAAGGTATGCGGTTAATTAAATAGCATGCGGTAAGGAGAGCATCCCCCCAAAAACAGAGTGGTACATGGAAATGGAGGAGTAAAGTACAAACTGCTTCTGTGATATTCCAACCTAAAACCAATTGACATTAAGTGAAGTGACCCAACAGATATATAAACCGCACCCGAAATATTGAGGCAGGCGATGTGGGACTCTTAACACCCCCCTCCATAGATGCCTAGACAAAGCAGGCGAGCCTAGCGAAGGAGGCAGAAACAAGCCTAGCGAAGTAGGCGACAAAAATGGGATCTTGGCTTTGATACCATGTGAGATTCGAACCTAAAACCAATTGGCATTAAGTGAAGTGACCCAACAGATATAGAAATCGCATCTGAAATATTGAAGCAGGCGATGGGGGACTCTTAACAATTTCAACCAGGTGTCTATTTTTCTTTTCGGCTAGGCCATTCTGCTGTGGGGTGTAAGCACAGGATGATTGGTGTAAAATACCTTGTGAAGTCAAAAAGGATTGAAAAGAGGTAGAGAAATAATCACGTGCATTGTCACTTCGCAAAGTTTGAATAGGAGTATCAAATTGGGTTTGAACCTCTGAACAAAAACCTTGGAATATTGAAAACAATTTGGAACGACTTTTCATTAAAAATAACCAAGTACAATGTGAAAAATCGTCAATAAAAGTAACAAAGTATTGATATCCCAAAGTAGAAGTGACACGACTAGGACCCCAAATATCAGAATGAACTAAAGCAAAAGGAGATGCATCTCGTTTATTGACTCGATCGAGAAAAGAACTATGAACATGCTTTCCCAATTGACAAGACTTACACTCTAGTGTAGACACTTTAGAAAGACCAAGAACCATGAGATGTATCTTCTGTAGGCTAGGATGTCCCAAACGTTGATGGATAACGACTGGTGACTCAACAACAGAACAAGCGACAGGAGAAGCAGGCATGGTGACATGATACAATCCTCAAGACTCACGTCCTACTCCAATCGTATGTCCGGTACCCCGATCTTGCACAAGAACCGAATCATTAGCAAAAATAACAAAGCAAGGCAAGGTGCGTTGCTCATAGAAATCAAATTAAAGGGAAAGCCAAGCACAAAAAGCACAAAGTTTAAGGAGAGCGTGGGAAGGAGATTGGCTTGACCAATTCCTTTGACTAGGGTTTGGGAACCACTGGCCAAAGTGACACTAAGGAGTGTATCTATATAGTGTATAGGTGAGGGAGGAAAAAAGAGATTTGTTACTAGACATATGATTAGAAGCGCCTGAATCGAGAATCCAGGGTCCGAGGGAAGAGGACTGTGAAATAAAGGCAACAGGATTACCCGTCTGAGCAACAGAAGCGACATGCGTAGTGGACTGATGGGCTGCTTTGAGCTGGATATACTCATTATACTCAGCGGCAGATAAGGAAACTTCTTCAGATAACTCAGATGGAACAGAGGTGAAACTGATGGCTGAGGACACGTCGGAGGTATGGCTAGAGGTGCACATGCTGGCTTGGGGGCGGAAACGTGACAAAGAGGGGCCGGTGATGGCAGGGGAAGACCGGAGATGGAGAGACGAGACCATCTGCCGAAAAGAGGCTCAGACGTGCCGGCACGCACGTTGGCGGTGCGTGTGGATCTGGGCAAAACACGTTGCTGGCGCGTGTGAGAAGCTCTGGGCCTGGGCATTTGAGGGTAGTGGCGGCCGGAGAAGGCGTCGGAGGCGGCGCCGGAGGATGGCGATGGACTAGGTGGAACTCGCCAGAGAAATTGCACGGCAGAAGAGGCACAGCGAACTGGAGTGAAGACACGGTTGGCCAGAAAAATTTGTCACCAAAGGACGGTGGGTCCACCGGGTATGTAGGGTTCTAGGGTTACCTCTCTTTTAGACTCTAGATACCATAAAGAAGTGTTTGGAGAATTGCGTGAATTGCTACACACATGATCATTGATATATATACACTGATTACAATAAATAAAGAGAGAAATTACAAGGATATTAATTTCCTAAACTATAGCTAATAGATTAACAGCTAATATAAACATGTGCTAATATAATTTCTTAATCTAACAAATACCAACTTCTCCTGACATTCAATTAGTTCCTTAAAGAAAACTAAAACACTGCTCTCTATCTCCCCCTCCCCCACCCTGCATCATATATTTCAAACTAGCAAAGCAATTAACAACAGCTAGATGTCAGCAGATGATAAGAAGAACTGAAGACAGATTACTATAACCAAAACAGTTTGTTGCAAACTCAACGTACCCAGCAAGTCTTCAAATGAATATGCTAAAAGTGATGAGTCCATTAGCAGAGGTGGTGAGAAGACTTGATCCTGAGCATCCTCAAAGTCAAAGATTGACTGTTGTGCATCAGATGTTGCATTTGAACCAGAAAACGTGAGAAAACCATTTACATGGTCATAATCAGAAAGCCTTCCCAAATCATTCAACGTATCTGGAAATTTATCCAACTTGCTCTCCCCATGTCCATCAGATGCATGACTCTCTAGCAAGGAATCATCCACCTGAGACACAAATAACCTTTTACTCCTCAATGAAGCTGCCCTTTTTTCTGCATCTAAATGAGAAAACCCAGATTCTGAAAGAGGGGCAAATAAGTGCTCAGAACTTTCATCAGAATGACTGTCGTGTGGCGATTCTGAATTGCATGACCGCAATGACAGTGCCGCTTCTCTTACCGACCTCTTCAAATTCTGGACATAGGAACTATCACTACCTGCAGAACATAAAACAGGAATCAAAACCTACAAGATAGAGACATTATCAGCCACTTTGTTTCTAAAACACAGACAAAATTATGTCAAAAAAGCCATGAGCTTTAATATCATGAACCACTTCAGTAAGAAGGATAGAAGACACAATAAACCTTCTACTGAACTCTCTACTTGATTACTTGAAGGAGGATCCAACGATTTCCTATCAGAAAGATTCTCCGTTTGGCTGGCTTGAGGAGCTGTGCCATGCCGCCTTTGCACATTACCAGCTTTTCCAGAAGATGGGGTCAAGCTAAATAATTGAGGAAGCTTTAAAGTGGGAGGACTGATAGAAGCCTTGTCAAGCTGAACATTTGATATTCTTGAAGTCACCTCACCAACATCAGTGCTACTGTCCTGAATAAAACAAAAGTTACATAAAAAAATAAGGGACAAAAACAGATCTCTTATAGTGAAGGCATCAAAAGTGATAATTACAATATTACATTAAAACAGAATAACGAAGATCTTTTTCTTTAGGCAACGTAACTCCAACCTTCCTCTTATTTAAAAAAAAAAAGGAAAAAAAATACACTATACAACATTACAATATTATAATAGAATAACCACATTTACAGATGTAAATATTCTGTTTTTTAACTAGAGTTTGTATAGTATCTGTTGAATTAGAGGGTTTTAGGTAAGGAAGGAGGAAAAGAGAAAAAAGGAATACTCAAAATAATAAGACTATATTGATATTGGTATGATGATGATGTGATACAAAAGACAAACTCAATGGTCCTATTTATACTAATTCTAGACTCCTAATCCTAATTAAAAAAGGAAACAAATTAGGAAATGTAATAAATAAGAAATAAATCCTAAGAGAACATCTACGATACTTTAAAATATTTTAAGATACAATAAAGATATTTTGAGATATTTTTCAAATATTCTAACACTCCCCCTCAAGCTCAAGCTTAAGTTTGAGCTTGTAACAACTAAATAATTTGATAGTGTGATAGTGGCAGGGACGGACGGAGACGGTGGCTAGCAACTACTTCTAGGATGGAGACGGAGACGAAGACAAGGCCAATGCATCTGGACAGACGGAGACGGGGCCATTGCATCTGGGACAAAGAGTTGGGCCCAGAGCATCTGGGACAAAGAACCAGACCAAAGCATCTGAGACAAAGTCACACTGGTGTGAGTCATAACCAACATAAGTTACCATCGGAAAGATCGTCGATAGGAAGAGAAGTCACCACTAATATGATTCATCCGTGGGAGAAAAGTCACCACCGTAATGATCGTCGGTGGGAAGAGAAGCCACTTGTATGATCTATTAGTGGTAAAAAAAAAGGGCCTGACAAACATCGACATTGAAGTATATGTTGAGATGAATTTATTCCCATTCTCCCCCTCAAGCTATGCTAGCATTGGAAAAGAACCAAACAGTAGCCAAAACTAGAGATAACCACCACAAAGAATGCCAAAGAGCCACATGGAGGTCAGAGATGGAGTGGTGAGGCAAACGAACGGCGGAGGAGCCCAGAAAGAGGGTGAAACAACCATGGGTTAGTATACAATGGCCAAAAACAGAAACCCCAATACACCTGAATGTTTCTGCACAAGTGTACAAGTCTGCACAACGGTCGGTTGAAAGAGGTGAGGGCAGATCCTGATAGAGGAGACCAGTGGCTGTCGAAAAGCTTTCCGGACTCACCGTCATGCGCCAGAGGAAGGGCAGCGCGTGAATTTGCAGTCAAACAGTAAGGGAGGCAAATGGGAGTGCATGAGAAGGCTGCTGGAGGTGCAACTTCGGTGGTTGACCGATCAGAGGCCTGCGATGCAGCTGGTGAGGTCGTCAATCAGAAAAGGTGACAGAGGCCGGAGGCGGAGGGTAGTGGCAGAGACGGGAAAAACCCGTAAAAGAGAGTTCGCAACAAGAGGCAGCGGAGGAGATGGTGTTTGCGGGTAAAGCGGAGTGGAAACACGGTTGGCCGAAAAAGATATAGAAAGAGGGTGCCAAAAAGAGAACTCGGCAACTAGGGGCAGCTAATCGGAGTTCCAAATTTTTGGGAACTCGGTAGCAAAAGTGACAGGATGGGTCATGGAGGATGGTACCGCTATGATACCATGTTGAATTTGAGGGTTTTAGGTAGGGAAGGAGGAAAAGAGAAAAAAGGAATACTCAAAATAATATGACTATATTGATATTGGTGTGATGATGATGTGATACAAAAGACAAACTCAATAGTCCTATTTATATTAATTCTAGACTCCTAATCCTAATTAAATAAGGAAACAAATCAAGAAATGTAATAAATAAAAAATAAATCCTAAGAGATCATCTATGATACTCTATAATATTTTAAGATACAATAAAGATATTTTGAGATATTTTTCATATATTCTAACAGTATCCAAATATAACAGGAAGAAATGCATAATTTCACCCAAATCCAAGTTAGACTAGTATCTACTGGAGAAAATCAACCCAAGATGATTACCATCCTTCCACTACTCTGTGCTTGAATAGGTGATGTTGACCGACCGTGATGTTTGTTCATTGGAGGCAGATTGGAAGCTATGCAGTTCACCTTTTCTGTACACTCTGATATGGACTTTTGTATTGTTGGAGCAACTTCCTTGAGTTGGTTAATAAGCACCTGCACACGAAAAGTGCAAGAATGTGAAACTCCTAGAGAGAGAGGAATATTTTTAGGATAGGACCAGCAATTACAGATCAACTCTGCATAAGATACTCAACACTTACTCACAAAAGGGGGAAGAGAGAAAGCAAAGACAAATTAAAAATAGGATATATCTATATTTAATAGTAGAAGCAGCAAGTAATTGATAAGAGGAATGTGACTCCTCCAAAGCACAATAAATGTCTTGCTTGCTATATTGCAACTTGCAAGTACTATTTGTGGATAGCAAAAGACAAAAGCTCAGTCGTATTTTACTCATCTGCACTAGACCCCACACATCAATAGAAGTATATCACAAAGTCCACAAAAATGTTAATTATAGACAAGCAGTAGTGAACGAACAAGGGAAAAGGTAAAGTGTCAAACTGATTGCTACTTGAAAGAAGACACAGTTAACCAAGACTTACAAGAAAGAAAATATATAGAAATTTATACATATATCTACTCCCTCGTCCAGGGAATTCAATAAAATTCTCAAAACAAAATTAACCTAGTGTCAAAAATCATTTGACATTATTTCTCCTTCAGCATAAAAGTATCAGGTCGAATGAAATATGGGAGAAGTCATTATGGTATAAAACTTCCATCAAAAGCAAATTAAAAAAAAAAAGTAGCTTCCTATGGAAGCACTTCATCCTTGGTAGGATATTGTGAATGGTAAACATGTTTTAATGCATTACCTGAAAGCTAGCCAAATGTTGCTGATGCTCTGCAAGGGTAGCTGCTAAAGACTCAGCATGGCCACCTGAACCACCTTCCTGTGCACTTTGCAAAATATCTGGACCCTCTCCATCATTTGCTTTCGCCTACAGATCATAGCATGGTTAGAAGTTTCTATATATAATAAATATGAGTGAACAGTGTTATATGACATGAATCAACATATTGGACATTGTAATCCAAAACTGAAAATAAAGAAAATAAGAATGACCATAGAGAAATGAGAAAATAAAATAGAATTGTATCCATAAACCCAATTACCAAGTATTTGGTGCAACACGAGTTGGATTATCTTAGTTTCAAGAGTTTAGATTATAAATAAGGCTCAACTATGTATTATCAAACAAAAGATGAATAATGTTTCCTCGGAACTAAAATTTATTTAAAATTTTAAATTTTAAATAATAGAAAATGGGACAAATTTATCTAAGAAAAATGAAACATTTTTATCATGATTTTGATCTTACACTTCTCCTGAGTCTTTAGTGCAGAAATGAAGACATTGGAAAAAGTAAAATGCCAGCTGGTAAGATAAAGATGAAGGTATGCTCAGGGTTTGACAAAAATAAAAATTGACAAGGAATATATCAAAAGCCTTTGTGTTAATGTAAAACTTGAAGGATGGAGGTACATATACAAGTGTCAGACACAGACAATGATTCTAAGTAACTTATATACATCTCACATCTCATGTAGTTGTTATCTAATTTATAAACCAAAACATATCGCAGTATCAAAAAATTCAGATACTAACTGGGAATAAATTAGAAAAATTAGAAATAGTGCACAACTACTGGAAGCTTGATGTTAATCTAATCCTATATCAGTTCTGGAAGTTCTGTTTTTCGTTTTTTGGTGCCACGCTTAGAAAGTTCAAATTTGCTAATGATTTGTGTTAAAAAGTAGTTTAGGAAACCATCAAGCCTCAACCCAAATTAATAATTAAAATTAAGAAGTCAGCAACAATTGGTTGCTTAAAAATTAAAATACACATATAGCTAAACTGGCAAGATACCCTGGAGTACTTTAAGCTCAACACATTTCAAACCCACCCCCATTCCCCAGAAAAAGACAGATAGGATGAAGAAAGCAGTATTATCAATGGCAGCTGCCATGGCAGAATGACATAGGCATGGCAGCTTCAGTCTGGCAGTGCTATGGTGCTGAAATCAGTACAGACCAACCCAAAATCATCTCAGATGCAGTGTTAAGGCTTGGCTTCAACAAGAAAATGCCAAATTTGACTTTGAGGCAATCCTTAATGAGCTTGAAAACCAAGCTCAAGGCTCAACTTGGCTCAATCCGAATCATAATTTTAAGTATATTGATAATTTTTTCACCACCTAGCAGCATAAGGTTTCGTTGTTGTTGTATATTTTTATAATCTCAATATACTAATTATGTAATTATAATTATTTAATAAAAATTAAAGTATAATTTTGTAAAAGTATAAAATATAATATGTAATTAACCAAGCTGACTCACAAGCTTTGGAGCCAAATATAAGAGTGTGTAAAGTTTAAACTTGGCTTGATTATATAATTGAGCTTCATATCAAACTCAGTCAATATAATTTCAAATTTTGCAGAGCCAAGCTTTTATCAAGCCAATTCTACTCAGCCAGTCGAATCACTCGAATAGATTTCCACCCATCCAACTTCATGATTAACTCTTTAATCCCTTTCCATAATATCTTCTTAAACTGCCTACAGACCTCTGTTACTTTTTTTTATCTTCATGGATTTTTTGTTTCAGCTGAAATATATTTCTGTTTTGTGATGATTTTTCACAATATAAGACATCATATTCACCTTTTACAGGTATATTTAATAAATTTTACATTATCTATAAATTGCTGCCTTGCTTCACTAAGGCAGCTGCCACACCATCCAACTAGTTGCCTAGACAGTTTTGGGGCTTGCCATCAGTGGCAGCCATACACAGTTGACAACACTGAAAGAAAGGAACCATAAGAACAGAACATGGCACCATCTTTAAGCACAACTTTGTAAAGAGCATACCAGATGAAGCGATTGTTTATGGATACGTTGCAAGGCATGTGTCCATCGCCGTATAACCTCTGCTACATCAACAGTTTGGTAGACTCTTCCAGTTCTATCATCCAATCTTGTCAATGTCTCATTGCTAAGATGTGATCCATCATTCTCCTCTTTGTTATCCATTTGCACAGCAGGAAAATCACCAGGTTGACCAGATAATACATCCGAATATGGAGCCTGAGAACTCTGGTCCATTGCTGCAAGCAAAGATGATCCAGAGATTCGATACCTGAAATTTATGCATCACAAAGTGAGTTGGTACAACAAGGTCTACATATATTGGAAAGGTAAGGCAAAGGTAAGGCAAGCTTCATCAATATATTACCTATGTTCCCGGTGAGCTATCAAGTCCTCAATAGGGCCCAATGCAAGAACTTCATGTTGACCTGTACATTAATATTAATAAAATCCAAGATCATTACTAGCTAGTGTATTCTATTCAGTGGCTTTCTGCAGGCGGAGGGGGAAGAGAGTGTAGAGCCTCATAATAGAAAGGATCCCACCATTGATGGTTTATCACCAACACTCAGTATTACGCGCAAAAACATTATGAGCATATCAGAAATTTAAAGACAACAAAGATTCTGATAATTTGATAGCTATACCTATACCATAGAAAAATAGAATGTATAAGTTAGACTACAAGAAGGGGAAAAAACTTATCATTAATCATCTTATTACTATAGGCATGCAATCGTAAAAATAGAATCCAATATTCCCATCCCTCAAAACTTATAATTAATCATCTTGCCTCACTTAACATACTAAGAAATGAGGAAGCTAGAATTACATTATCTATTAGACAAATGAAAAAGAATAACGAAGCATTGATCTTTGCACTTACTTTTACGAGCTAATAAAGACTCCCATAGGCGAGTAGCCTTTGAAACTAAATGGGAATTCTGACTTGAGCTGGATACAAGGTCATCCCAGAGTTCTCCTTCCAATTTCACTTTATTCCTCAAGTCATGTAGTTTTTCCAGCTCTTGTTGCAAATAAGCCTGAATCCAGGTTTTACATTATAATTACGAGAGAAAAATATGTAGAGAATATTCATCAAGGGGAAAGGGGATAAGATGTTATATATTATAGCCAAATTTGGCAAACAGCCTTCAGTTATTGATATACCTCTTCAGCACATAAGCCACGAAATTCGGCAGTCATTTCATGAGCCAAATTCGACCACATAGCCTGCCGTTGTACAGCCATTTCTGCATTTTTAAGAAACTTCCTTCTTTCAAGGGCTATTTTAGCCTGTTTAAGAAAAAAGAATCAATCTAATTACTGAACACCAAGTGATGTTAAAAACATAAGCACACTAAAGAAAAATAAAGAAAGAAAAATATAGAAATTAAACCTTCTCTTAAACAATTCTTAGCACTATGAGCGATATGATCATGAAGTACAGAATTTAAGGAAACAGTCAAAGTAAAAGTGGTTGACAGTGATATTTTTTCTACCACTTCAAAGGACTTAAGACTGAAAAAACAATTACATAAAAAATAAAATTGTCTATATAGTAGAGATCATAAAAGTTCAATCTCAGAATTCATTTCATTCTACAAGCACGCCAAACACCTCATATAAATATTTTGATAACAGTGCCACATGCATATATAGAAAGTCAATTCATCCCTTCCAAAATTTTTTATAGATTATCAGTAATACCTTTGTAACTGGAAGTAGAGTAACAGCATGTGAGAACGCTACATCAGTCAATGGTGCAGGCAATGGGTTAGAAGCTATGTCAGCAGTAAATGTCCTTCTATGAACCTCTTGTAAAGCATGCAAAGAAAGTTGCCATAGAAGTTCAACAAACCTACACCAACATGTACATCCAAATAGTAAGCTTTTTTTGGTATTGTCCAAATAGTGAGCTTCCAAAAGCATCCCATACCACGAGATGACCTCATGGCATTATGATAAAAATTAGTTTTTACAGGTATTCTGTAGCGGACCAAAAACCCAGTTACTCAATACCTCCTATCAGTTTGTTTAGTGCAAAAGGAGTTCTTAACAATAACTAAGTCTCAGCCTCTCAGTAGATACCAATTGTCCATCAATTTCCCTGAATACTCAATATCTGTTCACTAACTGTAAAAGCACTTCAACTCTTAAATGCTTTACTATCTGTTCACCAACAATATACAATTTATATAATAAACTAAAGGGTCTTGCTAACAATTAAATGTTTTACATTTCATTTAATACTTTCCATTTTTTATTCCTTAACCATTGCCCTAAGGGCACTCATTGGCAAATTCCTAAACAGGTTAAATTTTATTCTTCTTCTCATGTTATATCTAGCTACTCATTGGGATCAACACAACTAAAAGCTGCAATCAACTGAACCTAATGCAACCAATTTAATAGAACAGTGAACAGATTTTACAATTATTCCCCACAATCAAAACCCTAACAAAATTTTTTTAAACTAAAAAACTTTAGGAGTAAAGAAAAAAGTGTGTTGAGTACCAACCTAGGTCCACAACACGTAGCAAGCGAAGAAACCCTCGAATTGCTCCTGGGAAGCGCACCCTGCGACTCCAGCTCGCTAATAATCCCTTGCACAACCTAGCAAAAATATTCAATTCCACCACTATTCAAAAACCCCAAAAAACCAAAAAAAAAAAAAAAAGGTAATGTTAATATAGACTCATGTTCACAGTAAACCCTATACGTGACACATATCCATCATTCAAAATATAATTTAAAATTATAAATATTTTAAAATATAACCCTATTATGAAATTTAATGCTAGATATACTGCTATGTATAGTGTTCATAGTAAACCCAAGTCTATATTAACATTACTAAAAAAACAACCCAAAAAACGCAGAATTCGAGAAACAACAGAAAACAGCACTACACTAGTGATAGTGATGCATAATTAATAATACCTTGCGAAAATCACGCGATTGCGCTGAATCAAAAATTGGCCAAACCTTATCAAAATCCTGAAAGATCCAAGGGAAAAAAAAAAATGTCACACTGTGTAACAGATCATACTCAAACATTTAAAAAAAGAAATGAAAATAACTGAATGCATTCACGAAATTAGAAGAAAAGGGAATAGAAAAGGGTACTTTGGCGGATTGAATTGGCCCTCGGAGGGAGGAGAGGATGAAGTAGAGGAGCTGTTCCCCCAATTTCGGGTTGGAATGTCGGAAGAGTCCGACCCGAGGGGTTCCATTGGAGCCCCGCATTCCGAAGATCGCCGGATCCAGACCTAACATCAAACAGTTTGTGTACATTGCACTCTCCAGCTCTATCTCCCTCTCCTTCTCTCTCTCCATCGTCATCACCCAGACACCCACCCAATCCCCTCTCTCTATCTCTCTCTGAGATTGTTGTTGTGTAGTGTAGCAACGACGTTTTCTTCTTCTTCTTCCTTGTTCTCTCTCTCTGATCCTGCTCTATTGTTTTTGTTCTATTTTCGGTTTTTTTTCCTTTCTCGTTTTTCAGTTTGGTTTATCCTGTGGGGATTAATGTTTTTTTTTAAACGCGAGGTCCCTATTTTTTTGTGATATTGCGGAACGGACCGCTAATTTGAAAAAGAAGGGGTCGGTTTGTGATTTGACATTGATGGAACCGGGCCGGGTGGACCCGCCCCGGATTTACGTTCCGGCAACCCGAGTGTACTCAACTAAACTAGTCGAGAATTTGAAAATGCTATTGCTGGGTAGAAATTACCAAGACCTAGAGATATTGTTGGGCTCACTTCCTACCATGCTGTGTTGTAAATAAAGTAGAATAATGATATTAAAATTAAGAACTTTAATTTAATAAAATAGTATTTAATTGAAATTAAATACTCATATGTTTGAGTTATAAAGTAGAATATATAATATTAAAACAAACAATAAATTATAATATTTTTTTACTAATAGTAATAATGAGGTTTTAACTTATAATCTCATGTAAATTATTTAAATCTCTCACTAAATTAGAATAATTCTACATCTATATATAAAGTAGCAATGACAGAATGAATAATGTAACATATGTCAGAACAAAGAATTTAGTAAATAAAAAATAATCAATCAAAAGGTACTGCTAAGAAAATTAAAAAGTTGAATTTGATAAGAAGAAAATAAAAATATAAAGTATAATAATGCTATTAAAAGGATTTCTATAAATTTAGGAATACACATTGACACCATAAATTTTATAACTAAAAATAATTGATTAATGATAATGCTAACTTGAAAACTTGAGTTTAATAAGAAGAAATAATAAAAAAATAAAGTAGAATAACTTACATATGTCAACATAAAAAATTTTTTTGGTAGATTGAAAAGCAAAAACAACTAATTACAAATAAATAAAACTCTAGAATCAGCCAATAATAAGGATGATAATCTTAAAAGATGAGTTCTAAACCTAGAGACAAACTTCATCGGATGCACCGAACTTAGCAAAGTGGTCAACACAGTTAATGTCATCACAAAGAGTGTACAACAAATAAACTTCCTAACTTCTCTGTAACAATTCTTGGATATCACTAATGAGGATGAAAAAGAGGGATTTGCTTTGTCACTAAGTACAAGACATTCATGGAGTATGATTCACAAAGAAGCAGCTTATAACCATTATCCCAGGCAATACGTAAATCGTACCTCAATACAAAGAGTTCTACCACAAGGTTGGTGGCCACACCAACTAAGCTAGCAAACCCCATCAACTAATGGTCATTCTTATCATGTAGCAGCCCACCATAACCTACGTTACTAGGGTTACCCAAAGTGCTCTCGTCAACGTTAAGTTTATCAAACCTAGTTGGAGGAATGGACCAAGAAACTAAATGCTAAAGTGCAGGTCTGTCTCTAACAACTAGCAAGCACTATAATGAATTGTACGTGTAGACTAACTTTCGTATAAGCTTATCTAAAGGGGTTTGCCTTCCCTCAAACATGACTCTATTTTTGCTACACCATATTTCCCATAGAGCTGCAAGGAAGAGACTACCATGGGAATCAAAGAGCCGATGAATCCACTCATCAATGGTAAGGGTGAAAAAGTTTGAATGCACTATGAAACCAAGCTTCAGCAAGATATGGATGGTTATCGGGAAATCTCGAAAGCAGTGAAGAGTGGTCTTATCATAATACTAACACCTACTGCAAGTAGCAGATACCACAAGGTGACAGTGAAATCGTAACTTATTCGTGGGAACAACATCATGTAGCATAAGTCAGACTAGAAATCATAATTTTCATGTAATAGTAATTTCTATACTCAAGACCATGGCTCTGATAGGAAGGTCCATGTGATTCATGGTGATGAGCCATTTATAAGCAGAAGCAGAAGCAGACGTATAACTTCTAGAGGGGTGGTATTTCTAATAAAAGCAATCATATAACACACCAAAAACATCCAAAATAATAGCATTCATACAGTTTATAACCCCAACAGGGAAATTAGTGTGTAACAAGATGAAGTCTAAGCTAGTATCTATCTAGACATCCTTTACTCTAAGGCTAGTATCAGTGATGTAGAACCAAATGACAAATGCACTCGATGCTAAGAGATTCAGTCTCAAAAACATAATTATATCTCAAACTGAATTCAATAATCAACAACGACTTCTAAAGTGATGATATGAGGGGTATTTATAACTCTCAAACAAAACAAACCAAATACAAATCAAATACTACTGGCTAATAATAAGATTTGGGATTTGGATAAAATCTCATTAAAATTTAAATCCTAATTATAAAATAGATAAAATCGCTTAACTAACAAAATAAAATTCAAATTAAAATAATAGAAAATCCACAATGGATAATAATGCATCATTCCCCCCACTAAGAAGACTCTCCTCTAGAGAGGTAGAAATCTAGAACTCCCCCAAAGAACAAGAACAAGGAGGTGGAGATAATGAATGATAGGCATGGGAATGACTTTGGCTGCGAAAAATCGATGTTCTCAAACAGCACAAAGCGTGGGGATCAACAAGGCTCAAATGTCAAATTAAGGTAGAGCCAAAGGAAAAAGACACTCGGTGTTAAGAGACTTGGTCTAAAAAATAAAATTATATTTCAAAGTGAATTCAATAATCAACAATGTCTTCTAAAGTGCTAATAGGAGGGGTATTTATAGCCCTTAAACAAAACACACCTAATACAAATCAAATACTGCTGGCTAATGATAAGATTTGGGGTTTGGATTAAATTTTATTAAAATTAAAATCCTAATTATAAAATAGATAAAATTCCTTAACTAACAAAATAAAATTCCAAATTAAGATAATAGAAAATCCATAACAAATAATGCATCAATTAGAAAATGTTGACAAAGGGAACCTGAGAGCATGGGGGACCCTCTTTCATCTAATTATCTTATCAAAAAGAAATATTCTCTGTCCCAATACTGATGTCAAAGCTTAGTTTAAGTATAGAGCTAGCACGAAGAATGGACCTCCAAACATAAGAGGAACCATACCTACTAGGAGCATCTAGTAAGGCTATGTTTGATAAGTATTTGTATGACAAAAGCCGAACCTAAAGCTTATCTGACCCCTTCAGCAATTGCCATGAAAGCTTGCTAAGTAGTGAAACGTTGGCTAATCAAGAATTCCTAATCTCAATACCACCATGAGGCTTAGGAGACATTATGGTGGCCTAGTTAACAAGATGCAAGCCTCTAGCATTATCTCTTTTTCCCATAAGAACCCTCTGACTGTGGTATCAATGGCTTCACAAATTGATGTAGGAAACCAATAATTTTGCATAGTGTAAACTGGAATGGAGGTAAGCACCGAACTTGCTAAGGCAAGTTTATCAGCTTTATTAAGAAGATTAGTCTTTCAAGATGCCAAACATATTCAGACTTTCTCTAGAATATAGTGAAAATCAGCATTTTTAATTCTACCTTTAACCAATGGAAACCCCAGATAATGGCCAAGCTCGGACAAAATTGAATAAGAGGAAGACTAGCAATTTTCTCGCTCTTGCCTCTTAGAACATTATTTGAGCAAGTAGCTTTAAACTTAGCTACATTAACTTTGAGGTTATATGTTGAGCAAAATTTATTAATAATATCAGAGATAATCTTGGCTTGAGAATCCTTGGCTTTAACAAATAGAAGCACATCATCTGCAAATAATAGGTGAGAAATTATTTGGCCACCTCTGGAAATTTTTATAGAGTGTCAAAGATCATCCTCAATAGCTTTAGATATAGAGGGGATAATTTTTCCATGCATAAAACAAATAAGTAAGGCGATAATGGTTCCACTTGATGTAAACCACGTCTAAGAGGAAAAGAAGGCAGCTTGCTACCATTCCAAACCAAAGAATATGTGGTTGAGGTGACACAAAATATTGTTAAGTTAATAATTTATGCAGGGAAGCCAAAATCCCACAAAATAGTCTGAAGGTAATCCTAATCCAGTTTATCATAAGTTCTTTCAAGATCAATCTTGAAAGCCATAGTCCTATGCTTGGGTTTGGATTTATTCATAAAGTGAAGAATCTCTTGAGCTATAATGGCAATATCAGAGGTGTCTCTACCTGAGATGAAACTACTCTAGAGTGGGCCTACAAGATCATGCAAGAACGGTCTGAGTCTGAATACTAAAACCTTAGTAATAATTTTATACATCACATTGTATAGACTAATTGGCTGGAAGTCCTTGATTGTTGTGAGGTGATCAACTTTAAGAATTATAACCACTAAGGTTTCACAAATTTTGGGATCAAAGTGACCCAACAAGAAGGCATCATTAACTAATTGTTAGATATCACCCCTCACAACATTGCAATAGGTCTTGAAAAAAAAAAGGCTGAGGGTTCAAACCCATCAGATCCAGGGGCCTTGAAAGACTTCATAGAATAAAGAGCTCTAGTGACCTCTTCCATTTCAATAAGCTTTGGCAAATCATGAATGTCCTCCAATTGCAATGTAGGCATAATGGGAAATTGTAGTTGATGAGCTTATGTATTTTCTTTGAAGCAAAACAAAATTTTGAAAAAATTGAGGGCTTTTTGTTGGAGCATCATGTCATTAGTGCACCACTCCCCGTCAAAAAGGAAGAGGTCTTCAATCCTATTACGCTTTCGTTGGATGATAGTTTGGGCATGAAAGAACAACATATTTCTATCACTAAACTTTACCCAATTTTCTTGAGATTTCTGGAACCATAAGTAGTACTCTTCCTATTTTAGAACTTTGTTGTATTCATGATGAAGATCGTATTGTAGTTGGAAGAGAAACAATGAATCATGCATAGCGAGGCTTTTTTGGACACAATTAATACGTGCCTCTAAGCATTTCTTCCTTTAGATGAGGTTCCAATAACCTCAACATTGAATCTTAATGAGTCTTCTTGTACTTGGTCAAGCCTAATAGTTACATTATGATTGTAATGGTTCCAAGCACAAAAAACTACAACATTATAATCTGAATGAGTAACCCGTGCTGCTTAAAACTTAAAGAGACAGTGACCCCTACATAGAAAAGCCTATATTAGTAACTCAAAAGGACATTATGATGATCGAAATATAGCCTACATAGGTTCTCCATAATAGCTTCAGGAAAAACATTCATCCACGAAACTCTAGCTAAAGCCTTATCGAGCTGTTTAGAAATGAAACATCCACGACAAACATGTCTCTGCCATATAAACTTACTCCCAATAGCACCCAAATCACCTCCATTCATTTTTGATGGGAGCAAGGCTTCGTTAAAATCATTAATAGCTACATTAATAGCTACACAAGGAATATTAATACGATGATGAAAAGAAACCATATGGTCCCAAAGATGGGATTGTATAAGAGGTGTTGGGCTAGCATAAACAATAGAAAGAATCCAAGATTTATCACCTTTACAATTGCAGATAATGGCCACTTATGGGTGTAAGTCCACAAAATTAGTAGTGAAAGTACTAGAGCTTCTCAAAACCCAAATCCCACCAGATTGCGCTTATGCCTTTACAATAATTGCAGGAGAAAAACCAATACTTTCCTAAAACTAATTGGTATTACTAAACTGGTGTGAGTCTCAATAACAATAAAGAGATGAGGCTGGTATTTCTTAAAAAGCTCTTTAACATAACGCTTGTCTGAATCATTTATTGCTCCCTTGATATTCTAGGAGATGAGAGAAAATTGGTTAAACTCAATAATAAAAAAGGTACATAGTAAAAATTAGAGCCTTAGTGTCAAGCCCCCAAGTTATTGGCATTAATGTTCATAGTCGCTCTTCAGTCAAAGAGTTGCCCAGCATGGTTAGAAACTATCAAATCCCCGTTAGGAATACCTTGGTCCATATGACCCCTTTGGAGCCCAATAGCACTATCATTCACTTGGGTCTAGAGGATTAGAATCCATATTACCCACAAATTAGAACTGGGCTAGTGGTGCGACCATATGTTGTGAAAAAATAAAATATTGGGCCCTGGCCCAGTAGGCGTTCCTTTAACATCAAGTTATGAATTTTATGTGGGGCAGGAGAATAGCTTTCCAAATTGCTGACTATGCTCGATCCTTCGTAGGATTTAATAGGGATTTGCATTGAATTATCACTTTGGAGCTTAAATTTTCCCACTAATCCTAAAGTTATTAGCTTATCCATCATCTTATATAAATTAGAAAATTGGATGAAATCTTTCTTGCGGGACCTTTTCTTCCAAGTCTTTGGATCATGTTGGGACCTACTAACATTTTGAATTTCCTTATTTTTAGCACCTAGTAGTTGAGAAACATGGACAAATACGTCAAGAGGCTTATCATTAACTTGACCCATATCCTTATTAAGATTTAACTCAAAGGAGTTTTCTTAAAATTTCTTCCTAGTCTTTGGATCATGTTAGGACCTACCAACATTTTGAATTTCCTTATTTTTCAGCACTTAACAGTTGAGAAGCATGGATAGAGACGTCAACAATCTTATCGTTAGTTTGACCCTTATCCTTATCAACAACCTTATCATTAGTTTTTAACACATATCTTTATCAACATTCAATGCCTCAAAGGTGTTTCCTTGAGAAATAGGGACATTGGATTTGGATTGGGTGTATTCTTGAATTTTTGCTTTATGTTTGCCTTCTTGTGCCTATCCACTAGCCAATCACCATGCAAAGGCACAACTACAAGGTCCTAGCTCGACAACGTTGGTGATCTAGCAGGTGGCGTGGATGCAATCAATAATGAACAAACAAATGGTTCTTTGGGACCCTCATTACCATTAGGACTCTTTGATTTACAATCCCATCGACATAAGAAATTTAGTAAATAAAAAATAATTAATCAAAGAAAGTACTAAATTTCTTATAAATTTAGAAGTCACTGAAAAACAATTGAAAATTTGTAAATAAAAAACAATTGAACTTTTGTAAATAAAAAATAATTAATAAAAAATAATGATAAAATTAAGAATTTGAATTTAAAGAAGAAGAAATAAAAATAATTAAAAAGTAAGATAATTACCATTATCTTTGATTAATTAAATTAAGATAATTAAAAAATAATTAATTAAGATTAAGTAAGATAATTAAAAAATAATTAATTAAGATTAAGTAAGATAATTAAAAAATAATTAATATAGGATAATGGTAATAAATTAATCAAAGATAATGATAACAAAATTAAGAACTTGAAGTTAATAAGAATAAATAAAAATTAATAAAGTAAGATAATTTTATTAAAATAAAAAAGAAAGTAAGACAATGCTATAAAAAAGATTCATTTAAATTTATAATTCAACTGAAATTAGAATACTTGTATGTTTGACTTTAACTTATAATTCAACTTGAATGAAGATACTCATATGCTTGAATTCAATTAAAGTTGGAATGCTAATAGTAATAAATTACTAAAGATAATGATAACAAAATTAAGAGTAATAGTGCTATTTTATTATAAATATTTTTCGTATTAATTTTCACAATTATTTTATATTCATGGGGCTTGAAAGTTTTGTCAGCACAAAAATTATTAAATAAAAGTAATTAATCAAAGATGATTTTGAAAAAAATTAAAAACTTGAATTTAATATGATGAAATTAAAATAAAATAAGATAATACTATTAATAGGATTTTTATAAATATAAAAGTAACTAAATGAAAAAGTGATATATGTCAGCATGATAAATTAAATAAATAAAATAATAATTAAACAATAATATTGCTAAAAAAATTAATCAAGAGAACCATATGTTTGGGTTTAATTGAAATTTGGATACACATATGCTTGACTGCTTGAGCCATAAATTGAATAAACTAAGAAAGCTCATCAAATAAAGGGAACTAGAAAAATTAGCAACACATGTAATAAAAAATTATGTGTTCAATTATTTCTTAAGATCCTACTAAATATCCTTCAAAATAATTATATAAAAAATTAAAAAATATAAATATTAACAAAAGTAATAAAATATTTTTTTCATGCAATGCATGTGATATAAATCTAGTAATCATTCATCACTCATATGAAGGAGAATAAGTATTCAAGGTTGAAGAAGATATTAGCAATGGTGGATTTTTAATAGAACTAACTAGATTAATATGTTAAATTAAATGTCTCATGTAATGAAATATGTATCTTATTTTATTAGTTTAATAAGTAATTAAATTAAGTTAATGAGCTAAATTCTTATTGGATAAAGAGAAAGGATAATTTTATAATTATAGTAATTGTCAACTTGATAAAAGTTAGCAATATTTAAAAAACAGTTTCTACGTAAAACTTAAGGTCTTGTTTTTTGCCGTAAATAGTTTTCTTCTTTTTCACCATCACTAAAGCATAAAGAAGAAAATAAAGGTAGGAAATGAAATAAAAAATGAGTTTTAAGATCTCTCTAACACTACTGTAAAAAAAAAAAAGGTCTCTAACACTCTTGGAACACATTTATGAATCAAGGTTAGTGTCTTCACACATTTTTATATTTAAAAATCATGAATTTTAAGATCTTTATGTTTTAATGATAGTTTTATGTATTGAGATTCTTAGGAAAACTATAATTTACATGTGATATCAGAGCAATGTTATAGAATTCATGATTCTCCATTGATGATGGTTGGTTTTTTCCCAATTTGTATGAACCCTAACTGTGAAAATTTGGGGTCAAGGGTTTGTCAAATTTCCAATATTCAGATTAAACAATTAAGGATTATTTTGGTTGCAAAATTTTGTGGGTTTCATTCCCTGTTACAAGAATTTTTGAACAGATCCGCGTCAAAATCTGAGGAGTATGAGCTTTGAATATTTTATGTTAATGCATTTTTACACCTTTTTTCCTGCGTTATTTTCAAACTGAAGTGGAAGGTGCGAGAACATGCACACAAGTAATGTCTAGATAGTTCTCCATTGTTCCTTAGTCTTGAATATTTTCTACAAGGAAGCATTGATTTGATTGAACCTCAAAAAGGTATTTTCAACTAGCTTTCAAATTTCCATTAGTGTTGGTTAAGGAAATATGAAAGAACCCGTTAGTATGCAACGAATTGCTATTATTCAATGTTTATAGCAATTGTTTGAGGGTTCAATTGGTTATGTGTTCTAATTGATTGCATGTTTTCCAATTTGTTGCAATGTCATTGTCGCGATAGTGATCGTAGTGGGAGCGATGAAAAATAAATTATTAAGAAATGAAATGGAGTCGCCACCAATTTTATTTAAGTTAAGGAAAAATTGAAAAACTTTTTTATTTTAAAAAAATTGGTCTTTTAAAACAGATTGGATTCGGGAGTCAATTATGTATAGGAAATGGTGAAAACTTAATCCCACAACATTCATAATATATCCATGTTAAAACGATTACCTTAGTTAATCGTGCAATGTTTATTTTACCCCTTTTTAAAAGATAGAAAAGAACTTAACGAGATAAATTATAAAAAAAATATTTGGCTTGATAGAATAGAGATTCCGCTTCTATGTGTCACCAGATACAATGAGGAATTCAAAATAACGTCATTCTTTAGAAAAATGATTGTGGGTTGGTTGTTTCTAATTTTGAAAAGAATTTTGTTTTGAAAATTCATTTATTTTTTTATGTTTAGAAAAAAAATGTCGAATCATCAAGTTATCACAACTTAGATGATTCTAGAAGTTATAGAATTAACAAACTGTCATAACTCAACTAATCATATTTTATTCTTCTCAACAAGGTTCAATTATTTTATTTGTTCTTAAAAAGATTGTAAAATCAATAATTAAGAAAAGACAATATTAGCAACGTGATTAAAATAAACATGTTGACAAGTAAGATAAACATAAACACACAATAGGGTAAACAAAACATTAGTAAAGCCAACAAGGAGAACCTAAGATGATTTTTTTTATTATTATCATTTTTATCTGTTATCCTCTTATTTTGTATATATATTTTTTGTGATTTTCACTCTCTTTATTTTTATTAGTATTTACTTATTTGCCTTTCTAAAGGTTACAGGAAACAAGTTAGCTTTCTTGTCCTTAAAAATAATTTCTTTTTCTTTTTAAAATAAAAAAATACTAACATTAGGTTACCATCAAAGAACTCTCTTCTCAGCCCAATAACTTAAGCCCAAACTAATGAACTCTACTATTTTTTAAAAAAATAAAATTAAAAAAAGAAGCTAATCCCTAAATCATCCAAAACCTATCAGAAACACAACAACATAAAAAAGAAAAGGGCAGCTCTGTTCTGAACACAGGAACAAGGAGGCTTGGGGGTGACAGTGTGGTGGCTCGGACGACGATGGGAGAGAGTTCGCTAGTGATGGTGGTCCGTTTTGGGTGGTTATCAGTTTGGTTTATGTGTGGTGGGCATGCAAGGCAGTGGTGCATGGCAGTTGTAGCAATCTTGGGTTCATGGATGGCGGGTTGTGAGCGGAGAGATTTGCTGGTGGTCTGGGGTTTAGTTATGGTAAGGATAGTTTATAGGTACTTTTTTATGAAAATAATTCACTGATATTTTAATACATAATTTAACTCCATGCATCTTATGAGTATTATGCAAATTGTAGTTTTCCTAAGATTTTCAATATAAAAAACTATCATTAAAATATAAAGATCTTAAAATTCATGATTCTCACAAATAAGAATGTATTGAGACACTAACCTTGATCCATGAATGTGTTCCAAGAGTGTTAGAGAGATCTTAGAACTCACTTTCTATTCCTTTGCCTTCCTTTATTCTCTTTTTTATGCTTTAGTGATGGTGAGAAAGAAGAAAACCCTTTACGGCTAGGAACTAGACCTTGAGTTTTACGTAGAAACTATTTCTTAAATACTGCTGAATTCCATCAAATTAGTAGTTACTATAATTATAAAATTACCATTTTCCTTTTACCCAATAAGAATGTAGCTCATTAACTTAATTTAATTACTTATTAAACTAATATTTTGTGTTTTGAAATAGCCAGAACAATACCAAATCCCTCCTAAAAGTATAAAAAAAAAGATAATATAAGACATAAAATATCATATCATACTTTATATTAAAATAATTATACAAACAACCACCTAAAGAGTATTTGATATCTTTTTTAATGTCCTTCAACTGTTCAATAGACATCCTAGAGGTCGACCTAAGGAAATCATCCTCTACAGAAATATTTGGAGATTCAGTTAAATGTGACAAAGTTCAAGAAGGCTCATCACCAACCAAAGGCAACCTAAATGAATATAAATTGGTTATAAAAAGTTCATGAATTCGAATTGAAAAGTTAATTCAACTAAATAAATAACAAATTAACAGTAAATAAAACCTTTTCTAGAAGTCAGA
Source organism: Ormosia emarginata (assembly GCA_029884605.1). Classification (NCBI taxonomy): domain Eukaryota; kingdom Viridiplantae; phylum Streptophyta; class Magnoliopsida; order Fabales; family Fabaceae; genus Ormosia; species Ormosia emarginata. Next base: position 8,585,157 of record JAQQTP010000083.1, on the reverse strand, counting down.
AACCTCTGGAATGTTAGGATTAAAGAGAATCCTAGTTGCATGCATAACATTTTGTATGAATAGTAATAGCATTAAACATAATGTTAAAATTGATGCCAAAGATTATCAAATAAATTAGAGATGAATAAGAATAGTTAATTAAAAAACCTTAGAAAGTTTTAACTTTCACAAACTGGATAATTAGTATAGGTTGCACAACATCACCTACAGTAAGGAATGCATTTAAATAATCAACATAGGACCTGAACAAAGCACACTCAATGTTCACACTGAAATGATGAAATTAACATTAATTCAACAAAGTAATTGATAGGAAAATAAAGGAGAGAAATAATAACTCACAACATATATATTAACTTCTTACTTATTAACATCTAACTCAATCACAATCATCTTTGTTCTTTTTCCATAGTTGTCATATTCTCACTCAATCCCAACCACATATAATAATCCAATAACATCTGACAATTATAAAAGGTCAATTAGTATTGAAAAAAAATACGATATATCAATGAAAATGTGAAATGGAGATCGAAACAATACCAACTAAGATCCCTATTTCGCCATTGGAACCAAATATATCCTCTATTGCTAGTAAAGATAGGCCATATAAGGGGTTCAATCCAAAGTCTGAAGGTCTCACAGAGGTTTTATATTGAAAATTCAGACAATATTTGTGCTTCGTGGTTCAGAATGCACCACTATTCTCATAAACTCCAAAAAATTCACATACATAAACACCACCTTCGTTAAGTAGGCTTTTGAACTTGTACACCAGAGTCTTCCTCACAGAAGCATGAATCTTGCATCCGTGTTTAGTTACAAATGATTATCAAAATATATTGAAAAAGTTTTATAAATACTGAAATATAAGAAACACAAATCATAGAGAATCATACATATTTATCCATAAAAATCATTTCAATGGAGTTAATGAGTGTAAGATTGTTGAAGTTTGGAAGGAACCACAAATAAACAACCCTAATTTTGATCCTCTAAGACTCTTTCTCAGGCTAGATTTTGACCAAAGGATTCATGGGATGAGCCATTTCAGGTTTCAAAAAACAGGGATTATCGGTAATATGACGAATCAAATTGGTAGATAGGGAAAATAGTGAAAAAGCACGAGGAATGAAATAATCTTACCATCATATTTATAGCCTTCAATGGGCAGAAATCAGGGTTTGCTGGTGAAATAATTACCTTTAGAAAGCATACCCCATGGTTCAATTGGGAATCAGACATTAATGGATGAAAGGCAAACAAACGAAGCAAATTCATTGGGGCAAAGACATAGCGTGCAAAGGAGCAGATAATTGACATTGAGGGGGCCTTGTAGCAATCAAGGTTGCCATGAGAGTCACGTTTAGTCTTAAAGACTCATTTACACCAAACTCTCTTGCACCCATCAAGTAATTCCACAAGGTCCCATACACTATTATGTTCCATTGATTTAAGTTCATCTTTCATGACATCTAACCATTTATTAGCATTATTACTATTAATGACTTGTGAAAATGAAACTGGACCATTGTTATTAATTCCCAAGTTATTTTTTGACTCTTGTAGATACACCACATAGTCATTTGGAATCGCAAATCTCTTTTCTCTTTGGGATCTTCTTCATGCTATTTCTTGTGATTGTTCTACTATAGGTTCATTGTTAACTTTGGGATCATTAATTTGTTATTCTTCTTGATTGTTATGCGGGTCAACAACATGATGAACAACAATTTGATAAGTAAAAGCATAAATCAAAGGAACTTTTACTCTAACTTCCTTAATCTCTACATTTCGTGAAGCTTCACTCCCATTGGTCTCACCATTCTCAATGAACTGGGCATTTCCAGTTTCAACAATTCTTGTACTATGGGTAGGACAATAAAATCTATACCCTTTAGACTTTTTTAGATATCCAATGAAATATCCACTGATTATTCTTGCATCCAGTTTCTTTTAATGTGGATTATAGATTCTTATTTCTTCCTGGCATCCCCAAACATGCAGGTGCCTTAAACTTGGTTTCTTACGTGTCCACAGTTCAAAGGTATCTCTAGAACTGCCTTACTAGGAACCATGTTCAATAAATACACAGTAGTTTAAAAAGCACACATCCACAATGACAAAGGTAAAGACGTGTTACTTAACATGCTCTTGACCATATCCATTAAGGCTCGGTTATGCCTTTCTGATATACCATTTTGTTGTGGTGTACCTGACATTATGTATTGAGCACATATGTCATGCTTTTTTAGGTACTTAGATTGTGATTAAAATTTAGAATGAAAATCAGTTGCTAAGTTTCACCAAAAATAAAAACCTTGCAACTAGTTGTAGTTAGCAATGGTCGATCTACAGAGAACTAATTCAATTAACACTATAATTTGAATCCTAATTTAAATACCCAAAAACAGTAAACAATAAAATGAGGGTTTTGTTTGTTAAAATTAAAAACAGAAATTGAATCCAAAACAAAAAAAACTAGTAAATATAATTTGAAAAATCAATTAAAAGATAATGGTTAAGAGATGGAATTCACCACTAGATTTATATGGTTATGCTAGCCCACATATCCTTTATACCAACATGATCAATTATGTTTTTATGTGATTGTGAGATTAATTCTTTGTTTTCCTTAAGTTTTGATTAATTTAGCAACCACTGAAATCAATCCTTAATCAATAATTATTTGTAAAGCAATCGCTCTTACACCTACTTATTGATTGCATTAAGATTTAGAAAACCAATCACATTAAGATCCAATCTCACACCAGGATTAAATTACTTAGATCATATGCCTCACTAGTCCTACCACCGCAACCGCGTATAGCAATCCTAGTTTTACCACTTTCAAAATTGTTAAAGAGTATAAAAACCTTTATACCAAATTAAGAACAGAAACATATGAATTAAAACACAATTGTATTGATATAAAGAAATATGCAAAAATCACATAATCAAAACTAGGGTTTCATCTTCCCTTAACTATATAAGAAAACTAGCCACACATGGCAAATTCAAAACCAAAAGAATAACAGAAGAACAACATTGTCAAGAATAGAAGTGCAGAAGAAAACTAAAGATCAAACTAGTTTCCAAAGGTTGGAGATAATTGATCTCCAATTGCTCGAACCCGAGACTCCAATCTTCGATTCAATCTCTTTCTCCCTTGTTCTTGGTCTTCTCCTCAGCTTCTTGGCAATTTCCCAGTCCAGACTATCTTTTTAGAACCCTAGGCAACCCTATTTATAACTTTAGAAACCTTGTGCATCATTAAAATTCCTAGATGTTACGCCGATACACGGACGTGTCGTTTGACACGGCCTACCCCGTGTCAGGTTCTGGTAACAAAAATTCAAGTGTTTTGCAAGTCAGAGAGAAACACGACCCACCCCGTGTTAAAAGACATGGGTCATGTTGATGGTCAATACTCAAAACTGGATCCTCTTGTGAAGACAGAGATGTACACGGCCTACCCCGCGTTATATGACACAGGCCGTGTTGTTGGTCAGGTCCATGTTGAAAATCCAAAGAAGGACACGGCCCACCCCGTGTCATGTGACACGGGTCGTGTCACTTACTTTCTTTAAATTTCTCTCTCTTTCTTTGCTTCTAGGGGTGATATTGATTTCCCGAAAAACACAATGCAATTATGAGTGCTTATAAACATACTTAAGCATAGTTTCACAATAAAAATCCAATTAAACTTCATGTCCAAAAACTTAGCTAAAAGTTAACAATTAAACACACATAAAGTCCAATTAGATCAAACATAAGACACTCAAGATATAGAAATAATCGATAGATCAAATACCCCCACACTTAACCTTTTGCATTCCTGGGTAAAACATAAGACCGAACCAGGAAACAAGGAGAAACAAAACAAATTCAAAAGCTTAAAAAAACTCAATTTCCAATGATATTTAAGAAAGACAAAAGATTGTAAGCAAGAAGAGCAAGAAAAGATTCAAGGGGTCAAAACATTCAAGAGATAACAAATCTTCACATCTCAAACCAACAAGCAAGGTATCTTCAATTTGAAAAGCATGAATCAAGAATGATAGATCCTCATAAGATACACTCTCAATCTCTAAAGTGTTTACAAGGTAAGTATCTCACTCAATTCAGCCCATGAAAAATGTACTACCATAAGCTTACTTTTCTTCTACTTCTCCACTACTCAAACACATACACACACAAATCAAGAGGACTTTATTAAAGGTTGTAATGGGGCCAAGGTAAGGGAAAGAAATAGTATGGATATGGCAAGATAAGTACCCAAGAGAATAAAAGAACATTGGGGAGGAACTCAATTGATAAGTAACAAGTATGAAATTTTTTCTCTAATTCTATACAATGCATATTCTCTTCACATATTCCTTTCCTTTTCTTTTGTAACCTTTCTTGCATTTATTCTTTTTTCTTTGCAAATTTTTTTTTTCAACCAACACTTTGCATTTTGCACATCAAGAACACAACTCCCACACTTGTACTATACATTGCCCACAAGCAAAAGAGTTCCTCTAATGAAAATGAACCAATATTCTCCAATTCCCTAAAGTAAGGTAAAATCATGGTTTTTCACATAAGGCATATAATGAGCTAAGATAAAGAATAGGCAAATAGGCTCAAGGGGTTAATCAAAGGAAAATGCTGTAAGGTTAGCTATTTGGCCAAAGTAGTTACTCAAGAAAGAAGGCCTCAATCATGTTTATGCATGAAAGTAAAAATGTAGCCTAAAAAAGAATTAAAGCAAGCTCCAGAGTGATCAAATGACATGAGTGAAAATCATACAAGAAAAAGGAGAATGACATAAATGCTAAATTCATCCATTAATAGGCTCAAAATCTCACAAGATATGTATCTATCAATCTCAATCCACCAATCAAATATCCAAAGCCAAGCATGTCAAATTCAAGACAGAAGAAGAAAATTATAAAACTTACCCTTGAACTTCAATTGCTTCAAACTCATAAGCTTCACAAATCCCAAAACATCATTGGAAATCAATCAAAAATATTTTTTTTTTCAAAAACAGAATTAAATAAAAATTAAAACAGAAAGTAGAATGTAAACTCATCACCCACACTTAAATTCTACATTGTCCTCAATGTATAGTTCAAAAACAAATAATCATCAAATAATCCAAGACAAGTAAAATAAAAGAAAGAGAGAAGAAACATCCTTATCAAATAAGGAGGCTTCCACTATTTGAAACATCATGAGAACAGTCACCAGGCTCCCATATCTTGAAGTGTAATGATCAAGTTAAACTTGAAGTAGCATAAGAGTTTTCACTGTTGGGGTCCCATTAGTTCTCCTTAATTTCTTTGGAATTCACTAAAGCGTTATCACTTGGATCCCAAGCTTTCTGATGCCCCCTCGAAATTTGTAGCAATCTCTCCTCCTGTTTAGCAAGGAGGTTCTTGGTTATGAACATAGAAAGTTGTTTATCACCCACTGAGTATGCATACTTCCAATGTTCGGATAACGACTTCAGCTCGATCTCCCTTTGTGTCTTAGATTCTGCAACTATGTCATGGTCATTATTGATAAATCCTTCAATATTATTAGCTGCTGCATGAACAGAATCATCAGCTTTCAAGTATACAGAAATCTCAGCACAAATAGCACAAGTCATATCACCATCACAATCAGTACATGCATTGTTAAGGATAGAATCATTGAAACTAATAAGATCAAGAAATTCAGCACACAATTCATCATAAGTTTCTTCAACTAACTCAGCAAGTAAATCAATATGAAAAACAGAATGCTCCTCCATGGAATGCTTCATAGAATCAAAAATATTAAACTGAGCAATTGAGTCTCCAAACTCCATGGATAGAGTTCCTGCATGTACATCTATTTTGGTCCTCGCTGTTTTGAGGAATGGCCTCCCTAGAATGAGTGGAGCCTTGTTGGATGGGGATTCCTCTTCCATCTCCAGAACATAGAAATCTGTAGGAAAGATGAGCTCATCAACCTTCACTAACACTTCTTCAATCAACCCAGCTGGACGCGCAGTGCTCCTATTAGCCAACTGAATCACTACACCTGTAGAGTGCAAAGGGCCAAATCCAAGAGAGTTAAAAATAGACATGGATATTACATTAATAGAAGCACCTAAATCTAGCATGGCATGCTCAAATCTATAATTGCCTATAACACATGGAATGGTACAAGTCCCTGGATCTTTGCAATTCTGAGGCATAGGCTGAATGAGGGCTGAAACATTGTGGTTCATATTAATTCTCTCATCACCCTTCAGCTGCCTCCTCTGGGTGCATACTTCCTTAAGAAACTTGGCATATTTTGGGATTTGCTTAATTGCATCCAGTAAAGGAATATTGACTTCCACTTTCCTGAAAGTCTCAAGAACATCTCTATCCTTTTCACCCTCATCTTTCTTGCTCTTAACTAGCCGACTAGGGAATGGAGCCTTAGTGACATGCCTAGGATGTAGTTCAAGAATGCTTATCTTGGGGGCCTTGGAGTGTTGCTCCTCTTCATTTAGTCTCTTGCTCTTTCTCTTTAGTGGCTTGTGGAAGAGATGAGAATTCATCTAACTTCTTCCCACTTCGCAATGTGATGGCACTCACATTTTCCCTCAGATTCACCTCTGGTTGTGAGGGAAGTCTCCCAAAAAGTTGGCTCTGAACCTTGTTGATTTCAGTGGCCAGTTGCCCCACTTGGTTCTGTAAGTTATGAATGGTGGCCTTTGTCTCTTGCTGAAACTGAATATTATTAGTGGCCATTTGCTTCACCAACTCCTCTAATGAAGGGTCAGGTTGCCTAGGAGCTTGGACTTGTTGATACCTTAGAGGAAAAGGTGCTTGCCTCTGCTGAAATCCTGGAGGTCCATAGGTTGGAGGTTGATTCTGGGGTTGCTTTCCATAGCTCAAGTTAGGATGATCCTTCCACCCCGGATTATATGTGTTTGAGTAGGGGTCGTTGTTGTAAGAAGGTCTAGAATATCATCTTACTGCTTTTACCTCATCATTTATGTCCTCTTGAAGAGTGGGACACATATTAGTGGGATGTCCTGAAGAGCAACAAATCCCACAAGCATTCACCACTATTTTTTCATTGTCCATTAACCGCTGAACCATGACAGTCAACTGGGTCATTTGTTGTTGCAGACTGACCGTTTCTACCTTTTTGACTGCTCTCACTTCAGTATCATTTTGTATGAAAAATTATTGAGTGCTAGCAGCCATCTTGGAGATCAAATTCTGGGCCTCTTGAGGAGTCTTATTAACCAAAGCTCCTCCACTAACAGCATCAATCATGTTGTGGTCCATAACTAGCAAACCCTCATAGAAGTACTGAATCAAAAGTTGTTCACTAATTTGATGTTGAGGGCAACTAGCACATAGCCTCTTAAACTGCTCCCAGTAATCATGAAGTGATTCCCCATGCCTTTGCTGGATGTCGCAGATTTCTTTTCGGATGGTTGCGGCCTTTGAGGCAGGGAAATATCTGTCTAGGAAAGCTCGAGCCATATCCTGCCATGTTTGGATGGATCCGGGTGGCAAGTAGTATAGCCACTCTTTTGAAAAATCTTTCAAAGAGAATGGGAATGCCCTTAGCTTGACTTGATCCACTGGAATTCTTGCAGGCTTCATGCTAGAGCACACATGGATCTCCTTCAGGTGCTTGTTGGGGTCCTCTCCAGCTAATCCATTGAAAGATGGTAAAAGATGGATCAAGCCAGACTTCAACTCAAATGCCTCCTCATTTACTGGAATTTCTATGCATAGAGGCTGTTGATCTATGTTTGGAGCACCCAACATCCTTAGAGTAGATTCTGCCATCATCACTTCTTCAGGTGTCTCCTCAGATATCTCAGAATTTGATAGATCTATGTGGCGGACAGCTTTGACGTCAGCAGGTGTGAATTGAAGAGGAAACTGTGAGCTGACTTGTTCAAAGTAATGCCTTAGATTCCTCAATTGCTCGTTTACGTCACCACTGGACATGAACGTCTGCAAAACAATCGGAAATGAGGAAGAAAAGAATTAAAAACTGAAATAAAAACAGAGTGAAAAATAAGAAACAAACTAATAGCGCAATTGAACAATTAGGTCCCCGGCAACGGCGCCAAAATTTGGTATGGTGTGGATTGTGATTAAAATTTAGAATGAAAATCAGTTGCCAAGTTCCAGCAAAAATAAAAACCTTGCAACTAGTTGTAGTTAGCAAGGGTCAATGATCCACAGAACTAATTCAATTAACACTATAATTTAAATCCTAATTTAAACACTAAAAAATAGTAAACAATAAAACAGGGATTTTGTTTGTTAAAATTAAAAACAGAAATTGAATCCAAAACAAAAAAAACAGTAAATATAATTTGAAAAATCAATTAAAAGATAATGGTTAAGAGATGAAATTCACCACTAGATTTATATGATTATGCTAGCCCACATATCCTTTATACCAACATGATCAATTATGTTTTTATGTGATTGTGAGATTAATTCTTTGTTTTCCTTAAGTTTTGGTTAATTCAGCAACCGCTCAAATTAATCATTAATCAATAGTTATTTGTAAAGCAACCGCTCTTACACCTACTTATTGATTGCATTAAGATTTAGAAAACCAATGACACTAAGATCCAATCTCACACTTGGATTAATTACTTAAATCATATGCCTCACTAGTCCTACCATCGCAACCGCAGTCATAGCAATCCTAGTTTTACCACTTTCAAAATTGGCAAAGAGTATAAAAACCTTTATACCAAATTAAGAACAGAAACATATGAATAAAAACACAATTGTATTGATATAAAGAAATATGCAAGAATCACATAATCAAAACTAGGGTTTCATCTTCCCTTAACCATATAAGAAAACTAGTCACACATGGAAAATTCAAAACTAAAAGAATAACAAAAGAACAACATTGTCAAGAATAGAAGTGCAGAAGAAAACTAAAGATCAAACTAGTTTCCGAAGGTTGGGGATGATTGATCTCCAATTACTCAAACCCGAGACTCCAATCTTCGATTCAATCTCCTTCTCCCTTATTCTTGGTCTTCTCCTCAACCTCTTGGCAATTTTCTAGTCCAAATTCTCTTTTTAGAACCCTAGGCAACCCTATTTATAACTTTAGAAACCTTGTGCATCATTAAAATTTAAATCTGATGTTTTGATGCGACGACACGGGACGTGTCGTTTGACACAACCTACCCCGTGTCAGGTTCTGGTAACAAAAATTCAAGTGTTTTGCAAGTCAGAGAGAAACACAGCCCACCTCGTGTTAAATGACACGGGTTGTGTTGATGGTCAATGCTCAAAACTGGATCCTCTTGTGAAGACAGAGATGTACACAGCCAACCCCCTGTTATATGACACGGGCCGTGTTGTTAGTCAGGTCCATGTTGAAAATCCAGAGAAGGACACGGCCCACCCCGCGTCATGTGATACGGATCGTGTCACTTACTTTCTTTAAATTCCTCTCTCTTTCTTTGCTTTTAGAGGTGATATTGATCTCCTGAAAAACACAATGCAATTATGAGTGCTTATAAACATACTTAAGCATAGTTTCACAATAAAAATCCGATTAAACTTCATATCCAGAAACTTAGCTAAAAGTTAACAATTAAACACACATGAAGTCCAATTAGATCAAACATAAGACACTCAAGATATAGAAATAATCGATAGATCAATTAGCAAATAGACCTAGGTGTTGTCTAGTTTCATCAAATCTTCCATAATACTCACCACATCTATCCGACCTTACAATTTTCACCTTTCTGCCTAATTGTATTTCAATTTCATTTACATAAATTTTCAAGATATTTGCTGCTTAAGATTTCTTATGCAGTAAATAACATATCCATAATGTGAATAATCAATAATAAAGGTGATAAAGTACTTTTCTTTATTGAAAGAATTGATATCAAATGGTCTATATATATCGGTGTGTACAATTTCAAGAAGCTTAATACTTCTCATGGCACATTTCTTTGTGTGTTTTGTTTATTTTTCCTTAATGCAATCCACACAAATATTAAGGTAAGTGGAATCCAAATCTGAAAGGATGGTGTTCTTTACCAACCTTTCCATTCTTTCTTTGGAAATGTGACCCAAATTTTTATGCCACAAGCAAACAGAATGTTCATTCACTAAACTACGTTTAGTGCTAATATTATGATGCAAGGTCATAAGAGTTTCAACATATAAATTGTCAAGATTCAATTTATATAATCCATCACAAAGTATACCAGAACCAATCATATAAGTATACTTATACAAACTAAAACATTCATTACCAAACTTAAAAGAGTATCCAACAATATCAAGTAGACAAAGAAATTAAATTCCTAGAAATACTAGGTAAGTAAAAGTTTCAAATAAATGTAATGATGTTTAGTGTCTAGGATTAGATGGTAAGTCTTGACACCTTTCACTAGAACCTTCACTTTGTTCCTCATTACTCGATTAAAGGCACGATTGGTTGCTAAGGGATTGCCCAAGTCTATGGTATGGATTACTCAAAGACCTTCTCCCTTGTTGCTGAGCTTACATCAATACGGTTATTTATTTCTTTGGTTACTACTAATGGTTGGCATATTCATCAACTTAATGTTAAGAATGCCTTCTTGCATAGTGATCTTTAAGAGGAGGTGTATATGGAGCAACAACCTAAGTTTGTTACTTAGGGGGAGTTTGGTTCTGGTACGGTGTGAATGCGTAGATCCTTGTATGGCCTAAAATAATCCCCGAGAGTTTGGTTTGGGAAATTTAGTGAAGTGCTCATCAAATTTAGGTTACAATGGAGTGCATATGATCATTCTGTATTCTTCAAACAAGCTAGTTCTGGATGCATCCTTCTAGTAGTCAACGTTGATGATATTGTCATTACTTGCAATAATGTTATAGGAATTACTGTATTCAAGAACTTTCTTTAGATTCAACTCCAAATAAAAGACTTGGGTGCTCTTAAGTACTTTCTTGGGATTAAAGTCTTGAGAAACAACAAAGGGATCTTTTTATCTCAGAGAAAATATGTCCTTGACTTGTTAGAAGAAACTAGGTTATTGGCAGCAAAGCCATGTGACACTCCATTGATGCCAAACATAAAATTAACAGCAGATGATGGAGAATTATTAACAAATCCTGAGAGATATAGAAGAATTGTTGGGAAACTCAACTAACTTATAGTAACAAGGCCAAACATTGCATTCTTTGTTAGTATTGTTAGCCAGTTTATGTCTTCACCTAGAAGTGCCCTTTGGGATGTTGTTATTCACCTTCTAAAGTATCTCATGGGTTCACCTGGGCGTAGGATTTAGTACTAAAACCGTAGGCATTGTAGGGTGGAAGCTTTCTCTGATGTTGATTGAGTAGGCTCTCCAAATGATAGAAAATTCACTACTGAGTACTGCGTTTTTGTTGGGGGGGAATCTAATTGCATGGAAAAATAAGAAACAAGGTGTGATGGCTCGATCTGGTGCTGAGTTAGAGTATAGAGCAATGACACAAGTTACATGTGAACTTACATGGGATTATCATCTTCTAAGAGAAATTGGTATGACTAGTGCTTGCCCTATGCAACTATGGTGTGATAACTAAGCAACAATACACATTGCTAATAACCCAGTCTTTCATGAGCGCACCAAGCATATAGAGGTTGATTGTCACTTTGTTTGGAAAAAACTTCAACAAAAAATATTCTCATTAAAACATCTCTGAATTGGAGAACAACTAGTTGATATGTTCACCAAAGCTCTGCCTAGGAATAAGGTCACTCAGATTTGTAACAAGATGGGCATGATTGACATCTATGTTCCATCTTGAGGGAGAGTGTTACAGATAAATATCTGGGTATTAAATAGGACATAATATACTATAATTAAGTTAGAATATTTAGGCTGATATTTAGTTTCCTTATTTAGTTGTTAATTTTCTGTAATCACTCTTGTATTGTCTCATCTCTGTAAATATATATTCATATGCCTGGCCAAGTTATGGTCTTGGCTTCAACTCACTATCTTCCCATTACCTAATAACAATATTTATTAGAATACATTAAAGGGAATACAGTTACATGATTTATGTGTCATACCTTTCTTTTTTGTTTATAATTTTTTTCTTTTTTGGTGGTACATTAAATCTAAACACCTCAATGGGATGAGTTGAATTTTTCTAAGAGTTTGTCCAAATGAACAACTCATTTTTTTTAATCTCATATTTCTCAATTTTCAATTCTATTTTTTTCTTCAGATTTTCATTTTTTTAAAGTTTTAGAATTTTTCTTTTTTGTTTTCTTTTCTTTAAATTTGTTTGAAAACAAAAATAAAAGAAATAACCCAGTCAAAATGGGGTGCTTATAATTGCCTCTCTTTACTTGTTTCTTACTAGAAGACATGAATAATTATAATTCTTCTTATGATTGTAGTAAAGAATGAGTAAAGAAAATAAACACACATTTTGTCTGGGAATGTATGAGACAATGCACAAAAACTTAAGCAAACATGCAAAAAATAATGAAAAGCAACATTTTTATGTTAGATTTTTTTTTGAAAGATAGAATTTTGAAAGCAATGGGCAGAATTATGGCCCAAAATTTGAAAGTAGGAATTAAAAAAGTATTAGGCGGATCTAAGGCCCAAAATTTGAAAGGCAAAATTTTTAAAGAAAGCGATGGGAGGATTTAAGGCCTGGAATTTGAAAAGTAAGAATTTAAAAAATAGTGGTGGATCTAAGGCTCGAAATTTGAAAGCAGGAATTAAAAAGCATTGAGCGGATCTAAGGCTTGAAATTTGAGAAGCAGGGGTTAAAAAACAAAAGGTGGATCTAGGGCCCAAAATTTAAAAGCAATAATTAGAAAGCTTTGGGCGAATTTGATGTTCAAATTTTAAAAGGTATGGAATTTTAAAATAATGTGCCATGAGCATTTTAAAAGGTATGAAATTTAAAATAATGTGCCATGAGCATGAGAAATGAGATGCATTAGGCCTATGAGTTGAAAATTTTATATAATGGGCCTTGAGTCAGAAAATTTAATGTAATGGGCCTTGAATCCAAAAAATGAATATAATGAGCCTTGAGCTAGATAATTTTATGCAGTAGGTCTTGAACCTGAAAACTAAATGCAGTGGGAATTGAGCCTAAAAAATGAATGCAATGGGCTTTGAGCAAAAAAAATTTATGCAATAGGCTTTGAGCCTAAAAATTGAATACAATGGGCCTTGAGCCAAAAAATTTAATACAGTGGGCCTTAATCCTGAAAAATGAATGCAGTGGGCCTTAAGTCAGAAAACTTTATGCAATAGACCTTGAACTTGAAAACTGAATGCAGTGGGCCTTACAAGACATAAAAACTCTTATCTACAACTCCTAAATATATAATAGATAGATAAGTAACAGATTACAAAAGATGCGGATAATGTCTAAGAGAAGAGAATAGAATGGTTAACACTCCCCCTCAAGATGGTGTGTGCAGATTAGACAGACCCATCTTGGTCTTCAAACGCACAAACTGATCTCGTCAAAGAGACTTGGTAAATAAATCTACAATTTGATCTGTTGAACTAACTTTCATGGTTTTAATAAGGCCAGAGGCAATTTTTTCGCGAACAACATGGCAATCAATTTCAATGTGCTTAGTGCGCTCGTGATACACGGGATTGGATGCAATGTGTAGTGCAGATTAGTTATCACAGAACAAAGGGGTAGGTGTAGAAAGAGGAAGACCAAAGTCACATAATAAGTAGGAGAGCCAAGTTACTTCATAAGTGGCATTGGCCATTGCTTTATATTCTGCTTCAGCAGATGAGTGAGATACCACAACTTGCTTCTTTGTTTTCCAAGAAACCAAACTTGAACCCAAGAAAATGCAGTATCTTGAGGTAGAGCGTCGAGTAGTAAGACAACTAGCCTAGTCCAAATCACAGTAAGTCTGAAGAGAAAAATCAGAATTAGAGGGAAAGAATAGTCCCTGACCGGGAGTGCCCTTGAGATAACGAATTAGTCAGATTACAACACCCATGTGGGGTTACCTGTGGATACAAGTTTGCCCCTATGATTTAATATGATGTTTTGATGATGACAAATACAAGACAAAAAGAATGATGCTTATGCTACATAGATGTACTTAATGAGATATTTTGTATCATGCATGATTATGCACTTTATATAGTTATATTTCACTTAACAATCATGCAATGAGATATGAGTAGCATTCTTTATATAATATATCCAATAATGCTTTATATGAGTTATAATGATTAATATCGGATTTAGCTCTATTCAAATAAAAATGTGCAAAGTATTCTTTGTTGCATCATATATAGAGTATATCTATTAGCAATTGATAAATATCTAATTTGGATGTGTCTATGAAAGTCTTATATGCATGATAGACTAACTAAAGTTATACATTTATAAATCATGCATATGAAGATATTGAAATATGAATTTGGACTAACTATGTTTGTTTAAATGAGCAATACTTTGTAGGATAGTCCAAGTATCAAGAATGAGCATTGCAACAAGAAAGCAAAAGATCACAATCATGCTCAACTCAAGAAGAATGAAAATGATAAGATGTTCCAAGCGTTTGCAAGATTTGAAGAGAAGAATTTTTTAGAAGCTTGGATTACATCAAGAATTGATGATGGCAAAAGATCAAGTCTCAAGGTTCTTCAAGAATAGCTTATAGGACTTAGATCTTGTGTAAAGGTAAATGGGAATCACACTAAGCTCAAATATGTTTTCAAATCTTTACAAATGGTTTTCACATACTAAAATGCTCAACAAACAAGTTTTGAAAAGCTAGTCTTGGTGGTAGTTCAAATCCATGAAAAATAGTCAAGCTTGTGTTTTGCAAAGCTAACCTTTAGTCACTCTTTTGATCATAACTTCTAAATTATTTTGAGTTTTGTTCTTAAACTTGTTTCATATGAAAATAGACTCAAATACCTTTCCAATGACTGGTCATTTGTTTAAAACGGATGAGAAACAAAGAAGTTATGACTATTTAAAGTTAGCTTTCAAAACCAGAGTGCCCTAACCGATTAGGCAATTCACCTAACCGATTATTGCGCAAGTCAGGAGCGTTTTTCATGTTGTAAAAGCTCCTAACCGATTAGGCAATTCACCTAACCGGTTATTGTGAATGTTAGGAGCATTTTTCATATTTCTAAAGCTCCTAACCGATTAGGCAATTCACCTAATCGGTTAGTGTAATAGAATGAAACGTTTTCATGCTTTTATAAAAGCTCCTAATCGATTAGAATATTTAACTAACCGGTTAGTGATTAAAACAGAAGCAATCTTAGGAATTGAAATGAACACCTAACCGATTAGGAATACTTCCTAACTGGTTAGTTGGGAAATCAGAAAACACGAACAACGGCTCTATTACAGAGCATTTAATGTTTCTATCTACCTCCAACGGCTCAAAAATGCATTGGGCTATAAATGCAAGTTGTTGGGCATCAAAAAAAGGTTGGAGAACAATCTGAAAATGATCATTGAGCATTAGATTCGTGTTTAACTATCTATTTCTCCAAACCTCTGTTTTAAGCTATACTTGTGTGAATCCCAAATACCATAGTGCTTCAATTTGTAATACTTGCTCTAGAGAGAGTTTCTTCCATTTAAATCTTATACAATTTGTTTAGTGAGGGTGAGGTATCCCTCAAGTATTGTAAGGGTGAGGTATCCCTTGAAAAATAGAGGCTCAAGCATTAGGGTGAGGTATCCCATAGTGTTGAGTGCTCAAGATTGTAGTGGTTGTCAAGCACCCATTGAAGCTTGAAGATATAGTGGAAAATCTCAAGTTGTTGCTTGGGGACTGGACGTAGATCACAAGTGGATTGGTGATCGAACCAGGATAAACTATTGTGTTTGATCTTCTAAACTTTATCTCTTTACATTTGCACCTTAATTATATATGCTTGAGTTGAACTTGATATTTAGCTTATTTGCTTAATTTATCCTATATTTCAAGTTGCAGTTGAGTAATCTATAATAGTTGTACATTTATTGTGCATATTCCGCTGCATTTATTTATTGAGTGATTTAAAATGCATAATTTGTCAAAGTTGCATTAAAACTGTCATCACCCAATTCACCCCCCCTCTTGGGTAATGGTTGCCATGACTAACATTACCGTGGAGCATGCATAAACTGGCTCAAAATATGGACAGAATGAACAATATCTAGATGTGTCACTATGAGATATATGAGGCGCCTAACAAGACGACGATATGGAGAAGGATCAAGTAATACAAGACCATCCGAAGGAGACAATCTCAAATTTTGATCCATTGGGAACTCTACTGGTTTGGAAGCAGTATAACCACTATCAGAAATAATATCAAGTGCATATTGTCGTTGTGATAAGAATAAACCCCGTTTCGATCGAGCAACCTCAATACCCAAGAAATACTTCAATCTTCCTAAGTCCTTTAAACGAAATTTGTTGTGCAAGAGCTACTTAATAGAAGTAATAAGTTGCTGGTCAGAACCTGTAAGGACAATGTCATCCACATATAGGAGAATAAAAACAGAACCAAAGTCTCGATGAAGATAAAAGAGAGAGTGATCAGCAGCACTGTGAGAGAAACCAAAAGCAATGAGAACATCTGAAAATTTAGAATACCAATTTCGTGATGCTTGCTTTAGACCATAAAGGGATTTGTGTAATTTACATACAAGTTGCTCCCCCTGACGATGAAATCCCAGTGGTAAATGCATAAATACATCCTCAGCAAGATCACCATGTAAAAAAGTATTTTGCACATCAAGTTGATACAAAGGCCAATTTTTTACAGTAGCAATAGAGAGTAATACCCGAACTGTAACAAGTTTGGTGACTGGGGAAAAGGTATCACAGTAATCAACCCTTCAATTTGTGTATATCCCTTCGCTACTAGTCGAGCTTTATAGCGCTCAATGCTTCCATCTGAATTGCGCTTAATTTTAAATACCCAACGAAACCAATTGGTTTCTTCCCATGTGGCAATGGAACTAAGGACCAGGTCTTGTTATCACACAAAGAATCAATCTCAGATTGCATAGCATTACGCCATTCTGGATATTGTTTAGCCTCAGAGCATAACTTCGGCTCAGAGGAAACAATTAAGGAAGAAAAGAAAGAGAGATGGGAAGTAGAGAAACAATGATGGGACAAATAATTTGTAAGGGGATAAGGCTTACCTGGGCCAATGGTTGAAGAGGATGATTGTGAGGAGGTGAGTGAACACTGATAATCAGCAAGGTAGCCCGGACGACAATGAGTTCGCTGTGGACGATGGGGCGCATTGAGAGGAGAATTAGCACTGCTGGTGGGGCTAGCTCTGGAGATGCAAGGTCAATGTCAAGTGGAATGGGTAAAATGGGATTGGGGTGAGAAATTGGTGTGTGGGTAATCTGTTGTGCGATGAGAATATTATGCGGGGAAGAGAAAATAAGGGTAGTGAGCGGGGAAGATGTGGGTGGGTCAATTTGGTTAGTACTAGAATGGTGAGAATCTGGTATAGTAGGAATATTATCTAATTGTGGAAGTGATAAGACCATTTTAAGATTATGAATATTATGTATATTATAAGGAAAGATATGCTCATGAAATATAGCATCTCTAGTTACATAAATTGTTTTTGAATTTAAATCAAGTAATTTGTATCCTTTTTGACCATGGGGATAACCTAAAAAAAAGCCTGGAGAAACACGTTTGTCAAATTTGTGATGGATATGAATGTTTCTACCATAAACTAAACAACCAAAGACACGAAGATGAGAAAGATTTGTTTTTTTTTTAAATAATATTTCATGAGGAGTTCGGCCTTTGAGAACTTTAGTTGGTAGACGATTAATAAGATATGCAGCAGTTAACATAAATTCTCCCCAATAATCTAAAGGCAAATTAGATTGAAAATGCAAAGCATGCGCAATATTTAACAAGTGTCTATGTTTACGTTCTACAATACCATTTTGCTGTAGAGTATCAACACAACTTGACTGGTGTAAGACACCCATGTTTTGAAGAAAAAGATTGGTATTGGAGTTGAAAATTCACGCCCATTGTCAGATGGAATTTTTTGGATATGTGTATGAAATTGTTTTTCAATCATCTTAAAAAAATTAGGAATAATTGCGTTAACTTCACTTTTCTGGTGCATAAGAAAAACCCAAGTGCTTCTAGAAAAGTCGTCAATAATAGTTAAGAAATATTTAGCACTAAAGGAATGATTTTTTGGATAGGGTCTCCAAACATCAAAATGAACTAATTCAAAATACTTGATAGTAGAGATACAACTTGAAGGAAAAGCCAAACGAGTTTGTTTTGCTAAAGGGCAAATGGTACAAGTACACTTATTAGAAAACTTAATGCTAGAATCCAAATTGCTAAATTGAGGCGATAAAGAAAAAGCAGGGTGTCCTAAACGCCAATGCCATAAGTCAAAGTGTGAACCAAAGGATGTTGTAGATAGAAAAACGGACAGAGAATTGTCCATAGTATAGAGACCTCCGTGTTGCTCACCCATCATAATAGTCTTCTTCGTCCTTTGGTCCTGTAAGAAACAAGAATTAGGAGTAAAGGTGATCCAAGAATTAGTATCTTTTGTGAGTTTGCTACTAGATAAGAGATTAAATTTAAAAGAAGGAACATACAAAACATTAGAATTAGGAGACCAGATTTCAGATAAATGGACCTAATATGATGAACAGGAACACACTTATTATCTGGTAATTTAACAAAGGTTGAGAGTGAAGTATATGAGTGAAAAAGAGATAAATCAGAGACCATATGATTTGTAGCACCAGAGTCTAAAATCCACAAGGAATGACAAGATGGAAATGTGACAAAACAACGAAATAAGGTACCGGCAAAATTTGCTACAGGTTGATTGTTACCAGTCTTGAGCAGAGAAAGGAGTTGGTGTATCTGAGATGAAAGTCAAGGAAGGCGAAGATTCAGAATCTGGAGATGACGTAACAGCAGCAGCACTAGGTTGAGTTGGCGATGAAAAAGACAAGGAACCACGACCATCACGTGAAGAAGAATGACCACGGCGGGATTTGCCACCAATGTTATGTTTCCACCAAGGAGTATAACCAATCTTAGAGTAGCAGCGACTGTCAGAGTGGCCATCAGATTTACAAATGGTGCAATGATATTGAGGTTTCGCACCACAAGAAGAAGACTGTTAAACAGCCAATACTGATTGTTCCAAAGCAAGAGACTGTGAGTCAAATAATGAACGTTGGCGTTCTTCCTATAAAAAAAGAGAATAGGCCTTAGGCAATGATAGGAAAGGCTCCATAAGGAGGATTTGACTACGAACAGAAGCGTAGGAATCATTCAATCCTTGCAAAATATCCATGAGGTGATCAGTAGCATAAATGTCATTAAAATTAGGTATAACACCACAAGCACAAGCTGAAAGAGTGCGATAAGATTCAAGTTCATCTCGATATGCCTTCAGGGTCATGTAATAAGTAGAGATAGAGTTGGTGCCTTGAGAGAGATTCGAAATTGCACGACAAATCTCAAATATGTGAGGGGCATTTTTCTGATTGAACCGAGCAAGAAGATCAAGCCAAATTCCCGCACACTTTTGATCCAAAGAATGGAATTAACGATGGTAGGAATAGTGGAGTGAACAAGCCAAGATTGAACCATGCTATTGCAGCGGACCCAATGAGAAAGGTTAGGAGAATTGGATTATGGTTTGTGTATGCTACCATCAATAAAACCAAGCTTATGTTTGGCCTCTAAAGCCATGGTAATGGCTCGGCTCCAAGTGGGGTAATTGTCACTATTGAGAGGCTGAGTGACTAGAGGCTGTCCTGGTAGATCAGAGGAATGAAGGAAATAAGGTGAAGAGGAGTCAGGTTGATTAGAGGCAGTCATGAGAAAAGAAAAGTCCAAGGATCGTGTGTGTTTAGGCTGATACCATGTAAAAGTGATGAAAACTGAATAATTCTTATTTACTGTGAATGTAGATATATATATATATATACAAAAAGATAAGCAAAACAGAAAAGCTTCTTATCAGAAAACTAAGCTATCTATAACTCCTAAATATATAATAGAAAAGCAACAAATTACAAGAGATAAAAACTCCTATCTACAACTCCTAAATATACAACAGATAGATAAGTAACAGATTACAAAAGATGCTGATAATGTCCAAGAGAAGAGATTAGAATGGTTAACAATGATAGTTGTTCTCATGTTCCTAAAGCCATTCCTATGGACTTGAGAATGACTAAGAGATATGTGCTTACTTTGACTAAACCACAAACCACTCATAATTCAGTGGTGTGTTCTTAATCTTTATTTTTCTCCTATTTTTAAACATAATACTTTTGGTTAATCTGTTTAATGTTTGAATGTTTTCCTTTATGTTAGAACCTGCCAATGGAGTTCGTATCTGAATCCCTTAGTAGTAAACCTACTAAATGAATTATTCAAGATGAGAAGGGCAAAAGGTTTATTTGCAACTTAAGGTGGACTGGAAGAAGGAACAATACAGAAGTCTTCATAACAAAATCATGGGTTCAATTTTGTGTTGCAGACTGTAATGTCTCAAATCCAACACTAATCACATATATGGAATTATAGAAAAGTAATTAGTTTTAGGCACGTTACTATCTACTAATTAGTCATATATATATATATATATACATATATATATATATATATATATATACATATATATATATATATATACATATATATATATATATATATATATACATATACATATATATATATATATATATATATATACATATATATATATATATATATATATATGACTACAAGCCCAAAAGTAAATTATGCTTCGTACTTCCACATCCTGTATCCTCCTTTTCAAAAGTTTCTTTCCTTGGAATTATCATGGAAATATAATACACGTGGTAAGAACTTTAAATTCTCAACAGATCAAATATATATAAACCATGTCATCATAATAATTCTAGCTACCTTGGGGAAATAAAATAAACCACTAGTTATCATAGAAAGGTGGCTAAAACCAAAAGGATTTTCTTTCTTTTTTCGATGTAGAAATTTCAATTTAAATTATATTCCAAAAATCATTTTCATATGCAATCTAGTTTTCATCATCATATCAATGAATCAAAAGATAATAAACTCATATCTCAAGCATCAAAGAGGTAAAGAGGGAATGTCTATCCTCACACTACCTTAATAATGAGGAAATGCTCATCCTCAATCTAGAGATTCAAGTAAAGAGGGAGTGTCTCAACCTCAATCTACTATCCATCTCTAGAATCACTTCAAATAGAGAGGGAATATCTCAACCTCAATATACATTCCATATCTAGGATAATTGCTAGTAAAGAGGGAGGGAGAGTCTCAACCTCAACCTTAGTTAATATAGTAGGGAGGGAATGATCATTCCTCACACTACCTTTATTTAGATTATCACTAGATGTGAGTATCATCTCCTTCATCATTCATTAGACATAGTAAACAATAACTATATCTCAAGGAAGTATAGCATCTCAATATATCACATTAATGTACATCTTCGTCATCATTCTAATTATGAAGTGCACATTCAAGATAAACGATGATCTAATTAAAGATCTCACCTAATTTGATGCATATGGAACCATATAAGTCTTTGTTTTAAGCTCTTTTATTCGAAAAAGCTAACCTGCTATTCGAATAGCATCCATTTCCATGACTTTATAAAGATTGTTATTCGAATAACACTTGAGTTATTTGAATAACAACTTCAAGTTCTCATTCTTGTGCATTCTGCCAGTGTCTATTCGAATAACCTAGGGGCTTATTCAAATAACACCAGCTAAATTGCACTAATAACACCAGAAAACACTATACTTTATCACCCTTTCACATACTAATTCATTTCAATCATCATATACATCAAACCAAGCTCTAAACCATGTAGTATGACAATACAAAATCATTATTAGTTCATTAAATCATCACTATTGGTTATGCACAATACTATGCTAAAATATCATCACTAAACACACATAAACATTCAATACCATAAACTCATGCAAAAGCCATGAAACAAAGAGAAAATAGTGTATAAAGGTCA
Source organism: Ormosia emarginata (assembly GCA_029884605.1). NCBI lineage: Eukaryota > Viridiplantae > Streptophyta > Magnoliopsida > Fabales > Fabaceae > Ormosia > Ormosia emarginata. The sequence goes on along the minus strand of JAQQTP010000083.1, from coordinate 8,563,085 downwards.
CACAAATCCCTCTACCTCTATTCCTATGCGGTTGTTATTTTATCCATTAGCTTGTTTTTGATTGGTCCTTTACCTTTTTTTCCTTCTTTCTCTTCCTTTTCCTTGTTTCTTACGTGCAACTCCTCTCTTTCTTTCTCTCTTTCTCTCTATTTTTCTATTTTCTTTTTCTTTCTTTCTTCTGTTTTCTGCTGAATCAGTTACATGTGTAGGTAGGAAAAGCTAAAAGATGAGAAGCAAAAGTCAAGGGTGGTGAAGGATAAAAGAAAGTATAAGAGCGTGCAACTTTCCTGACCATATGGAAATTTTGTATCTCCTAGGGGTATTTTAATCTTTCATTATCGAGTTTTCCAATTTTCTTAAGTATTATAGAAAATTCTAGGACTTCATTTGGTCTTTAAACTCATCATTCCATAATTTTCTATACATTGTTAATTATCTCTTAAGCTCTATTACTCTTCCTTAACACTATATTTGGATGACAGGTAATAGAAGAAACGAAAAAGAAATGGGAGAAACGGAAATAATTTTTTGTGTTTAGGAGTTTTAAAATGCATAGAAACAGAACGGAACACATGGGGAATCATTCTTCCCCTCTTCCTCTTAAATGCCCAATTTTTGTTCCTCCCAAAATTGAGGTGGAATGGGGGGAACACATGTTCTATTCCGTTCTATTAATGAATCTTCTAAATAAAGAAGGGGAGAACTATGTTTCATTTCTTTTCTTTCCTTTTCGATCCATTCCCACCTATTCCATTCCATTCCGTTAATGAAAAAATATTCAAACACAAGGTAAGTTAAGTTAAATATAAGGAATTAAGTTAATAGGCTCACATGTATCTACCTTAACCTGTATTCATTATCAAAATAACCTTTATCCTTTACTTGACATCTCCTCGAAATCTCATTATTTTTTAGGCAACTTTCCTATTTAATTTGACATTTAAACACTCATTCCGTGTTATTAAAAATGTCAAATTAACTCTGTTAATTTTCCAAAATTCAACACATCACATTTTAACTATTTGTGACCTATAAGTAAATTTTTCTTATTTATTTTCTTCATCTAAATAATTTGTGCTAAATTTTGAACTAATATGAGCTATTTTTCATATTTTGAGTTATAACATCATACCTAAGCGAGCTTAGAATAATCCCAAAATTAATAGATAATTAACACTAATATTAATGAACGTCTATATTAATTCTTAGGAAAATGTTTTTCGTCCAACCAAAATACTCCAACTTTCCTCCACCGTATGCTTTCGTACGTATGTTTGTTGACTTTTTTGTATGTCAATATTTTAATTTCTCGCTTCTCATTTCCCGCTTTTTGGATTCACCAGAAACTGATACTGATTAACCACTTATTCTTAACGTATTAACCACTTAATTATTATTGGGAACTCTTTCTTAGATTCACCAGAAACTTATACTGATTAACCACTTATTCCTAACGTATTAACCACTTACTCATTATTGGGAACTCTTTCTTGGATTCACCAGAAACCTATACTGATTAACCACTTATTACTAACGTATTAACCACTTATTCATTATTGGGAACTCTTTCTCAGATTCACAAGAAACTGATATAGATTAACCATTTATTTCAAATGTATTAATCAGAAACTTATACTGATTAACTACTTATTCCTAACGTATTAACCACTTACTGATTATTGAGAACTCTTTCTTGGATTCACCAGAAACTTATACTGATTAACCACTTATTCATAATGTATTAACTAGTTATTCATTATTCGGAATTCTTAGGTGGATTCACTAGAAACTTATACTGATTAACCACTTATTCCTAATGTATTAACCAGTTAATTTAGATTCACCAATTAATGAGATTCACCAGAAACCTAAACTGATTAACCACTTATTCTTAATGTATTAACCATAAATCTTGTGCCGCGGCATTCACAAGTTTTGTGCCGCGTGAACAGTGAATTTGGATTTACTAGTTAATAAAATTCACCAGAAACTTATACTGATTAACCACTTATTCCTAATATATTAATCAGAAATCTTGTGCCGCAGCATTCACAAGTTTTGTGCCGCATGAACAGTTTCAGTTTTAAATTTCAAATTTCAAATTCTCTCGGGTGAATCAACAAAATACAGAGGTGGACAATAGTTGGAGTATTTTCGTTGGACATATAGCGCGACCGTAATTCTTATGACTAATAGGTTTCGAAAGATGTTACATTTCTCCCATCTGTTTTTTTTTTAAATTGTCTTCAAAATTTGGTTACCTGGTATGACCAGTTCCAAATAATCCCCTATCATACTAGAATCAAACTTTAATCTAATTTTCAAATAACTTAAACTTCCTCATATAACTTCTTTTGATTCATTTCTATCCTGGGTCATCCTTACTAATAAAATTTGTCTTGGATTCAAGGAAGATTTGTCAAACTAATTAGCTGTCAAATTTATTGTGCAATCCCGTAATTAAAGCTATGTACAACCAGTGAAGATGCAGGGAACGACCAGTGCAGTGGAGACGCAAAGGAAATTGAGGAAGGGCAAGAAACCTAGAAGGTGGGGAAGATAGTTGGTCTGGTGTTTGAAAATGAAGAAGAAATAATCATAGCTATCTGGAATGCTAGGAAAGCGGTGAAGAATAGGAGCAGGAAAGCTTTAAAGAGGAGGATGTCAAGAGAGAGATATTGAGCTATTTGAATCCAGGTGTGTGTTTTTTCTGTTTTAAATATGTGTCTTTTATCTTTGGAATATTAGGGGAATTGGGGGTGGGGGGAAATGCCCTACTGTGAAAAAATTGGTGTTCGAAAAAAATGTCTTGTTTTTGGGATTGGTAGAAACAAAACAATCACTCATTATTGAACAGAAAATTTGAAGTCTATGGGGGTAGGATTGATTATGGTTGGTGTTCAGTGGAAACTATCAATGGTGGAGGGTCTAATTTATATCTGGGATAAAGAGTTCTTTAAGCAGAGAAATATCTTTAAAGCCCAACGGTGGATCTGTGTAGAAGGTGTTTTATTTGATCTGAATTTTCAGTGTGCTATCATATTGGTTTATGGCCCTCACAGCCGTAGTGAAAGAAGCATAATGTGGCAGGAATTGTTAAACCTTAAACAGATAGTTCTGGTTCCTATGCTAATTATGGGAGACTTTAATGAGGTTCTTTTACCTGAAGAAAGAAAAGGGGGTTGTGTTATGTCTCCAAGTATTTTAGATTTTGTCGAGTGGATTCAAAATATAGGCCTTGTAGATATACCTCTCATTGGAAGAAAATTCACTTGGTCGAGAAGGATGTCTTAGAGTAAATTGGACAGCGTTTTGGTGGAGATTGAATGGTTTGTAATTTTTCAGGATCTGAAACTACGGGGGCTAAGAAGGTCAGTTTTAGATCACTCGCCCTTGTTGCTTGAATCGGAGAATATGAACTGGGGACCAAAGCCCTTTAGATCGTTTGATGTATGGTTTTCTCACAAGGATTTCGCTAGAATGGTGGAGTTGGAATGGAAGAATCTGGATGATATATCAATTGTTGAAAAATTGAAGGGGCTGAAGTTTCCTATAAAAAAAATGGAATAAGAAAATTTTTAGTCATATTGATAATAATATTAATTGCTTGGAAAAAGAATTATCCGCAATTGATCTTTTGGCTGAGGCTGGAGACCTTGAAGAAGTTGAAGAGGCTAGGAGGAATGCTCTTGTAAGTTACTTGGACAAATGGTATAGAAGAAAAGAAGATTTTTGGAGGCAGTTATCTTGAGATAGGTACTTTAAGGAGTTAGACAAAAACATAAAATATTTTTATGCCATGATTGCTTCCAGAAGAAGGAAAAAATAGATTCTTAAGTTGAAGATGGGAAGGAGAGTCTTTCAAGACCCAAAAAATGTAAAAAAATGGCAAGAAAGTTCTTTAAGAACTTATACAAATAGGACGCTCTACCATTTATTGAGTTACAAGAAGGTATGCTACCTTATATTAATAGGGGCCAAGCTTTGGCCCTCAAAGTTAAGCCAACTATTGAAGAGATAAAAATGTTGTTTGGTGTTGTGATCCTACAAAATCACCAAGGTATGATAGGTTCAATTTGAAATTTATTAAGAATATGTGGAGTGTAATAGGTGAAGAATTTTCAAATTTTATTCTTGATTTCTTTTCTTCAGGCGCTCTTCCAAAGAAGATAAATATGACTTAGGCTGCTTTGATTCCAAAAATGGAGGGGCCTAGCAGTATGTCAGATTATAGACCTATTAGTATGGTTGGGTGTATCTATAAGGTAATTGCAAAAATTCTTGTTGCTCGGGTTAAAAAGGTTATGCCAGTTTTAGTGGGCGAGACTCAGACAACTTTTGTTAGTGGGAGGTAGATCCTTGATTGGGCTCTTATTGCTAGTGAAGCGGTTCATTGGTTGAAGAAGCAGAAGATCTCTGCAGTGATTATGAAGCTTGATTTTCAAAAGGCATATGACTTAGTTAGATGGAGTTTTGTTGATCATATTTTAATACGTATGGGCTTTGGGGCGAAATGGAGAAGATGGGTGTCTCAATGTATCTCAACGGCCTCTGTGTCAATCTTGGTGAATGTCTCACTAACAATACCTTTCAATATAAAGTGTGGTCTAAGACAAGAAGACCCTTTATCCCCCTTCTTATTTGTCTTAATTGCAATAGTTTTCAATCGGATGGTGTGGCGAGCTAAGGAAGCTGGATTGGTTGATGGAGTTGGTATTGGGAAGGATAAGGTTGAACTATCTCATCTTCAATTTGCAGATGACACGATAGTTTTTTGTCTTGCTAAGGAACAAATTATCTTGAACTATAGAAGACTGCTAGATTGTTTTGGTGTCACGTCTAGTCTAAAAATAAACTATACAAAATCTCAACTCATTCCTTTCTATTGCTCGCAACAGTGGGTTGATGTGGTGAGTAGTAGGATAGGTTACTCAGTTGTTTCCTTGCCAAGTAATTATTTGGGAATTCCTCTTAGGTCAAGTCCGAGAAAAATAGACATATGGAGACCGGTATTGTATAGGATTGAAAAGAAACTTGCATCTTGGAAGGCGAGACTTCTTTCTAGATCAGGTAGACTTGTTTTAATTAAGTCTGTACTGAATAATCTTCCTTTATATTATCTTGGTCTCTTCAAAATTCTGTTAGTTGTGGTTAAGAAAATAATAAGGCTCTAAAGTATATTCTTTTGGAGTGGTGATATAAATGAGAGGGGACTTCCACTAATCAAATGGAGTGTTATCCAAAAACCCAAAAATCTGGGAGGTCTTGGTGTGGATGATTTGGTTATTAAGAACGCTACTATGCTTTTCAAATGGTGGTGGTGCTTTTCGGTTGAGGATAAACCCTTGTGGAAAAGGATAGTGTGTTCTAAGTATAATCTGATTTTGGATAAGCCGGTTGTTGACCAAAAGATGACCTCTAGAGGGGGTCCATGGGCTGATGTTTACACTTTTTTAAATATTGGAAATGAAGTTAGTAAAATGATTCAGCATGGATTTTAGATGAATGTGGGAAATGGTATGAAAACTTTGTTTTGGAAAGACAAGTGGATTGATGATGGGAGTCTTAAAGATAAGTTTCCAAGGCTTTATGTTGTCTCTTTGCAAAAGAATAAGGTAATTGCGGAGTTCGGGGTGTGGGATGGATTTGATTGGAGATGGAATTTTCTTTGGAGACGTGTTTTATTTGTATTGGAGCTACAACATCTTAATGAGCTGAATTTTCTATCATCTCAGGCTTCGTTATATAGAAAGACTGCAGACAAGCTTTTTTGGAAGTTTGATTCTAAAGGTACTTTTTCAGTTAAATCGTTTTTGTTTGCTGAAGCCTCCTTGTCAAGTTCGATGTGTCTTTCTACCAACATTACAAAAGGCGTTTGACAAGGTCTTACTATTCCAAGGGCTAAATTGCTTGTATCGTTTGTGTTGATGGGAATATTAAATACTAAAGATTGCCTTAAGAAGCTTAAGTTGATTCAGGATGGTGATGAAGGGTGCCCGTTTCGTAATTTTGACAATGAAAGCATTGAACATCTTTTTTTCACTTGTATTTTCTCTTGGAAATTATGGTGTTCCTGTCTAGCTTGGTGGGGAGTTTTCTGGTTTTCCCCACTTGACTCACGCACTTTCTTTGATTCATGGATGGATATTGGTTTGAATGGTATACAGAAAAAGATGTGGCTGTCTTTATTTTTTTTTTGTTATTTGGACGATTTAGCAAACTAGAAACAAGGTGGTGTTCGACAAAATTGAACTAAATTGGGAGCAGATTCACACTCAAGTTAAATTGAGGCTTGTGTATTGGACTAAGGGTTGGTGTTCTAGTTTCGCATTTCCCCCGGAGTTTTTTTTATGTCTAATCTGCAGGATGTTAGAAAATGGAAATTTTCTGGTTCAATAAGACAATAGGTTGTTAGATGGTCTCCTATGTCCACGGGTGTCTATTGTTGGTGTTTAGATGGTCCTATTAAAAGTAATTTGGGGAAGTTTGTTATTGGAGGCACTCTTAAGGATATGTGTGGGAAATTTTTGTGTTGTAGCGTTAATTCTGTAGATTGTTGTGATGTTAATGAAGCTGAGTTTCTGACAATTGTCTTTGTTCTTGAAGTCTCTTTTCAAAAAACATTGCTCTTACAACAACCAATTTTGATTGTTTCTGGCTCCGTGCTTGCTTTGTCTTGGGTGGGGGATGATAAAAACATTCTGTGAAGGATGTGTTTCTTTTGGAACAAACTACAATCTATCAAGAGATGCTTCAAGGACTTACAATTTGTGCACCAGAAAAGAGTCGTTAAGCCTAAAATAGTATCATGGATTAATTTTGATGCCAATATTGAAGAACAATTGTTTTGTTGGTTTTATTCCTGATTGCTGTTGGTTTTTGCTATTTTCTTGATCTTTTGTTATGATGTATTTCTTCTTGTTTCTTGTATGCTGGTTTCTTTGTAGGTTCTTGCTCTTCTCTGTTGGAGAGTGTTTTTGAGTTTTGAACCTTTGTTATTTATAAAAAAAAACATTTATGTACAACCTAATGTCAAGGAAATAAAATTACACAGGCTTAGTTCATGAACCTCATTCCATTTCCTATTCTTCAAACAATTAATATTTACAAGAAAATCCTATTACTCATTTATATGCATTCTTTAAGAAATTGATTCTAGGTTATGTACTAATAAGCAATTTGTGCTAAATTCTAAGTTAATATGAACTATTTTTCATACCCTAGGTTATAGCATCATACCTAAGCAAGTTCAGAATAATCTTACAATTAACAAATAACTAGCACTAATATTAATGAGCTTCTATATCAATTCTTATGACTAATAAGTTTCGGAGGATTTTACACAAAGAACTTGAAGGGTGGTTCTGTGGTGGAGCTTTTTGTGGATGTTGCTGATGAGGCTTTCATATTTGCCAAAGTTTAAAAAGTCTGGATTATGTGATGAAATAACTTATGGTTTTTTGGATATTTATTTTTTTGGGTTGTAAACTATACTTTTAGGATTGATATAGTTTGTATACTATATTGAATTTGGACAGTTAAATTGGCCTATTTTTTGGCTTTAATTTAAAGTTACTTTAATCATCTTCATTGATGCTCATGAAATCCTGTTGTTGTTGGTGCTAATTTTTATCTTCCATGTTAATTTGGATCTAATTGATTATTTTCTGTTAGCATTAGATATTTAGAACAAGTTAAAATACTTTAATTTCCCAGACACTTTAATTTATTATCATGTATACTACAATTTTTTTTTCTATTGTTCATCAAAGTAAAACTTTTTATTATGTTTTGTAATAGATTTACAAATTAACAAAGCCCAATAAATGTTTTATTTTTCAAATATTTCACCAACTTCTTAATATGGTATTGAAGTTTAATACAAATTTCTAAACTTAAATTATTCCGTCTCTAAATCCGTCTTTAATATCTTAAAAAATATTAAAAAAAATAGGCATCTAGTTGGGAATTGCCACAACTAGATGCCTTTATTTTATAAAAAGAATTCTATTTTCTTATACATATAATTATCCAAAATCAAAATTTACTAAAAATCACAATAAATCATCGATCATTATAATTATCCAAGTAACTATAAAAGATATCAAGATAATTAAAAGTATATGAAATAGTTACAATATCTTATGCATACCATTAATTGCTATTATATTTTGCAAGTAGATTTCTCTCTAACTTATACAATTACAAGTAATGCAACTCAAAGTTAAAAATGTAATAAAAAAATACATGTTACCATTTTATTCCCAAAAATATGTTAGCAACTAAGAAATTGTTTTTAGTGCCACTGACCTCTATGGTTCCTCCACATCCAACAATACTGTCATAGTTGTATTCCCCCCCATAGCCACAACAAGCAACAAATGGGTGCTCAAATCCTACACATTAATGAAACACTCAACCAGTTACATACATCGTAGAAAAGTTTGTGAACAGGAATGTGAGAATGGGTCATTTTATGCTCACATCATAAAAATGCAAAAACAAAAAAGTATTGAAAATACATACACAATAAAAATGATATAATCATGCCTATTATCACATAATCCAATAATAGGAAGTAAACTCATATTAAGTCTAAGGTAGTCGATTAGAGAAGAGGAAAGCATTTTGTATCAATAGGGATCTCAAGGGACCAAATGAAAGAATAAGTCATAAATTACCTATCCAGTCCATTGCATAGACGCCAAAGTTGCATGATGTTAATTGCCTTGCATAAATTCTTCCACTGAAAAATGAGCACTAAGTCAGGTTGGGGGGAAAACATAAATCTTATCATCTTATCTTATGCTAGAAACAATCATAGGAAATATTCAGATGTATTAGCAATCACTGCAAAATTCATATTTTGGAAAAATAAAAAATAGACTAGTCCCACAAGGAGAAATAATCATTAAGCTCTAACCTCTGAAAGAATGAAGTTTTTCAAAAAGTACACAAAGCAAGCTTACCTTTGTTCATTAAGCCCATGAATGATGATTAGAATGCCCCTGAAAGGACAAAAGAGAATATAACTTGAGTCAAATGTGAAAGAAAGCAGTACAATTGAAGGGAACAAGAGGCAGGAGCTTTAAAACAACTGAATCCTTTGAAGACAACTATTATAATTTTTTGTAGCTTAAGCCTCTGTTGCTTGTTAACTATTCAATAGTAAACCATTCCATAGTAAACCCTCCAGTCACCAACATAGCACACCAATATACAAAGCAAATCTCATTCAGCATGGAGAACAACATAATTTGAGAATATAGTTTACACAGTTACCCTGTTCGTACTTTCACTTAATTTTCTTTCACCTTTCCTTGTCTATTACTCTATCATATCCGCTAGAGAGGACTCAATTCAAGATATGCCTAAACTATTTCAATCAACAATCAAGACCAATGATGCAAGATCAGCAATGCAATTATGAAAAATTGTGAGAAATCATTTGCATGAAATATTAAGTCTAGTGTAACAAATCTATGGGTATGGGCTTCCATTTTGTGTATATGCTATAGATATTTTCATTGTTCATTAAAAATCTCAAGCTATAGAGATGTGTTAGCACACATCTCTTTAATTTATTTTAAAGTTAATAAAAATATACAGCACAAGTGCTCACATAATTTGAAATTTATCTACTGCCTCAACACTCTGTTTGAGCTCAGGAGAAAATTTTCCTCACCAGCAATGGTGGAATGCAATCGTCCTGCTACCCAGCCATTATTAACTACTCGAACGGCAAAGCACGTGCTAGATCCCCTGTTACACGCTTCCCTCAACCTGCTTTGCAAATTCAGGAAGACCAGGTTGCCTTCCTCTATTTCCTTCTCCTTCTATCTTCATCTCGTTCTTTCCTCAGCCAACTTTCAATTGTTCTCTGCATATTCAAAACCAATCAGGCACAAATGCACACTTATTTTTATATTATTTTTAAATTGCAAAATTGCACTGCTTGCTCTATAATTCACACTGTTCGCTCCACAATCATTAGGTGGTATGCAAGGCCATCAGCTGACTAGGGCTCACATTAACATTACTATAGGTAAGATACATTGTGATACATAAATGATTGATAGAAAACATTAAAGATTAGGAACAGAACTAACCATTAGTGACATTTTGCTAATTTGTTTGACTTTGTCCATAGGCATTGCTAGTTGTAGCTTTCCGTGGGCTACATAAACCTGATAAAAGAATATTAAGAATGATGAAAGATTATGCTAAAACATTGACATAAAACAGTTCAGAATGGAACTTAGGCATACAATATTTGTTGGCTAATCCTCAAGACCGTCAAATATATGTGTTGCATAGATAATAGTGGCACCCCTCTCTTCACATTCCTTTCTTAGAAACCTCAGAAGGTCAGCTCTTGCTAGAACATCAAGGTCAACTAATTTAACATGTTGCTGCCTTTAGGAAAGATCACACTGCACTAACCAAGTCCCTATCAATAGATCCTCAGTTCTTGAGGAATAAAGCTTCTGAGTCAAAGCAAGTGATTGACTACAAAGATTGGCAGATAACCTTGAGCAGGAAATTTAATGCCCTCTGTTGGAAACATATGTAATTAGTAGTACAACTGTTAGTCCCACATCATGTAAATTGTGTAATTAGTTATTACTTATTGAGTATATATTCAGCCTCCGTTGTGTAGTTGAAACACGATTTTTTCATATGTCTCTCTCTTTTTTCTCTTTCAACATGGTATCTAGAGCCTAAAGAGAGGCAATCCTATAACCGTGCACGCCCGGTGAGCCCACTGCTCTCCGGTGAAAATTTTTCCGGCCAACCGTGTTTCCCTTCCGGTTTGCCAACCTTTCTCCCTTGCCGTGACGTCTTTCCGGCCTCTTTTTCTCCCTGTTCGCCGCTGCCACTGCCGTCCGCCACCGTCTGCCGCCTCCTTTCCGGCCGCCGACCACACCATCGGAACCGTCTCCCGCCGACCGGCCGGACCCCAGAAGCCTAGCCCCAATGTCGCCGGGACGCGCCCCCACGCGCCGCCCTTCGTCGCTGCCAAACGCCTCCTGCGCGGCCCGTTTTCCGGCCCGTGAGCCACCCCCACCGGCCGCCGTTTGTACCGCCGTGATCGCCTTTCTCTCTTCTGTCTGGATCTGCCCTTGCCTTTTGTGTTCGTGACCGTTTGTCGCGAGCCCCCCTTTTGATTCGATGCATTCAGGTACTGTTTGGTTGTTGCTTACTGATCCATGGCTAGTTCTACCTCCTCAGCTAGCTCTAAGGACACCCCGAAGGCTGTGTATGCAGATTTTTTACAGTGGTTTGCACAATGTAAGTCCTCTGGTTTCTCTACTCCAACAACTGCCTATGCCGACTTTTTGAAGTGGTTTGAGCAACGTCAGATCTCTAGTTCCACTGCCTCTGTTGCACATATTGGTATTTCATTTGCTTGTCTCTCTCGTTCCCTATCTATTGGTACTTGGGTTCTTGATTCTGGTGCAATTGACCACATTTCTGGTAATAAGACTCTTTTCTCCAACCTTTCTCACAATGGTTATTTGCCTGCTGTCACTTTAGCAAATGGTTCCAAGTCTCAATCCCAAGGGATCGGCACTACCTATCCCCTCCCTTCCCTTTCAGTAGACTCTGTCCTTTATGTTCCTGGGTCTCCTTTTAATTTGCTTTCCATTAGTCGTTTGACCCGGTCTCTTGATTGTATGATTACCTTTACTAAAGACTCTGTCATTCTGCAGGACCGGAGTTCGGGACGGATACTTGGCACTGGATGTGAGTCCCATAGCCTCTACCAGCTCTCCAACCCCTCTCGTGTTTGCGCTGTCAAGGATTCCCCTCTCACCATCCATGCGTAGTTGGGTCATCCTAGCCTTCATAAACTCCAAAAATTGGTGCCCAACCTCTCTAAGTTGTCTAGTCTCCCTTGTGAGTCATGTCAACTAGGAAAACACACCCGTAGTCCGTTTCCTGGTAAAATCAGCGGTCAAGCGTCTTCTCCTTTTGCTTTAGTACATTCTGATGTTTGGGGTCTTAGTCGTACTGTTTCTACTCTAGGATCCAGATATTTTGTCACCTTCATTTATGATTACTCTCGCTGCACTTGGTTATTTTTTATGCAAAATCGGTCTGAGTTATTTTCCATATTTCAAAACTTTTATCATGAAATTAAAACTCAATTTGGTGTTCCTATACGTAGTTTGCGTAGTGATAATGCCCGTGAGTATTTGTCTCAACCATTTCAATCCTTTATGGCTTCTCATGGCATTCTTCACCAAATCTCTTGTGCTCATACCCCTCAACAAAATGGGGTTCTTTGAACGTAAAACCGACATCTCGTAGAAACAACTCGGACCCTTTTACTTCATGGTAATGTTCCTTTTCGCACGGGCGATGCGGTTCTTCTTGCTGTTATCCGATTAACCGTATGCCTCATCGTGCTTGATCACCGGGTCCCTTACTCTATTTTATATCCCCATCAACCTCTGCATTCCCTACCACCTCGTATATTTGGGTCTACTTGCTTTGTTCATAATCTCACTCCTGGTCTTGATAAACTTTCCGCTTTGATCTATTAAGTGTGTTTTTCTTGGTTACCATCGGTCCCAAAAGGTTATCGTTGTTTTTCCCCTGATCTCCGACGTTACCTCATCTCGGCTGATGTTACCTTCTTTGAGTCTGTTCCCTTCTTCCAGTCTCCTTCATCGACTCTTGAGCCTATCTCTGAGGTCTTACCCGTCCCTCTTCCTCTTATCTCTGTTGAGTCTGCTGCACCTCCGACCCCCTATGTTGAGCACACCACCACTACTATTCGTCCCTTACAGGTCTATCATCGTCGGCCACCACACACTCCACCAGAAGTTGCAGAGGTCAATGTGGACTCTCCTCTGGTACCACTTCCTTTACCAGCTCCGACACTGCCTCCTGACCCTCCCATTGCTCTCTGAAAAGGTATATGAAGATAAGGGACATACTCAGGTCGTTGGATACTCAGATGCTGATTGGGCAGGTTCTCCTATTGACAGACGATCCACTTCTGGGTATTGTGTACTCATTGGAGGCAACCTAGTTTCTTGGAAAAGTAAGAAGCAAAATGTAGTTGCAAGATCTAGTACCGAAGCAGAATACCGAGCTATGACCTCAGTCACTTGTGAACTCATTTGGTTGAAACAACTCCTCAAAGAACTTCAATTTGATGAGGTTATGAAAATGACACTCATATGTGACAATCAAGCTGCTTTGCATATAGCTTCCAATCCAGTGTTTCATGAAAGGACCAAACATATTGAGGTTGACTGTCATTTCATCAGGAAAAAGATTCTATCAGGAGACATCACCACAAACTTTGTCAACTCAAATGATCAGCTAGCAGATGTCTTCACCAAGTCCTTGAGAGGTCCACGAATAAGTTATTTGTGTAACAAGCTTGGTGCATATGATTTATATGCTCCAGCTTGAGGGGGAGTGTTGGAAACATATGTAATTAGGTGTAATTAGTAGTACAACTGTTAGTCCCACATCATGTAAATTGTGTAATTAGTTATTACTTATTGAGTATATATTCAGCCTCCGTTGTGTAGTTGAAACACACGGTTTCTTCATATGTCTATCTCTTTTCTCTCTTTCAACACCCTCAAACTATGGCTTGTTCTAAGAAGCTATGATATTGATAACCTTAGGAACTTTTTGAGAAACCATGTGGAAAAGGCCAAAACCTTTGAAGGACTAGTTGGATAAGAGGTTTGAGAAACGTATATCCAATCTGCTGAGTTATGAAATTAGGATTCTATGAAGATAAAGGGAAAACAAAAGAAACTGATCACAAGATACATTTTCTTCAGGCCAACCTTGTTTCACTATCCCCATAACTCTCAAGTTACCTAATCTATCCTGAACATCAAGAAACTGAAAAAGCATAAAGGGCAACAACTTGGACTTTCTAACACAAATCATTTGCCTTGAACCACAATATGATTTCTATACTCTTCTTCTAAAGCATTTTTAAAAAGGTTGGTTACTAGTTTCAACAGATTCTAATTAATACATAAATGGCTTATAGCAAGTCAAACTAGGAAAGGAAAGCAAGCGAATATTGTGCATAAATGGTCAATATTAGGTGCGTATAACATAAGTTTCACACATATGGTCAGTATTAAACCATTTCAGAGCCATTTCACAGTATTTTGTATAACATAAGTCTCTAACATGCAAAAACTAGTCGGCAGCCTCTTATTTACAATTGCATTTTTTCTTTTTTCTTTTTCCGTTACATTTCATTAAATTAAAGAGTAGGTCAAATGCCTTGGAAGTGAGACAGTATTTGGTTCTTTTGTTGCCTATAAAACTATCTGAGACCAGAAATTTTCCTTTTCCAAGATTTCTTACCCCTTCCTCAGCACAATATCACACCAAATGCCCTAACCTGACAACCTACATAAAAAATACACCATTTACATTTCACACAGTAGTTGATAAAAAAAGTGTAGTGAAAGTGAAGACCCAAATGGCTGAGAACGAGAACGAGAGAGAACGAGAGTTGAGAATGAGAACAACCTGAGATAAAAGTAAGATTGATAGTTGAGAGGGAGCGAGAAAATCGTGAGATTGAGAAGGAAGGATGGGAACTTACTGATCGAGCGAGACAAAGACCAAGAGCAACTTTAGAACGAGCGGGAAGAGATTTCAGAAAGATTGACTTCTGATTTGGGAATTAGGGCTGATTTAGGTACAAAACATTAGAGACAATCCGTCTCCCGTCTCTTAATACATTTCACTTTTTGAATCGTTATTTCATAGATCATAGACGAAACATTAGAGACGGATAAATTTCATCTTTAAATATATTTAAATTTTTAAAATACTAAATTGATTGAATAGAGACGAAATTAAAGATAGAAAAATTTGAGACAGTTAAATTTTGTCTCTAAATTTCGTCTCTAAGTATATTTGACTTTAAATTGATCAAATAGAGATAGAAATTTATAAGACGGATAAATTCCGTCTTTAAATTATGTCTCTAAGTTTTAAATTTTATTTTTCTCTCTAAATCACAAAATTCATCTCTATTTCCGTCTCTGTTAGAGACAAAATTTGTTCCGTCTCTAAATCGGAATTTTCTAGTAGTGAAAAAGGTAACAAACCAAAGTTTGCTCAACTAAATATATATGATACTCAAAATGAGATTTCCAACAAAATGACACCATTCAGGTAAACAAGTAACAAATATATTTTGTATTTCAATTTATGTTTTTTTTAATACTAATTTGATTCCTTATACACTATTTTTAATTTAAAACATCTTTTTGTTGCAGTGGTAGAAATAACACCAAAATTATGGATCATTCTATAGTACAAGATTTGAAAGAAATGGTAGATAAACATAATGTGCTAGCCGATTCCTTTAGGAGGGTTAAAGACCACTATAAATTTAGTCAATTTATGCAAGAATGTACAATCTTCCAATAATTGATGAGGTTGCAGCTCTTATAGTTGGAGATTTTGACAATTTGGACGTTGGAAGAGATATTGTGGTTAAGTATCACAATAGTGTTTTGAAAAGAATACATGAAACTCACCTAGCTTTCATTCCATTGCAATATCCTATTTTATTCCCCTATAGAGAGAATGGGTATCAAGAGGACATATCTATTCAGGAATCTATGGAAAAAAATACTAGCTACCATAAAGAGAACAAGAGTTTCTCTACGAGAGTTTGTTGCTTTTAGGATTCAAGAGAGAGACTCTGAGTTTGGAACTGTTGTAAATTCTAGAAGACTTTTTCAGCAATTCTTAGTTGACAGTTACTCAATGATAGAAGCTCAAAGATTATCTTTTATCAGGACTAATCAAAGTTCATTGAGATTGGATATCCTTAATGGTTTAGAAGAGGTTGTCCACAAAGGTGAAACAAATTCTATTACAGTTGGAATGCGTATTATTCTTCCTTCATCTTTACTGGTGGCATGCGATATATGTTCAATAATTGTCAAGATGCAATGACGGTTTGTAAGAAATTTGGATATCCAGATTTATTCATCACTATTACATGCAATCAATCCACACTGGTCAGAAATTTGTCAATTTGTTTGTTCTCAAAATCTTTTAGCAAATGATAGGCTAGATATCTCATGTAGAGTTTTTTAGATTAAATTAGACCAAATGATGTCTGATTTCAAAAGAGGTATTTTCTTTGGCAAAGTCATTACTGGTATGTGTTTCTAATTATTTCCATTAAGTATGATATTTCATTAAATATAATTATATTTTAGAAATAAGATAATTGATTTTGGTTAGCATGAATGTATACCATTGAGTTTCATAAAAGAGGACTCCCCCATGCTCATATTTTGCTATGGTTACACCCAGATGACAAGTTGGAAACTGTTGATTTAATTGATAATGTCATTTCTGCTGAATTTCCTGACAACCTCAAGTTTCCTAAAGTTTTTAATGTTGTTTCGTCATTCATGATGCATGGTCCATGTGGAGCTGCAAATAGAAGTTCACCTCGCATGAAGGAAGGGAAATGTTCGAAGTTTTTCCTAAAGAAATTTGTAGAAAGATCTTCATTTGATGCAAATAGATATCCAATATACCGAAGAAGAGATACAGGAATCACAACCTCAAGAAAAGGAGTAAAAGTAGACAATAGGTTTGTCATTCCTTACA
This sequence comes from Ormosia emarginata, assembly GCA_029884605.1. Taxonomy (NCBI): domain Eukaryota; kingdom Viridiplantae; phylum Streptophyta; class Magnoliopsida; order Fabales; family Fabaceae; genus Ormosia; species Ormosia emarginata. The sequence continues at coordinate 8,546,444 of JAQQTP010000083.1, read as the reverse complement.
ACCCAAAGCTGCTCATGAAATATCAAGCTCATATTAATTTAGAGTTTTGCAATAAATCCAACTCAATCAAATACTTATTCAAGTATGTGAATAAAGGACCAGACCGAGTTATTATTTCAGTGTCTTTTGAACTTGATCGTGATCAACACATCCATGTTGTTGATGAGATTTAACAATATTATGATTGTAGATATTTATCTCCATGTGAGTCAGTATGGAGAATTTTTGGTTTTAAGATTCATAGTAGATGATCTCCTATACAAAAACTTACTTTTCATTTTCCAAATAAGCAATCAAATATCTTCAAGGACAATGATAAGATCGATGAAGTTGTTACAAAGAACAAGGAAAAGTCAACAATGTTTTTAACTTGGATGGAAGCAAGCAAAGTTTATCTTGAGGGAAGAAATTTGACATAGGGGCAATTTCTTATCTATTTTGTTTATAATAAGGAGAAGCATCAATGATTCCTGTAACATCCCCGAGAACATGTGATAGAAACTGGTAATCTGGAATCGAGTTTACTGAATAAAATCTGAATTGTATTGAAGAATTTCTCTGTGGAAGATGTTTCCAAATCAGAGAGAAAGATACAAGAAATGTCTAGAAGAGAGAGAATATGATAGAGAGGGAAATGAAAGAATGCCTTGCCAAGAATCAGAGAGCTTGGCCTCTCCTATCCAAATCCCAACTAATTTCCTAACTGTTTTTCCCGCTCTGTTCTCTATTTATATTTTCCTAATTAGTTACAATAGGAAAAACTAACTAGTCTATAGCTGGCCCAATAGGCTTGGGTTGTCTCGGCTTTCTCTAATAGACCTTACTAATAGGAGGTCTAACAATACTCCCCCCAAAGATTCACCTTGTCCTCAAGGTGAAAATAGAAAACCGAGTCACAATCGTCTCACAAGGCTCCCAAGTAGCCTCAACATCGGGAAGGCCCTGCCACTGTATCAGAACTTCAGCTGTTCTGGAAGGAGTGTCTGATGGCTTGGACTGTTGCTAATTCATCAGAAAGCATATTTGGAAGAGGTTGAGGTGTGACAGATGGAGAAAGAGCCTTCTTCAACAATGATGCACGAAAAACAGGGTGGATTTTGCAATCAGCAGGGAGTGACAACTGAAATGCAACAGGACCAATTTGTTTGCTGACTTGATAGGGACCATAATAGCGAGGACTCAACTTTTCATTCCTCTTCTTTGCAAGAGACTTCAAACGATAGGGCTGCAGCTTCAAATAAACCCAATCTCCCACTGCAATAGTGAGCTGCTCATGAGACCGATCAAGATAATGCTTCATCTAAGCCTAAGCCTTAAGCAAATTGGTTTTTAAATCATGCAGCAATTGATCACGAGTCTCAGTCATATTGTTCACTTCTTCAACTAAAGATGGAATGGTAGTTCCTCAAAGGAGGTGGGGAGGCTCCTGCCATAGAGGGCTTTGAATGGGGTTAATTTGGTTGAGCTATTATAGTTAGTATTGAACCAGAATTCCCCAACTCAACCAACAAGGCCACTGTTTTCGGTTTAGAACCTGTAAGGCGGCGCAAATAGGTCTCCAAACAATGATTACAACTTCGGTCCGCCCATCGGTTTGAGGGTGATACGCAGAGCTGAACTTGAGTTTGGTGCCAGCTAACCGAAATAACTCAATCCGAAGTGATTGAGGAAGATTTTGTCTCTATTGGATACAATGGTAGAGGGAAACCCATGCAATTTCACCACTTCAGCAATAAAAACTTCTGCGACATCCTTGCGAAAAGGATGACTAAGAGGGATAAAATGAGCGTATTTCGTGAGCCGATCTACAACCACCAGAATAACGTCCTTCCCTTGCACTTTAGGAAGTCCTTCAATAAAATCCATGGACACATCGGCCCAAACTTGAGTCGGAATAGGTAAAGGTTGGAGCAAACCCACGGGTGATAATGTCTGATATTTGTTCAGTTGACAGATTTCACATGAGGCCACAAATTGCTTGGATGTCCAGCTTCATTCCCTCCCAATAAACCGGTCCGGCAAGAATGCGCTTATAGGATCTGAAAAATCTGAGTGTCCCCCTCTTGTTGAGCTATGGAATTCCTTTAATAAAAGAGGAATCTTAGAAGAAGATTTTGGCAACACTAGTTTCCCTTTATAGAGCGGTTTACGTTACGAAAAGAATAGTCGGATGAGATTGTGAGTCTGGATTAAGTCCTCGTATAATTCCCTACGCTTTAGGGTCTTGCTGGACTTCCTCTTCCCATTCTTCCAATTCTGAAAACCGGACAATAGACAAGGCAAAGAAAAGTCATCTTCCTAGAAAGGGCATCCGCTGCACGATTTTCGAACCAGGCCTATACTGAATTTCAAAATCAAAGCCCAACAACTTGGATGTCCACTTGAATTGCTCCTCACCCAAAACTCGTTGATCTGTGAGGAACTTTAAGCTCTTTTGAACAGTAACAATGACAAAATGCCTACCTAATAGATAGTGCCTCCATTTCTCGTACCGCCATCACAATGGCCATTAACTCAGTTCATATACAGATCTGGCCTGCGCTCTATCGGATAAAGCTTGGCCAAGAAAAGCCACGGGCACTGCCTCTTGGAGCAAAACTGCTCCAAGACCTTTATTCGATGCATCCGTCTCAATGGTGAAGATCTTAGAAAAATCAGGAACTGTCGAATTGGCAAGTCAGCCATCAAAGTCTTCAATTTATCAAATGCATTTTGAGCTTCTGTAGACCAGAGAAAACTATCTTTCTTCAACAAATGAGTCAATGGTCTAACAAGCTTGCCGTAATCTCTAACGAACCTTCTGTAATACCCGGTAAGGCCCAAGAAACCTCTAAGTGCTCTAAGGTCCTTGGGAACTGGCCAATCTAACATTACAGCCAACTTCTTAGGGTCTCGCAGCTACGCCCTTAGCTGAAATAATATGTCCCAAATATTCCAGTTGCTGTTGCCCAAAATGGCATTTCTTTTTGTTGGCAAATAATTGGTGTTCCTTGAGAAGAGCTAGCACGGCCTGCAAGTGTCTCTTGTGATCATCCTCAGTTTTACTGTACACTAAGATATCATCAAAGAACACTAGAGTGAATTTCCTCAAATATGGTCTCAGCATCTCATTCATGAGAGATTGGAATGTGGAAGGGGCATTCGTAAGACCGAAGGGCATGACAACAAACTCATAGTGCCCTTCATGAGTCCGAAAAGTAGTTTTCGGAATATCCTCTTCTCTCATTCTAATCTGGTGATAACCAGATCGGAGATCCAATTTAGAAAATACCACTGCTCCTCCCAGCTCGTCCAATAACTCATCGATTATCGGTATAGGAAACTTGTCTGGAATGGTGATTTTGTTAAGAGCTCGGTAATCAACACAGAAACGCCATCCCCATCCTTCTTCTTAACCAAAATGATCGGGCTCGAGTAAGGACTCACACTCGGCCTAATAATACCAGAACTGAGCATATTATCCACCAACTTCTCAATCTCATTCTTTTGATAGTGGGGGTATCGATAAGGCCTGAGATTGGGAATATTAGACCCTTCCTTCAGGACTATGGCATGGTCATGGCGCCTTGGTGGTGGTAATTCCTGCAGTTCCTGAAATACCTCAACATAATCATCAATAATTGAAACTAACCAATGAGGAATAGGGTGTCCCTGTTCTGTCTCAGCTTGCACATTGTGATATTCTAATAAGAAACCCTCCCCTTGATCAGCTATGGCCTTGAGGATTGATGTAAAAGAAACCTTAGTTCTGGTTAGTGCAGGCTCTCCCTTCAACAACTTAGTACCTTCTTTAGTGGGAATCTTAAGTGAAAGTTCTTTAAAGTTAGCTCGGATCTCACCCAAACTAGATAACCATTCCATACCTAGCACTACATCCACTCCCCCCAACTCGAAAATAAAAAAGTCTTGCTGGATGTCCAATCCTTGGATTTGAAGTGTTAACTGTGAACATACTCTTTCACAAATAATTTTCCTACCATTTCCTACTTCTATTGAGTACTGCGGGGTTGGAGTTACCTGTAATTCACAGTCCTTTACTGTGGTGGCAGAAATGAAGTTGTGGGAAGCTCCACAATCTACCAAAATTACCACCTGTCTGCCAGCTAAAGTGCCCCAAATCTTGATTGACTTTTTAGAGGTCAACCCAGTAATACTGTACAAAGACAACTGTAATTGTTTTATCTCTAATTCTTTCCTTGTTCCCTCTGTTTCATTAGCATCTTCATCTTCGTCCAGGATTAGAATATGTAGCTGTTTGTTAGCACAGATGTGGCCTGGGCCCCATTTCTCGTCACATTTAAAACAAAGGCCTCTTCTTGACCTCTCTTGGAGTTCAGCATCACTCAATCTTCGAAAATTTCTCCCCTTAAAAGACCCTGTAGATTTTAGATTAGAATCATTCACTGAACTCCCTGTCATCGATATTGACTGAGTCTGATTTTTGTTCCCTGGTTCCCATGTGATTAGACGTGTACTACTTGCACTCCTTGTAGTGGCCCCACTTCTTTGCACTGACTGACTTCCTTTATTAAGTAGTAAGTTTTTCTCATCAATTCTCTGAGCAAAATCCATCAACTCAGCTATAATGTCGACTTTATGTAACTTTAATTCAGCTCTAATCACCTCCTTGAGCCCATTAAGAAAAATACCTTTTAAGTAATTTGGTTGAGCTTTTCTTATGAGTGGTCTCGCATATAGTTCAAACTGCTCCCTATACTCATCTACGGTTCCTGTTTGTTTAAGGCTCAGTAAGAGTTCAAAAGGACTGTGGATCATAGATGACTGGAATCTCTGAATCACATTGGAACGAAATTCCTGCTAGGTAGGGTTCTGAGCGCAAAATTCCCACCACTGATACCACGTCAGTGCCTTACCTTCCATAGCAACCATCACCGCTTGAAGCTTCTCTTCATCACTCAATCCTTTCAACTCGAAATAATGCTCCACATGATTCGCCCAGCCATACACGTCTTCGCCAGCGAACACCGGCACCTCCAATTTCCTCTATCGTTCGTCTCGGATCTGAGAATCGTCGGAGGATCCTTCTCTGTTCACATTTCTAGTGTTGCAATTTGTCAATCCGCGCATCGTCTCGAGAAGCTTTCCAAGTTGCCTTCTCGTCTCGATCCTCTCGAGTCGTTCTTCGTCTACAACTCTTCTCAGTTCCTGCAATTCTTCGCGCGACTCCATGAATGCTTCGATTCTGGCTCGAGAAACTCAAGTCTGGTTTCCATTCCTCTCGTCGAAACGATGAATCTTCTCCCAAGATCTGAAAGCTTTGATACCAGTTGATAGAAATTGGTAATCTGGAATCGAGTTTACTGAATAAAATCTGAATTGTATTGAAGAATTTCTCTGTGGAAGATGTTTCCAAATCAGAGAGAAAGATACAAGAAATGTCTAGAAGAGAGAGAATATGATAGAGAGGGAAATGAAAGAATGCCCTGCCTAGAATCAGAGAGCTTGGCCTCTCCTTGTCCAGTCCCAACTAATTTCCTAACTGTTTTTCCCTCTCTGTTCTCTATTTATATTTTCCTAATTAGTTACAATAGGAAAAACTAACTAGTCTATAACTGGCCCAATAGGCTTGGGCTGTCTCGGCTTTCTCTGATAGACCTTACTAATAGGAGGTCTAACAACATGTTAGGCTAGTATAAGGTTTCAGAGATAGCTTGATACTTGTTTAACATGTCTATAAAATTTCATGGCAAACTGAGTTAGTTTAGGCATTTTGTCGCAACACAGAATTTGGAAATGAGCTCAAAATAACTTAGAAAATAGTATAAATTGCCTAGATAAGAGAAATAATCATGGACAAGTTGTTTTCAAGTTATAAATGAGTCAAGGAAGTTGTAGTTAAAGTTTGAAAGTAAACTGAGTTCGTTTGGTATTTTTAAGCACAACAAGTAAGTGTTTTGATACCGAATGAGCTTAGTGCAAATATGAAAATTAAAGATAATGATGGATTTGGTAATTAGATAAATCTTATGATTTATTCTAATACCTATGGAGGTGAGAAAATCTGAAATAATAAGATCAAAGTGTTCCTAAGAGGTATAAGTTTTAATACTTAACCATTAAGTTAAGTCAATATATGACTTATCTCTTCTCTTTTTTCTCAAACGGAAGAAGCAGAAAAAGAACAAGGGAGAAGAGAAGAGGAAAAGAGAAAAGAGAAAAGAAAAAGAGGAGAGGAAGAGAAGAGAAAGAGGTAAGGCCAAAGTTTAAGCAACAACTCCGCAAAGGGATTCCACAAAGAGGTAGGGGGAACTTTCTTTCATCCATCATCTTCCTTTTCTTTCATCTTTTTATTGGTTTCAAAAATGGGTTTACTATGAGTTTGAGCTATTCTTGAGTTTTAAGATTGAAAATGGATTGATTATGATTCTTCTTGTATTATTGATGAACTTGAGCCTCTTGGTTTCTATTGTATTGATATGTTTGAAGGATTGAAAGAAAATGAGTTTTTGGGTTCATGATTGATTGCCCTAGATTATGTTTGAAGAAGTTTAGAGAATGTTTGATAGTTACAAGAGGTTTGTGTTCATTGTGAATGCTTGAATCTTGGTTTTGGGTGATTGGTTGGAATCAAGAGAATGCAGAGATCACGTTTCTGCAGAATTTCCTGGTGTGAATCACGCTTAGGCGCTAGAAAGCCACGCCTAGGTGCCACCTCCAGAATTTCTCAGCATTGTTTTTTTATAAAAATGAAGTTTCCAATGAGTTGGGATCCTTCATAGATGTTTCTTTAATTGTGTTGTGACTCTAAAAGATGTATTTTAAGAAGGGAATGAGTTATTCATGTAATGATAAAGGTTAAGGAATTGTTTCCTTTTCGTGCGAGGATGAATATGTTAAGTAATTATGTGAAAGGTTAATGTAGAATGATTTGTTCATGAGTTTAATTATTAAGATTAAGGATATTAGAATATGATATGAGAAAAAAGATGAATATGTTGAGTAACGAATGCCTCAAAGTGATGAAGTAGAGTTATTAGTGCAAGAATAGAGATTTGATGGTGGATATGCTAAAGTTAGACACTATCATATGATTCATAAACACTTATACATAGTTCAGAAAAATTTCAGAAGGTGGGTTAAGGAAGTAACAGATTCCCTCCTCACTGTAAGAAGGAATGATAAGTTCATGACATTCATGACATCTATGACATTATTCATGACATTATACTAACACTACTCGCATTGCATCATATCCATACATCATAGGATAACATATGCATTTTCAGACAGTTGTATGGGTGGTTGTCTTATCATGCATTGACAGCTGTATGGACGGTTGCCTTACTCTTTGTATGAACTAGTTCAGACTATGTTTGTTAGGGAATACTACATAGAGCAAAGATGTGATTAGTTCTTAAATTATATGATACAATTTGATGTTTAGTTACAATTTTAATTATAGTTGTATTTTAATGTTATGGGTTGTATACTTATTCAATGTGAATGATACGACTGCTGGTATTAGTACATTGCTACTAAGAATTTTAAATTCTCACCCAGGGTGTTGCCATGTAAATCTAGGTGAAAGTTCATTTAGTGGCCAGAAAAAGAAGAAGACTGAAGTATAGTTTAGACTTTTGATTCTGCTGTTTTAGTTTATATATATGTATATATATTTATTTTGAAGTTGTAATTAGAACAATGTTGTAATTTTTTGTAAAGTTGTACATATATATATAGTGAAGTTAATTTTTACAAGGCTTTCCATAATAAATTCTTTATATGAATAATTATGGATTAGTTGAATATTATAAGTTAGTTGTAACATGACTAATATTGTTTAAATAGATATATTAGGTTTTCAGTATTAGAATGTTACAATTTCCAAGGAAAAATGGTCAATCAATAGGGAGGTTACATTTTGTTCCTCTAGGTACTGGGGAGATGTACTACATGAGACTTATATTAACCTTACAAATAGGATATACCAATTTTGAAAGTATAAGGACAGTCAATGGTCGTACTTATGAATCATTTCAAAAATGAAATTAGTCCTTTACCATTTCACATGTTAAATCTTAATGTCTAGTTGAGGTTTTTTTAATGGATCATTATTCTTTAGAATGAAATGGCATATAGGTTACAAAAGGCATTGGAATGCAACTGAGTTAGAGAAATCCATGACTAAGTGAAGAAATGAGGTTTTAATGTTCTGTTACCTATCTCCCTTACCCATTTGATGTACTGTTGTGCTCCTGAATAATTTTTTTTTTTTGGATTTGCATGAGGCTCCAAAATTCTGGCTGGTTTATGATGCTTTACTATGACTTGAAATGTATCTATCTGTGTCTCTGGTATGGGGAATGAATAGATTATTGCAGTTGCTAAAAATCAATTCCTCAAGAGCCCTGGGAAATTGAAATACCGAGAGGATCAAGGAATTCACACACACTTGTTGGCTATGCTTTAAGAAAAGCAGTACTGTTTGGAATTTTTTCATGCAAAAGAAATGATGGAACCCTCCTTCACTGTTTCTCAGCCAATAGTTTTTGCTTGCTATGGACATCTGGTCAGTTAACATGATCAAGTTCTGTGTCATCTTTGATTGAGATTATTAATTTTAGCTTTGGAATCTCCACATTTCTTCTCCTCATTCCTCAACCCCTTTTTTCCCTTTTACGTATAATTTTGTCAGATAACTATTCATCTAGCTATGGACTGGAATTGATATGACAACCTACTATGTTAAGGCTTTAGGTACTCAATTCTTGATTTAATTCTTTGTTTGACTAAAGCCATTTCTGTTATAGATAATCATTGTCAGGTTGTTTGTGCAAGCAAAGAGCTTTTCCAACCAGCTTGTGATCTGGTCAAGTTCCCAGATAAAGTTGTGGTACATTGTTGGTTTAGTTAACATTTTCAATACTGTTGCATTTTATGTATGAAATAAGTGTATGTGATAAAAGTTGAATTGTGTCATATGGTGACCTACATGTTGTTATGCCTCTTGCTACTTTAATGAATTGGTGATATCTGCTGTAGGTTGGAAACTGCTATGTTACTATGCCGTTCTTATCGCAAATATTTTGTTTGACGTTGACAATTGTGCTTCTGAGATATCACGGGGTAAAACATTTATCTTCCCATTCCCATCCATAAACTTCAAGTCTCTAATTTTTTTTGTTTAAAATTTTTTTTAGGCTTGTATCTCTCTCTGGATTAGTTAATATAATGGTAAATGGCATTGTGCCTTCCAGATTTGTGCCTCTTAGGTAGTGTGGTTGATATATTTCCTTTTGTTTCGGATTATTTGGAAGCAATAAATGTACTCCGGAATGTAATTGCTAGAACAACGATTAGAATTTGGGAAACTGAGATAAGCCCATCGAGTGTGTAACATTATGTTTCGGTTCTTGTCAGCAAAATTGATCTGATTGAAGATAAGCTTCTCAACTAACAAATAGTTACTCTAGCCATGGACAGGAAAGCTTGTCTTCTACTGGCTCAACAGCAGATCCTAGAAACATATGTATCTTCTCTTTTAGGTAGTTGAATTTGTTGTTTGTGATTCTGAGCCCCTCTTTGAATGACAGGAATTGAAATGGAGGATGAATCACAATTGTAGGGATGAAATTTCGATTTGTCATAATTAAGATGTTGGATACTTGGATTTAATATTATTCCATTGTTTGTATGTTGTCATGACTATATGATTAGGAATCATTATCGATTCCTTTCGGTGTCTGTTACTTTGTATCTATTTTTGTAGAATCCGTTTGTGACATTTATCATTTTCCTTCATATTCAGATTTTCCCACAATGTTGGTTACTAAAGTGAAATTCTTAAGCAGAGCAATCAAAAGCACTAACGATATTTGGGTATTTAGAGTATTACTGGCCTTTAATGCCATGTTGTTTTGGTTCATGTTAAATTTTGATAAAATTATTTTCCGCTAAACAGCAAAAGGAAATAACTAGCGACTTTACATAGAGATTAAATTTTGTGTGTCAGGGAGGGTTTTTTTATTTTTTCTATGTCATTAGGGTCTGCATTGTTGGACTTTTGCAAAACTATCACATTTGTTTTCTTTTATTGTCAATGATCCATTAAATAATTTTTAGTGGATTATTTGATGTGGATGACCCTTGGTATATTGGGTGTAGAAGTCTACGGGCCAGAATAATGGTGAAAGTATTTGTTTTTTATTAAAAAAGAATGATATATATTTTGTTTAAGAATTTTTATTATTATGGGTTTGTGAACACAACAACTATTTTGTCCGGTAATGTAAAGTTGTTCTTTATAAAAAGAATGTTAGAAAAATAAATTAAAAAGAATGTTGGAAAAATAAATTAGCCCAAAAATAAACGATATGCTTTTTGAATAATAGAGGTATGGTTTCAATTAAAATTCATGATTTCAATTTCTTTTAAAAGAATTGAAGAATATTCTTTTAACAATAACGCATGAGTTGATATTTTTGAAAAATAACGGATATGGGTATAATAAGAAAGTAGGGCTTGACGACTGTAAAAAATAATGGAAGGATATGCTTTTAGGAGAAAATCATGATTTGATACTTTTAAAAATAAAATGAAAGATGCAAAAGGAAAGATTCAAAAATAGGAGATTGTGATGGTTCAATAAAAAAAGAAAAAAAATGTAATGTGTTTTAAATGAGTGATCATGATTCGATTTCATAAAATTAATAACTCATGGAATAATTTATGAGGAAAATATAGTTAGGTGTTTTTTGTGATCAAATATCATTTAATAAGTTGATATTTATATGATAAAAAGCTTTAATAATTGCTTATAAATAAAACCTTTACCCATGCACAAGAGAAAAATGACAAATAATTACAGACAAAAGGACAACTTGTTGTGTGAAGAGTTTTAGAGTTAGAGGTAAACATTGGGAGAAGGTAATAAGTGTGTGTCGGTTAAATAAATTGAAGTCCTCCATTTTAGTTTTTCCCAACAGGTTTGTTCTCCTACCACATATTATTAAGGCTTGTGTTGGATTAGATGATGGTCAGTCTGATTTTATATACGATGGTATTGTAGTCATATGTTATGGTTATGATGTTGAATGCATTTTGATATTTACTTTGTCTTAGTTGAATTCTTTTTTTTTACACTATTTTTTTTTACGTATATATATATTTTTCTTTATGTCTGCAACATAAAATATTACAATTAACTCACACACGCAACGCACTCTGCAACACAGTATATCACATTCATGCAGGTTGTTTTTATGTGACTTTGATTTTTTTGGAATAAAATCGAGTTTGAATTAATACGATACAATCTATTTTTATTATTCTATCAACTTGGGGTACATTGCATGATTATATATTATTGGCGTATATTATATTTGACTATGGAATGTTGCATTGAAAATTCATTGACTGTGATAGCTTGCTAAGTAATAATGTAAATATTTTATTTTGTTTTTTACAAAAGAAATTTAGTTAGGGTGTCTTTAAATAAATAAAATCCACCAAACTCACCCTCACTCTTGCAACATTAACAAGTCACTAAAGGATTATGTTTTCGTTCCTTTAACTATATAAAATGGTGTTTAGGGTTTAGGAGAAGCAACTCCTAAATCAAGACATGATAATCATGTAGCTTTATATGAGTTTTTTTTTAACATTTTTGGAGAATATTACAGCCCAAAATGTCTAATGTGGCATTCTACTACTTTATTGTGCTTAGAGTACCATTTCAACATATTAATTTTGTGTACCAATGTGTGCTGGATTGAGTGGAGTGGAATTTGGTCCATTAAGCATGTGATTCTACGGTCGATGTCGGGATTAATCAATGTGGTAAAAATATTGTTACATGGGTTCATGCTTAGGTGTGCGACTATAATGGGCATACTAGCCTTCAAAAGGACTATTTGTCTGTAATGAAGAAATGTCGTAGGGGACCTAAGCCTTTGAAAGGGTCGTTAGGGAATTAATATATTCACTAAATGACACTAGCAGCACTAGTCTGTCTTTGTCGATTAATTGATAATAAGCTTCTCTTTGCCTATTTCAGCTACGCGAAATTATGCTAGTCGAACTACTCTTTAGTCAGTTCAATTCCTCTTGAGCATATGCCTGTAGATGACCTATCTATTCACTACACCTTGTATAAGTGTTCGCTCTTTTGCTTGCCACAAGTGCTCGGGTCGCACAAGTAATATAGTAAAGAGTCGGATGTTGTTCCCGCGAGGAGTACATCAATCTCAAGAGCCAAATATTAACCAATTGTTTACTTAATACTATCCTATCACATTCAAATTATAGAAGGATTGTTGAAGTCAACTGTAAAGACTAAAGTCCAATAAAATGAAATGGAAGATGTTGATTAGACAATAAGGAATCCTTCTTCACCTCCTACATGAATTGATAAGAAGCAATGCTTATAAGCAACATAAATGATAGGATTTGGTTAGCTTGAGAATCTAACTTAGTTAAAAGCCTATGTTTAGGTCAATCAATCATGTTTCACTTATCTAATTCACTATATTTCCATGAGAACTAGTATAAAATCTACTTATTAAGATCTATTCTCAATCAATTATTATGTATAGCCAAGAGATATATTTCTATCCCATTAGTGAATTAACTCACCCCACCATCAGAATGAAATTAAACATGCATCAACCATACCTATGATTTCAAATCGAAAATCCTATGTCTAGGTTCATTTGATTTCAACAAATCACTTAAAAGCTGATCGAACAATCAAGAGGACACAAATATAGGACATAAATAAGTACATTTTATGGAATTATCAATAAGTAGAAATGGAATTGTGCACATTGAATAACTCTTTTAGTATATTCGGTCAACATTAATCTGTTGCCAATTAAATATCTCTCTCTGTCTAAACGGTTAGCCTATCTTACCATTCTGATTCATCAGACTAGTTAATGGGTTGTCTAGTCTGTTGTTCAAACCTATCCCTATTACTTAGAAAAATGCTTATCTCACTTATTTGCCTATCATATAACGTGGCCCTTGGTAGTAATCTTTGTTCCAGTAGATGCTAACAATATGGACCCTTAACTATTCTCTTAGACTGGCACTATAAGCATCATTCTGTCCCATTCGAACAGTTGAGAAAAAGCTTGTTTATGCTTGTTTCGATTAATCGAAACTACGATAGTCGATCAACATAAAACAATTGCCAATCGAATAGCTCTTTATGTCTAGACGGCTAGCATACCGTACCATTATGAAATAGCCAACTCGAATAATGTTTTCCATTAATCGATATCCCTTGAGGTTAATGCGTTGTCTATGGTGTTGTTTAAACCTATCCTTACTACTCGGTAAAGTGCTTATTTGACTTTGTCGCCTGACATAAGACCTGGCTTGTGTGCAGATAGAGAGCTTGAATAATGTATGACATATGTAGATAGCTTCCCCCTCTACTTATTTTGTGTTAAACACTTTTATGAATGGATTTATGCTCTATTAGTTATGCACACTAACATATCAGTAGAGTTGTCGATATTATAAGCACTAATCTCAGGAGAAATCAATATAATTATGTCAAAGATAAAATGGATAAAGCTAAAAGAGTGTTTACTTGATATGTATCTGACAGTAGGAGTTATGATTATTTTATAATACATTGATATTATAATTTCAACTTGTATTTTTATTTATTTTTAATTTTTATAGAATAAATCTATTAACTCTTCTCACTTTTAAAATGTATATATATACTTCACTTACTTTCCTTTTTTAAAATGTATGTATATATATATATAAAAAAAAAACTATTATTGTGATACATTTAATATTTACTATAAATATTTTATTTATTTTTTGACTTTATTTATAAATATTCTTATATGATAAAATAAAAATACTCATATAAAGTGAAAAAATAAAAATATATTTATTTGTAATTTAAAATATTATATTTTGATCTTAATTCATTAAATAATTTAAGATTGAATACATCTTAATTTATTAATTTTAAATTTTTTAATATTTAATAATATAATTTATAATTTTCAATCATTTTATTGAATATTTTTTAAATCCATCTTTATTTACATATGTTTTTTTTTTAAAAAATATATTTTAAAATTTATATAATATTTAACTGATATTATTTAAGTAAATGTAAAACTTAACTTAAAAGAATGTATAATAACACCGAGACCATTTCTGTACCACATGCTAGCCACCCGGAATTCAAATTTAATTATGTGTGCTTCTAGTTTAAATTTCGCATAGAGGTAATACATTGGTGAACGTGTTGACATGACTAGACGAGTCGAATGGTGTGACAACTGCATGATAGCATACGCCACGAAGTGTATCAGACTCGGAACCATCCCATCTACTGAATGAGGTTGCTTTACTATACATAATAGTAATATTATGTGGGATAAAATAAACAAAACCAATTCGTGTCGTACTTTATGTTTTCTCCATATAAAATATCCTATATTGTATATTAGATGATGTGGGCATTTAACGAATACGAAGCTATTTTGATTGCTTTATGAGATGTTAATTTAATAGAGTGTTTGACTATTTCAGTGAAAAATATTTTAAAAAGACATTTGGACATGAATATATAAAAGCTATTTAATTAAGTAAGGCTTTTATGCACAACGGTTCTATGCCTTGTCTAGTAACCGATGTAATGAAACATTCCCAGTGCCTAGCAAGGCCACAAATTATTTGTCTCCATAAATGTAGTCACCGAATTAGATGTTTTGGCCGCATGCACCCACGGGCTCAATAATTTATTTTATTCCTATATATATCTATGTACGAGGGCCACATACATAGTTATTTGGTGCAATAACCATTCCAATAATTGGCTTTCACGCTCAGTGTCCATGAGCAGTTCAAGACAGAAATGGTACGTGATTTTTGTAGATTACTAACCTGATATTTATTAAGATTGACTTTAATGCAGTGCACAAATAATTAGATTCAGTGGTTGTATATTCAAATCTTATACGTCAAAAGCTTTGACTAAGGATGCATGGAAACGGTACTATCACTTATATACTGGTGGACATCTCGCAACTGCAAAGGTCAACGTGTATGCTGGTGTGTCCATTGGAGCAGCAGTTGGACAACCTGGTATAGCCGCTTTGGGTGAAAATATGCATGGTCCTCTTGAAAGTGATGACATAAATATGGTTTAGAATCAAAATAATCGGGGAGGTAAGTATTTCAAAGTGTTGTGCTTGGTTTTAGTTTTGGGCTGATTATGTTATTTGGGAGTAAGTTGTTATTCTGGCGTGGTTAGGATGAGAGACACGTAATGGGTAAGTGCATTCAACTGTAGGTTTGCATGGGTGACAGTTTTCTAACGTGTCAAAGTTTTCTCATGCTTATATGGTTGCTTTATACAAGTTAATAAGGGTATGTAGTGTATTGTGTAAAATAAGACGGCTGTGTATTGGGTCTTAATGTGTAACCTAGGCAGATGTAAATGTACACCCTGCTATGTAAGATGCATCATATAATAGTTTATTTTACTTACAATGGTGTGTTTTGTGCGTTATTTTTTAATCTTTTGGTCTTTTTTATACAATCCACTGCTACTACTATCCTACACTTGAATCACCGTACTTTGTTAATTTTTTAGAATTTTCAGTCAACTTGTACAAGTAATAAAAGATAATTATGGTACTTTGTTGTAACACTGTTTTTTTTTTTTTGCATCTAAAGGTATATTTCTATCATAAAATGGTGAATATCTGTGATGAGCATTTAAACGACAAATTGTTTCATCCATTTATACCAATCAACATTAATGCACTACACTAAGGGTCATTGCTATGATACACTCTACTGAGTTAGGGTATATCATACTCTCTTTATTTAACTTATTATTGTAGGTGTTTTTTTTTAACAATTTTTTTTTAATACCACCACCACCATTGGGCGGTGGTTGGAGTTGCAGTGGCCGACAACAGTAGAGGTTGTAATTTTTTTTACTTTTATTTTTTTTGTATTTTTTTTTTTGTTTCTTTCAAATCCGTCGTTGGCCGGATTGGAAGTTCGTGAGGAGGTCGTGGAGCGGTACACGGTTGCAAGAACGCCCAGATCTGGATGGCACGGCTGGTTCGACGTTGCTGGTCTGGTGCGAGCTACGCGGAGTCGCTAATATGGTCGAGCGGTCCGCGGGTAGTGCAGTTCAGGCGAGCTGGCTTCAGTGGTGCCAAGTTGGGTGGTGGGCGACTCACGGGGCGGTCCGATCGGATCTGAGCGACTCGGCGGTCTGGAGCTGCACAGCTTTATCGATCGTGCTGCGCAGATCTAGATGAGTAGACTGGTATGGAGACCGGCGGCGCAATCCTAGTGGGTGCGAGCTCGACATCTGCGGTGGTGCAGGGTGAGGGCGTTGATGCTGGCCTCGGTTCGTGCTGGTACAATGAAGGTTGCCTATCAGATCTGTGCGGGCGGTTCGGATGGGTCGTTTCAGCTTGGTAGGATGGTAGTTGTTATGGCGGTTTATGGTTGTTAGTTGAAGATAGTTTGTGGTGGGTGTTTGAGGTTGATGGTGGGTAGTGAAGGAGGTGAGTGGTTGGTTGAAGGCGGTGTGCTTGTTGATGGTAGTTATGGGTGAAGATGGAGGTGATGAAGTTATGGCGAGAGATGAAGGAAAATGGGCGGCGGTGGGCGTTGATAGGCGGCAATGGCGGCAATGCCAGCGTGATGATGGTGGCTATTGGTAGTTATGGTGGTGATGATTAAAAAAAAAAAATTATAACCAAAAAAAAAGTTCAGATAATTAATTTTAGTCATTGAAATATTTTTCAACATATTTAATGATTAAGATTATCAAGGTGTTCAATTAGCCCTAAACCAAGTACATTTATATTTATTTACCTATATACTATAATAATATAATAATAAAATTAGTTACTTAGTCAAAAATAATATTATTAAAAATAATATAAATTTAATTGATATTATTTATACAAATATAAACCATAAACTTGAGTGGATGTACAATAACACCCATTGCCTCTTGTACCATACACGAGCCGTCTGAATTTTAAATTGAATTAGACGTGCCTGTTAAATTTTGCTGAGAGATTTAATACTTGTTCAGTGCGTACACGTGACTGGATGAGACTAATAGTGTGACAACTGACCGCAGTCCAAGCTACGAAATGAGTCAGACACAGAACCATCGTTTAGGTTGCTTTGCTATACATTATAGCAATATAATATCTGAAAAATATGTGGCCACATGAGTAAACGTGGCATACTATATGTTTTCACTATATAAAAAAGGTATTTTGAATATTAAAGAATATGGCCACTTTAAAAGTAAGAACATATAGTATGATTGATGTATCTACCAAAAAAAAAAATATAGTATGATTGATATACGACTAGTTAAATTAATAGTGACATTGATCGTTATAACCTTTACCCATTAAAAAAAAACATTCGGCCATTATTAAATAAAAAGCTATTTACTTAAGTATGGCTTTTATGCAAGTACAACAGTGTTGCGCTTGGTTTAGTAAATGAAATAATGAAATAGTATGTGCCTAAGAAAGCCACATATTATTTGTACCCAAAAATTTAGTTCTCGACGTCTACAAACTAGACAATTTCATTTTTACGTACCTAATCTTAATGCACGCCTGGTAATTTTTTGCCTTCATTTGCATTCGTGTTATGTGCCTAACGTGTGTTAGACGCAAAAGACAAAGAGAAGTGAGGTGCTTTATATATGGTACAAAAAATTGATATGGGTATCTTTTTTGTAAGTAAATTTTTTTTTTTGCATTAGAACAATGTGGACACTGACAACATTAAATATAATGATATCACGCTTTTAAAGTGGTAACCTTCTACGAGGTTGGGAGTAGGACATGAAAAAACTTTTAAAAAAATACAATTAGTGAAACAGTGAGTTTAGAGATAGTAAATGCACTGTTATTAAATGCACACTAAATAATTTGGAGGCGGGCATAAATGGCCATTTCCTTCACTTTGTGTTAAGCTAATAAAGTTAGCCATTTCAACTTGGTGGGACCATCAACCTATTTCTTTGAAGGTAACAGCGTATACTGCAGTAGGGTGGCATTTATTATAGCCATTGGACTGACCAAAGAGCACAGATAAGTTTCATATATTATATTTTATACTAAATGCACTCATCGCTGCCATTCATGTACCACATCTTCCATTTCAGATTTAGACGACTCCTCTTCTGTTTTCATAACGGTCGGCTACATTTCTGATACCATTTAATGGAGAAAATCGTGGTTAAGGCAAAAATCATGACCAACTTGTAATGCAAAAGCTATGGGTAAGTTAATATTAATGCTGTAATGGCATTGTCCAAATATCCAACTATCTTTTCACGTATTGGATGTAATAAATGATTGTTATGGGGGACATGCACTTGACGAAAGAAAGTTCTGAACTGATGCCCCAAAACTCACTTGTGCCTATCATTAAATATCTGAACTAACCGGTAAGAACTCATTCAGGAATGGTAAAACATTTATTATATTTACATTAGTTAATCTCTATTTTATTGAACTATGCAAAGATTCAAGCGTGGTCTACGAGGACTTTATGCATTCAATAATAATTGAAAAGTCAGATCATGATGAGACCTTGAAAATAATGCATCGAGTTATCAATCTTTAACAGTAGCGAATACTCAACTAAAAGAAAAATGAGCTCATCACAAACATATATCAAGTCTAGCAATGCGCCGTTCTAATATCTAATATTATCTGAACATTTTTAGATTTTCGACAGAGGATGGACAGACACTGAAGAACGTTGAATGCACATTGACTGAAATAAAATCAACCGTGAACATCACTCAAATGATTATTGTCGCGACCGATATCGCGGCGAAATAGCAGCTCTCCTGATTTTAAAAATAATTAAAATATGGAGTCGCCACCAATTTTATTTAAATTAAGGAAAAATTGGAAAACCTTTTTGGAAAATGGTCTTTGGAACCAAATCGGATTCGGGAGTCGATTATGGTTAAGGAAGGGTGGAAACTTAATCCCACAAAGACTTCTAACACACCCGTCTTAAGACGGTACCTTAAGTCAATTGTGCAAAAACTTGATAATCTCAAATTTATTTATTTTATCCTTTTTTAAAAAACATTTTTTATTTTTTACCTTTTTTATTTTTTTTTATTTTATTTTTATTTTTATTTTTTATTATATTCTTTTTTAAAAAAAAAAAAAAAAAAAAGAACCAAATTATGAAAATTTAATTTTTGGCTTGACAGAATGAAAATTTTGCTCCTACGCACTTTCGGTGTGCAATGAGAACTCAAAGTCACGTAATTACTGTATAAAATAAATTGTGAGTTGATTGATTTTAGTTAAAGAAAAGATTTTATTTGAAAGCAAAGTCATCTTCTCTCTTCTTTCCTTCTTTTCTTTTTTTACAGAGTTCAAGTTAGCACTAGGCTACTCAATAAACCCTTATGATCCAAACGATATTGAAGATAGCATCCGCTATTCAATCATTAACGTTGGTCATTGCATTGATAATAATTTTTTAATAAAATTTTATTTTATTTTATATTTTATTTTATTATTATTTAAAAAAAAGTACAAGGGACAAACATAAAATCTCCACAATCTAAATGAATAACTAAAAATGATTAAATATGAGCATTACTAATTAAATAACCCAATACAACATTGTTATTTTTTTTCTTACCAATTTTTTTTATTTTTATTCTTTTTTTACTTTTTACCATATTACCATCCACTTAAACTCCTAAAACCAAAAAAAGAAAAAAAGAAACAATAAATAACAAAAAGACAGTACTAACAGAAAAATAACTAAACCAAAACATCTAGCCCACAAAACAAAATAAACAGACCACCTGATTTAATACAACGTAAGAAAACGAAACCTTTTGTTATTTATCTATTATTATCATTATTATCTTTACTTAAAAGCCCTTTTTGATAACAATAATAATAATAATAGTTGAACCCCAAAAACAAACCTTTGAAGCTAACAGATTCCACCAATACGTGAAGACAGGGATGGACTCGTAGTCAGTGGAGGTTGTCTTGGACAGCCTTGGACCGCAACAGGAGAGGTGAGGTCCAGTGGGTGATCCTGGTGCTGGTTTCGAACGGAGGCTGGCTGCTGGACGGTGGGGTGTTCTACGTGCACGTTGGCTCGTGTTTAGTGGATGGGAGATGGTTGGAAGTGGAAGGATGGTGGGGGGGCTGTATGAAGAAGCTTGTACATGGGTGGTTGTGCGATGCAAGGTGAGAGGTTGGAGGTTTAAACGGTGGCAGTGAGTCAACTCGGTGGTGAAGGGTGTTGGGGGTTGCTACGGGTGGAGGCTGTGTGTTGGGATTCTGGAGTTGAAGATGAAGTTATGGTGAAGGGTGAGATGGAAATGAAGATGGAGGTGAGGCCTGGAGGTGGTCACGGTTGGGTTGTGTTTGGTGAGTGGAGCTTGAGTTGATGGTGAGGGTGAAGGGAAATGGAGGTGAGGATAGAGGAGGCTTCACGTGGTCATGGGAGAGCCTTTTTAGTGCATGGGGGCTGCTGGAAAAATGGTGGGGCTGCTTTGGAGGGTTGAAGGAAATGGCCACCGAGTCAACTCGGTAGGTGTGGAGAAGGTGTCTCTTGATGGTGAAGATAAGTTGATGAAGGTGTGATGACAGTGGCTGAAACTTGTTATGGCTGCTTCCTGGGTGAAGATGGAGATGTAGGTGAAGATGGATAGTGGTTGTGAAAATGGTGGAAGACCAAGTGTGATGATGGTTACTGAGTTAACTCCATGGTTGGGGTTACGTGGGTGGCTGTTATAGTGAAGGGTGCTTGGACTTGGAGGTGAAAAATGGAAGGGTGATGATGGTGGTTGGCTAGGTTGAAGTCTGTTACCGTTTTGAGTGATGGAGGGAGATGGTGGGAAGTGAGAATGAAAAGCCCAAAATCCAGTCCCTGGAGAGTGAAAACAGAAAGCCCAAAACCCCCCTCTACGTGATCCCCTCTTTCTTTTGGGAAAAGCCAAGAATCAAAACCAAATCCCCTCCCCCTCTGTGCCCTTACGTGAGGCTTTTCTTCAAAAACCAGAAGAAAACAAAACCCAACAAATCTTGTGTGCCGTTGGTGCATGTCAGTGTGTGTGTGTGAGTAAAAAAAAGTGCAGTGGTCTATGTGAGTGCAGGTGCAGTGGTCTACGTGAGTGCAGGGTGTGCATGGCCCAAAGAAGAAAAACCACACAAAGCCAGGAAAGAGAAATGGTTCCTACCTCAAAATAAAAACACAAGCAACATGTTATTATCTTTTTTATTTATTATTATTTTTTTGTTTTTATTATTTTTTTTTTTATTATTATTATTATTATTATTATTATTATTATTATTATTATTATTATTATTATTATTTATTTTTACTAGGCTAAGATGGGGCTTAATCTACTTAGGCTAAGAAAAAGGCTAAGAAAGATGGGCTAGAAGGTGGACCATAAATTTTTTTATTTTTTCCTTTTTTGTTCTTTTTTAATTTTAAATTTTTTTTATATTTTATTTCTTTTTTTAGTCTGGTCAAAATTGGGTGTTCACGTTCTCTTTTCTTTACTTGTTTCTTACTAGATAATAGGAAGAACTGTAGTTTTCTCAAGTTATCATCGTAAGAAATGAGTAAAGATATGAACTTCAATTTTGTCCGGCAATGCAAAACAAGGCAAGAAGTTAGAACACATGGAACCGATGCACTTGACAGAAAATAAAAATGCATGGAGCCGATGCGCTCAACAGAAAATTAAAATGTAAGGAGCTGATGCGCTCAACAGAAAATAAAAATGCATGGAGCCGATGCGCTCAACAGAAAATTAAAATGTAAGGAGCCGATGCGCTCAACAGAAAATTAAAATGCATGGAGCCGATGCGCTCAACAGAAAATAAAATGCATGGAGCCGATGCGCTCAATAGGAATTAAAATGCATGGAGCCGATGCGCTTAACAGAAATTAAAATGCATGGAGCCGATGCGCTCAAAAGAAAATTAAAATGCATGGAGCCGATGCGCTCAACAGGAATTAAAATGCATGGAGCCGGTGCGCTCAACAGAAAATTAAAATGCATGGAGCCGATGCGCTCAACAGAAATTAAAATGCATGGAGCCGATGCGCTCGACAGAAAATTAAAATGCAAGGAGCCGATGCGCTCAACAGAAAATTAAAATGCATGGAGCCGATGCGCTCAACAGAAATTAACAGAAATTAAAATGCATGGAGCCGATGCGCTCAACAGGAATTAAAATGCATGGAGCCGATGCGCTTAACAGAAATTAAAATGCATGGAGCCGATGCGCTCAAAAGAAAATTAAAATGCATGGAGCCGATGCGCTCAATAGAAATTAAAAATGTATGAACTTAAATTTTCTTTTCTCTATTTTTGTTCCTCTTTTCTTTTCCCTCCTTTTCTTCTTTTTTTTTTTCAATTTTTCATTTATTTATTCAAAGTCACTTAACCAACGGTGATCCTGGAAAGCTTTGACCAATCAAACCCTTTATCCATGTGCTTTTCTTCATCAGACCTTTTTGTCGGTTGAGACTCCCCTAGATTTTCTCATTTCCTTTTTCATTTTTTCTGACCACCTTGTTCTCCTTGGCAACACATCACAACCTGTATCTCGAATTACTGAGATCCTTTAATCTAAATTAGTCATTGATGGATTGCTGCAAAAATTGTCAGATCAAATTGTTGACCTTAAGTTTATTTTATTTGAGACATAAATTAAACATGCATTCATGAATGGACAGAACTTTGTTAAATGAACAAACTTCCTTTTATTATTTTGGTAATGTACTTATACATGAACTTTTTGACAAGACACGAACTTGAAAGACCAAAGAAAGTTTGCAAGAAAAACAACAAAAATTTGCCCCAGTATTGGTTCATTGTTCCTCATTCAATTGATTCCCTGCAACTATTTGATAACTCAACCACTGTCTCTGTTGCTGCTTTCTTTAACACGAATCTTCTTTAATTCCTCAGAAAATTTTGCCCCAGTATAGCCAATTCAATGTGAACAACTTGCCCACGTGTAACTGATTGGACGCACATCAAAAATTGTCCCAGTTTGGTGAATGCCTCGAAGAGTTTCAGGCCTGCTTTCTTTGAGATTTCGCCTATTTATTTGTCCTAACTTTTGCTTAGACTGCCTTTTCAGGTTTTCAGCCTAACGGACTCTTTTTCTTTTCTTTTTTTTTCATTTTTTTTCAATTGCTCTAACTTTTGCTTAGGCATACTGTCGGGTTTTTAACCTAACGAGCTTTTTCTCTTCTTTTTTTTTTAGGCATAAAATCTCTTGACAACATCAGTATTCACGGGCCTTGACAATTCTTCTCCATCCATATTCTGCAAAATTAACGCTCCTCCTGAAAATGTCTGCTTGACTATGTATGGGCCTTCATAATTCGGAGCCCATTTTCCTCTGGCATCCTCTTGGTTAGGGAGAATCTTTTTCAAAACCAAATCTCCTGAACGGAATTCCCTGGGACGAACTTTCTTGTCGAAGGCTCTAGCCATTCTGCTTTGATACAATTGCCCATGACAAATAGCTGTCAATCTCTTCTCTTCTATCATATTCAATTGCTCATGCCGAGTCTTCACCCATTCAGATTCCTCTAACTCTGCCTCCATCAAAACCCTTTGGGAAGGGATCTCGATTTCTATTGGAGAGACCGCCTCCATCCCATACACCAAAGAGAAAGGCGTTGCCCCAGTGCTTGATCGTATATTAGTACGATATGCATGCAGAGCATAGGGTAACATTTCATGCCAGTCTTTATAGTTCACCACCATCTTAGCAATAATTTTCTTAACATTCTTATTTGCTGCTTCAACTGCACCGTTCATCTTAGGCCTATAGGGAGCTGAATTATGATGCTTGATTTTGAAATTTTCACAGAACTTTTTAATCTCAGCACCATTGAGATTGGTACCATTATCTGTGATTATCCTTTCTGGAATCCCATATCTGCAGACAATATCCCTTTTGAGGAATTTCAAAAACACTTTTTGAGTGATGCTGACATAAGAAGAAGCTTCTACCCACTTGGTGAAATAGTCAATCGCCACTAAGATGAAGCGATGACCATTGGAAGCTTTGGGATTAATGGGCCCGATGACATCTATTCCCCACATTGAGAAAGGCCAGGGAGATACCAAATTATGCAAAGGGAAAGGAGGTGTGTTGACTCGGTCTGCATACATCTGGCATTTTTGACACTTCCGTACATAATCTATACAGTCTGTTTCTGATATGAGCCCACTAAGGAGCATGGATCAAGGAGCACTACAAGGACTTGGTGGACCTATGACAAGAGCTAGGACCAAGAAAGCCCAAGAAGTCCTAAATCAAATGGTGACAACTTTAATTGAAGCAAGCCCAAATTCAAGTCTTGATGGAGTGGAGCCCAAATTGGTCACTTATCTCATCCAACTTGAAGACCCATGATGACTTGGATGTCCACTTCTCTAAAATAGCATTTTTTTAGTTTATTTCTATTAAATAAAGTGTAATAAACTATAAAGGGATGAATAGTGCACGTTTTTGGGAGGGCAACCTTTGGTTTGCATGCCTAGGTAACTCCTATTTGCTAGTTAATGCTTTAATTAGCCACTTAATGGATTAGTTATTGCTTTTTATGGGGAATTTGTCACATTATGATGACCATTTTGTATGCATATTCTATGCACCCCATTTTTCTATAAATAGGTGCCTAAAACATGAATGAAGGGACTCTTGGATGTGAATTTGGATTGAATCCATTTGTGAGAATTTCATTCTCTTTGGTTCTTGGTTGAGCCATCTTGGTTCTTATCAAAGGCTTCCTTACCTTTGTGGCGAATCTTCGCTTGACTTATCACTCTCTAAGAGTGTGGCGTCTTCTTCCTCCCATTCCTTTTCCTTTTTCCATCTTTTCTATTATTTTTACTATTTACGTCACTATTCATGTCACTGTTCATGTCACTATTTATCAGTTCTGTTCCTCGGGTATTGTTCATCATTTCATTCTTTGAAACACTAAATCAACTCAAGGACGATCCGTAAAAATAATATGCATCCAACTTGGATCATATCATGTGGTATCTAGAGCCTGGATTCTAGAGTTGATAGAGTTCTTGCATTTTCTTTTGTACTTATTCTTATTGCTTTCCAAACATCAAGCACTATTGCTTGAATGTCATAATTATACACAATCTTGATCATCATTGATCTCTGCCATTTCTAAGAATTGGCAACATTCTTTACTTTCCGTTCTTTACTTTTTGCCATTTAAATTCTAGTCCTTTTATTTTCTCGCCTTTAATTTCTTTCTTCAATTTCTACGCAATATTTACAACTTTGATCTTGTCAATTCTATATCTGTTCTTTGTTATATGTTTTATAGCACCTTAATTTGAAAGGAAACTCCTAAATACACAATTGGGCATAACAATTGAAAAAAAAAAGATTTGCAAGAACCATTTTTTTTAAGTGCAAAAAAAAAAAAAAAGAACAAGGGCTTGAAAAATAGTATTAAAAAAAAAAAAAAAAAAAAAAGAGCGCCCTTGCACTTAAGCAAGATTAAGTTTGAATGCCTTGTGAATTTCAATTAAGCGGTGCTATTCTACATACCTTGTGCATTTCTTTTTCTTCTTATTTCTTTTGAGTTCTACCTTTTTTTTTAGCTTTTCTTGCTTGTCTTTTAAATTCCTTTGAGTTTTGTCTAGAGTTTCATCTTTTCTTCAACTTCTGAGTGCTTACTCTTGTGAGGACCGCTACCTTTGTAAGAGCTTTTGGTAATTGAAAGATGAGATGGTTCATTTAAGAACTTGCAAAGAGAATTTGAGTGGAAAGAGGCAAGAGTGAAAATTACATCTTGTGTGAAAAAAAAAAACCAAAAAGAGTGAATATATATATATATATATATATATATATATATATATATATATATATATATATATACACACACTTTGTGAGAAAAGAAAGGGAGTGTTGTGAGGATAAATTACACTTTCTACTACTCAAATGGGTGATAGTCCACCATTGTCACCAAGGACAGCCACTCTACATGCTAGAATGGCTAATCAAGTTCAAGCACTCCAAAGACAAATGGAGCAAATGCAAGTCAACTATGATAGACAACTAGCCAACCTTCAACGGGATGACTCAAGTGGCTATGATAGTGAAGAAAGAGGGAGGCCAAGAGGAAGAAGACCTAGAAGAGGAGGCCCTAGGGGAGGAAGGCGTGAAGATAGGATTGAGGGGGTTAAAATCAAAGTTCCTTCCTTTCTTGGAAAGAATGACCCCGAAGCCTATTTGGAGTGGGAACTCAAGATGGAGCAAGTGTTTGATTGCAACACATATAATGAGAGAAAGAAAGTGAAGGTGGCGGCGTTGGAGTTCAAGGAGTATGCACTAGTATGGTGGGATCAATTCCAAAAGGAGAGGAGGAGAATTGGAGAAGAGCCAATTGAGACTTGGGAAGACATGAAAATTGTAATGGGGAGGAGGTTTGTCCCAAGTCACTATCAAAGGGACATCCACAACAAATTGCAAAAACTTACCCAAGGGAGCAAGAGTGTGGATGAGTACTTTAAGGAGATGGAATTGGCCTTACTTAGGTCAAACTTTGTGGAGGACCGTGAGGCAACTATGGCAAGGTTCTTGCATGGCTTGAACCAAGACATTCAAGATGTGGTGGAGTTGCAAAACTATGTGGAGCTTGAAGATTTGGTGCAACAAGCAATCAAGGTGGAGCAACAATTAAAGAGGAGGAAATCCAAATATTCCTCTTCATCATCTTCCAAATTCCCATCTTCAAATTGGAAGGACAAGCAAAAGAAGGAGGGTGCACCAAGCAAGGAGGCCGTGAGCACCTCTCAAGGCAAGAAGCCCATGGAACCAACCACAAGGAGCAGAGATGTCAAGTGTTTCAAGTGTCTTGGTCATGGCCACATAGCCTCTCAATGTCCAACCAAGAGAACTATGGTGTCCTTGAATGGTGAAGTGATGTCTCAATCCGAAGCTTCAAGTGGAGAGGAAAGTGAAGAAGAAGTGTTCATGCCGGATGGTGACTTACTTATGGTAAGGAGGCTTTTGGGGAGTCAAGTGAAGGAACATGAAGCTAGCCAAAAGGAGAACATTTTCCACTCTAGATGCCTAATTCAAGGTAAAGTTTGTTCTCTAATAATTGATGGAGGTAGTTGTGCAAATGTAGTAAGTTCTAGGTTGGTGTCTAAATTAAATCTTATCACTAAAACCCATCCAACACCATATAGACTTCAATGGTTGAGTGAGGTTGGGGAGATGGTGGTGAACAAACAAGTGGAGGTTCCATTCTCCATTGGAAAGTATGAGGATAATGTTCTTTGTGATGTAGTGCCTATGGAGACAAGCCATATGTTGTTGGGAAGGCCTTGGCAATATGACAAGAAGGCCATTCATGATGGATTTTCAAACAAGTTCACTTTCATGGACAAGGAGCGAAAGGTTGTACTCTCTCCTTTATCTCCAAAACAAGTTAGTGAGGATCAAAAGAAAATGAGAGAGAGAAAAGAGAGCAAGAGAGAAAAGAAAAAGAGAGTGAACAAGAGAAAAAGAGTGATGAAAAATAAAAAAAATCATGAGAAAAAAAGAGAGAAAAACCGAGATGAAAAAGAGAGAAAAGAGAGTTGTTTTGCAATAAAAAGTGAGGTGAAAAGTGCATTGGTTTCAAGACAGCCCCTATACATGCTTTTGTGTAGGGAATTTTGTTTAAATGCTAACATTTCTAATGATCATTCTTTGTCTAGTGGTGTGAAAAATCTTTTGCAGGAATTTGAGGATATCTTCCCTAAGGAAGTGCCACATGGCCTTCCACCTTTGAGGGAATTGAGCACCATATTGACCTCATTCCGGGTGCATCATTACCCAATAGGCCAGCCTATAGGAGCAATCCTCAAGAGACCAAAGAGATCCAAAAGCAAGTGGAGGAGTTGATGCAAAAAGGATGGGTACAAGAGAGCTTAAGTCCATGTGTTTGTACTGTCATTTTGGTGCCCAAAAGGATGGCACTTGGAGGATGTGCACGGATTGTAGGGCCGTGAACAACATCATCATTAAGTATAGGCATCCTATCCCTAGACTTGATGATTTGCTTGATGAATTGTTTGGTGCTTGCATTTTTTCTAAAATTGATTTGAAAAGTGGGTACCATCAAATTAGGATAAGGGAAGGGGATGAATGGAAAACCGCTTTCAAAACTAAATTTGGTTTGTATGAATGGTTGGTAATGCCTTTTGGTTTAACAAATGCACCAAGCACTTTTATGAGGCTTATGAACCATGTCTTAAGAGAATTTTTGGGAAAATTTGTGGTGGTATATTTTGATGATATCTTAATATATAGCAAAAACTTAGATGAACACCATGAACATTTAAGGGCTGTTTTGCTTGTATTAAGAAAAGAAAGGTTGTATGCAAACTTGGAAAAATGTATTTTTTGTGTGGATCATGTGATTTTCCTTGGTTTTGTGATTAATGCTAAAGGGGTCCATGTAGATCAAGAAAAGATTAAGGCCATTCAAGATTGGCCAACCCCCAAAAATGTGAGTGATGTGAGGAGCTTTCATGGTTTGGCTAGTTTCTATAGGAGGTTTGTTAAAGATTTTAGCACATTGGCTGCACCTCTTAATGAAATTGTCAAAAAGAATGTTGGGTTTAAATGGGGGAAAAAACAAGAACAAGCTTTTAAGGAACTTAAGAAAAAGCTCACCCATGCACCAATACTTGCATTGCCTAATTTTGCTAAATCTTTTGAAATTGAATGTGATGCTTCTAATGTTAGTGTTGGAGCTGTTTTAATGCAAGAAGGACATCCAATTGCTTACTTTAGTGAGAAATTAAGTGGTGCTGTCCTTTATTATCCCACCTATGATAAGGAGTTGTATGCCTTGGTAAGGGCTTTGCAAACATGGCAACATTATCTTTTGCCCAAAGAGTTTGTTATCCATAGTGATCATGAGTCCTTAAAGTACTTGAAAGGACAAGGAAAGTTGAATAAGAGGCATGCCAAGTGGGTTGAGTTTCTTGAACAATTCCCATATGTGATCAAGCATAAGAAAGGTAAGGCCAACATAGTGGCAGATGCACTTTCAAGACGGTATACCTTACTCTCTACCCTTGAAACAAAATTGTTTGGGCTTGAATGCATCAAAGAATTGTATGAGCATGATAAAGATTTTTCCCATATCTATGCTAATTGTTTGCATTGGGCTCAAAATGGATATTTTAGGCACTAAGGGTTTTTGTTTAAAGAAAAGAGATTATGTGTGCCTAAAAGTTCTATAAGAGAGTTGCTTGTGAGGGAAGCGCATGAAGGGGGACTAATGGGGCATTTTGGGGTTCAAAAGACTTTAGACATGTTGCACGAACATTTTCATTGGCCACACATGAAACATGATGTGCAAAAGTTTTGTGAAAAATGCATTGTTTGTAAAAGTTCTAAATCTAAAGTGATGCCTCATGGACTTTATACTCCGTTGCCTATTCCTGATTTTCCTTGGATTGATTTGTCAATGGATTTTGTTGTAGGACTACCCCGGACAAAGAATGGTAAGGATTCAATTTTTGTGGTGGTGGATAGGTTTTCTAAAATGGCACATTTTATACCATGTAAAAAAGTTGATGATGCTTGTCATGTTGCTGAATTGTTTTTCAAAGAAGTGGTAAGGCTTCATGGCCTTCCAAGAAGTATTGTTTCAGATCGTGACACAAAGTTCTTAAGTCACTTTTGGAGGACTTTGTGGGGTAAGCTGGGTACAAAGCTTCTTTTCTCCACTACTTGTCATCCCCAAACGGATGGGCAAACTGAGGTAGTTAATAGGACACTTTCTTCCCTTCTTAGGGCTGTAATAAAGAAGAACATTAAGTCTTAGGAGGAGTGTTTGCCTCATGTGGAATTTGCTTATAATAGAGCTGTTCATAGTACTACTCAATATTCTCCTTTTGAGGTTGTTTATGGATTTAATCCCCTCACTCCTCTTGATTTATTGCCATTGCCTAACTCGTCAATTTTAAAGCATGAAGATGGCAGGGCTAAAGTTGAATTTGTGAGGAAGTTACACGAGCAAGTCAAGGCTCAAATTGAGAAGAAGACTGAAAGCTATGTTAGACAAGGCAACAAAGGGAGGAGGAAGGTGGTGTTTGAACCTGGAGATTGGGTCCAGGGTGCACATGAGAAAGAGAGATTTCCTTCACAGAGGAAATCCAAGCTTCAACCAAGAGGAGATGGGCCATTCCAAGTGTTGGCCGAGATCAATGATAATGCCTACAAGATAGACCTTCCAGGTGAGTATGGTGTTAGTGCAACTTTCAATGTAGCTGATTTGTCTCCATTTGATGTAGGTGATGAAGATTTCAATTCGAGGTCGAATTCACTTAAAGAAGGAGGGGATGATGTGAGCCCACTAAGGAGCATGGATCAAGGAGCACTACAAGGACTTGGTGGACCTATGACAAGAGCTAAGACCAAGAAAGCCCAAGAAGTCCTAAATCAAATGGTGACAACTTTAATTGAAGCAAGCCCAAATTCAAGTCTTGATGGAGTGGAGCCCAAATTGGTCACTTATCTCATCCAACTTGAAGACCCATGATGACTTGGATGTCCACTTCTCTAAAATAGCATTTTTTTAGTTTATTTCTATTAAATAAAGTGTAATAAACTATGAAGGATGAATAGTGCACGTTTTTTGGGAGGGCAACCTTTGGTTTGCATGCCTAGGTAACTCCTATTTGCTAGTTAATGCTTTAATTAGCCACTTAATGGATTAGTTATTACTTTTTATGGGGAATTTGTCACATTATGATGACCATTTTGTATGCATATTCTATGCACCCCATTTTTCTATAAATAGGTGCCTAAAACATGAATGAAGGGACTCTTGGATGTGAATTTGGATTGAATCTATTTGTGAGAATTTCATTCTCTTTGGTTCTTGGTTGAGCCATCTTGGTTCTTATCAAAGGCTTCCTTACCTTTGTGGCGAATCTTCGCTTGACTTATCACTCTCTAAGAGTGTGGCGTCTTCTTCCTCCCATTCCTTTTCCTTTTTCCATCTTTTCTATTATTTTTACTATTCACATCACTATTCACGTCACTATTCATATCACTATTCATCAGTTTTGTTCCTCGGGTATTGTTCATCATTTCATTCTTTGAAACACTAAATCAACTCAAGGACGATCCGTAAAAACAATATGCATCCAACTTGGATCATATCAGTTTCCATCATGGACCAATAATAACCACTCCTTAGAATTTTTCGAGCCATCATATGACCATTGGCATGGGTTCCACATATTCCTTCATGAACCTCAGTCATGATTACATGAGCTTCATGAGCATCCACGCATCTAAGTAAAGTACCATCATGACTCCTTTTGTACAAAACCTCTCCATTCAAGAAAAAGGTCATCGCCAACCGACGGATAGTCTTCTTATTCACCTCACTTGCCCCCGTTGGGTATTCTCTGTGCTCAATATATTGTTTGATATCATGATACCAGGGTTTACCATCTGGCTCGCTTTCCACATTAGCGCAATACGCAGGTCCACTGTGCGTCTTCACTTGGATGGGTTGAACATTATTATGAATATCCAACTTAGTCATTACAGCCAAAGTGGCCAAGGCATCTGCAAACTGATTCTTGTCTCGGGTCAAATGGGAGAAGGTCACCTCCTCGAACTTTTCAACCAACTGGATCAAATACTTTTGATAAGGTACCAACTTCGGATCTTTGGTTTGCCATTCACCATTCACCTGATAAATGATGAGTGCTGAGTCTCCAAATACTTTTAACCGCTTGATCCCCAAGTCAATTGCAATTTGTAAACCATGAGCACAGGCCTCATATTCTGCAACATTATTGGTGCACTCAAAATCTAACTTGATAGCGACTGGGTATTGTTTTCCAGTTGGTGAAACAACCACGGCTCCTATGCCACTACCATGCATGTTAACCGCTCCATCAAAATACATTTTCCAAACGGGTTCTTCTTCTTCTTCTTCTTCTTCTTCTGCCATCAGTATTTCTCCATCAGGGAATTCAGATGTCACTAGTTGTCCACCCTCAAGAGGGTTTTCAGCTAAATGATCAGCAATCGCACTTCCTTTGATGGATTTCCGAGTCATGTACTTGATATCGAATTCTGATAGCATCACTTGCCACTTTGAAACCCTTAATGAAACATGAGGACTTTCAAATATGTACTTCAAAGGGTCTATTCGGGAGATCAACCACGTGGTGTAATAGAGCATGTACTGTCGTAATCGCTTTGAGGTCCATACCAGCGCACAACAAGTCTTCTCAATAGCCATGTAACGAGCTTCACAGTCATTGAACTTCTTACTCAGATAGTAAATTGCTTGCTCCTTTTTTCCCAATTCATCATGTTGTCCCAATATTGCCCCCATCGAGGTTGGCAATACAGTTAGGTACAAAATTAAAGGGCGACCCGGCGTAGGAGGTACCAAAATAGGAGGATTCGTTAAATAAGCCTTTATCTTGTCAAAAGCTTCCTGACATTCTTCATCCCATTTCCCTGGTTGATGCTTCTTCAACAACTTGAATATAGGCTCACAGGTGCTGGTTAAGTTAGCAATGAATCTAGCAATGTAATTGAGTCTCCCGAGAAAACTTCGCACTTCACGCTCCGTCTTAGGGGCAGACATCTCTTGTATTGCTTTCATTTTATCTGGATCCACCTTTATTCCTTCTCTGCTAACAATGAATCCGAGTAATTTCCCAGTAGATGCTCCAAAAACACATTTAGCAGGATTCAACCTCAGTTTGTACTTCCGGAGTCTTCCAAACAGCTTACGCAAAACCGCCACATGACTTTCTCCTTCTTTAGACTTGGCTACTATATCATCTACGTACACCTCAATCTCCTTGTGCATCATGTCATGAAACAGTGCCACCATAGCACGCTGGTAAGTAGCCCCAGCATTCCTTAATCCAAACGGCATCACCGTGTAACAAAACGTTCCCCAAGGAGTAATGAAAGTAGTCTTTTCTTTGTCATTGACATCCATGGGAATTTGATTGTATCCTGAGTATCCGTCCATGAATGAGAACCTGTGATTCTTAGCAGTGTTATCAACCAGAACATCAATGTGAGGGAGTGGGAAATCGTCCTTCGGGCTAGCCTTATTCAGATCTCTATAGTCCACACACATTCTGACTTTTCCATCCTTTTTAGGCACTGGCACGATATTAGCTACCCACTCTGGGTGTCTTGACACCTCCACAAACCCTGCTTCTAACTGCTTAGTCACTTCTTCTTTGATCTTCAGAGACATATCAGGATGCATCCTCCTCAACTTTTGTTTCTTTGCCTCAATATTCGGGTATAGTGGGATTTTGTGCGATGCTATCTCTGGGTCCAACCCTGGCATATCCCGATAAGACTAAGCAAAAACATCCATATACTCTTTGAATAACATGATCATCTCTTCAAACTCTGGGTTTGCCACTACTTTCAATTCCTTTTTCTCTTCCTCTGTCCCCATGTTGATAACCTCTGCTTCCTCGCCATTCAAGTTAAATCCCTTCCCTAAGTACTCTAGTAATTTTGCAAAATTTTCAACAACCTCTTCTTCTTCCCCAGATCCAGGGTCTTCTTCATCAAACATTGCAAGAGAATTAATTGATGAGTTTTCGAGGTCCCTCTCAGGAGGCAAATTTTCTGTGAAACTCAGATCCCTGGAAAGCAATTTTGCGTGGAGTTGGAAAAGCAAAATAGAGTAGGAAGACAAAGGAAGAACAAGATATAGTACATAAATGTAAAAAGGGAATTGATAAATGCGAAAGGACAAATCAAAGGGTACGACAAAGAAGGAATGCTGAATATTCATGCAAATTCATTTAATCAATGTCTCAAATAACATAAACCATAAGTTCAAAACAACTTAAACATCTGTTTCACAAAATGACTAGACAATTACTTTGAAACAATCACATCAATAATTGGTTCGATTTCCGGTTCTTCAATGGCTCCTCATCGAAGAATGTGACGGATTGCCTTGTGCTCTTCTTGGCTCTCTTCATGCAAAGCATTGATAGTGAGGTGGTATTGAAGGTGAATGACCTCATCAGGCATGATTACCTCGGCTGGTGCTGGGAATGTTTCCCTTAAGTGGGGAATATGCTTCATCTTGCCCTTACCACCCTTTCCTCCAAGCGTCATGCTCCTTATATGCTCCTCTAGAGATGCTTCGTACCCTATCCCAAACTTGCCTAACTTTCCTGGGAGTGACACTGGTGACCGAGTACCTTGCAGCTTTGAACCCAGACCCTTTCCTTCCTGGTATCCACTACTAGCCATGATCCGGGCCACCACCTGATTCACACTTAGTGTGAGAGATTCATCTTTACCAAGTCCGGTTTCAACTACTTCGAAACTATGCCACATATTCTCCTCTTCTTTTTCTGCACTCTCCACATACGGCACTGAAACCGGTTTGACAAAGATAATTTCTTCCTCTCCATGTATGGTGATAACCGACCCATTCTCAATGTATTTAACACTTTGATGCGGGGTGGAAGGAACAAAGACCTACGTATGGATCCATGGTCTCCCCAGTAGCATGGTGTAGCCAGGCTCCATATCCATGACTTGAAACAGCGCTTGAAAATTACTTGGACCAATCTCTAGCGGCAACATTATCTCTCCCATAATGCCTCTCTTATTTCCATCAAAAGCTCGCACCACCATTTCTCGAGGCGACAATTCGTCCTCACTTATTGATAATGAGGTTAGAGTTGACTTAGGGATGATATTCAACGCAGACCCCCCATCGATCAAAACTTTTGCAACTATGTACCCTTTGCATTTGAGGGTTATGTGCAAGGCCCGCGGGTTCTTCTCAGATTGAGAGATGATCTCCTCATCAGTGAATGTGATCATGTTAACGCGTTTCACAGGGTCTACCATGTTAACCACACTTTCAGGAGTAGCATCGGGCTTCACATAGGCTTCATTTAGAATTTTTAACAACGCCTTCCGATGCATCTCAGATGTCAAGATGAGTGACAAAAGAGATATCCTGGCCGGAGTCTTTTTTAGCTGTTCCATCACATCATATTTGCTCTGCTTCATTATCTTCAGGAACTCCTCTTCACCTTCTTTCTCTCTCTCGTCTTCTCTTGACATTTCCTCCCTGCTCCCTTCCTTAACAATTTTCTCCTTTTCTAACTCTCCTGGGCCATAGTATCGCCCACTCCTGGTGATTCCCCCTACCTTGACTATATTAGTCACCAACTCCTCATCTTTGTGTGCTTCAACAATTTGAGCCTTCGAAGTCTCTTCCCCGACTCCTTTTGTCTCTACCTTGGTTTCATAATTCCATGGTACTGAATGAGTGTCATTATAAACAAACGGCATTGGCTTCTTGATTGTTACCACTACTTTCTCTGACGTTGAGACTTGGTTGAGAGGTGGCACCTTAAGCACAAAGCGTTCGATCACATTAACCTCTTCGGAGGAGGCTAACCCTTGTCTCGCATGTATTACTCCCAAAGTAAGCAACCCTTAGACTCGAACCTTGAAGTCCCAACAATTCTCAATATCATGTCCCATTCCCCCACAATGATAAGCACAATTCAACTCTGCATCATATTTTTCCTCTTCTTTCATTGTGGCAGCTGGTGCAGCGATATTGTAGCCAGCTTTCTTCAGCCCTTCGAATATCTTTGCCATCGGTGTACGCAAGCTCATGACCTTTCTTATGGGTGACCCTTCCACCTCTAAAGCATTCACCACATTCTTTCCACCATGATTGGGAATTAGGTTGTTAACGATACTGGGTCCAGCCTCTTCCTGGATATCAAGCTTCCCATAGGCAATTAACTTTCTTACTGCGGTCTTAAAAGACTCACAGTTTTCAATTGAATGCCCTGGGATATCCATGTGATACTTGCAGGTTGAGTTCGGGTTGTACCACGATGGAAATGGTGGTTCTAATGGACGCACAGGAATTCCCGAAATAAGATGAGCATCAAACAACCTTTGGAATAGGTCTGCATTCGGAATGGATAACCTTGGAAAGGGGGGAAGGTTTTGAGGACGAAAGCGACTTTGGTTTTGGGGGTTCGGGCGAGGTTGTGAGTGGTTTGGGTAATTCTGCGGAGGTGCAGGTGGGTATCGGGTATAAGTTGGGCGAATTGGTGTATATGGTTGTGGCGAGGGGACGTTGTTAACTTGGAATTGTGGTGTTGGGGTGAAGTTTGCGGCCGATATAACTTGGTGGGATGGATAATGAGGCAGTGGCAGTGTTTGGTATGGAAAGTGAGGGTTGGGGTTGCGTGATGGCTGATGACTTGGGCTATATCGCGGTTTGAAATTCTGTTGAGGTTGGATATAATTCACCTCAGGTTCCTTTTTCTTCGGCTGGAATCCTTTCTTGAAAGTAGTATTCTCTGTGCTACTCATTGGCAACTTCCCAGTTTTGGCCAATATTTCAATTCTTTCTCCAGAAGTTAATAAATCTGCGAAATCCTTATAGGCTGCCCTAGCCATCGCCCCAATAAAAGGGTTTCCTAGGGTCCCCAAGAAATACAAGCACATCTCAGACAATGTTAATAGGGGCTGGACCTGAGCCGCCAAGGCTCTCCACCTCTGTGCGTATTGCTTGAACGGTTCTTCATTACCTTTCTGCATTGAACTCAACTGTTCTCGGGTTGGGGCTGCGTCCAGATTGAATTTGTATTGATCCATAAATAAATCAGTCAATTCTGTCCAATGAGAGATCTTTGAGCGATCTAACTGAAGATACCATTCTAGGGCGGGACCTGTAAGACTCTCATGGAAGAAACTGATGAGGAACTTATCATCCCTAGACCAAATAGCCATCTTAGTCCCATAACTGATCAAATGGAAACGAGGGTTGCCGCTCTCGTCATACTTCACAAAATCAGGAATCTTGAAGTTGTTGGGGATTACTACATCCGTAGTAGGACACAACTCCTCTATCCTCAGAGGTCCATAAGCATTTGGGTCATTTATTGCCTTGATCTGTTCCTCCATTTTCTCCATCCAATCTTCTTTCATTTTATCCTTCTCAGTTATGACGTGACTATTCCCAGAACAGGGCATGGTCACGTGTCCCGGAATGGACACATGAGGTGGTTCCCAAGTAGGGCCCGCATAACCAGGGATTTCATTATGAGCACCTTCCAGAGTGTGATACCCTTCCCCAATGGGCATGACAATTGATGCCGTCTGAGGTGGTCGCTCGTGGATTCCTGCAGCGATGCCTGAGGTTATGGCTGAAAAGATCGGAGCAGTCACTGATGGCACATTTGCACGCGTTTCAACCCCATTTGCATTTCTATTTCCACTGATTAAGTGGAGAGACTCCCTTATATCTTGCAATATCGCTTCTAACCTCGCTTGGTTCTCTGACACCTCATTTATTCTCCCTGTCATTTCATCGACCTCCCTACTCAAGTTTCTTCCTATCTCAGAATTATCAGCAGCCATTCTGGTCCGAGATCTGGTATTGTGAACTTGGGTTAGATTGGTCTCTTCTTTCCTAGGCTGCGCAATGAGTCCTGAGCCAAATTGATTTATTAAAGTAAAAACACATTAAATAGAGAGAAAAAAAAGAGTTAACACTATTGTGAGGATGCTTGGCGATTGTGGGAAGATTCGCATGGTCATTCAATAGCAAGGCAGGATTCCCAATTTAGCATTAGCGGGTTCACTAATGATGCCCTCTTCAAACGATGCAATCATTCTTTCACCAAATACCAAGATGCCCGAAATTTCGCTAAAGGACAAATTGTCTCAGGGCGAAAATACGGTTGACAACCTATTCAAGGGGGAATTCACCCCTCAATGAATAGTGCCTGAATGAAAAGCATTAACATCAACATTCAAAGCAAAACACTGTAACTAGTCATTCATTTCATTCCAAAATTAATCAATACATGGTCTCAGTCTCCTCAAAGTGTAACATAAATTACATTACATCAATAATTTCGTTTGTTTCTTCCTAAGACCTTTAGCAAGACCTCGACAATACGTCATAAATTTGGCTATCTTCTGTGGTAGCCTTAGCAATGGATTCATACGAATCTGAAGGTCTGCTTCATCAAAACGACTAACTAGTTGCGTAGTGTAATATTGCAAACTGTTAGACATGTCCTCATATTTCGTCATCCAATATTCCTTTCGAGCCCTTTCATTTTGAGCTGCCCATTGCCATGCACCTTCACTTTCTTCTTTTTGCAGTCTTTGTCTCTGAGCTTCGAGTCTCCATCGCTCCTTTTCTTGCTCTAGTTCTTAAGCTTTCAACTCCAAATGCCTGGCTCTCTTGTTTGCTTCCTTGAGTGAATTATAATATTCTGTAGCCAATACCTGTCCTTGATCGGAGCGTCGTTTCACTTCAACGAGAGCCTCTTGTAAAGATTGCATCCTTTGGTCTTGTGCTTTAGTATTCGCTTCCAATTCTTCTTTCTCTTGCAGAATATTCTCTATCAATTCTTCTTGAGCACTTACTTTCACTCGTAGCTCTTGGACTTCTAAAGTAGTCTTGTTTGATTCCACCTCTCTTCCTCTTCTTGCCCTTTTTACCCGGCTCGGAGCTTCAGCAGCATCAGTTTGTGCATCTTTTAAGTCTTCAATCTTGTCGGCTAACTTCTGGTACCGTCTGGAGTGGATGACGACTTTTAACTCAGCGGCTTCCTTCCCTTGTTCCAAAAACTGTATCTGCGCTTTCATCCTCTCTATCTGGGTAGTCATTTGAGATATAATCTGGGAGTGATTTTCATCACTTGACACCGCCTGAGGGGTACTATTTTGAGCCCTCCTCGTTGCTCTCCATTGTAGGTACTCAGGAGTAGGAATTGCCACACGTTTTCCCAGTTCTTTCCTTCCTACCCTATGAATATTCTTCCAAGCATCCCTGACCTCCTTTTCCTGCTTGGTAGTGCTTCCGTCTTTCCCATATAAAAAGCTAAATCCTCTGAGTTGTGTCTCATCAGGCACGTGCTGAGTCCATTGGAGCTGTCTAAGCACGAGGACTGGCGAGAACGATACACAACCTCTCACGCCCATTAAAGGAATGTTAAAGAAGTCACCATAACTGAGCAATATCTCTTCCCCATGATACCATGAGCAAACCCATTTGAAAGAGTCTGATCCCGTCTTCATGAACTCATCTTTCCATTCATGGGCTTTCTGCTGCTTCACTGGAATGCGACCAAAATTTCTTAGCGGATCAGGTAAGAGACCCAGGCGACTGTGTACATCCATGTGCGTCATGATCCAAACATACAACATGTGTGTGCAACATCGAATCATTCCCCCATCTTTTTTGTGGCAAATCTCCATGGTTAAGAAAGTATCAGCGAGAATAGCAGGGATTGGATTTGCCCTATGATTCTCAAACTTGAAGAAGGCATCCATTCTTCGCTTGGTCCACTACATCTGAAGTGAATGGGAATAAGACTAATCCAAAGATGGTTAGTGCCAATGTCTTGTTAAAGAGATCCCACCTTCCTTGTTGCGCTAGTATCTCAAGATGCGCTTCCAGGTAACTCTTCTTCAATCCTTGTGTTCCTCCTCTCTTTTCCATTCCTAACTGATTTGCCTGAACTCCTATGAGTTCTGCTATTTTTCTTTCTGACACATAATATCCTCCATAAAGGTAAACATTGGGGTACTTGCTCATTGGGAGTCTCAACATGATGGCATACTCTTCTATGGTCGGTGCAATATCCAAGTCGGGCAGCTCAAAACATCTCAGAGAACAATTCCAAAACTGGGCAAGGCCACTCAAGACAAGTTCTTCAACAGGGATGCGCAACAAATCTAGAATCTGCCCATAACTGCTTGAAAACTCTGATCGAGCCTTAGGGGTCATGTGTTGAGTAATGTCCTTCACACGCCTCAGATCACTGCCATTTACTGTAATCTTTATATTCCTCTTGAGATCAACAGCATTGCTGGTGTTTTTCCTTTGGCCTATCTCTTCCATTCCTTGCTATTGAATGAACACTAATCTTTCCACTTTACCAACTAAACTCACTGATATGATCCAAGTTGGATGCATATTGTTTTTACGGATCGTCCTTGAGTTGATTTAGTGTTTCAAAGAATGAAATGATGAACAATACCCGAGG
The DNA here is from genome assembly GCA_029884605.1 of Ormosia emarginata. Lineage (NCBI taxonomy): Eukaryota > Viridiplantae > Streptophyta > Magnoliopsida > Fabales > Fabaceae > Ormosia > Ormosia emarginata. Next base: position 8,506,297 of record JAQQTP010000083.1, on the reverse strand, counting down.
AACAGAACTGATGAATAGTGACGTGAATAGTGACGTGAATAGTGATGTGAATAGTAAAAATAATAGAAAAGATGGAAAAAAGAAAAGGAATGGGAGGAAGAAGACGCCACACTCTTAGAGAGTGATAAGTCAAGCGAAGATTCGCCACAAAGGTAAGGAAGCCTTTGATAAGAACCAAGATGGCTCAACCAAGAACCAAAGAGAATGAAATTCTCACAAATGGATTCAATCCAAATTCACATCCAAGAGTCCCTTCATTCATGTTTTAGGCACCTATTTATAGGAAAATGGGGTGCATAGAATATGCATACAAAATGGTCATCATAATGTGACAAATTCCCCATAAAAAGCAATAACTAATCCATTAAGTGGCTAATTAAAGCATTAAGTAGCAAATAGAGTTACCTAGGCATGCAAACCAAAGGTTGCCCTCCCAAAAACGTGCACTATTCATCCTTCATAGTTTATTACACTTTATTTAATAGAAATAAACTAAAAAAATGCTATTTTAGAGAAGTGGACATCCAAGTCATCATGGGTCTTCAAGTTGGATGAGATAAGTGACCAATTTGGGCTCCACTCCATCAAGACTTGAATTTGGGCTTGCTTCAATTAAAGTTGTCACCATTTGATTTAGGACTTCTTGGGCTTTCTTGGTCCTAGCTCTTGTCATAGGTCCACCAAGTCCTTGTAGTGCTCCTTGATCCATGCTCCTTAGTGGGCTCACATCACTCACCCTACAAAAAGAGTAAAAGAAGAATGTAAGCAAACTAACAAAAATGAAGAATGCATCCTAAGGGTACCCCTCATCGAGGTAACTCTAAAATGTATCCTAACATTCTTCATGAAGAAATCCTTATAGGGTCGTGAACCCAAAGGATTATGCATGATTTGCTGATGCATGCCCTCTTTATTTTTTTTTTACACGCAAGAAATTGACATGGAACTGTAAGATGATGCTCTTTTTTTCTTTGGGAATGTGATGCAAACGCAAGATAATGCATGTCCTTTTTTTTTATTTTTCTTTGGTTTGAGAAATGCTATGACTGTCATGCAAATGATATGAAAATGCAAGATGAAACATTCCCCTTTTTCTGATTCTTTTTTTTTTTACAAAGAATGAATGATATAAGAAATGAACAGATAAAGAAGAAGTACGCTCCCTTTGTGTCCTAATCAGGTGAAACTTAAAGGTTGGATTTCCTTATGGTCGCGACTCTAATTTTGACAGCCACTATGTTCAATCTATCAGTGCAAGGTTTTTAGAACAGATCTAGACCTCTAAAAGTCATGGTCCCCAGATTGCCCCTATCTCGAAAGACAGGGTTCCAATTCATGAATTAATCACAAGTAGGGATAAACCCTCTCAATATGATTAGTCCATGATACTGGTAACAATCTGAGTGGTGTCTCAATCGATGTCAAGTGAGCATGAAGCCCCTCAATAACAAAGGTCGAGACCCCTCCTATTCCTCGGGTTCGCACAGACTCGGGTATAGAGCCCAAAAGTGTGTGACATAAGTGGCAGTGACGTGTGTGAGGGAGCATACAAACCTGTGCCAAAAATTTAAAAAGATCAAAAACTACCCCCCCAACCTGCAAAACATGTATACAACAACCAGCCAGCAATCATCTACCCTATGGTTTAAACAAATAAGTACAAAAATATATACAAGTTAAAAAAATATACACAAAATAATGCTATCAAGTATTTACATAAAAGTATTAATCAAAAACTATTGACAAACAAATAAGAAAACAGAAAAAACAAGAAAAAGGGTAAAATAAATACATAAAGATTATTAAAATTTTGCACAATTAACCACAATAGGCGACTCTCCGTGTTTCCCAAATGGAGTCGCCATCTGTCGCGACCGATATCGCGGTGAAATAGCAGCTCCCCTGATTTTAAAAATAATTAAAATATGGAGTCGCCACCAATTTTATTTAAATTAAAGAAAAATTGGAAAACCTTTTTGGAAAATGGTCTTTGGAACCAAATCGGATTCGGGAGTCGATTATGGTTAAGGAAGGGTGGAAACTTAATCCCACAAAGACTTAACACACCCGTCTTAAGACGGTATCTTAAGTCAATTGTGCAAAAACTTGATAATCTCAAATTTATTTATTTTATCCTTTTTAAAAAACATTTTTTATTTTTTACCTTTTTTATTTTTTTATTTTATTTTTATTTTTATTTTTATTATATTCTTTTTTAAAAAAAGAAAAAAAGAACCAAATTATGAAAATTTAATTTTTGGCTTGACAGAATGAAAATTCTGCTCCTACGTACCCTCAGGTGCAATGAGGAACTCAAAGTCACGTAGTTCTGTATAAAATAAATTGTGAGTTGATTGATTTTAGTTAAAGAAAAGATTTTATTTGAAAGCAAAGTCATCTTCTCTCTTCTTTCCTTCTTTTCTTTTTTTGCACAGAGTTCAAGTTAGCACTAGGCTACTCAATAAACCCTTATGATCCAAACGATATTGAAGATAGCATCCGCTATTCAATCATTAACGTTGGTCATTGCATTGATAATAATTTTTTAATAAAATTTTATTTTATTTTATATTTTATTTTATTATTATTTAAAAAAAAGTACAAGGGACAAACATAAAATCTCCACAATCCAAATGAATAACTAAAAATGATTAAATATGAGCATTACTAATTAAATAACCCAATACAACATTGTTATTTTTTTTCTTACCAATTTTTTTTATTTTTATTCTTTTTTTACTTTTTACCATATTACCATCCACTTAAACTCCTAAAACCAAAAAAATAAAAAAAGAAATAATAAATAACAAAAAGACAGTACTAACAGAAAAATAACTAAACCAAAACATCTAGCCCACAAAACAAAATAAACAGACCACCTGATTTAATACAACGTAAGAAAACGAAACCTTTTGTTATTTATCTATTATTATCATTATTATCTTTACTTAAAAGCCATTTTTGATAACAATAATAATAATAATAGTTGAACCCCAAAAACAAACCTTTGAAGCTAACAGATTCCACCAATACGTGAAGACAGGGATGGACTCGTAGTCAGTGGAGGTTGTCTTGGACAGCCTTGGACCGCAACAGGAGAGGTGAGGTCCAGTGGGTGATCCTGGTGCTGGTTTCGAACGGAGGCTGGCTGCTGGACGGTGGGGTGTTCTACGTGCACGTTGGCTCGTGTTTAGTGGATGGGAGATGGTTGGAAGTGGAAGGATGGTGGGGGGGCTGTATGAAGAAGCTTGTACATGGGTGGTTGTGCGATGCAAGGTGAGAGGTTGGAGGTTTAAACGGTGGCGTGAGTCAACTCGGTGGTGAAGGGTGTTGGGGGTTGCTACGGGTGGAGGCCGTGTGTTGGGATTCTGGAGTTGAAGATGAAGTTATGGTGAAGGGTGAGATGGAAATGAAGATGGAGGTGAGGCCCGGAGGTGGTCACGGTTGGGTTGTGTTTGGTGAGTGGAGCTTGAGTTGATGGTGAGGGTGAAGGGAAATGGAGGTGAGGATGGAGGGAGGCTTCACGTGGTCATGGGAGAGCCTTTTTAGTGCATGGGGCTGCTGGAAAAATGGTGGGGCTGCTGGAGGGTTGAAGGAAATGGCCACTGAGTCAACTCAGTAGGTGTGGAGAAGGTGTCTCTTGATGGTGAAGATAAGTTGATGAAGGTGTGATGACAGTGGCTGAAACTTGTTATGGCTGCTTCCGGGTGAAGATGGAGATGTAGGTGAAGATGGATAGTGGTTGTGAAAATGGTGGAAGACCAAGTGTGATGATGGTTACTGAGTTAACTCCATGGTTGGGGTTACGTGGGTGGCTGTTATGGTGAAGGGTGCTTGGACTTGGAGGTGAAAAATGGAAGGGTGATGATGGTGGTTGGCTAGGTTGAAGTCTGTTACCGTTTTGAGTGATGGAGGGAGATGGTGGGAAGTGAGAATGAAAAGCCCAAAATCCAGTCCTTGGAGAGTGAAAACAGAAAGCCCAAAAACCCCTCCCTCTACGTGATTCCCTCTTTCTTTTGGGAAAAACCAAGAATCAAAACCAAATCCCCTCCCCCTCTGTGCCCTTACGTGAGGCTTTTCTTCAAAAACCAGAAGAAAACAAAACCCAACAAACCTTGTGTGCCGTTGGTGCATGTCAATATGTGTGTGTGAGTAAAAAAAAGTGCAGTGGTCTATGTGAGTGCAGGTGCAGTGGTCTACGTGAGTGCAGGGTGTGCATGGCCCAAAGAAGAAAAACCACACAAAGCCAGGAAAGAGAAATGGTTCCTAACTCAAAATAAAAACACAAGCAACATGTTATTATCTTTTTTATTTATTATTATTTTTTTGTTTTTATTTTTTTTTTTTATTTTATTATTATTATTATTATTATTATTATTATTATTATTATTATTATTATTATTATTATTATTTATTTTTACTAGGCTAAGATGGGGCTTAATCTACTTGGGCTAAGAAAAAGGCTAAGAAAGATGGGCTAGAAGGTGGACCATAAATTTTTTTATTTTTTTTCCTTTTTTGTTATTTTTTTAATTTTAATTTTTTTTTTTATATTTTATTTCTTTTTTTAGTCCGGTCAAAATTGGGTGTTCACAATTATATGTAAAAAAGGACAATCTTGGATGACCCATCACTTGGTTTAACTTCAACACCTAACGTTATGGATATGCATAGGCATATGGGTAATATGAGTAGACCATTGATTGTTACTACACATGTAGCCTTTGACATGGGCAAGAAAAATGCGATGTATATGAACCTATAAAAGATAGATGCATTGTCTTTAACTTGTCGAATGATGAGAACAACCTGGATAACCTGGATACTGGAATGCCCAACAAAGCGGGTGACCTTTCAAGCCACAATGATTTTCTGACTCCGACATGCCATTACAATAAGGAGAGGGCTAACTTAGATACATCCAATATTAACGACAGGAAGGGTACAATGAAAGTCGTTTCCAAAATGACGCTCAGTTACGGTGGAAAGGTCAGTCAATCAAAGGTTGATTTACTAAGTTTTTTTTTAATTTTTTTTCTTAACATTTTAGTTTGGCTACATCACGATATTTACAACGTGTAATCACTGGACAATGATGTTTTCTGTAATTTTTTATAATGTAGATTGGCTTCGATGGAAGCAAACTCGGAGGGAATAAAATCACGAAGAAGTTGTCCTTTAGTCCATCTCCAACTTCAGCCCGATCGTCAAGGCCAACTAAGAAACCGAGGGGAGATAGCCTAGCCCATCCCAACTTCAACGGGGATCAATCAGACACGTCTAAACCCACTGGTAGCCAACCAAAGGGCTCTCAAAGCAATACAGGACGTAGCAAGAAAAATCAAAACCCTGACCCAATACCAAAGGTTATTAGCTTTGGATTATTCTAGTATTGAAATTTGCATATCTGATTGATGTTTTTGTTTAAAATGTTATTCTTCATTATCTTTTCTACTATAGTTATTGTGGCTGGACCAGACACAGTTTGCTATGGTTACTTGGGCTCATGTCGTCACAGAGTGTAAACACATTTACTAAGCCTTAAAATGCATGGCAACTTATATATTTTTTCAAACACCAACACATTCGCTTGAAATTTAGGCCAACAACAGACATGAAGTTGTCTACAATGGAGGTGTGTGCGTCTACCCTTGTCTTCATGACTGAACTGGACGAAAGGTTTAACATCCCCACTACTGGCTTTACTTGTATAAAACTGAAATTATTAAATTTATTTTCATATATGTACTATCATATTGATAAATTTAGAATACGTTCATAACGAGGTGCTGGTCAAGTGTATGGAGACAGAGGCTACTAGGAAAGAACTTCAGTGTCTATGCCCGAGAAGACAAATTGCCCAAAAGGTACACTCCAGTCACGTGTTTTTATTTGCATGTAATAACTATATTAACTTCTTTCCCGGGCAACATGAATTTTAGATAGTCACTTTAATGGCAATGAAGACCACGAACCAATGTGTTGCCGACACTATGACAACGTGGGCTTTTCCATCATCATTTGTTGTGCGTGACATTACCTAATTTATATTTTGCTTGTCACTTTGTTAAGGAAACCATACACATTTGATTTTTGTTTCAACTTAATTTTCCTTATTTTGGTTGGACTAACGGGAGAATTTTGACATACATAATAATTGGTGCATTGACATGAACACGTTCTTGAAGGCATGAGTACTAAATAGCTATTGGCAGCATATGTTGAGGATTGGATGCCACGAACTGACCACCTTGAATATGTTGTTTCATTTTCACTGCTTAATACATTTATTGTGGTTAATGTACATTTCGTAAATTAGGTACATAAATATAGTAATAACTTGACACTTTCATAACTGCAGATATATGTTCCGATGCTTGAATGTGGTGTGCATTGGTATTTAATGGTGATCTCCTTCTTTGATAGAAAAGTGTATTGGATGGACACTTTTAAAGACCCGAGACAATTGTCTACGCGGATAGACACCATTCGTTATATGGTACTTAATTTTATTTTTGCAGTCAGTGGTTTATACTTAAATTGCTAGTATGATAAAATAATTTATAACTTGAACCGATATGTTTCGTGGAAGACTGCTAAAATTAGTAACATGTTGCCCAGACAATATAATACTTATGACGGCAAAAACATTACCCCAGATCTAGGATTGTGGCCATTGGACGTGGTCGACGGAATACCAAATTGCGGGAACAAGTACAATCCCTTCCACAATGAATGTGAGAATGTGTGACTCTCAAGTAATCACTGGAACAACATATATTAACATATAAGTAGCTTGTGAACATTTTATTTAAAGCTGTAAAAAATGGTTTTGAAAAGTAATTTGTTTGATAGAGGTCAGTTCACCAAAAGAGATGTGTTTTTTATCCTTCACAATAAGCCTAGTAAAATACTCAGGATAAATACCAACAAGTATTTTAATGTGCCATCTGTTTCTAAAATCAAACATTGATCTACTTCTAAAAGTCTCAAAATCAAAACAAAAGCAGTTTTTGAAATAATTTTCATATGATATCAGCAGAGACCTTAATATGTCATTGAAAATTAAGAGAGACAGACAGAGAAATAAAAAATGCAAGAGCAACTCACAATAAGTAATACCAAGCACCCAATGATTAACATCACATTTTTTATATTTCTATTCATCAATAAACATTAGGCAATACCAACATCACCAATAACAATCTTTAATACATCAAAGATAAAGCCAGAAAGGCATTTGCTGAAATGTATTAAAAAAAATCATGCCACAAAGGCAACATCGTCTATTAATGATATTTTTTATGTAGTTACTAAGTCAAAAAAATTATTACTGCTAACATTGGCAAAGGATTTCTTAGCCTAGAATTGAGCTAATAGAAAGCCCCTTAGATTCAAATCTAACAATTAGTTTCCCATCTTAATAATCAGATCAAATGATTTTGAAGGCATGATACATTTAAAATGGTGCAGAATATTTTCTATTGCACATGTCAATTAGATAGCAAATAGATCCTTAGGCTAAATCTGTTAACAATAAAACACATACTCCTTGTTGCACAGATAACTCCAAACTTTCATGATTGCAACTTTTAACAATAGAACACACAAGGTTTTTAGTGGAGAAGTAAGTCAGTCTAATTCATATAGGTAAGAGAATAGTGCTTCAACTGAAGGAATATTTATATAGGATAAACACTAGAAACTTGACCAAAAACCCCTCATGAAACAACTCCATTTTTGCAACTTCTGGACCAGTAAATGCTAATGCACTAATCTCATATTTGGTAATGGGCACTTGATATCATGCAACAGGTAATACTGTGTGAAACATTCTAGACACAGAGGATCGATACCACAACTATATTTATGTCATTAATAGAAGACAACTTGATAACATGTGAAAAGTCTATAGAACATATGATAATAACCTAAAAGAGAATTGTAAAGTTAAAGTTATGCTGGTGCTCAGACATTTTTTCCCTTTAATATGTCAACCTTTTATTTTTATATACAAAGTTCCTTCTCATTTTCAATAATGTGTCAAATTTTACTTTACTTATTACACTATGGACTGCAAGTAGTAGCCTGACAATTAAGTTTATTCAATAGTAAGTAGTTAAGAGCTTTGATGCTTAGTGGTAAAGAAAATGTAATAAATCAACTAACACTGATATGTGTGAATAGTCAATAATGTGCAACATGAAATATATGTGTAGATAGCCAAATGAATGTGAGTAATCACAGAAGATACTAAACACATAACGCCAATGTTGGCATAATCTCCAAAACAAAAATACTTCAATAAGTATCTCGCTTATAGTATTTATGTAACTGTATGGAGCATATCAATAACAAATTTTACCTAGCCCACCTAAAAAGTACAAGACTCAGAACAAACCTATGCAATTACTTATGGATGTAAGAACACATAAATTTAATGCATTTAGGTTAATGTGAACATGAATTAAATTTTGTAACTAGTGGAGAACAAAACACCCTGCCATGAAGCAACACCAACCTGCAATAACACTAAAGTGCAGCCATGTTCATAGAAATACATAACTGCATGCATGATGACCTCACATTAATTTGGGGCTATGCTTTTTTTTTAATTACAAATCTGACTTCCATTTGGTTTAGTTTGTACTTTGCGATATGACTGCTGGAGTGGTTAAAGATGGAGCATTGCTTTCAACCAAATATCTTTGGATTGGTAAACTACATAGTTCGTTAACACTGATTTCTTGATTCAGTCTTCACGTATGTTCAATTTTCACATATATGTAGATAATACATGTATACTGCAGATGAACGAAAATGTTGTAAGGATGAGAACTGCAGTTCGCTTGGTGTTGTTTATATTCAATGAATTCCAGAAGACTTGTGAGGCAAGTGCAAACCGGATTTGGAGGACTGTGGTTACTCCACCCCCATAATTACTACATGAATTTGCTGTCACTATTTTTTGAATGCCATGAAAATCTCCTCTGCTCCCTAAACCTAATGCTGATTTTGTGCACTACCAAGAAAACTAATTATTGGGGGGTTGATATCATATGGTAATAGTTGATGTTATTTATGTGCTGGTAGTTTCTGTTACTTAACATGATTTCTTTGGTTTGAATTAGTAAGTGGAATTTTGTGATTAGTAACAGACCGGAGAAATCAAATTAAGTACACAACAATGGACCTATGTAATGTGTGTATATGTATTACTATCAAATGAACCCAGAAGATCCAACTCTGACTATACTGAAATGGACCTATATAAATGTTACATCTGGGTTTTTGTGGTTTATGGGGAATATAAATATGTGAAGTCAAATGATGTATTTGCTCATTGCCTATACTTAGTTTTGGATATTAAGTGTAGTATGTTGGAAATTTTAATGTCTTGCAAACTCATTATAAATTTTAGTGTCTTGATCATAAAACTATGTTTTTAATTAGTATTATAAATGGATTCTTTCGAGTGCTATGATGAGTACCGATGACAGGGCATTCCATATCAATTAGATCTATATCAATGACACTAGCATGCATGCAACTACAAATGTTCAAAGTTAAGCCTAATAAAATATATGACAACAAAGAAAGAAATTAAGAAAAAAAGGGAGAAGGGGTAATGACAGGTATTCCGTAATATATACCATATCATTACCAAATAATCTTTGTAACTTATATATAATTGGTTCGATATATTATTTCACTGCACTAAACTAAATAGATAGAGTTAGAAACTTATGTTGAAGTCAGCATTTTCGTGTATTAAAATAGGTAGCTATAAAACTCACAGTTATTGTCCAATGTTCAAGCAATATGTTCAACCAAGTTAAGCATTATGAGTTGAGCAATTAATGAGCCTTACCTATCCTTGACTAGATAATGTTTGAATTGGATGGAGCCCCTGAAGATCTTATTACCACTTTCAACATAAAAAAAAAATTAAAGAAGAGATAAGAATATGTAAAACGTCAGTGATAGTCATTATTCTCCATCAATGTCCTTGCATTGTTACTTGCCATCCAAAAATACTATTTTAGGCCAACCTCATACAACAACATGTTCGGCACAATCTTTGGACTGAAATCCCTTTAATCCCTATGCATGCGTTGTCACCATCAATCCATTTGACTTTCGAGCTTATAAAACATAACCAACTTCATGAGGTCAAATTCACTACGCAGATTTCGTAAGACGGAGCTAATAATTTATTATTTTGTTACCCTAAACCTATATCATAGGCCGTATATCCTCTGTATTTGCTCCATTCTCGTGACAACTTTGCATTAATTTGTTAAATGCAAATTTGGGAAGACATGGAAAATATCTCTAGCTTTTTCTTCCCAAAAGGACAAGGACCACCAACACCATCAGAAATATATTTTAATGAAATGATAGTGCATCTGACAAAAAAAAATTTATAAACTTACACTTGAAAAATAAATATAAAAAATTACAACAAAGGACTATATCAATGAAGCACACTGTGGGGCATGGGCTATTATGCTTAATAACATGAATGCTAGTGGTACCAGGTGAAATTATAGGACAGTGGATGCACTCAACAGTTTTTAGGTGCAATTTTATACATCCCTTAATAGATGAAGGAACCTAGGCTCAGTATGAAAACCAATTTAATTAAAAAGGGCATCAGCACCACCATTCATCTGAATAGTTAGATATCTAGCACCATTCCCGTAATGACCTAAGGCTTTATGTTAAAATACAACGTGCAAGTCAAATTCATAACACAGGATAATAACAAACATCATAATCCTTAAATCAGCCATTCGTATCATAATCCTAAACCAAAATATTTCTCACAATAGTTGCTAATACAAAACAATGAACCCATAAGTGTGGCCTTGCACTATTGAAGCCAACAAACAAACCATAGTGAGTCAAATTTAAGTCTAAATTTAGTATCCTATACCTGCAACATTAATCACCACCAAATAATTTCCTTAACAAGGAGGGGATAAAAGAAGACCAATGACTCATTTATATCTAAACATAGTGTACGACAAATTAATTAACCAAATCTGTAATTAATACCCCATCTTATAAAGCACTTATTAAGTTATTATGACATTAATATACCTCATTGATATGGCCAAGTTAAACCATCACCAAAACTAAATTCCAAGGTTAGACCTACATATTTCCACGCCAAATTAGTGCAGAAGGATGGCCTTACATTTACCAAAAGTACAGCACAATGATTACTAAACCATACATAGTTAGGTAACAACGTACCATTTCAACATTCTCAGAATAACGACTTACCAGCTATTGGTCATCCTCACGCTCCTGGTCAATGTCATTGTCCTCTTCCTGGTCCTCGTCATCCTCCCCCTCATCCTTAGCCTGCTCGTCGTCCCTACTGTCGTCATCATCGGAACCCCAAAAACCATAGACCAAAATATCACCATGTTCTGCAGAAAATAAGCACTTCCTCATGTTGTGACCCACGCCTCTACATCTACTGCATCGCAACGGTCTTTTTTTTTCCTGTTGCATGGACTGAGAGGACATATGTGGTCGTTTAGGTTCACATCCCTTGCTTCTAACTAGTGTAGGGTCCCTGACATTAGGTACATAACATTGAGTACCGCCATCTGACGAGCGCCGAACTCAATCAAAATTATAACCGAAGTTATTACCTAAACTTGTAGTATAGTGAACAACACCGGATCGTCTCCTCAAGGATCGTAGATGCAATTTGATCAAATCAAGTGAAAGTTAGAAAAAGGGGGTTTTGATGGTTCAAAGATCGCAAAGTGACAAGATTTAAAGAGAAATAACAATTAGAAAAAAATAATTCAGTAATCTATCCGAGATTGGGTGGATTCAATCATAAACCTTTCAACAAACATTTGAAGCACATTTGAATGGTTAACTTGGATCTAACCGAGATCTCAAAGATCGATCCGTAATTCATACTAGACAATCGTCCGTAATTCAATTGACAAGTAATAAACATAAATCTGCAATCGCACCATTCATGTAGATATATATCAATTTAAGCACCGAATTCAATTAACCTAGGTACCAATCAAGAACCTAACCTCTTCAATTACGTGATTAGTTCAGATCAATCAGTTCTAAATTTCATCACGATACTTAATCTTAAACCAAGATCAAATCGATCAAACATAAACAGAATCACCATTCATGCATTCAAGATCAAGAGAACAAAAGAAGAAGAGAAGAGGAATTCAAATATAAATCAAATACATTACATAACCAAGGTCTCAAGAATCCAAGCCACAATCTCTTCAAGAGTCCCGAATTGACTAGAAGTGACTTAGCTCTCCATTACAATGAAGGAAAAATATACAAGAACTATGAAAAGCTATTTCTAACACCAAGTGTATGTTGTGTTTAGAGCTCTCCTCATGCTTCCTTTTATAGAGGATTCAGAGTAGTAGTAGATGGGTAGATGAGATTAGTAGGTGGAATTAGTAGGCGAGCTTGGTAGGTGAGCTTGGTAGGTGAACTTGGTAGGTGAGCTTCCTTGTCTCCGAAAGTATTCATTGCTGAACTCATTGATTTCGTCATTTTTGAGCCAAGTGGTCTTCATGAAAGTTCTAGGAAATTGTCTAAGCTTTCCAATGGCTCTAGAAGCACCCAAAAATTCGTCCTACAGCCCAAGATATGACCCAATTACTATAGACTGCTCAGGACCAGTTTCAGCACCTCTGTTTTGACTTTCAGACCCAATATCTCCATCAAGGAGCCCGAATCAAGTTTTGTGTTTGTCATGAAAGTTGTACATATGGGTCTTAACTTTCAGATCACCAATTTTCAGCCCATTCTATAAACCCAAACTCGAATTATGTTCTGGTTACTACACACTGTTCGGGTTCCAGTCACAAATCCTGTATTCTGATTTCCATGCCCAATTAGCTCCACTAGATGTCTGAAATTGACTTTGAGCTCTTCATCAAAGTTGTAGAGCTCTCTTTTATCTTTCCTACAAGGTAAAATTCATAATTATCAGACATTTAGAACTCAAGATATGGCCAAAATACAGAAACAGTGTAAGACTCGAATAATGCTGAAAAATCAATTAAGTCCGATTCGAGTTCAAACTTACAAAACATAATCAAATTCACCAATTAAGTACATGAAGAGTGTAAATGACTAATAATGAGGGTTTCTTAATGAACAAAATATGTGATTATCAAATTCCCCACACTTAGCTTTTTGCACTCCCGGGCAAAACATATAAAACTAAAGTTAGAAGACAAAGACAAACGACACAAACTTAAAAGTTAAAAACTCTAAAGGACTCAATGAAGCAAGAAGAGCAACAAGAAATTCAAGGGATCAAAGCATAAATGAGGTAACATTTCTTCACATCTCAAACCAAAATGCAAGGAAACTTCCGTTGAAAAGAATGAATTAAGAATGATGGATCTTCACAATATTCCCTCTCAATCTCTCAAGTGTTTAAAAGGTAGGTATTTCACTCAATTCAACCCATGAAAATTGCACTACCATAAGCTTGCTTATCTTCTACTTCTCCACTACTCAAAACACATGCACACACAAATCATGAGGACTTTATTCAAGGTTGTAGTGAGGTCAAGGTAACGAAGAGGATAAAATGGATATGAGAAGATAAATACCAAAGAGAATAAAAGCAAATGAGAGGCGAGTTCAAATAACGAAAGCATAAAAGTTCATCTCAACTCTAATGTATATCCCTTTACATATTCATTTCTCAATCCTTTTCTCTCTTTTTTTTTATATATATATAACATAACTATATACATACATTTTTCTTTTTTTTTTTAGGCACTCTTTCTTTTCTTTTTCTTTTTTTTTTTTTTCAACAACCATTTTGTACACACACCCCCACACTTGTTCAAAAACTCATCCATTAACCAGGCTAATGTTCTTTTATTCCCTAAGGTAAAGTAAGAACACGATTTTTCATTTAAGGCACATAATGAGCTAGAAACAAGGAATGGTCAAATAAGCTCAAAGGGGTTAAGCAAAGGAAAATATACAAGGTTGGCAGGAATCAGAGAATTTTCGAGAGGTCAAAAGAGTGCTTGATATCATATTGAAAACAAGGTTGGCTATTTGGTTAAACTAGCTAAGAAAGAGGGCCTCAATCATGTTCATGCATGCAAGTGAAATGTAGCCTTAAAAAGAATCAAAGCAAGTTCTAGAGTGGTCATTAACATGAGTGAAAATCACACAAGAAAGAAGAGAATGGCATAAATGTTGAATCCATCCATTAGGCTCAAAATCTCACAAGGTATGCATCCATCAAACTCAATTCATCAATTCAATCATCCATCACCAAGCATATCAGTTCAAGAAGGGAGAAAAGTTATTCAATCATGCAATGAACCGCTTTTTTTTTTATTTTTTTTAACAAAAAAGAAACATGCTAAAATCTCTCTCCCACACTTAATATAGACATTGTCCTCAATGTGAAAGTGATAAATAAAACGGAAAGAAAAGAGCAACACAACCTGATGAGGGGCGAGATAATGGCAAGCAGAAAAAGATGCATAAAAATCAAAGTCATAATGTAACCCGAAAACTCACAAAACAAATGAGTAAAATGTAAAACCAAAATAACATGACTGGAATAATATAAAATTAAAGAGGAAATGCGGGTCTTTTAGAGTCGATTCCCAAGATCAGTAACACTTCGTTCATCTCTCAAGAGATTCCACAATTAAGAAGTTCATGATGTACCAGGCCACAAGAATGCGTCTCAAGAGTCAATAAGGTATAACTTACTGACTCCTTACTCAGCCATTTAAAGTGAAGTATGTTTTTATCTTCTCAAATTGCGAAAACCATCCCCAAAGATCTTGAAAACAAATCTAGTTGGGTTGCCTCCCAATAAGCGCTTGTTTAACGTCGTTAGCTCGACGTTGGGACACTTCTTAGTGATCTTTATAATGTGGATGGTAAAAGCCCATCACTTTCACTTCCACATTTTTCGGCTTGAGATGGTGTCCATTGGTCTTATTAAGTGAGGTTGGTGAAAAGACTCCACCAGGATCCCATTGGTTGAAACGTGATGACCAAGATAAGCTTGAAGCATGAGGGCTCCCATTGGGGTCCCATTGGTCTTTCTTAATTTCCTTGACTTCACCAATGGCATGCAACACTTGTAATTTGGCAATTCTGCTTTCATTGATTATATTGGACCATGACCCAAAAACAAAATCCACTTCAATAGTTACTGTCATATGCTGCCTTTCCTCCTTCTTTGAAAATTCCTCAATGGCCTTCAACTCCACCTCCCTATGTGTTGTAGACTCAGTGCAATTGCATTGTTGATAAACCCTTCTATATCATTAGATCCTCGCGTAAAATGTAATCATTAGTTTTCAAATATGCAAAAATTTAAAGACACACAACACATTTTATATCACCATCATGATCAAGACATGAGTTGCAATTGATAGAATCATCAAAACCAATTAAATCGTGAAATTCAAAGACACAACTCATCATGAGTTTCCTCAACTAAGTTTGCATGTAAATCAATATGACAATTAGAATGCAGGAGTTGGGAATTGTTTGGGAAAAGAGTTGGCCTCGACTCTTGACATCTCGCCATTAACAAGTGTCCGTCAACCGGTCAATTTGGGTTGTTAAATCCTGAATAGTGGCGTGAAATTCTCCTGAACTCAATTTGGGTTTTCATCAAGTCCTCCCATGAAGGCTCAAGTTTTGTGGTTGATGGACTTGTTATCTGTTTGGAATGACCGCTCATATTGAAATGATTGTTCTTTGTAGTGATGCCGTATTGCCATATCCCGATCCGAATAGTATTCCCACTAGGGTTGTATGTGTTGAAGAAGGGGTCATAACTCATTCTTCTTCTGCTGAACCGTGGTTCATCGGAAAATAACCAAATTCTTTGCAACAAATTGATCTGGAAAAACAGAACTACCATACAAGTGTAGGGCATGCATATGTGGGGTGAGATGAACAAAAACAAATGTTACACACAAGTGTAGCTTCCTGCACAGGTGATTGTTGTCTCACTACTATATGTTTTACCAAAGAAGTCAACTCCTCAAGTTTTGATTCCATTATGCATGGTCCATTGTATCCTTAAAATGCAACAGAATGCAACAAAATGATAATGAAAGAAAAAGAAAAAATTAAAAAGAAAGAGTTAGTATGGGATCAACACTCAAAATATGCAAAAAAAAATCTAGTTAATGTATCTACACATTTTTAAAATTTATGGGATCAACACAAGATAAAATCTACATAAAAATGAAAATAGAAATTGTAATAAAAAAAAAAAAAAAAATTGAAAAAGTGGTCTAAATGATAGAATTTCGAAAAACTAGGGATGACCTCACAAGACACTGTGAGTCTTGTTTA
The DNA here is from genome assembly GCA_029884605.1 of Ormosia emarginata. Taxonomy (NCBI): domain Eukaryota; kingdom Viridiplantae; phylum Streptophyta; class Magnoliopsida; order Fabales; family Fabaceae; genus Ormosia; species Ormosia emarginata. The sequence continues at coordinate 8,489,914 of JAQQTP010000083.1, read as the reverse complement.
TAGGCTGTTTTCCTTCAACCGACCATGTTTCACTCATTCTGGGCATGTTTCGATTCGAAAACCGCAATAGTTACCCGTAATCACCGTTTTCCGTCTTTTCTTCACTAGAGAAATTCAGAAATCTAAGAAAAAAATTGTTAGTGTAGTATGAACAATACTAGATAATGGATAAAAATGTTAGAAAAGTTAATAAAAAGCAAAAGTTAGTAAAAACACTTAAAATGAAAAGATTACACTTACTAATCCCCAAGAATGGCGCCAAAATTTTGACGAGCGTCGAACTCAATCAAAATTATAACCGAAGTTATTACCTAAACTTGTAGTATAGTGAACAACACCGGATCGTCTCCTCAAGGATCGTAGATGCAATTTGATCAAATCAAGTGAAAGTTAGAAAAAGGGGTTTTGATAGTTCAAAGATCGCAGTGACAAGATTTAAAGAGAAATAACAATTAGAAAAACAAATAATTCAAATCTATCCGAGATTGGGTGGATTCAATCATAGACCTTTCAACAAACATTTGAAGCACATTTGAATGGTTAACTTGGATCTAACCGAGATCTCAAATCATCGATCCGTAATTCATACTAGACAATCGTCCGTAATTCAATTGACAAGTAATAAACATAAATCTAATCGCACCATTCATGTAGATATATATCAATTTAAGCACCGAATTCAATTAACCTAGGTACCAATCAGTAACCTAACCTCTTCAATTACGTGATTAGTTCAGATCAATCAGCTTCTAAATTTCATCACGATACTTAATCTTAAACCAAGATCAAATCGATCAAACATAAACAGAATCACCATTCATGCATTCAAGATCAAGAGAACAAAAGAAGAAGAGAAGAGGAATTCAAATATAAATCAAATACATTACATAACCAAGGTCTCAAGAATCCAAGCCACAATCTCTTCAAGAGTCCCGAATTGACTAGAAGTGACTTAGCTCTCCATTACAATGAAGGAAAAATATACAAGAACTAAAAGCTATTTCTAACACCAAGTGTATGTTGTGTTTAGAGCTCCCCTCATGCTTCCTTTTATAGAGGATTCAGAGTAGTAGTAGATGGGTAGATGAGATTAGTAGGTGTAATTAGTAGGTGAGCTTGGTAGGTGAGCTTGGTAGGTGAGCTTGGTAGGTGAACTTGGTAGGTGAGCTTCCTTGTCTCCGAAAGTATTCATTGCTGAACTCATTGATTTCGTCATTTTTGAGCCAAGTGGTCTTCATGAAAGTTCTAGGAAATTGTCTAAGCTTTCCAATGGCTCTGGAAGCACCCAAAAATTCGTCCTACAGCCCAAGATATGACCCAATTACTATAGACTGCTCAGGACCAGTTTCAGCACCTCTGTTTTGACTTTCAGACCCAATATCTCCATCAAGGAGCCCGAATCAAGTTTTGTGTTTGTCATGAAAGTTGTACATATGGGTCTTAACTTTCAGATCACCAATTTTCAGCCCATTCTATAAACCCAAACTCGAATTATGTTCTGGTTACTACACACTGTTCGGGTTCCAAATACAAATCCCGTATTCTGATTTCCATGCCCAATTAGCTCCACTAGATGTCTGAAATTGACTTTGAGCTCTTCATCAAAGTTGTAGAGCTCTCTTTTATCTTTCCTACAAGGTAAAATTCATAATTATCAGACATTTAGAACTCAAGATATGACCAAAATACAGAAACAAACAAAGACTCGAATAATGCTGAAAAATCAATTAAGTCCGATTCGAGTTCAAACTTACAAAACATAATCAAATTCAGTCAATTAAGTACATGAAGAGTGTAAATGACTAATAATGAGGGTTTCTTAATGAACAAAATATGTGATTATCACCATCCAAAATACATTTCTCTGTTGCATTCCTTATTTCAAGATTGGTTGTCTCAGCCGCCAACTTTTCCCTTGATTCATTATAATCCTCAATCCTGAGACATGCGAGGTTGCACATTCTTCGACAACTATGCAGCAAAGCTCCATAACGGTTCATGTAAGCTGTGTCACCCACCAAACACCCTGCTGGGTACTCACTTTCAACACCTTCTTTGGTATGCTTACTCCATCTATCTATAACAACAGTGTTCGACAACTTATGTATAGATATACTATAACAACAATTATATGGACACAAGGCATCCCAAAGGATTCCATACGCCTACAAGAACATCTAAATTCCTGGTCATCTAGGTAGTGTGATACATGTCATTTGTTGGTTGCACTACAATACTTGCTAACAATAAATATTTGACTTGTGGCTATTTGTTTAAACCCAACAACCTTTACAGTAATTACCTTCCACAAAAGAGAATAGAATAGATAAAAGGTCTCTCTAGTATAAACCTTAGCAGTTGAACTCTCCAAGCTAACTAATTGTGTTTGCATGACAGGCTCTCCATTGAAAGACTTGAAATTTGCTTGGATTTCATTGTTGCGTATATAATTCAAGCAACGTTGAAAATGTGGTAAGAACTCACTCAATCGTTCACAAGATCCAACATACTTCCCTAATTGTGAATGCAATGCTTCACACCGTGAAGTTGTTCTCAAACCAACAAAGAACTTCCCCTTCATATGTGCAGTTGCCCACATTAACTTTTTCTCTATCAGATCTTGAACCCAACTGTTTTCCATCACCCCGAATTCCTCCACAATAGACTACCACTTGCATTTGAATTCATGGACTTCATAATCCCCCAATATACATTTTTTGAAACCTTGAGTGAACTTTGGATTACCAACATTAGCAGTTGCATTGCGTAGAAGGTGCCACAAACATAATCTATGATGTGTAACTGGGAAAACTCTCGTAATTGCATTCCTCATTGCCGTGTCCCTGTCAGTGATAACTGATTTAGGACACTTCACCTTCATTAATTCTAGAAATTTCTCTAGGATCCAAATATATATTTCCTTTGTTTCATCAGACACAATCGCACAACCAAACACAATTGTTTGTAGGTGGTGGTTCACTCCTGATAAAATAACCACTAGACACTTTAACTTATTCTTGCAGTAAGTTGCATCAAACGCCATAACATCTCCAAATACTTTATAATCAAGTTGTGATGTTCCATCACACCAAAATAAATACCGCAGCTGCCCCACACCATCAACTGTATACCTCAAATACATTACAGGATTTGCGTCTGCCAAACTACAAAGATAACTGATTGATGTATTTGCATCCCTAACTTGCATTCTCCTTTGCTCGTCAATTTCATTATACATCTCTTTGCTCTGAAATCCCACCATATGAAATCTACCACATTGCCTTGCAAAAGAACTGTAAATTTTGGATGTACTTATCCCAACCTTTCTCATGCTGTTCATCTAACCAATATCATCTTCTGTCATCCTCCTATGTGACCGTAACAAACCAACAAACTTTTGACTCACTAGTTCATGGTTATGTTCATCATCAAATAGAGTAATATGTCATCGACCACTTACTCTATCGACATGAACACGTATCTTAGCTTTACATCCACATCTTGTCAAGGGTGTTGGCTCTCTCTTCTAGCTTTCTTTGTTGCTATGTTTTTTTATGTCTATAACCATGCTTTGAGCAAACAAAGTTCTGCCATAGTATGTCATTCTTTTGATTTCGTCCAATCTTATGCTTCCTCACAGTAAAACCTTTTAATCTTGCATACTTATTGTACAATTCATAAGCTACTTGCAAATTCTCAAAATGAAATTCCCTCATCACATCCAAGTTTAACCCATTGAAGTCAACTTTTCCAAAATTTTGAACCCCATCAATGGCTATCACATCTTCCCCAACATTGACATCACTGTTTAGCAGATTTGTTCCTACATACACAAACAACTTATTACGTACAAAACTTCCACCAAATACTACATACACAATTTTGGTTGCAGGTAAAAAACAAAGTCCACTAACTATAACAAAATAAACTACTTATTTTATAAGACAAAAATTCGATCTACCTCATAACCATCATCAGCGAAATTGTTTGAGCATGACCCTTCCACTCTATCAGCTATCTCAGAAATTCTTCTCTAATACTTGTTTAAATTTTAATAAACAACTCCATTATATATGATTCACCATATATATTCATATTACTATAGTTTCAGTACAAATTTATTAAACAATAATGACCACAACCTACATTAATCAAACAACTAAGTATGTGTTTGGATTTTAGTTAATAAACTTACTTTAATCAAACAACTTACTTTCACCATATAAAATCAATATGTTATATTGCTGATAGAGACATTTGAGAGATTTAGGATAAGTGCAATACACATGTGGTTTGCTGAAGGGAACAATCCTTGTCACTTGAATATGTTGAGTTTGGATACTTCAATCCTATGGTCCAATAAGACTCTTCTACTATCCATTCAGGAATGTAAAGACAACAACTAAAGCATTACGATTTCTACTATCAAATCCAAACTTGAAACAAAGGACAAATAAGAAGGGTTCAGTCCTTACACAAATTGCGGGACCTATGCTTACAAATAAATATGCATTGAGAAATGGCCAAGGATGGAGAATTATATTGCTGTTCTTATTGGATTTGATGATTTTAAAAATTGTGAAATAATGAAGCATGTTCTACTTATTCTGTTAAGGTTCATGTTAGCTCTATAATTAAGGTTCATGACAAGCACAATGGCACATAAAATGCTATAGGACCAACTATGATAACTTATGCTTTTCTACAGAATTGAAAATTTGGAAATGTTTCAACAACGTAAGAAGAAATATTTCAGATTTACAACATTCACTTTATAACTTATATATATGCATCATGTAAACATGTTCTATGTCCACTCCAGCAAGGGTTGTCCTTAAGCAAACACTAAGAGGCAAAGGACGTAGGGACATGTATAAGTGAGAGAATGTAGAGGGGTGAGCAATAATGTGGATTCAAATCTTGGTTTTATTTGTAATGCCTATGCAATCTTGTGGGTTGTTTTGGTTACCTTTAGCATTATGTCCACTATAATCTTCCTTTGTGTGGATGGTGTATCCAAAGACAAAACCAGTGCAGCAAATCCAAAACTATACGCACTTGGATGTGGTGTTGGATGCGGTGCACAAGACCATGCTTTTTACTACCAACTTCTTACATATACCTATAGGCTCAACACAAGGTTCAGGTAGAATTGGATTTCTAGTCACTATATTAATGTTACTTTCTTGGATGCTTGATCACCTAATTGCTAAGGTTCAAGAAGCCTAGGATTAAATGCTAACTACTTTACTTCTTGCTAGTGTAAGCACAAAATCCTGCAATGGTTGTTTGAGTTCAACATTTGGATCTCACTAGGATCTTTTGTGTTGTTAATTTTCCCTATGTCTCTAGACGCACAAGGTGTAACATCCCGAAAATTAATAATTTTATGATAATTAGTCGTTTTATAATATTTGTGATTTTTGAGAATTTTTTTGTATTTTTATGAGAATGCGAAATATTTTAATATTATTTCTCATTTTACGTACACACTGAGCAAAGCTGGGAAAATGAGATATTTTTTTCGAGAACCTTGAATTGTGGAAACGTCAACGGGGGATCTTACTAAACCCAAGGTCAGACACGATTTACGAGATTTTATGTTTTTTTAGATTTTTATCTGATAAATAAAAATCGCAGAATAATTTTATTATCCGTTAGACAATAAATATCAGTTCTTGTTAACTGTAATTTCTGTCCACTGATAATAAATCCGATACAGTGTTAGTCATATTTTAAAGAATACTTTAGTGACATCACAATGATGATATCATCACCATGACATCACTTTGACTTTTCAAAAAGGTGAACTTGGCTTGTTGGAAAAGTTAGGAGGAAGCTTCTTTGCACTTTCCTATTGGCTTCTTCAAGAAGCCACATTTCTTCTCTCCACCACATATTTTTTGGGATCTTTGTGGCCACACATTTTAATTCATACACTTACACAAAATACACATAATTACATATTTCATTTCATTTCACTTTACTATCACTTTCTCTCTAATATTTCTTTCCTCTCATTTTTCTCTCAAACTTCATCTTCTCCCTTTTCTCTACCCCACGGCTGCACCATCCCCACACCCCTCCACACTTGCAAAAAATTCAAGTAACTACCTTTCTTGAAACTACATCATCTTCTAAGCTTCCTTCTACTTGGAATCCACCTAAAAAGCTTCCATCTTCATCTTCTTTTTCATAAAACAAGAACACTAAAAAGCTTTCAACCATTTTCTCCTACTTCCCTCTTCTTTATCCATGGTTTTAGCCACCATGGAAGGCCATCTCCATTAGCTTGCTAAAATAAAACACATTTCTTGCTTCCTATTCCTATTCTAAGACATTTTCCTTTGGTGATCATCTTCAAAAATTCAATCTTTCCTCTCCATTTTCTCCCCTCTGCCACAACCAAAACCTCCATGGTTGGCCATCCAAGCTTTTTCATTAAACCAACCCTTGATCTTGAATCTAAACACCATTCTAAGCAACTTTCATGTTGTGACCATCACCAAAATCATCCATTTTTGTTTTGGATCCATCAAGCTTCAAAGTTGGAGACTTTAAGGTAAAGTTCATAACTTTTTTACCTTTTCTCCTCATTTTAGTGATCCTTGATCTCTTGGGTGATCAAGGGTTCCTTTTCTAAACTTTGATGATGGTTTTGATGAGTTTTGATGTTCTTAGAGTTTCCTTGAAAGTGTAGTACAAAAATCTCTACAAGGGACCAAGAGGCTTGCTTTCTTGAGTTGTCTTCCATAGATAAGAGAGAGATAATCCTCTTCAACCTATCTTGGTAGTGAGGAAATGTTTTTGGTGTTGTTGATGAGGAATCCATGTGTGAATTGCTCTATTTGTTGTGTTATTTTTCATAATTGTGCATTTATTTGGACTTGTATGAGTTATTAGTTATCTTTGCATGTCTTGATGGCTATAGATTGTATGTTAAATTGCTTGGATTGATGTATGGAAGAATGTAGGGTTTTCCTACCACTTTTGGGGGGCTACGGCCTTGGGGCTAATTTTGAAGATTTAAGGTTGATTTTGGAGATATTGGAACTTAGGTGATTAGGTGTTAAGGAATTGATAATTGTAATGAAAAAAATTTGGGACTTCTATCCTAGGGAGGCTCACGGCCTCTAGGGGGATTAATGGTCCAAGTTGTGGTTCTTGGTACAACATTGAAATTTAAATGATCAACATTGTGGTGAAAGAAAAAGGATTGGATTTGTGTTGTAATGAGGCTAATAGATTTCTTAAGTAAAAATGTCACAAAATGTAGTGCTAAATTGGAGACTTAGATGATTGAAAAATTTGAGATTTCTTAGGAGTTCATAAAATGTAAAGAATAAAGAATAAGACTTTATATTATGATTTAGAATGGTTTTTGGACATAAAGGAAGAATAAGAGAGTTTGTGAAACTTGCAAAACTTTAGAGTAATTTTTAAGTGAGCATAATTGATTAGGTTAAGGAACTTGATCAATCTAAAGGAATGAAGATTGAATAAAGACTTAAAGAGAATCCCTCAAAAAGATGAATTCATAAGGAATGTTAATTAAATTGAAACTTTATAATGATCTCATAAGACTTGTTAAGCTAGGGTGAAACCCCGAAATGAACTCCCAAAAGTGTGCTATCACTCTTGAGAAATTTGATACTATGCTATTGTGGGTCCGTGTTTGGGACTAAAACTCTGTTGATGCTTAAATTGGCCAAATTGTGGCATGCATGAAAAATATATCATTATTGTTGGATATACATGATTGTACATGGAGTCAACATGCATTGAGCATTATACACTATTGGTTATTGTGTTGGTGTGCTGAAACCGGGTGGATCAGTGTTATTATATAATTGTATGGGCGATTATATAATATCATTGATACTAATGGTATTAGACAATTGTATGAGCGATTGTTTAATATCATTGAGGACAGTACAATGATGGCTTGAGTTATGCATATTTGCATTGAATATTTGCTCAGTCGATGACTGTTAAAAGGCTGGATGAGCCTATGATTATGCATTGAGTCAGCATACAATGAATATTTGCTCAGTCGATGACTGTTAAAAGGCTGTATGAGCCTATGAGCAAGAATTGAATAATGTAATCCAATGGAAGGATCTAGGGGCATCAGGGCGAGGTGATTCATCTTTATATATATGCCTCTGTGATTCTGGCCATGAAGAACCGTTGCAACGCATTGTGGATGGCCCGACAAACATTATTCCTTTCGTGGTCCGGTGTAGACTGTCTGTGAGGCTAGCATGTCTTTTGGAATGTTCATCTTTGATATTGATAAATCTCCATGGAGTGGAAAATCTTGGTACCAAGTACACATGCATTGTGAGCCGGCATTGTGAGTCTGCATATCATATGGCACTCATTTATATGATAATTACATTATTGTTTTATTGATGTCATGATTATCTGAGATGCTTTAATTGTTCATTAGCTGAGATTCTGTTGCTATTTTCTCTTACTGTATGTGATTACTGTTGCTTAAATGTCATTGCTCTGCTATGTGGGTGCTCTGCGCCGTTCTGTTTTTTTACTATCATAATTGGTAATATAAGTAGGATATCTCACTTCTTTCCTGTATCCTTGTATTTCGGTTATATATACATTTGTTAAAAAATCATGAGGAAGAAGATGAGGGACCACACCCTTACTGATTGGATTGGGCTAATTCACTATTTTCAATATGGCGTCGAGATGAGAGTTCTTCGGTTACGCACGAGTGCAACTTCATGGGGGCATTGATGTCTGGCGTGTCAACTGGGACACTGAGCGTCACATATATTTAGGGTTGCGGCTTTGTCTGCTAGTAGTACCTATTCCAGGGTTACTACTTTCCCTTTTGTACTTTTGTATCCGTTATCTTTTATTTGAATATGTAAGTACTATATTTTGTGTTATTAATGTTTTGTGTTAAGGATGAATATATTATATATGAAATATGTTTTTCCTTTAGTGGTTGTATTGTATATGGTTGGGTACTAAAAATGTTTCATTTGTGGCTCATATTTTCTATTTATGTATAATGGAAATAAATTTTTGAAAATATTATTTTTGAGACTGTGACACGCCTGGATTTAGTGACTGTGGTGTAATGACGATTGTGCCGTAGTTATTAAATAGAGTAGTGTTACACAGGGGGCACCTATGCTACAACTCAGCACCATTGCTGCTAAAGTGTACAGTGGTGGGATGTTATGTGTGCCTTTGGGAAGCCACTGAATGTGACCCTTTATCATCTTGCCCAATAAAGGTGTAGTGGCGAGGAGCAATTACAACAGTACATTGAGGAGTAGTAGGCCCTAGTTAAACTTATGTTGAAAGCAACTACATTAAAATAACATATATAGTGTCACCTGTTATTATTGTAGAAAGGGTACGCAGGAGATCCCTTTGGGAAGGGAGGCTGAAGGAAGACGAAAATAAAATTTCTCAAGAAAGAAAAGGGTGGGAATAAAAGTGTCAATGATTGCTTTTCCTTTTTCATGTTTAAAAAACAAAAAGTCATAAAGAAAACCAAAAGAAGGCACGTATGGACTCAAAATGATGGATTGAAGCGTTTTGGAGGGTTCCTTTCCTCTTATGAAATTATATTAAATAAGGACGACAGTGTGTCACCCAGATGACGAAGATAAGGCACGGAGATTGGATGGATTGGCCTCACGCAACAAAGATCAACAATATGGCTTTTATTGTCAAACGCCCAAATGCAACAGCGACAAATTGTACGGTTGGAAACAGAGAGCCATGATGACGAACTGTAGGCGAACTATGACATCCCGCTAACAAACCCAACTTAATTTCGCAAATACTTTACTGCCTAGTCATTTTTAGTTCCCCTATTATGCCAAAACCCTAAATCCATCTTACATACAAATAACAGAAATAATGACATACCTACCTCAGCTGCAAGCAAAATGACTCACTGCAAAAATCACTTCATACTCGTCTCTGCTAATCTCCATTTCAGTCTATTAGTGATGCTTTCACGACCAGCACTCGCGCAACTTCCTTCATTCGAGCAACGAATGGCAAAAGAGAGAGCTGCCCTATTCTGATAATTATTTTCATCAATTGATTTTTTAACCACACTTACCTAGGGTTTTCATTCACAATAGCTTTTGTTACTAACTAAAACAATTACCAGGTACAAACAAAAATTCATGCTAATCGTAGGTCAAGTTAACTATGTACTATACACCATAACATGATCAATTGTATAGTAGCATTGGCCTTAACAAAGAAGAAAACCAAAAGGAAGAAGAGGAGCCATCCACGAGAAACAAGAAAAAAAACGGTTGACTGACTGCGCCGTGCACAGTACCGCGTGAGAAAAGCCTTCTGAGACAATATAAGCTTTTGAATTGGGCATTAATTGAAGATCAAGGATGCTTGACAAAAAGCACGCTGACACAACACATCAAGGATGTGATCCTCCAATTTTTCAAAGAAAAATTTTGAATTTTATTTTTAGACATCAATGTTGTTTTCAAGTACGTTGTTCTTGTGTATTCCAACTCACTTTTGAAATAAAAATTTCCAAATATAAATTAATTACTACAAACTCAAACCAAACTTAAGTTTAACTAAACTTAAGTTTACCAACTGTATCCATATGATCCTCCAAATTTTCAAAGAAAACTTTGAATAATCAGATTTTTTTATCCTACCAAGTATAAGTGTATTATATGTTTAAATTTTTTTGTATATATTTATTTTTTTTTAAGCCACCATATATATATTTTGTTTTTTTAGGCTACTATTATTAGCTATTGCCGGCCATCGTCATCGTCCAATCTCCGGCCATTGCCATTGGTTAACCTCCGATTAGTTACTATTTACTTTTTAAAATTACACAATTGTATAAATAATACTCGTTGAAATTATATCAATTTTTTTTTATAAATAACTATGCATACTGAAGATTTTTTCTTAAAACTATAACTGTTGAAAATCTTATAAATTTTAACTGATAATATTTATATAATTATACAACTTAAAAAAATTAGAGGTGACCGATTTTCCTAAAACTATAACTGTGTTTTGTTAAAAAATTTTATAAATTTTAACTAATAATATTTATACAGTTATATAATTTTTTAAAAAATTAGAGGTATCCGATGATGACCGACAAGCATTGTACAATGTTTTGCTAACTAACAACAGTGATGGTGGTAGTATGTAAAAAAAATATAAAACTAAAAAAAAAAGAAAACCTAAAAAAAAAAGAAACCTGCTCAACAAGTTTCTTATAATTGATCTAAGTCATTGATTTATTTTATGAATAAATCAATGACTTAGATTTGATGGTGTACCATACACCTTCTTTTAGAGGGTGTATATTAGACACCACCTTGAAGATCATATATCACATACTATAACATTTCTAATTTCTATAATTTTAAACCTCATATATTTTGTAGGTAAAAATAAAAAAAATAAATTTGATAGTTATAATTAAGATTAATTTTTTTTGATATTAATTAATATAAATTTATTAGATCTACTAGTTCTAAAAAATTTATGACATACCAAATATTTATATAAAAAGTTTTTAGGTTGCCTTGAAAAGATGCATAAAAAGTCATTGTCGAAAACTTTGAAAATCAATTTTGATGAGGAAGATATATTATTTCTATTTCACAATAGTCACTCACACGTCAGTATCAATAGAACAACTGTACGCACTAGAATGGTTAGGAATAAGAATCTCTGTTTATATATATATAAAATAACTAAAATAAGTTAAACTTACTTATTATGATAAATTCATACACATGACTCATAAAACAAAATCTATCAAAGAGCAGTACTTTAACAATAATAAGTCTATTAATAATACTGATTATAATTTAGACTAAATAAAATATCTAATAATTTTGACATCTAATTAATTTAAGTTTTATAAAATTATAATATAATTTATATTAATTCATAAAGCGAAATTCTAATATGGTGTATATATATAATTAGAGAAATGATTTATCATCTATCTTATTTTCTAATTAATTTTCTTAATTTTTAAATAAAAAATATTAAATATTTTTATATTTCTAAAATATTAGATATATTTTTTTTTATTTAATATTTTTTTAATTTAATATTAGAATGATTATTAAGATAATTAATTAAAAGATATAATATTATTCTAGGATAGTTGTGCCGGAGATGATATACATAAAGAACGAATTGGATCCATCATTTACGGAAGGAACAAATATAGTGCAATTGGGTTAGATCTATCTGGGAGGAAACGAGTTATTGACAAACTTGCTGGTCAATAGCTTGCTGATGAAATTTCAAATTCAACGCATAAGCATGGACTTCCTTAACAATTAATTATTGTAAAAATTTTATAATATTTGAAGTCTTTTACATTTATATTATACAGGTTAATATAAAGTATTTTACATTTATATTAAAGTTTGTATAATATTTAAAGTTTTTTACATTTATATTACACAGGTAAAAAAAATTTACATGGAAACATATTACTATCAACATCTACGGGGTGAAGATTTTACAAAATAATATAATAAAATGAAGAGGGATCAGTTTATATCAGTGTAAATTTTTTTTGACTTACATTCATTTTTAACTGTTAGATCCACTTTCATCTAATGATTGAGATGATTTTATTAAAAGTAACTATTAGATGAAAATAGATCTAACGGTTGAAAATGAGTGTAAGTTAAAAAAGACTTATACTAGTTTAAATTGATCTTTCTCTAATAAAATTAATTAAAATTTATTATTTTATGTCTAAATTAATTACATATTTTTATTTAGCTTTTTTAATGCATATATATATATATATATATTATTTAAAAATTTCAATTTACCTTGCACGAGAAAAAAATTAAAACTTTACATAATGCACAAAAAAAAGGATGTAATCTATTATTAGAAAATTTAATTAATAAATAATATTTTTTTATACAAATTTATTACCGTAGATGTTGTAGTTTTAGGTAATAATAATATACAAATATTGCCCAAAAAAGTTGACATGATGTGGTAGTGATAGCTAAAGTTCTCAGCCCATTCAAAAGTATATGACTTCTTTGGATGGTATCTAAACAATATAGAGATGAAATTAAGGAAATCTATGTACTTCAAATTTAACTTACAATATTAATTTTAACCTTTTTAAATTTCTAATGAATAATAACATGCATTTAAAATTTTTTTAATTTATCAAAGGATATTAATATTAATAATAAATAAAATCAATTAAATTTATTATATTATACAAGTATTCAATTTAATGTATATTTTAAAAATTGTATTATATTAATTTAACAATCACGCATCCCACTTATTTAAGAGATTAAAACTTTGTTAAACTTATAAACAATTTTTATATATATCAACTTATTTTTACATTTTATTTGAATATTGATAATAACTTTTGGTCTTTTAAAAACTTATAAAAAGACACAATAAAAAACTGATTTACTTTTTTAAATTATATCTATATTTTTTTTTTTTAATATGATCTCGTGGATGCATAGCTCAAACACTAGTTAATATAAAAACTATTCTGATTGAAAAAAAAAAGCTAGTATGAAAATACTCTTCTGGTATATAAAAAGATTATTTTAAATAATTTTACGAATCTTTGTCATTTTTTTTTCAAAACTATCATGTTTTTGTTGTTTTTTTAAGAAAAAAAATTATTTTCTGAGTTTAAATTGAGAATTAAGATGAGTGTGATTCATTCATATAATCAGACTGAAAATTGAATCCGATTGATTCAACTAGTTTAATTATAAATTAATTTATAAGTCAATTCAGTTAAGTACATACAATTGATAATCTAAAAACCAATTGAAAAATCGATAAACTGCTTATGAATGGTAAATCAGTCCCAGTTTAACTGGTTGATTGATCTAACCATTTGAAACAAAATTATAACAAGATTGCCTTTATGAGATTCAAACTAAGAACCTGCACTTAGGACTAGCCTCATCACCAAGCCACCATTGCTATGCATAGTACTAACATTTTAAATATATATATTATATTATATAAACTTGTCATATTAATTGATAAAATGAATTGTTTGATTTATTATTTTATTTATTTATTTTAATGTTCTTCATTAAAATGTTATTTATTAACACTTCATTTTCATAAAATAATTTTTTTATTTAAATAAATATAAAATATATTTAAATAATTAAATTCTTAAAATTTATATATCTACAAAATTATTATTATTATTATTTTATTATTATTATATTCCAATTCAATCACAATTTAACTACAATTGTATCATTTAAATCTTGAATCAATTCATTCACTGATTCAGGGACGGACGCGGTTTAACCTAGACTGCAATACGTCCCGAACTCGTGTTGGGCCTCTTATCCAATTCAGAGTAGGCCAGGCCGTTCATGTTCATGGAATTATCGAATAGCCCTTACCAGCTGCTGGTTTATGCTTGTTATAACTCTAGAAATACGGATATCACAATTTAGTTGTTTTCTGGAGTTCTCTCTCGCCAGTCCCCGTCCGAGTCTCTAATCTGACACGAATTTACAACATCGCTTCCAACCACTTCGTCTATAGACATGGTCGGTTTCTTCTCTTTCTTCCCTTTGTTTTGGTTTTATGTTTTCCCCAACTTACATGTTGTTGTTGTGTGTGTTTTAAAGCAATAGATTCAATTACAAATTTACAATTTACAAGTATGATTCTTTGGACATAGCGTGCTAAGATTGCGAATTCAGGGTTTTCCTTTTTTACTTTTGTTGATTTCAGGCTACTCTTGCTGATTCTTTTCTTGCTGACCTCGATGAACTGTCTGATAATGAGGCTGAAATTCCCGTGAGTATAATCTTCTAACTTTTTTTTTTTAATTTTTTTATAATATTTTTACCTGTAAAATTTGAAGGAAAAGGTTGGTGATAATTGATAAATAACCTGGTTCCTTTTCTTCCAGGAGGATAACGATGTCGATGCCGCTGATATGGAAGAAGATATTGATGGAGACCTGGCCGACCTAGAAAACCTTAACTATGATGACTTGGACAGTGTTTCCAAGTTGCAGAAAACCCAGAGATACATTGATATTATGCAGGTTAGTTAGTAATCATTTGCTTTAAGTGGTTTTAAATTGAGGTTGCAGTCGTGGTTGCCGTTACATTGCAATTACAGAAATTGTGGACAATTGCGGGAAAATGCTGTTGATGCTACCGCAATTATTGTTGTGGAAACCTCCAAAACCGCAAACCAGGCTTTATTGCTGTCATTGCATTCTTTCTCGATTGTGGTAGAATCTAGAATCAATTATACTAAGCTGAGTGTTAGTTGCAACTGAAGCTTTTAACACCCCTCTCATTGTTTTCTGTTCTAATGTTGTTGTTTGTTTATTTTTTTCTCCTATGCCTGCTACTTTACCATTTTCTCATGGTTTTTGATCAAGTTATGTTACTGTAGACTTGGGTATATGGTGAACCCTATACATGGCAACATATTCATCATTGAATTTTATAATATGCAGTTATGCACATATTTATAATTTTAAATTATGTTTTGAATGTAAGATATGTTTCCATTTCCACATATAGGGTTTAGTGGTTCACAATGAATCTGAGTCTATAGTAACATAACTCTTTTTATTTGGAGGGTTCTAATTTATTTTGGTGTATATTGACATGGGTGTGTAAGTAAGGGCTAATATTATTCTTTATGGCAGAAAGTGGAAGAAGCCCTTCAAAAGGGTTCAGATGTTTCAATTCAGGGAGTAGACTTAGAAGATGATCCTGAATACCAATTGATTGTGGAATGCAATGCGCTGTCAGTCGACATTGAGAATGAAATAGTTATTATCCACAATTTTATTCGTGACAAGTATCGCTTGAAATTTCCGGAGCTTGAGTCACTGGTGCATCACCCAATCGATTATGCACGTGTTGTTAAGAAGATAGGAAATGAAATGGATCTAACTCTTGTTGATTTAGAAGGGCTTTTACCCTCAGCCATTATCATGGTTGTCTCTGTTACAGCATCAACTACAACTGGCAAGCCGCTTCCAGAAGAAGTCCTTAATAAGACAATTGATGCCTGTGATCGAGCTCTTGCTCTTGATTCAGCGAAGAAAAAAGTTCTTGATTTTGTTGAGAGTAGAATGGGGTACATTGCGCCTAATCTTTCTGCTATAGTTGGGAGTGCTGTTGCAGCTAAACTCATGGGGACAGCTGGTGGTCTAGCAGCTCTTGCAAAGATGCCTGCTTGTAATGTTCAGCTTCTTGGTGCCAAGAAAAAGAATCTTGCTGGGTTCTCCACTGCAACATCTCAATTCCGTGTAGGTTACATTGAGCAAACAGAAATATTTCAGACTACTCCTCCTCCTCTACGGATGCGAGCATGCCGACTCTTGGCTGCAAAATCTACACTTGCAGCACGAGTAGATTCAATACGTGGGGATCCATCTGGCAATGCTGGAAGGGCTTTCAAGGATGAGATCCACAAAAAAATTGAGAAGTGGCAGGAGCCCCCTCCTGCTAAGCAACCCAAACCACTTCCAGTTCCTGATTCTGAGCCTAAAAAGAAGAGGGGTGGTCGTCGGCTTAGGAAGATGAAGGAAAGGTTAGCATAGTTTTAACTTGTTGCCTGTACTGGTTTTTTAGGTTGCAGTGTTGAGGGTATATTTTCTTTTTGCTCTTTTTTAGTTCATGACCCAGTAATTCTTATGTCAGGTATGCAATAACAGACATGAGGAAGTTAGCCAACAGGATGCAATTTGGAGTCCCTGAAGAGAGTTCTCTAGGTAATTTTACCAGATTTCACTTGTCCTCATCTGATTTTTTTCAACGAAATGTTTAGCTTTTTGATTTATAATTTGATGCTATATTTATTATGTTGAAGTCATAGGGATTGGATGGAAGGAGGAAAGAGAGAATAAAGTAACGAGACTTTGAATAATTGTGATGTTGTGATACAAAACACTAACTTAATACTCCTATTATACTAATAATCCAGGTCAAAGGACGAGTGTAGTAAAAGTGTAAAACTAGTACAAGCCCAGCCAAATAGCCCTTCAAACATAACAAGACTCCGTAGTCCTAACATGATAATAATCATAATATTCTAAAATATTATAGTATATATATGAAGGACATAGTATGAAATTCTTTGGAAATTTAATTTCATCTGTTATTTTTTTTAAATATTGTGAATTTGTAAAAATGTCAATACCTCCTTATTTTCTTATATTTTTATGCTTTTGCATTATAGGGGATGGTCTGGGTGAGGGTTATGGAATGCTTGGTCAGGCTGGCAGTGGCAAGCTTCGTGTGTCAGTTGGTCCAAGCAAACTTGCTGCAAAAGTTGCTAAGAAGTAATTCCTTGTTTGTGCCCTTAGTTCTACATATCTTATTATGTTCTAGTTATTTGACAAGACGCTGCATCATCATTCCTGTCTCATATACTATTTATCTGACTGGTAACAATGACAATCCTGATTGACTCTTGATTTATCAGATTCAAGGAAAAGCATTTTGGCAGCAGTGGTGCTACATCTGGTTTGACCTCAAGTCTTGCATTTACACCAGTGCAGGTTAGCATCACTTATTACTGTTTCTGTAGATTTTCTCCTGCTCTTTAGCTCCATAACTAGTGTTAAAATTGTTTAATTTTGCACAAAAGTGGTTATGCGAAGCGGTTAATGGAAATGTTGTAAAGCATGAGAAGCTAAAAATGGAAATTTAGGGACAGAAATCAGTGGGTTACTTCCCTACTGCTACTGTGGCCGATCTATAAGACATCTACAAGGTGGTCAAACAGATATGGAGGTGTTTGACCATTACAGAAGTTGGGAGAAGAGGGATTTGATATAACTTTGCTTTGCGCCTTTGCCCTGCATATAGTTTCATAATTTTCCTAGGTTGCTTAAACACAATCTGCACTCCTCATCTATTTCCTGTCCTTTATTTCTTTTTTTGTCCCCCCACTTTTTAGCAGTATATTTTTGGCTGGATAATCTCCTATATAATGGAAATCATCATCATTAATTTTGAAATGGTGAACTGCTGTCCTTCACTCCTTTGTTTTTCTTTCAGTGAGTTGATGGAGAATGAAGTTGAACACTTATTTTCTTATGGGATGTAGCTGTGTGAGAAGGGAGGATCTTGTGTGGATGGCATAGGTAGGGTTGGTGAAGTCTAACATTTGGTAGGCCTGGTCTTGTTGAGAGGCTTTACTAAACCTAAATCATGAGTATACTAGGAAAAGAATATTGAACCTTTGGTTAAGTAGTTGACAAAAATTTTCCTGGTCTTCTCACTAATGTGTAAACTGCAATATTTAGGCCATGTTTTAGTTGTGTATCCAACTGAATACTAACTACGTAGATGGAGGCATTAATTCAGTTGGGTAGTAGACAAAAATTTCCCTGGTCTTCTCACTTTCGTAAATTACAGTCTTTAGGCTGTGTTTTAGTTAGTGTATCCATCTCAATAGATGTACTTTGATGGAGGTGGTAATTTGGTTTATATGAGTTGTAAACCTGTGAGACGACCAAAATATTTGAAGGGGAAAAGAAGACAGAGCACATGGGTGATATGGTCCGCAAGTTTTTCCTCAAATTTATATAGCTTTAGCAAGAATGTCTGGCTTGCATCATGTTAAGCTCTGACAAAAATGTTTGGTCCATTTGTGCCTTCTGAAACCCGATTATCATTTATCAATGCCTATGTTTTTTTTTTGATAGAGAAAGAAATATTATTAGAAGAGAGAAGAAAAGTACAAAGAAGGCAGATAAGTAATCCTCTCAAAAATTACATCTAAAGCCTATGAGATTTTGTATCGTGCAATAAAGCAAGCCAATCTCTCTGCATGTCTACCAAAGAAACACCAATGAAGAAATCATGAGCTGAACACCAAAGAGAAGCCAAAAGGAAAACCCTATCCCAAATAAAGTCCAAACTTGAGGTAAGCCCCTTAAAAATTCTAGCAGTCCTTTCCAACCATAAACATCACAAAATAGCGAAGATAGAGCACTGCCAAAGGATCTTTGCTTCTTTGCGGGAGCCAAAACCTCTAAACTCAGAATAAAATGATGCAAATCCTTAGGGCAGACCCATGCCTCCAAAAAAACCAAACAACTTATTCCAGAGATAATTTGCTACAGAACAATGCAAAAAGAGGTGATCCCTTGATTCCGAAGCAGAGTAGCACATTAAGCACATATCAGGAGACAAAGCAGTGATAGGTCTGCACTTTTGAAGCATGTTGTTAGTGTTAATTCTATTAAGAACAACAGTCCAAACAAAAGCTTTAACTCTTAAGGGAACTTTAGACTTTCAAATGGGCTTTTCCAAAAGGAATCTTTCCCTATTAGGAGAATAAGTCAAGAACTGAAAGATTTACAAGAGAAAGATCCAGAAGATTCAAGAGTCCAAGTTCAAGTATCAAGAAGAGAAGAAAAAGGCCTATGTTATCAATGCCTATGTTATTTGCAAAATAGCAGGAAATATTGAGTTTCTAGTTCTTTATGTGCTTTTGATCTGCCTTCTGTTAGCTACCATGGCATTTCCAACTGATGATTTAATGTCACACTCGTGGTTTATTTGGTTGATGCTGAGAGAATTGAAGGATTTATAGACCTGTACAAGTAAAACTAATACATCTTGTAACTCTGTTCTCAGTAAATTTTGAGTCTGAAAGTGGAAATATCTGTTTTTTGATTGAGATATGATTAGAAGATGAAAACAGTATGTAATTGATAAGGTAATCCTAATCGTGGTAGTTGTTGCTACTTGCAACTCCCTTCTATTTTCAAATAGAGACTAACAAAATGTGGCAGTAAGTGTTTGCCTTCTGGTAGAATCAGACATTGCTGAACCTTGCTGTGGTGGTAGTTTAGGTACCTGAGTGACCATAGTATGCTATGGATGGTTACGTAATTATATTATTATTATTATTATAGTGCACGTTTTCTGACAAAAAAAAAGGTACAAGTTCTCTGTGCCACCCTCTTTGTTTCCTGTGTCTTTTTTTTTCTTCCTCATTTCTAAATGCATGGCCATTTCAATTTGTTTCCACAGTATTATATAGAATAGCATATAAATAAATTCTTTCTTATTAATGTATAGCAATTACTCAACTGATATTTAGCATAGATGATGGAATATTTGGTTTTGAACTCGAAGCGCTTTTAGCACAATTACTCAAGTTTAGTTAATTAGTTTTTTTTTTATTCAAGTTTTGCATTCTTCAATTTTTTTTCTTTTCTTTTTTCCAGGGGATTGAGCTGACAAATCCACAGGCTCATGCACACCAACTTGGTAGTGGAACTCAAAGCACCTATTTCTCTGAAACAGGAACGTTTTCAAAGATCAAGAGGACTTGAAACCATGCACCAATACAAATTATTGTCCTGTCTCCTGAATTATTGCTGGTAGACATACCAGGAAATTGTTGATTCTGATGGATGTTGCTTGATAGGTTTATGGTAGATTTGAAGCATAATCATTATGTACTCTTAATTACGTGGGAGCTGGTTTCATCTCCAGGAACCCATTGTAGACGTTCCCTTGTACATGAAATGCTTTATATTAGGTTCCTTTTCTGTAGTAATAGAGAAATGATGATCAATTTAGACCATTTTCTTGGGGGTAGCTTAAGAACAAAAAAGCGGTAAATCAGAACTGTAGAAACTTTAAAATACGTTGTTAATCATAATTCATTCTAAGAGTTGTTAATGTAGGCCAACTTCTGTTATATGGTGGGTATTTTCGGCATAGTCATATGACCCAGATCAACCCGATTGGTCGGATAAGAAAACCAGCGTCTTGGCCTCTAGGCCAGGTGCGGTTGGTTCTTGACCATTTTTTATGTTGACCCAATCAAACTTGGACAACTCGTTTGACCTGGATGACACGGTCAACTTCCATGACTGGTTTTTAATTAAGAAAAAAAAGAAATTTACTTGTCAAAATGACGTCATATCATTTCTTTGGGTAAATTTACTTTTGATGAGGTTTCTTCTCACTTTGTGAAGTAGGTTTCTCTTCGGGTGACATTTTCTTTCTCTTTTTACTTCACTTTAGTAATTCTTGCTCAGCCAAGTAAATGTATACTTCTGGTAGAAGTTTTTGCTTGTTGCTTGCTCTTTATTTGGGATTGTAAAATATGAATACATACACATTTCTTTTTCTTTTTCTGCATATTGGCTTAGAAATTGATTTGATTCATTGTTTAATGGAACCTTTTAGGAGCTCTCATTTGCATTTGCATGTGTTATTATGTTGTATATTGAGTTATATTGTTAAATTATGTACCCTTTAAATATTACAACTAAGTTGTGCTCTATTAAAAATAAAGTAGTTTTTTATTTAGTACATTTTTTTTCTTTATCTAAAGTTTTTAGTTCGATCGCCTGAGGACTGATTGCTGATCAGGTGACATGACCATAGACCAAGTTGACCATCAATCCGGGTTAATACAACTATGATCTTTGGACCAGGTTTTGTGTTAATTTCGGGTGATCTTAATGCGTACTTTCCACATTAAGATAGTTGTATAAATTAAGGTGACATGCCTAATGCATTTAAGGGAATTAATTCCTTTAAGCCCTAGCCCAAAGTTTGAACTTGAATAGTTAAAAGTGAGGAACAAGTTACTGATAGTTGTATAAATTGGGCGTGCATGGCTAGTTGGATGGTCATTTTTCGCATTAAACTGTTCAGGTTAAATTGGCCAAAACCTAAAAAAACAATCTGTTGAAACTGGTCAAATTCACTTGCATACGAGTATCAACAAGGAAGACGTTGCCTAGATAGCTTAGATTCAAGCTCTTCTTCAAAAGCATATATGCAACTTTAGACATAAACAATAACCAAAGAAGATAGATGCAAGTAGGATATAATAAACATCTGCAAAGACGGCCAAAAAAGAGAAAAAAAAAAAAAAAGACAAGAAGAGCAATAGTATGTTGTTTATTCGTTTGAAGAGAAGACATGGAAAAGGTTGTTGGAGCACATCACTCACCTAACAAATTCATTGCATTTTGCCACTTTAATTTTGCTTTTTGACTTTTGAGTTTTGCCTTACATTTTTTATTTTTTTTTCGGTGTGATTTTTTTTTTTGGGAATTTATCACTTTTGCTGAGTCATGTGAATAAGAATTTAAATTACTTATCTTGTTTTTGTCTTGATGTTGATGAAAATTAGAATTGACTAAACTGACAAAAAAAAAGATGGGATTTAGTTGCTCTTTGATCTAGTTAGACATTAGAATCAACGGTTGAACTAGTTGAACTATTAACCTAGTGTCTCGAACCTCTGATCGATGCAATTTTCGCTTTGGATTATACAACTATACACGACTTAAATCACTAGTCTAACCCCCTTGGGTTAATTAGTTACATTGTCTTATTATGTCAATTGTTTCATTCACAAGAAATACCATAAAGTTTATGGAGAGCTCAACCTCTTTTTTGGCAAATTAAATGGAAATAATGATAAGTTACTCTAATATTACTGGTGAAACTGCTAGTGACATGTTGAAAGGAGGATTTGAACCACTGCAAATGGAGAATGCAAAGCTTTGCAAACCCGTATTGGCTGGGCAGATTAGCCTTGCTAGAGATATTTGTCATGTAAAGTTGAGATCTATATCATCAGCATTGAAAAAAATGATAAATCTTATCTAGACCCAGCAAATCGATGACCATTAAGAGCATAACCTTTTTATAAGGGCGAGCTCTCTTCTCCTCAATGAAATATGCTCTACTACACTTGTCAAGAAATTATTTTTTGTAATATTTTGTCCTGAATTCATGTTTCGGGAAAAGTCCTAACCTTAATGAAGTATTGTACCTGGTTGAAAGATCTGTTGTTTTGTTGTGTATTCTTGTTTGAATGGGACTTTCACATAGTGGATTTTGTTTTATCCTCAAATGTACACGTAGAATGGTCTGAATGCATAGTATGACATTACTTGTGTTTTAGATGTAAAGTTTTATATTGAGAGCATGATCACAATACTATTGCCTTTATTAGTGGAGAGCAAGACAGAATAATCAATGAATGCCCTTTTTTTTGCCAATGAATACCTTTTTGGATCTTAAGAAGAGTGAAGATGCAAGCAGTAGTCTTGCAAGAAAGGCACTAATATAATGCCAGTTTGTTTTAAATTGTCTCCAATGCAATTGCGCGTTTGAAGGAAGAAAAAATATACTTTCTTTTGGAAAATGCATCTTGGAGAGTATGTCCAATAAATTACAATCTCACATTTTGTATGAATTGGCATGACATGTGTGACATGTTGAGTGGAATCTGTTTTAAACTAGGGTTTGGGCTTCAATGGGCCAAGCCTACTTGCAATGGTGGCAGGGACCCCCTCAAGGGACAAAAGGAATGTTCCCTGTTTAGGAACATTAGGAAGAGTTAATTCTAGGCTAGGAATGTGCTAGGAAGTTTCCTTCCCCTAACTGAAATGACCTTCTTGCCTCTCTCAATCTGATAGGGCCTACTTACCTCCCACTCCTATAAATAGGGCACTGTAGCTTCATGGTAAGGATCCTCTCCTTGTTATCTTACCATTATAGCCTTAACTTACTTGAGTGTTGGAGTGTCTTTGAAGGTACCCAACCCCTTTGTTCCAACACTCAAGGGAGCTGCTGGTGAGAGATCTCACACCCCAAGGAGTTCAACACCAAGTCAGAGTCAGGACAAAACATTGGCGCCGTATGTGGGAAATAGGTAAACTGTTAATTCCACCTTCTTTTACATGGTTAACATGCACAAAGGAAATGTGAATCAGTAGTGGGATAGTGTTGAAGCATCCGTGACAGCAAGCCAAGCTCATGGAGGACAACCACCCACTACTTGTTTGCATTCCATGGTGGAGCGAGTGCAAGTTGAGACCTAGGAACCTCAACCCGTCCTCATCCCAACACAACCAACTCCAAGAGTGGGCGCTTTAGCTCGACAACCTCCAACTAATCAAGAACTCTTTGACCTGTTCACTAAGCAACAACAACATATCACTAAGCTTATATAACTGATGTCACGAGAATGGGTAGTAGAAAACAATATGGGGGTTCGCATGGAACGCGACACACAGGTTGACCCACAACCCGCTGGAGATCACTGACAGCAAATAGAGTAGGAGTCCTCCATGGCCTCAAACCCCTCACACCTCCAGGGGGCCTTATCGTTTTAACCATCTGTTCTTTGACTTCATTGTGGGAATCTTAGTACCCAAAGGCTTTAAGCCTTTTGCGACAGAAGCATATGATGGGTCTATGGACCCTAAGGAGCATTTATACGTGTTCATCTCGTCTATGCTTCTCATGGGGATATCCAACCCCATCATGTGTCGTGCTTTCCCTTCCACTCTCAAGAAACTAGCTCTCAAATGGTTCTTTTCCCTATCGGCAATGTTGATCAATGACTTCGAAGAGCTATCAGCAAGCTTCTTAACAAACTTCACTACCAGCAAGGTACAACCCAAAATTATCTCTAGTCTCCTTAGTCTCAAGCATGAGAAGGACAAACCCCTTAGGGACTTTATGACTCGTTTTAATAGAGAATCCCTTGAGGTCCAAGATCTCAATCTACATGTCGCCATGCATACAATCATACGAGGTCTCTAATCCGGGAGCTTCACGAAGTCTTTAGCTAAGAGGACTCCTCAGAGTCTAAATGATTTGACAATCAGATCGGGAAAATACATTAATATAGAGGATGTCCTTAAAGCGAAAAGCGACACATACTAGGAGGCTGAGCCATCTTGGAAGAAGGATAAAGCCCCCGAAGTCAAAGGTCCCAAGAGCAATCCAACTCCAAGAGGTCTACCTCAGGGAAAGTTCGACGAGTACAGTTCTCTCAAGGTGTCTCGAAGCAAAATCTTAGAGGAAGTGTACAACACATAGCTTACCGATGTCACTCGACCAGGACAACTTAGACCCTAAGGACGAGTGGATAAGTTGAAGTGTTACAACTACCATAAAGGCTATGGTCACACAACCGAGGACTGTGTCAATCTCAGGGATAGCATTGAGACTTTGATACAATGAGGCAGGTTTTAGGAGTATGTCCAATGCTCCAGAAATAACAACCCCCAAGGTACTAGAAAAGAGAAACCAGGAAAAGAAGTTATAGTCCGGCACATCGAACACCAACCCCTAAGGATCAGTCACCTCAAGACAGGGGCAGTTGTTAGAGGGACAACTCCCTTCATAAAGATTTAAGATGAGATGGTGAGGTCACAAGGACTATCAACACCATCTCGGGAGGATTTTCTAGAGGGGCCCAGACAAAATCTACTAGGAAAAGACACTTGAGGCAAGTTATGAATGTCTCATCTCGGACCACCTTCAAAAGAGGAAGCAATTCTTAGGCCTCGGCGATCAGTTTCACAGACGATGACCTCGATAGAGTCATACCAGGCCACGATGACCCCATGGTTATTTCAGAAATTATGGCCAACGCCAAAGTCAAATGCATCTTCGTTGACCAGGGGAATTCCGCGGATATTTTCTTTATGGAATGCTTCTGCAACCTTAGATTACCCCTCTCTGGCCTGAAACCCTATGACACTGATCTAATAAGGTTTTCAAGAGGGAAGGTTAATCCTGAAGGATATGTGGAATTGTACTTGACCTTGGGAGCAACCTTTAAAGGAAAGAGTCAGAAAGCTTTGGAGAAATGGGTAAAAGTTAAATTTCTAGTTGTTGATTGTCTTTTGGCATACAATGTGATTCTTGATAGGCCATCCCTCAATGCCTTTGAAGTTATAGTCTCCACCCACCATGTGGCCATGAAGATTATGTAAGATAAAGGCAAAGTGGTGATGGTGAAGGCAGACCAAGAAGCTGCCCGAAGGTGTTTCAACCTCATCTTGGAGATTGTAGAAGGGGAAGATCGCAGAAAACGGGAGACACAAACTCGTGTTAAAGAACTGGAATCTGTAATGATAACGAAGTTAGACATCCATTTTGAAGTAAAGGAGAAAAAGCCACAACTAGATGGGCAGTTGATAAATGTTCGGCTCGGATCTTATTCGAATCAAACCACAAAGATTGGAGCCCACCTGTCAGAAGAAGAAAAAGTAGAATTGAGACTATTTCTACAAGACAACAAAGACCTCTTCGCCTAGACAATAGTAGATATGTCTAGCCTAGACTCGACTTCATTTGCCACTGGTTATCGGTCTCCTCAATTGCCAAATCGGTGTGTCAAAGGATGAGGAAAGTGGGGCCTGAGCGCCTAAAGGTAATTGAAGAACAAGTCAAGGAGCTTCTGAATGCTAGATATATTAGAGAAGTAGCATATACCAGTTGGCTCTCCAATATGGTTTTGGTGAAGAAGTCTTCTGAAAAATGACGCATGTGTGTAGAATACACAGACCTTACAAAACATGCCCAAAAAACCTATACCCATTGCCTAACATCGATAAACTAATGGATGGATCATCTAGCCACAAGTACTTGTCCTTCATAGATGCATATTATAGGTACAACCAAATCCCTATTCACCCAAAAGATGAAGAAAAAATTACCTTTATAATAGAAAAAGTAAGTTACTGTTACAAAGTGATGCCTTTTGGATTAAAAAACACGAGAGCTACTTACCAAAGGATGATGAACAAGGTCTTTGAAGACCAAATTGCTAAGGTGTTGGAAGTTTACATAGATGATATGATAGTGTAGACTTTGATCTCGGGCGACCATGTCTCTAACCTCACAGAAGTGTTTGTGTAGCTGCAGAAGTATAATATAAGGCTGAACCTAGAAAAGTATGCATTCAGAGTCTAAGCAGGCAAGTTTCTGGGATTTATGCTAACCTACAAAGGAATTAAGGCTAACTCAGACAAATGCCAAGCTATTATTGCCATGAATTGCCCCACCTCTATCAAAGAAATCCAGCAACTGACAGGTTAGATCATGGCCCTCACCAAGTTTATTTCTAGGTCTGCATAAAGGGCTTTACCTTCAAGCTTTTAAAGAAAGGCGAAGACTTCGTATGGACCTCGGAATGTGAAAAAGCTTTTCAAAGCTTGAAGCAAGCACTCTCCACCCCACTATCCTCACTAGGCTGGAGGAAGGTGAGACACTTTACCTTTATCTCTCAGTCACTAAAGAAGTTGTAAGCTCAGTGTTAGTAAGAGAAATGGAGGATGGGCAGAAGCTCGTCTATTTTGTTAGCAAAGTGCCCTAAGGCCCTGATCTTCGATACTAGAAAATAAAGAAGTTGGCTTTTGCTCTCCTAGTATTCGCCAGCCATGTGTGACTGTACTTCTAGTGCCATATAGTGATAGTGAGGATGGATCAGCCCATTAGGCAAGTATTACATAGACCTGAACTGGCAGGAAGAATGATTGCATGGCCTGTGGAGCTCTCCGAGTTTGGCATAGGGTATGAGCCTTGACAAGCAATAAAGAGTCAAGCCCTGTTTGACTTTGTAATTGAGTTCACCCATTGCCCAACATCAAAAAAGGCTATTGAATAAATGATCTATATTGATGAAGCGTCAATCCCAAAGGGAAATGGGGCTAGAATTATGCTGGAAAATGCCAACGGGGTCACAATTGAGCAATCCTTCAAGTTCAAGTTCCCAACATCAAACAATCAAACAGAATATGAGGTGATGATCGCTGGACTTCTTATGGCAAAAGATCTTGGAGCAACCAGGGTAAAACTCTGCAGTGATTCGCAACTAGTGACCTTCTAGGTCTTAAGAGATTATCAAGCCAAAGATCCGCAGTTACAAAAGTACTTGGCTAAAGTCAAGAAACTTATGGAGTGGTTTTCTGAGATGAAAACTGTAATATCCTCTCTCATCAGTTATTCTTAATCATGGTTATAGAAGTTCAGTAACTCTTGTGAGAGTTACTTGTTAACTTTGGTAACTTTTTTAAGTTAGTTGAGTTATTTTGCTATAACATTGAGTGTGGAAAGTAGCTGTTAATTCCCAAAGAGTAGCATAAACTACTAGAATGAGGAAAATAAATACAGAGAATTTATTTCTAGGTCACAAATAAATAAAAAGTGATGAAGTTAATTTTGGAGAATTAACTGAGTTAGTTAAGTATTTTTAGTAATACTGAGTAAGTGTATAAAGACCAGCTTAAATAGGCTGATATCTTGGAAAATTATGAGAATTTGAGAATATATCAAGTTAAGAATAGATAATTTTCTAGTAATGAGTACAAGTTAAGGTAGATACCTGTAAGCTTATTAGTTTATTCTCTTAGGTTTAACGTAACCTAAAGAAGAGTAATAGAACTTAAGTGACAATTTTAGGTATATGAAAAATTATGAAATGATGGGAATAAGATTGAGATGAACCCTAGGATTTTTCATAACATCTATAGAAATTAGAAAACTTGGATTGGTAAGATCAAAGTATTCCAAAGAGATATAAAGTTTCCAGCTAAATATCTAGTCCAACCTTACCTCTCCATCGTCCTTCACCTTTCAAGCCTTTATCTTTGACTTTTCTCTTTGCTTTTCTCATTTCTCACGTTTTGGCCAGCAGAAAGGGAAAAGAAGAGAAAAGGGAAAGGAAAGAAAGAAAAGAAGAGAGAAAGAAAGAAGGAAAATGAGGAGGAACCAAGGAAAGACAAGAAGACTAAGTTCAAGCATCATCCTTAGAGACTTGAGGTAGGGGTGTTTGACTATCTAGTTTAATCCTTTTCTACACTTTCTTGATACATGGAGTATGCTTGATTGGTTAGAAAATGGGTTTTGAGGTGTTTCTCAAGGGTTTAAGTTGGATGAACTCTTTAGGAACTTAAGATATGATTTATATTTAGTTAATACATATATGGTTATGGCTTAGAGCATGTGAGCATCCATAGAACTCCATTAACATGTATTTGAGAGAAATAGGTTTTAGGATGAAAGTTTTAGCATACTTGTTCTTGTGTCACTAGTTGAGTGATTTGAGAATGTGTATGAGAGTTTAACATATTTAGAGACTATGTATGAGGTTGAAAACCATCTAAGACTTGTGTTTGTGCGTCAAGGATTGGTTAGGGACATAATATAACAGAGCATCTGAGTTTGAGGATGGACGCCTAAGCGCTCAAGAAGTGAGCGCCTAAGCGCCCAAGCCCAGAAAGCAGAAATGTGATGGGTGCTCAAGCGCCTAAGAGTTAAATGCCTAAGTGCGCAAGACCGGAGAGCTCTGATACTGAGCGCTTAATCGCTCAGGAACTGGGCACCCAAGCACCCAATGACATAAGAAACATTTGAGGTTTTACTGTCATAGAGCGTCTAAGCATTGGGAGAATGAGCGCTTAAGTGCCCATGTACAAAACTTCCTAGGCTTTTTATGTTAAGGAATTAGAGTTCCTTACTTATAGAGATCTGATATGCATACTTTTTGGTGTGAGTTAAGATACTAGTAGGGATATTTTATGAAGGAAATAATCACCTAGTATACGTATAAAAGAATAGGCCTTTGTATATCCAATGATAGTGGCTTGACATAGGTAAGTTGCTAATCATTGAAGAGCAATGATGTTGCACTTGATATCACTTGTGATGTGATAATATGGTGTACTAGATGTAAGTATACCAAGTTTGTTTAACAATAGTTACTTGTCATATTGCATAAGTTGCTTCTTTATAATGAAAGTAGAGCTAGAGATGCATGTTTCTTAAGAATGACTCCTTTACTAGTTAGAGTTGAGCCACAACATAAGCTATCCTAAGAGCAAAAGAATGAGAAAAACACTTTGTTAAGGATGGATTTGTGAGACAATGGAGTGAGAAAAACACCTTGTCAAAGTAGAGAAGTGAGAAAAGCTCTCTACTAGAGGCAATAAGAGTGAATAAGACTTTTTGCTAGGCAAAGGAGTGAGAAAACCCCTTTGCTAAGGAATAATGATATCTCACAATTGTATGGGCAGTTGTTTATCATTATTAGCTATGTTTAAGGATTATGGATTTGTTTGTGAATGTTGCATAAAGAGAATATGTTAATGTTTCAATGGTAGTGAGTAGTAGCTCATTTACATATTGCAATCATAATCCTTTGTTGTTCAGTTTAATTATTATAAATGGTTAATTATGTGATAATTGTACCATAGTTATAATAAAATTGAATGTTTTACTTCGGGAAGAGAAAGGAACAGTTTTTGGCTTTTGTCACCTTTCTAGGGTATAAGTTAAGTTTTATACTAGTTTTTCCCCAAAGCAACTGGAGTTAGCATGATGACATTTATATGTATTTATTACTGCGAATTGTGAATTCTTATCCCGTTTGTTGTTTCCATGTTAAATCCAGGTCGAGACTCTTCCAAGGGGAAAAGAAAAAGCGAATATAATAATAGTTTTTATTTGCTTTTGAGCAAAGCTTGTATATTATTATGTTTGCTTTGGTTTGTATAAGATTTATGTATTACTCTATGCCCTTTGGAGGCTAATGTTGTATATAAATTTAATCTTTTCTTTCCCTCATGGCTCTTTATAATAATGCATAAGGTTATTATGAATCTAGAAAGTTATTTTGAGATTAGAAGTGACATGACTAATACTGTGTACTATTATATATTCAGTATAAACTAAGGTATTAGTATTAGGGTGTTACAAAGATAGATCATATTCCCCGAGAACAAAAGCTCAGGGCAGATGTCTTATCCAAACTAGACAATACTAAAAGCCCCAAGAATAACCGTTATGTCATCTAGGAAACCCTCTCCACACCAAGAATTACAGGACTCGAGATGGTAATGTCGGTGAACGAAAACGACAGCTAGATGAAACCTCAAATAGAATACCTTTGAGATGGTGCTCATCCCTAAGACCCCAAAGCAGCTAAAATGATAACCTAGACGTTGGTTTGGTTGTCTTGGTGGGAGATCAGCTTTATCATCATGGCTTCTTAACCCAGTTGCTAAAATGCCTTACACTAGACGAGGCTATATATGTCCTCACCGAGATTCATGAAAGATGTTGCGATTAACACTTGGGTGGCAGGGCGCTGGCAAAGAAAGCCCTAAGAGCAGGGTATTTTTGGCCAACCATGACATATGATGCAATGAATTATATGCAAAATTGCTACAAGTACTAGAGGCTCTCCACATCATGACTGTGCTGCCAAAGGAACTTTTAACTATATCATTGCCCTGGTCTTTTTGCAAATGAGGACTTGACCTTTTAGGGCGTTTCCCTCAGGCTTCAGGCCAACTAAAATACTTAATGGTAATAGTAGATTATTTCACTAAGTGGATTGAGGAAGAACCTCTGGTCACTATCACGACCGAAAGAGTGAAGAAATTCCTAAAGAAGAGCATCATCTGCTAGTTTGGGATCCTGGAGTCAATAGTGATAGACAACGGGACATAATTTACGGATAAGAAATTCAAGGAGACATGCTCCGACCTCAAAATCAAATAGCATTTCACCTCAATCGAACACCTTCAGGCTAATGGACAAGTTAAAGTCGCCAACAGGGTCATTCTTTGAGGCCTGAAGAGAAGACTTGAAGATACAAAAGGGGAGTGGGCAGACCAGTTGAGTTATCTATTATGGGCTTAGCAGTTAACCCCTTTATTCAGCAACTGAGGAAACCCCTTTTAAGCTCACAAATGGTTGTGAAGCCATGATTTCGGTGGAAATTAGGGAACTGAGTTGGAGATATAAAAACTTCTCTATAGAACTCAATGATGGGCTATTACGCGAGGATCTCAATCTTGCTCAGGAACAACGTGACATGACTTATATCAAAGAGGTTACTTTCAAGTTACAGACTGCCCAAATGTACCCAAATGTATAACAAAAAGGTTTCCTCGTGAAGTTTCAAAGTAGAAGACATGGTTTTATCAAAAGTCACTATAGGGAGGCGGAACTCAGAAGGTGGGAAGGCCCCTACAAAGTCACTGAAGTGTTGGAGAAAGGCACCTACAAGATTGCAGACCTCGCTAGAAAGGAGTTACCGAGGTCATGTCATGCCTCCAACATGCTAAAGTATTATAACTAAGAGCATTATATGTTCCTTTCTTTTTGGAAGTGTGCAGATTGTAAAGGAAAAGAAACAAATTAATGAGAATGAGACATATTCAGTTGAAATTGCTTGTCCAATCTTCTTAATATGCTACGACACTCTCTACTAAAGGGACGTTGAATTCCTAAAGTAAACGTTTTTAGAAGTTAAGTTAAAGGATCTCATATCCTAACTTACGCTTCTAAGAAGAGCAAAAGGACCTCAGATCCCTAGCTCACACTCTTTGCTAAAGGGATGTCGGATCCCCAAAGCAACCATCTTAAAAGCTAAGTTGGAAGATCTCGGATCCTTACTCATACTTTTTGCTGAGAGGATGTTGGATCCCTTTAAAGCAAAAGAATGCTGGTAAAAGATCAAAACCACGTATCTTAGACAAAAAAAGAGACACAATAATAGAAATAGGAAAATACAAAAAGTTTATTCATATTCCAAACATCATCAACCTTACAAAGAAAACTTACAAACTACTCTTATGCACGAGTGCCCACTTGAAAGATGCCAAAATAGAAGCCTTAACCCTAAAGGCCACTACTAAGTCAAAGCCTCTTCAAAGTGTCACACTCGTCTCTTCCCTGTTAATCAACATGAGGAGAAGGCTTCATTCATGCCTCTGCGTACCTAAGGCATCCTAACACATTTGGAAATAGCCAGGGGGTAGAGGAGGGAGAGCGCTACAACCCCTCCACACCTCACAGCAATTACAGCTGGAGTCGTTGGCTTTCCCAAAAAGTGCAGGATCTTGTTCTCCTACTATGTATGCCTAGGAAGAAAGGCTTTGTTGACCTGAGGCATGGTGACCAAGGGACGTAAATAAGTTACTCGGTCCTCACTGAACCATTATGCTTGGGGAGAAAAGCCTCCATCAATGAAATGCCTAAACAAAGGTTTTCAGAAATTTTGGGAAAACAATAAAGATGCCCATCAAGAAAGATAAAGCGCTCAACATATGCTCGAAAAGAAAAAAAAAGACCATTTCTAAGAAGGAACAAAACCCTCAACATGGGGGAAAAAAAGGAAAAGATGTGGATGGCAACCCACCCTAAGTATTCCTTATTTATAGGGAGAAAACAACCTTCTGATTGGCCCTCAAAAAAGGCAACCTAAGGCACACTAAAGACCATATTAAATGCCCTTGCCCAACGGTTGGACAAGGGCACACCAGGCAGTTGAGGAGCAGCATGGGAAACTACTTGAACTATTATGAGTGCATTTATTTTCCCATAAATGAAAAGTAATTGTTCCCAAGCAAGCACAGATTGCCACCAGACTAAAGTACAAGGATTGCTAAGGCGACTTTGGACCCCTAAAACATGTTACCAAATGGTTTCAAAACTCAAGAAGGGGGTGAATTGAGTTTTTCAAAACTTTTTAAAAACAAGCCCCTTTTGATTTTTGTTGAAGCTATTTTCTTATGTGATGAATGGATTTGTGACAACAATTATATCTCACACCAGTTTTTAAAGAAAATGAATATATAGAGGATGAAGCAACAAGTATACAAAGTCAAAAAGCAAACTTAAAAGTAAAAAGTTAAGAGTAGAGAAAAGTGCAAAGAAGATTTATACTACTTCAATCACCCTTGTGATCTACGTCCAATCCCTAAGATCATCCACCCATGAGTTTCCACTATTCTGCAAGATTTAATAAGTGCTTGATAAACCCTTACAAGCTTTGAGCCTTTTTTTACACTTTAAGGATCATCGACCTTTATGTGTAAAAGCCTTTTTGTTTCCTAAAAGGATTCTCCACCCTCACAAGTGCTTACAATAATGATTGTAAGGAATAAACTCTTTCAAAGAGCAGATTATACAAGTTGAAGTACTATGAAGCTCTTAAAGATATCTCAAAGGGTTTAAAATTTTAGCAAGATTGTTGAAAGAATAAAACTCGGGTTTAATGCTTGGGAGTAGGTTGTTGGATGTTCAAGAGTTAGCATTAAGTGTCTCAAGGCTTGTATTTATAGCTCATCAATGAAATAGAGTCGTTAGAGAAAATTGGTATAGCATTTAGTGCACCAGAAACTAGTCAATGCTAGTTCAATAAGAGTGGTAATCGATTAAAATGTTTTAAAAACATATGGTAATCGATTACTAGCTTTTTAAAAAAAAGTTTTGGGTGTTTGAGACTCATGGTAATCAATTAAAATATATGGTAATCCATTACTATGGAAAATCACGGGAACAGCGGAAGGGAGAAGGATAGAGAGAAGTAGGGAGTAGACAGACTGCTTTACATGTTATGCAATAAATAAATACAGAAAATAAAGTAAATAAACTTAAAACATAAAGGTGAAAACTGGAAATGCGTCAGAGACGGCGAAGTCCGGCGAGAGGGAGAGAAGAAAAGAGTGAATTAAGAAAATTTTGAAGATTGAATATTATTAAGAAAGAGAAAATAATTACAAAGGGGAGGAGGGAGAAGCTCTCACTTACTCTAATCTCTCGTCTCTTGGTAATAACTTAAAGATGGATAGGAATAAGGATGTCTTACAAATGAAATGACAAAACCTTAAATAGATGAAAATTTTACTATTACAAACAGTAAAATGACTAAAGTCGCTACAGTGATCAATAACTATAAGATCGTGCCGCTTCCGCTATAGTGAACAGTGTACAGGACCCCACTACAGTAGCCTGCTGTAGAGATGACTATTCATCAAGGTTAAGGTCAACGCCATAACAGTCATCTTCATTCTGATTGTATGATGAAGTTGATCCTTTTGGAGAAGCAGAATTCTTTTGAGAATCTTCTTCGATGAGCTGAAGGATTGTCCTAAGATTTTTCTCAAAGTTTTCTTTGCTTGTGGAAGCTGCTAATGCCATAGTAGCCTAGGCCTTCTGATTAAAGAAAAAACTAGTCTCAGGATCAGCAACCTTCAATGTTTTTGGATTCTGGTCAAACCAGAGTTTGACATGTTCAGTAGTGGCATGAGTTGCATCAAACTTGGACCACCATTTGACAAAAGCTTGTCTCTGCAAAAGTGGTAGAAGATTGGGA
This sequence comes from Ormosia emarginata, assembly GCA_029884605.1. NCBI lineage: Eukaryota > Viridiplantae > Streptophyta > Magnoliopsida > Fabales > Fabaceae > Ormosia > Ormosia emarginata. The sequence continues at coordinate 8,454,931 of JAQQTP010000083.1, read as the reverse complement.
TTTCCCTTCTTGTATTTGAATTGCTAAGAGAAAATCCATGCAAATGACAATTTGGAGAAGAAGTGTAGTTAAGCTGGCCAAGGATCATTAGCCAGATCAATCCTCTTCTGGAAATATTGGAATCCTTCAAGAACATCATTAGGAAGGATTTGAATGACAAGACCGAAGAACCACCACCATTGGTAGAACCAATTCAGGAAGTTGTAACAGACGTTTGTTTGAAGTAGATGAGCTAGGAATCGTGACTTGTATTAGTTTGAAGCTAGAAAGTATTACTCCAGGCCTAGATATAATCCCAAAAATCATAACCAATTGGGTCATAAATCTTGGAAAATTTCTTGATTTTGTATAGATCTTTTCCCCATTCTTTCGGAGAAATGAACTTTAGGATTTGGATGGATGAGTATGTTATAGTTTTCTGATCTTTGGGATCCCTAAAATGCTTCAAAGAAATCGAGTCAGTATCAACAAGAATAAATTCATAAAATTGTTGAGTTTTATTAAGAGAATTTAGTTTAAACAAAAACCCTTTTGGAAAGATTTTTTGGGCGATTTCGTTTGGATTGACATCCCAAAAGTCTGGCTCCATTTACATGATAGACTAGAAAACATCTTTAGGGACATAGGAAGTCTGGGTAGAGATTGGGACTGGTTGGGACACGACAATCTGTTTGCTGGGAGAATTGACAACAATTTCTTTTCCCTTTTGTCTTTGGATGATGACTTCAAGGTCTTCATCTTCTTCAGAGGCTATTTCAACCCATGATTTTCTCAGTAGTTTGGTTAGGCCTTGATCTTGTAAAGCCTGGAAAGTTTGGATTGGGATGGCATAGTCTGCACTGGTTTGTTTGTCTGTTTGCTTCTAGGTGGATGACCAAATCTGGGTTGATTGTTTCTGAGTGGATGACTCAGTTGGAGTGGATGACCCCAAAGTTGATGATTTTTTGGTTAGCCCTGCAAGGACTAACTTGCCTTTACCCCTTCCTCGGGAAGAGGATGTTGAGCCCCCTCTGGGCATTGTGTTATTTTCCCTGAAGATATTCATGAGTAAGATAATCAGGCAAAGTATTTGAAGATCCTTTGATATATTCAATATTGAGTAATTTTGTTGAGCAAAATTTTAGTGTTTAGATGCATATGCAATGACATGCTCTTTGTCTGTGATTTTTTGTTTGAGAAAGCCACCATAACCTATGTTAGAGGCATCAGTTTCGACAATTTTGAAAGCTTGCAGATTAAGACGATAAAGACATGGAAGATTATTTACTTGTGATTTAACTTGTTTGACAATACCTGTATAGATGTTTGACCAAGGAGGAGGATTAGATTTCGGATGATCATGCAAGGGTTTGATAAGATTACTGAGCTGAGGAAAGAAATCAATGTCATAATTTAAACAACCAAGAAAGCATTGTAGTTGATTTTTGTCAATGACTTGGTTTGGAAATTTGTCTACAAAATCAATAACACGATTAATAAGGTTGATAGTTCCTTGATGGATATTGTTACCAAAAAACCTAATCTCAATTTGGAAAAGATTAATTTTTGTTTTAGAAACAACTAAACCATTTCTTTTAATCACACCAATAAAAATATTAATGTGTTTAAAGTGTTGATCAATAGATTGAGAATAAATTAATACATCATCAATATAGACAATTGTAAAGTTTGAATATAGATTGAAGATTTCATTCATGATTCGTTGAAACTCCGAAAGGGCATTCTTCAAACCAAAGGGCATCATCACATTCCATTCGTATTGCCCAAAAGGTACAGTGAAAGCCGTCTTGTAGTGATCACTCTCCTTGATTTGGATTTTCCAGAAGCCTGACTTCATGTCATATTTAGAAAAGATTTTGGTAGAAGGAAGATGTTGAAGGAGATCTTTTTTGTTTGGAATTGGATACTTGATCCATTGAAGAGCTTGATTGAGAGGTTTGTAGTTTATGACAAGGTGAGGAGTACCTCTTTCGATTTCAACTTGTTTGTTGACATAGAAGGCAGAGCATGACCAAGGGCTTTTGCTCTTCATGATGAGACCTTCAGACAAATGATCTTTGATTTTAGTTGGACAATAGTTGAGGAGTTCATGACTCATCTAGATAGGACGATCTTTAGTTGGGATCTGTCTTTCATTAAAGTCTTTCTCCTATGGGAGATCAACAATATGTTTCTTTCGTTCCCAAAATGCGTTAGGAAAATCAGAACAGATAAAATCCTAAACCTGTTTAAGAAGAGATTGAACCTTTTGTTGGATCTAAGATTGTTTTAATTGATATTCAATGTTTTTATAAGAAATTTCTTCCTTAAGATAATTGATTTGTTTTTGTTTACATTGAATTGGATTAAGACTTCTTAAAATTGGTTTCCTAATAAATGGAAATATGATTGTTTTACCGAGATGATGGGTAGTAGTACCTTCCTCAATGATTTGAAGAGGAAACAGAGACCTAATGAACGAAGTTCCTAGGATTACGTTATTCTTCAGATTTTTGACAAGGAGGAAAGAAGTTTCAACTTGGAAACCATCATTCTCAATGATTGCAGATGAAAGTTTAAACTTGATTTTTAGTTTGGAACCACTAGCAGTACTTAGCCGCTCAGTAATTTTCTCAAAATACTTTATCGGGACCATACCCTCCAAAATATAGTTTGAATATGCACCTGTGTCGAACAAGGCAACAGTATTTAAGACAGAGTCATCAATTTTAATTTTAATATTTATGAAGAATTTTTGAATACTAAATTGATTAATAATATCACAGAATTTTTCATTTTCTTCTTATTCTTTACTTTTTTGGTTATCAGGAATTTTCTCATATTCTGAATAAGATTAGATATCACCTAACTGAGAGATGATAAGATAATGCAAGTTTTGTTGTTCTTTAAGTTCTTTAACTTCAATCTTAAGGTTATTAATCTCAAATTGAAGATCTTGGATTGTTATCGGTTTTTTAGAAGAAGTTTTCTCATACTTCTTAATTGTTTCAGAAAGGTCTTATTTGTTTTTAATGATTGGATTTTTCATAGTTTTGGATGAACTTTCTTCAATTATTGATTTTAATTTCTGGAGATAGATATTCCTATCATCAGGGTTTTGGACATAATTATGAACTTCAAACATAATATCTTGTTCTTTAGTTAAGACATTAACTGCAGAGAGTCTGAATCTTTTTCAGACAAAGATATGTCATCGTTTTAGATTTAATTTAAATCTTCAGAAAATTCTTTTTCAGAGTCTTCACCAGAAGATTCAATTAAAAGATTATTAAGTTGGTCTTCAATAGATTGATCAAGATTTAAAGCTTTATCTTTTTCTTAATCCGACAATATTGTTAATATGACTAGGTTTGCCACAATTATAGCAGATTACAAGTTTGTTTGGGACTTTAACATTATCGATTGGAGGTTTGGACTTAAATTCTTGTTTAAGTCTTTTAGGTTTGGTTGACGCTTTATGTTTAAAATATTTAGATTTTTGGTTCTAGACAATTTTAGTTTTCTTCTTCCTAGCACAAGGAAGGTCAAATTGTTCTTAGAAATTACCCAATTCCTACTAGGTTTGAGCTTTTTCTCTTGCTAATTAAGATTGGAACTTGTCGTCTTAACAAATTTTAAGGGCCACCTTTTAGGTGAAAGTAATGAGTTGACCGTAACTCAGCTGCTCATAAGGGATTTCGCCATTAAATGATTGACTTCTGATTTTATCTCTAACTTTGTCACCTAGAGATTTAGGAAGACCAGTAAGAAAATTTTCTTTCTAGAATGGTTGTTGACTATCTTCTCTAGTATATACCCTAGTTAAGAAAGTATCTATATACCATCTGAAGTCTGCAAGAGTTTTACATTTAAGATTAGAGAGAAGTTCTGCTGACCTATCTCTCCATAGGGATGGATCACCTATGAAATGTTGGACAATTGCGAAGATTAAGGTATTGACAACATCAGGGATAGTTTTCCCATCATTGAGGATTAGAATGCCTTCGACATCCGTTTTGATTGCGTTTTGGATGTCTAGTCTTTGGGTGTCAGTGAGATAATGATCCCACCATCCTTTAAGTTGACCTGTAAAACCAGATACAAGGATTTCCATAATGACTTAATCATTGCAGTCATAAGAAGTTTGATAGGCAGTTGATACCATGGTCATTTCTTGGAGAGTATTCAAAATAGCATACTGAGTTTTTCAATCAATATTCCAGATATAGACATTGTTTGCACTAAATGACCTAAAATTTGGGTCACATTCTTCAAGCAATAAGTCTGATGGAGTCACTATTTGATAATAAAGTTTTGATGGATTTTTCCAGTTAGGAACTTAACTAATAACTGGGTTAACTTTAATGACAAAACTATTTTCAGATTGACAATCTGGCTCAAACTAGGAATCAGATTATTTGATTGTATTAATAATTTTAATTTTTTTATCTTTAATAGTTTTAGATTCTTGGGATTGAGGTGTATCAGGAATAACTAGATTTAGTCATGAGACAATTTCACTAGCAAGTTTAGAGTTAGAATTACCAAAATCTTGTTTTTTAAGTTGTTTAGAAACTTTAAAAGGTTTAAAGATTGGTTTATCAGTTTTTATAGTTTGTTCATCATGTTTAATTTCAGATTTAGAACCTGAGGATGAAGGTTTTCTAATTAGGTGTTCACCTAAAACTTGAAGATACTTGTTTGTATAATTGTTTTGTTCCATTAATCCTTTAATATCTTGAGGATTAACAGGTTCATCATCTACCCTAGATTTAAAAAGAGTAGCGACGATAGGATTATTATTTTTATCTTTCTTATCCAAAAAATATGAAATGGAAGGAGGAAGATCAGCTGTGGCAAGATGACCATCTATATACGATGAAAGACAGTAAGGACATTAGCAGATTTATCTTCCATTAAACCTATGCTCCAAGGATATTCAATTTTATTCTTAACCATATAAGCATGAAACCAGTTGAAGAAAGGAACATTCTATTTAACATTTGACATAAATGAATACCAATTTTTATGGATTTCTTCACAATTTTTACCCCTATAATTTTCAAAAAACCATTTCCTTTGCGGTGTCTATGCCACGGAAAAGAAGTCTTTCCTAAGGGATTCTTTATCTATAGTGAAATCACTAATCATGGATATCATTCATATCTAAAAAAGTTAGAGATTGAATAGATCATTGTTCATTATCATCGTCTTGACAATAAATGGGTTTAGGTAGGAACAACGATGTGTCTAATCCCTGAAGATTGATTGTTCATGAAGTAGAACCGATTATTGGAAAAGACTTTCTAGACAAGGCAAATCTAAAATTTTCAGACCTAGATGAAGTCGATCTAAGAGATCTAGATGAGTTAAATGAGTTTCTCCTATCAAAGATTAACTCAACTTTACCAGATTGATGTTGGATGATTTCATGAATCTCTGGAGATTCTCTGGGCAAAGCTGGTGCAGCTTCATCCATAATCTATTTTTGAGGGAGAACAACATCCTCCCAACGGATCATTTTTGGGACAACTACATTAGTTTTAGTTACGTCAGTAAGGAATAACGTAGTTACTCTAATATATTTTGGTTTTAAATCCTTAGAGTAAAAGGAATTCATTATTTTGTACTGAATCCTATAGATCAAGGCTAAAGGGATAGATCCGGGCTTCATATCTAAGCCACAAACTTTAAGATTTAAGATTAAAACATCTAAAATATTTTTGTCTTTTAGGATTACCGTTCGATTCAGGTAATAGTTGAAGTTGATTGGACCATGATCTAAGTTGATTTCTACAGTTCTGAGCAAAGAGTCATGGAATTGATTGTGTCTTACATCCCTAAGACAAAGAAGATCAGATGCGTTTAATCCTATGAATTAAAGGTTGGACAGCCACTTGGACACAACCTATGTGCAAGTAGTTGTATTTTTGTGATTGTCTTTTAAGAATTTCTTTAGAAAAGAGATGAAGTTCTTCATCGTCAGTTTCGATTATGATTTGTTTTTCTACTGTCCTAATAATATAATTAGAACTCCTAAAGAATGTACCTTCAGGTTTGTAGAGTTTATTTATAGAAATTTTAAGAATTTCCCAATTGTCAAATTCTTGATTAATATCTTCAAAACAAATTTCTTCATTGAAGATGTTTGTTTTAGGTTGATTAGTTTGTTCTTCAAACAAAGATGAAGATGAAGATTGAGAAGATTTGAAAGAAAGTTTGGAAGACAAAGATGAAGAAAGAGAACACAACGTAATAGCAGAATAGAAAAAGGTAGAAAATTAAAGACATAAATATAAAACACAAAAAATAGAGATCAGAAGCAGTTATGATGTATAAACCCCTAATGTAATTGCCATCACTTAGATCCATAGATTTATACTGATTGGATTAAGTTAAGTTTATCTCTTGAACTTAGATATTAAAATTATTAACTAATTATCCTTATTTGATTTAGATCTGAGCCAGATTTATCTTCTAATCTGTATTTTAAGATTTTAATATGATTATATCATACCTAAATCTATAGCCACCACAAATATTTACCAGATCTTGTACCAAGGTCAGCACCATACCTAGATTTTCACTACCTGTGATGACATCGTCAAATTAGACTTACTGCCTCAACCAAGACTTACTGTTACAACCTTACAAAATAGATTCGATGCGGGTATTATGTACCATCCAGTCCAAGAAAGGGTAACATTAAACTACGTACTTTCCAGATCTAGTTATGATAGTTCAATATTAACATGTTACAATACAAATTAGAGAGATAATAACAGTATTAGATAAAGATTAAAGAAACATAATAACATCATAATATTATCATCAAGTTCAATAAGATAAAAGCAACTTAAATCTGGCCAATATATTCCTACTTCCTCATCAGTCTCTGATGCCAGAGTTATAGGTGGAAGATCATGGGATTGGCAGAAGAGGAGAACAATAGAGAGAAGTATGGAGCAGACGGATTGCTTTACATGTTATGCAATAAATAAATGCAGAAAATAAAGTAAATAAACTTAAAACATAAAGGTGAAAATCGAAAATGCGTCAGAGACAGTGAAATTCAACAACTGAGAGAGAAGAGAGAGTTAATTAAGAAATTTTCAAAGATGGAATATTATTTAGAGAGAGAAACTGGTTACAGAGGGAAAGAGGGAGGAGTTCTCACTTACTCTAGTCTCTCGTCTCTCAGTAATAATTTAGAGATGTAAAATGAAAGGATACCTTACAAATGAAATGGCAGAGCCTTAAATAGATGAAAATTTTACTATTACAAACAGTAAAATGACTAAAGCCCATATAGTGAACAATAGCAATAGGATTGTGCTACTTCTGCTACAATGAACAGTGTACAGGACCCTGCTACAGTAGCTTGTTGCAAAGATGACTATTCATCAAAGTCAAGGTCAATGCCATAACAATCATCTTCATTTTGATTGTATGATGAAGTTGATCCTTCTGGAGAAGCAGAATTCTTCTGGGAATCTTCTTCAATGAGTTGAAGGATGGTTTTGAGATTTTTCTCAAAGTTTTCTTTGCTTGTAGAAGCTACTAATGTTGCAGTTACCTTGGCCTTCTGATTAAGGAAAAAACTGGTTTCAGGATTAGCAACCTTCAAGGCATTACGATTCAGGTCAAACCAAAGCTTGACATATTCAAAAGTGGCTCTAGTTGTGTCGAACTTGGACCACCATTTGACAAAAACTTGCCTATTCAAAACTGGTAGACGATTAGGCCAATTTTTCTTATATTTGAATTGCCAAGAAAAGATCCAGGCAGGTGAAAGTTTGGAGAATAAGTGTAATTCAACTTGCCAAGGATCATTAGCCAGATCCTCTTCTGAAAATATTGGAATCCTTTAAGAACATCAGCAAGAAGGATTTGTGGGATAGGACTGAAGAAGCACCACCACTAGTAGAACCATTTCGGGAAATTGTACTTGTCATTTTGTTTGAAGTACATGAGCCATGAGTGACAACGGGCATTTGTTTTTAGGCAGAATATATTACTCCAGGTCTGGATATAATCCCAATAATCATAACCAATCGAGTCATAAATCTTGGAAATTTTTTTGACTTTGTATAAGTCTTTCCCCCATTCTTTCGAAGAAATGAACTTCAAGATCAAGATTGTTAATAAGTTATTGTTTTTTGATCTTTGGGATCCCTGAAATGCTTCAAAGAAACCGAGTCAGTATCAACAAGGATGAATTCATAAAACTGCTAGGTTTTATTATGAGAAATTGGTTCGAACAAAAAGCTTTTTTGGAAAGATTTTTTGTGGTATTTTCTTTGGATTAGCTTCCCAGAAGTTTGGTTCCATTTGCATGATGGCCCAAAAAGCATCCTTTTGGATATATGATGTTTGGGTAGGTTGGGTGGAGATTGGAGTTGGTTAGCAGACAACAACCTATTTATTTAGGAAATTGACAACAATTTCTTTTCCCTTTTTGTCTTTGGATGATGACTTCTAAGTCTTCGTCTTCTTCAGAGGCTAGTTTAACCCATGATTTTCTTAGTAGTTTGGTGAGACCTTGATCTTGTAAGGCCATGAGTGTTTGGATTGGAATGACATAATCTACACTGGTTTGTTTGTCTGATTTTTTCTGGGTGGATGACCCAGTCTAGGTTGACTGTTTCTGAGTAGATGACTTAGTTAGAGTAGATGACCCCGAAGTTGATGATCTTTTCGTTAGCCCTACAAGGACTAATTTTCCTTTACCTTTTCCTCGTGAAGAGGATGTTAAGCCCCATCTGTGCATTGTGTTATTTTCCCTGAAGATATTCACAAGTAAGATAATCAGGTAAAGTGTTTGGAGATCATTTGATATATTCAATATCGAAATCAAAGACATTTAAAATGGCTTGCCATCTAGCAAAGATTTGTTTAGAGGCTAAATTCTTGACATCTTTTTGAAGAATGTCTTTAGCAGATTTACAATCAACTCTGATTAAAAACTTTTGATTTAAAAGATCATATTGAAATTTTGTTATGCACAAAACGATTGCTAAAATTTCCTTTTTGACAGTTTAGTAATTCTGTTGAGTAGAATTCCAATGTTTAGATGCATATGCAATGACATGCTCTTTGTCTGTGATTCTATGCCACCATAACCTATGTCAGAGGCATCAGTTTCGACAATTTTGAAAGCTTGGGATTAGGAAAATAAAGACATAGAAGATTCTTTACCTGTGATTTAACTTGTCTGACAATACCTATATGGATGTCTGACCAAGGAGGAGGATTAGATTTCAGACGATCATGCATAGGTTTAATGAGACTACTAAGCTGAGGAAAGAAATCAGCAACATAATTTAGATAACCAAAAAAGCGTTGTAATTGATTTTGTTAATGATTTGGTTTGGAAATTTGTCAGCAAAGTCAATAACATGATTGATAGGGTTGATAGTTCCTTGATGAATATTGTGACCAAGAAACTTAATCTTAATTTGGAAAAGATTAATTTTTGTTTTAGAAACAGCTAAACCATTTCTTTTAATCACACCAATAAAAATATTAATGTGTTTAAAGTGTTGATAAATTGATTAAGAATTGATTAATACATCGTCAATGTAGACAATTGTAAAGTTTGAATATGGATTGAAGATTTCATTCATGATTCATTGAAATTCCAAAGGAGCATTTTTCAGACCAAAGGGCATTACATTCTGTTCGTACTGCCCAAAAGGTATAGTGAAAGCCATCTTGTAGCAATCACTCTCCCTAATTTGGATTTACCAGAACCCTGACTTCATGTCAAATTTAGATAAGATTTTGGCAAAATGAAGATGTTTAAGGAGATCTTTTTTGTTTGGAATTGGATACATGATCCATTGAAGAGCTTGATTGAGAGGTTTGTAGTTTATGACAAGGCGAGGAGTGCCTCTTTCGATTTCAGCTTGTTTGTTGACATAGAAGGCAGAGCATGACCATGGGCCTTTGCTCTTCCTGATCAGACCTTTGGACAAAAGATCTTTGATTTCAATTTGACAATAGTTGAGGAGTTCATGACTTATCTGGATAGAACGAGCTTTAGTTAGGATCTGTCTTTCATTAAAGTCTTTCTCATATGGGAGATCAATCATATGTTTCTTTCGTTCCCAGAATACATTTGGAAGATCAGAACAGATAGAATCCTGAATCTGTTTGAGAAGAGATTTAACCTTTTGTTGGATTTGAGATTGTTTTAATTGAGATTCAATGTTTTTATAAGAAATCTCTTCCTTAAGATAATTAATCTGTTTTTGTTTACATTGAATTGGATTAAGACTTTTTAAAATTGGTTTCCTAAGAAAAATAAAGATGATTGTTTTACTGAGATGTTGGGCAGTAATACCTTTGTTTGTGATTTGAAGAGGATACAGAGACCTAATGAACAGAATTCCTAGGATTACCTCATTTTTCAAATTTTTGACAAGAAGGAAAGAAGTTTCAACTTGGAAACCAACATTTTCACTGGTTGCATATGAAAGTTTAAACTCGATTTTCAGTTTGGAACCACTAGCAGTACTGAGTCACTCAATAGTTTTCTCAAAATACTTTGTCCGGACCATTCCCTCCAAAATACAGTTTGAATCTACACCTGTGTCAAACAAGGCAACAATTTTTAAGACAAAATCATCAATTTTGATTTTAATGTTTATATAAAAATTTTGGATGCTGAGTTGTTCGATTATGCTACAGATTTTTCGTTTCTTCATCTTTTTACTCTTTTGATTATCAGGAATTTTTTCATATTCTGAATCAAATTAAATATCACCTAACTGGGAGATGATAAGATGATGTAGATTTTATTGTTCTTTTAGTTCTTTAACTTCAATCTTAAGGTTATTTATCTCAAATTGAAGATCTTGGATTGTTATTGGTTTTTTAGAAGAAGTTCTCTCATACTTCTTAATTGTTTCTGAAAGGTCGTATTTGTTTTTAATGATTTGATATTTCATAGTTTTGGACAAACTTTCTTCAATTATTGATTTTAATTTCTGGAGATAGATATTACTATCATTAGGGTTTTGGATAGAATTAAGAACTTCAAACAAAAGATCATGTTCTTTAGTTAAGACATTAACTGTCGAAGAGTCTGAATCTCCTTTAGATGAAGATATGTCATCGTTTTGGATTTGATTTAAATCTTTAGAAAATTCTTTTTTAGAGTCTTCATTAGATGATTCAATTAAAAGATTATTAAGTTGGTCTTCAATAGATTGATGAAGATTTAAAGCTTTAATATTTTTCTTAAGCCGACAATATTTGCTAATATGACCAGGTTTGTCACAATTATAGCAGATTACAAGTTTATTTGGGACTTTAACATTATCAATTGGAGGTGTGAACTTAAATTCTTGTTTAAGTCTTCTAGGTTTGGTTGACACTTTATGTTTAAAATATTTAGTTTTCTGGTTCTGGACAATTTTAGTTTTCTTCTTCCTAGCACAAGGAATGCCAAATTGTTCACCGAAATTACCCAATTCCCACTTAGTGTGAGCTTTTTCTCTTGCTAATTGAGATTGGATCTTGTCGTCTAGACAAATCTTAATGGAAACCTTTTGGATGAATGCAATGACTTGACCATAACTTAGCTGCTCATAAGGGATTTCGCCATTAAGGGATTGACTTTTGATTTTATCTCTAACTTTGTCACTTAGAGATTTAGGAAGACCAGTAAGAAATTTTCTTTCCAGAATGGTTGTTGACTATCTTCTCTAGTATATACCCTAGTTAAGAAAGTATCTATATTCATTTGAAGTCTGCAAGAGTTTTACATTTAAGATTAGAGAGAAGTTCTGTAGACCTATCTCTCCATAGGGACAGATCACCTATGAAGTGTTGGACAATTGTAAAGATTAAGGTATTGACAGCATCATTGATAGTTTTCCCATCATTGAGGATTAGAATGCCTTCGACATTCATTTTGATTGTGTTTTGGATGTCTAGTCTTTAGGTGTTAGTGAGATAATGATCTCACTAACCTTTAAGTTGACCTGTAAAACTAGATACAAGGATTTCTATAATGACTTAATCACTACCGTCATAAGAAGTTTGATAGGCAGTTGATACCATGGCCATTTCTTGGAGACTATTAAGAATAGCATACTCAGTTTTCCCATCTATATTCCAGACATAGACTTTGTTTGCACCAAATGACCTAAAATTTGGGTCACGTTCTTTGAGCAACAAATCTGGCCAAGTCCCTCTTTGATAATAAAGTTTTGATGGATTTTTCTAGTTAAGAACTTGGCTAATAAATGGGTTAACTTTGATTACAAAACTTATTTCAGATTGACAATCTAGCTCAGACTGGGAATTAGATTGTTTGATTGTATTAATGATTTTAATATTTTTATCTTTAATAGTTTTAGATTCTTTGGATTGAGGTGTATCAAGAATAACTAGATTTAGTCATGAGACAATTTCACTAGCAAGTTTAGAGTTGGGATTACCAAAATCTTACTTTTTAAGAAGTTTAAGACTTTTTTTAAGTTGTTTAGAAACTTTAAAAGGTATAAAGATTGGTTTATCAGTTTTTATAGTTTGTACATCAGGTTTAATTTTAGATTTAGAACCTGAGGATGAAGGTTTTCTGATTAGGTGTTCACCTAAAACTTGAAGATACTTGTTTGTATAATTATTTTTTTCCATTAATCCTTTAATATCTTGAGGATTAACAGGTTCATCATCTACCTTAGATTTTAAAGGAGTAGAGATGATAAGATTATTATTTTTATCTTTCTTATCCTGAAAATATGAAATGGAAGGAGGAAGATCAGCTGTGACAAGATTGCCATCTATACGATGATAGACAATAAGGACATTAGCAGATTTATCTTCCATTAAACCTATGCTCCAAGGATATTTAATTTCATTCTTAACCATATAAGCATGAAACCAGCTGAAGAAAAGAACATTCTATTTAACATTTGACATAAAGGAATACCAATTTTTCTAGATTTCTTCACGATTTTTACCCCTATAATTTTCAAAAAACCCATTTCCTTTGCGGCGTCCATGCCGCAGAAAAGAAGTCTTTCCTAAGGGATTCTTTATCTATAGTGAAATCACTAATTATGGACATCATTCATATCTGAAAAAGTTAGATATTGAATAGATCATTGTTCATTATCATCGTCCTGACGATAAATGGGTTTAGGTAGGGACGACGATGTGTCTAATCCCTGCAGATTGATTGTTGATGAGGTAGAATCGATTGTTGAAAAAGATTTCCTAGACAAGGCAGATCTAAAGTTTTCAGACCTAGATGAACTTGATCTAAGAGATCTAGATGAGCTAAAGGAGTTTCTCCTATCAAAGGTTAACTCAACTTTACCAGATTGATGTTGGATGATTTCATGAATCTCTGGAGATTCTCTGGGCAAAGCTGGTGCAACTTCATCCATAATCCATTTTTTAGGGAGAACAACATCCTCCCAACGGATCATTTTTGGGACAACTATATTAGTTTTAGTTACGTCAGTAAGGAATAACGTAGTTACTCTAATATAGTTTGGTTTTAAATCCATAGAGTGGAAGGAATTCATTATTTTGTACTGAATCCTATAGATCAAGGATAAAGGGATAGATTCGGGCTTCATGTCTAAGCCACAAACTTTAAGATTTAAGATTAAAACGTCTAAAATGTTTTTTTCTTTTACAGTTACCGTTCTATTCGGGTAACAATTGAAGTAGATTGGACCATGACCTAAGTTGGTTTCTACTATTCCGAGCAAAGAGTTGTGGAATTGATTATGTCTTACATCCCTAAGACAAAGAAGAAAAAATGCATTTAATCCTTCACGAATTAAAGGTTTGACAATCACTTGGACACAACCTATGTGTAGGTAGTTGTATTTTTGTGATTGTCTTTTAAGAATTTCTTCAGAAAAGAGATGAAGTTCTTCATCGTCAGTGTCTATTATGATTTGTTTCTCTACAGTCCTAATAATATAATCTGAACTCCTAAAGAATTTACCTTCAGGTTTGTAGAGTTTGTCCCAATTATAAAAATATTGATTAATATCTTCAAAACAGATTTCTTCATTGAAGATGGTTGTTTTAGGTTGATTAGTTTGTTCTTTAGACAGAGATGAAGAAGATGATTGGGGAGATCGAAAAGAAAGTTTGGAAGACAAGGATGAAGAAAGAGATCGCAACATGATAATAGAAGAAAATAAAGAACAAAATATATAAAGACAGAAAATATAAAACGCAGAAAATAAAAATCAGCTACATATATGATAAACAACCCCTGATATCATTACCATCATTTAGATCCATAGATTTATACTAATTGGATTAAGTTAAGTTTATCTCTTGAACTTAGATCTCAAAATTATTAATTAATTATCCTTCTTTGATTTAGATCTGAGCCAGTTTTATCTTATAATCAGTATTTTAAGATTTTAATATGATTATATTATACCTAAATCTATAGCCATTGCAAATATTTACCAGATCTTGTACTAAGGTCACCACCATACTCAGATTTTCACTACCTGTGACGACGTTGTCAAATTAGACTTACTGCCTCTGCCAGGACTTACTGCTACAACCTCACAGAATAGATCCGACGCGGGTATTATGTACTGTCCAGTCCAAGAAAGGGTAACATTAAGCTGTGTACTTTCCAGATCTAGTTATGATAGTTCAATATTAATATGTTACAATACAGATCAGAGAGATAATAACAGTATTAGATAAAGATCAAAGAAACATAATAACATCATAATATTATCATCAAGTTCAATAAGATAAAAGCAACTTAAATCTGGCCAATATATTCCTACTTCCCCATCAGGTATATGTGGAAGATCATGGGAATGATGGAAAGGGAGAAGGATAGAGAGAAGTATGGAGCAAACAGACTGTTTTACATGTTATGCAATAAATAAATACAAAAAATAAAGTAAATATACTTAAAACATAAAAATTATCGATTTACCCTATTCCTTCTCTGGTTACAACATATGGTAATCGATTACTAGCTTTAAAAAAAGAGTTATGGGCTCTTATTAATCGATTACCAAGCACGGTAATTTAATAAAAAAGAGTTTTGAAAAGTCTATAATCGATTACAAGCTTGTGATAATCGATTATGAGCTTTCTGGTATGCTCGTAATGGATTACGAAACATTATAATGGATTACCAACTGTCGGTAATTGACTCCTAACTGCTAGTAATGGATTTCCAAGCTCTTATAATAGATTACAATCATTCTAAAACCAACTTTTGAGCACAAACAAGCTTTGTAAATATAATTAACTAGTTTTTTAATGATTCAAACAAGATTTTCATAACCCAAGTTCAAAACATGATTTTATGCAAAACAACCTAGATTTTTCAAAAACCAATAACCACTAACTTAAAGAATTCATGATGGATTTTCAAAACCATTTTAAGCTTATTGAGATATCCAAGATCACTTCTCACAAATAAGATCCTAAATCCTATAAATCTATTGCCTTGATGCTTTCCTTGGACTTGGTCTTTGTCATTGCTTTGGTATCATCAAAACCTTCATGGAATAAACATTCACAAAGCAATCCTAGAAAAAGCTAAGTTAGTGGATCTCGGATCCCAACTTACACTCTAAAAGCTAAGTAAGTGGATCGGATCTCCACTTAAGCTTATTGCTAAAGAGACTTTGGATCCCTAAAGTAATCCTAGAAAAAGTTAAGTTAGTGGATATCAAATCCTAACTTATGCTCTAAAGCTAAGTGAGCGGATCTCGGATCTCCACATAAGCTCATTGCTAAAGGGGCTTTGGATCCCTAAAACAATCCTAGAAAATGCTAAGTTAGTGGACCTTGGAGCCTAACTCTAGCTTATTACAAAGGGACTTTGAACCCTTAAAGCAGTCTCACAAAAAGCTAACTTAGTGGTCCTCGGAGCCTAACTCTAGCTTATTGATAAAGGGACTCTGGATCCCTAAAGCAATTCAAGAAATAAACAAATAAGGACGATAAGACTATAAGAAGGCATTGGACTTTCCGAGCACGACAATAAGACAAGAAATAACAATGACGAAATTTAATGAGCAAAAAATAAATTAAAGGCCACTAAGGGCCATTTGTCTTCAAAGATCCTAAAAAAGAAAGAAGACCCTACCAAGGGGCCATGACTTTGACAAAAGAGAAAAGAAAAAAGGAACAAAGGGTCAAGCTTTGATATCAGCGACCTCGACATTTACGGCTTCGGCATTGGCAGCACTGGGAGCGACTTTGACATTAGCATTCCCTTCCTCGCCCTTAGCTACATCAGGATTCACGATCTTTCCCTCGACCAGCTCCATTAGGTAATTAGCACCTATGAAATTGATGATCGATGGATGAAGGGCGAACACTTGAGCTAGGGCATTGTTGAAATCCTCCTGGCCAAAGTTGTTCCAATCTTCGATGAGCTCCTTCTTCTCCTTTGCCCAAGCCAACTTAGTCGCTTCAAGGTCAACAACTTTCCTCTCGAGCTTAGCAACCTTTTCCTGTACAAGCTCTAGCTTGGGTCGCATCTCATGGCTATCCTTGGCTTTAGCTTTGAACTGCTTTGCCTTGGTCTCAAAAAGTTTGACCTCACCCTTGTAGCCTTCAATGATGGTATCCTCATCCAACGCCGTCTAGTCTACTAATTTGAGGGTCATTTAGGATGTCGGTCAGATCCTGGACCAACTTCTCCTTCTCAGCCTCTAGGGTCTTCACTCATTTTATCGAAGTTCGTAGGTTGGCCTTAAGGACAGTAACCTTCTTATCATCTAATGTTGCAATCTCCAGATGTTGGAGGATGCTGGCCATCTATAGAACTGACCTTTGCGCTTTCATAAACAGGTTAGCCGAAGAGTAATCCTTTAAGGCGACCAAATCCCCCTCCATCTTAAAGTAAGTGTCAACATGGCCTCAAACATCAAAGGACCTGAAGAGTATACGAAAGTGCTCTCTAAATATCCTATTATTAGACTAAAATGCTAAAATGTGAATAGAAATAATTAGAATTAATATGTATTTTTAAATTGAGTTTTTATTTACTTTGGAATACTCTTAAGCAATAATTTATACACACACACACACACACACACATAATATATATATATATATATATATATATATATATATATATATATATACTTGATAATTTTTCTATTCTTGTATTTATTTTAATCAATTTAGTCTCACTATTTAATCATTTTATTTTATAGATTAATATGAGCAAAGAATAGACAAGAAGAAAAAAATAATAAAAAAAAAAGAAAGACCTAGGTACAGGAATTAGAAAGGAAGGAGGCGATGAAGAATATATAAATAAAAGAGGAACGCACATCCACAACATCGCATGGAGTGGGAGCAAAATAAAAAAAAAAGAAAAGGACAGACACATCGCTCGAGGAGAAGAATTGGCAGTGCATGGAGTTGAGAGAAAAAATTGCAAAGAAGAATTTGAAGTTGTATGCAATGAAGAATTTTAGTAAGATAATTTTATTGTGTTCTAATCTTACTATGTCTTTCTAAATTCTTTGTACTAAGGGGATGATAAAACCTTGATTATTTTAGCTTTGCTATGTTGAATTATTTTTACCCAATTTTAGGATTTAATGCTTATTGATTCTATTTTCCTATCAGATTATATGAATAAATTTTTATATAAGTTCAGTCATGTTTTTCTCATGTTTTGCAATTTATTTGTGTTATCTAAGTGTTGGTCATAATTGTTGGATAACAATTGTAATTTCTTATTAGGGATATATTTGACGATTTGATAATTTACTATTAATTAAGAAAATTTTATCATACACTTTATTATTATTTTTAGTGCTTTATTGATAGATCTTCTGTGATCACATGCTTGTCGCTAGATGTTCATGAGTTAAATTATTTGGGTATAATAATTTGACATAGTTAATGTTAAAATAAATTTTGGTAGATTCTGAACCTTAGTCATCTTGCATATAGTAGAAATTCAATTTGTCTACTTTGCTTCACTTTTAATTTGCATTTAAAATTAATCTTTGTTCATCATTAATCATTTGATATTTTTCTTTAGTTTCTTTGTTCCTTATGCTATTCTTTTAATTTGTCTCTCTATGGAATTGACACCTCAAAGTTGTGCTACAACTACCGCATTATTCTTTGGGCATAATCAAATTTTGGCGCCGTTGCTGGAGAGACGGTAAAAGAGTTGCTAGACAATTTTCCTTTTCAACAGTTTTATAAAAGAGGTAACTTCATTTCTTTTTTTAGCTTGCAACATTTTTATTTTCTTTTCTTTTCTTTTTGTAATTTTTTTTAGTGTTGCATTTTTCTTTACCTTGCATGCACAGGTATAGAGACGCCTTTGGTCAGTTTGCTTGTAGACTTGTGTCAGAGTTAGAGTCAAACTTTTTTAATCATTTGTTTGATACTTCATCTAATTATGAGGAAATGAACGAACACAAATATCAACCCACTAGGAGCCTTCAAGATTACCTCCACCCTACACGCACAGTCACACCATTATGCATCATGTTTCTAGTTAATACTCACCAACTAGATTTTTAAACAGGGATGATACAATTACTTCATACTTTTCATGGCTTGGAAAATGAAAATCCATATTTGCACATTAGGGAGTTTGAGGAAGTAGTTATGACTTTTCATAGTCACAATGCAACTGATGACGTTGTGAGACTTAAGTTCTTTCCTTTCTCTTTGAAGGATAGAGCTAAGAGTTGACTATACTCGCTGAGGCCTGTAACACCCTCCCTAGGGCATCACATTTTCGACTCCCGACTCATAATCTGAAAATCGATTCGTAAAAGGTTTGAGTTATAAAAATATTGGTTTCAAAATTTCTTCTTTACTGAAACGTAAATTTACTGAAAATATTAGGTAATATTGAAAATCATATTTCAACTATTCATTATGCAATATTGATACCAATTAATATTTCACAATTTAAAGAGAAATATAAAATTAACAGACTCTTTTTTTTAACAGTAACAAACCCTATAACGGGTCCTACTTAATAGTACGGTACAACACTAACAAGAAACTTTAACATACTTATTCCTTTTTTTGTCCATCTTGATACATTAGACATCTGCTCCTTTGTCAACACTGCATACCTTCGAGTCCTGAATGTCCACTCCTTATTGTTGTCACCAATCTCAGAGTATCCATCGCCCGTTATGTCTAAGACAACTCAATCCTTCTATTATTTGATTTTAACAGTACAGACACAACAAAACAACATAACAAAGAGGTGAGATCACCTACACCAATACCAACATGGCAGCACAGAGATAACACAAACAGTAATATCATACAGGGATATCATACCAGACTTCTAATAATATATTCAATATTAATCAACTATCATCATCCAATCATATATCAATCCAAGTATTCAAAACAGTTGTCATAGCCAATATTCCTCAATTAATATATCATACAGATATAAGTGTTCAGATTATGCATGTACACAAGACTCGATTTCCTACTCCATGAGCTAAACTCGGTCGGAGAAATGATCGAAAAGATCATCGGTACCACATGCCTCGAGACCACGTGCTATAATCCTCATTTTGATTTTACACATATAGCATATACACGATGTTTTTATCGATCTTGAATAAGAACGATCTCTCGGTCGATCATCGGTGTGTTGCATCGGTCTAACCTACGGGAAGAAGCGCGACCAACCACCCGTGTAAGCAACCCGCACCCCGATGCCCCCAAGGTCAACAAGTGACTTACACTACGCATATCGCACCCGCTCAAGAGGTGTGTTTCTCCTAGGCAATCAGCCATATCCAGTCCTTATCGGACCATTCCAATGCATGTATAATGCACCAAATACCAATCACAGGTATAATACTAATCACAGGTATATCTCATAATTTCTCAGATATAGTTTATACAATGCACGAGTATATCAGTGCAAGTCCAACCACAAGGGCCATTCTTTTCAAATTCGTTTGTTCAATTAAATCATATGCCTCAACGCATATATATATATTTTCCAATGCATCTAAAATGCACTACGTGCCAATAACAGGCAAAACTCGTTGTTTTCACAAGCAGTGTCTATACATTGGTTTTACAGTAATCATACTGTATTTTTCAATAACAAAATCATGTTATCATGTTTTCATAGTTATAAAACACTTTTACCGTATTTTCATAATCGCGTAACATTTTTGTTACGTTTTCAGAATCCAAAAACATTTCTGTTATATTTTCACAATACCATAACACTTCTTTTATATTTTCATGATACCGTAACACTTTTGTTACGTTTTTAAAATTTCAAAATATTTTTATTACGTTTTCACAATACCGTAACACTACTGCTACGTTTACAAAATTTCGTAACATTTTTGTTACGTTTTCAAAATACCGCAACTCTTGTGTTGCACTTTTAAACCACGTACAAATTTTTTAACATTTTTCTCAATCGCGTAAAATCATACGTTTCTCAAATCGCATAGTATTTTTTCCACTGTTTCAAAATCGCGTTACTTAAAAATCATTCTTTTAAGTTGCATAAATCATTTTCCATCATTCTTAAAATATTTAAAACACTTTCTAAATCACATAACGACTTTTTGTCACTTTTCACAATCACGTAAAAATAATTCATCACTTTTCAATCACGTAGTGATTTTTCAGTAGTAATTCAAATTATGTAAAATATTTAAACGTAATTCAAATCGCGTAGAAATATTTCAATGTATTCCAAATCGCGTAGAAATATTTTACTGTATTTCAAATCGTTTTTAAGATACGTAAAATATTTTTCAACATTTTACAATCATGTAAAATATTCCTCAATATTTCAAACATTATTTTGGACTTAAATAAATCAATATCATTTTCAACACATTTTTCAAATTGCATAAAAATATTTTACTGCATTTCAAATCATTTTTAAGCTATGCAAATAATTTTTCACCACAATTTCATTACAGAAAATATTTCTTAACCTTCAAAAATTTCTTTTCAACTTTTTTCAAAATAATATAACTTTATACTTCATTTAATATATTTTCTTACTCAAGAAAATCTTTTTCCACAGTTCTTTACTCAAGAAATTCTTTTCGGAATATAATTCACAAAATCACTTTTCCATTGATGTAAATCAATGTTTCAAAATCTTAAATTTTCCTAACGTCATTTCAAAACTTGAAAATAAGTTATAATTAGTAAATTCTCAAATCACCATTATATTCTCTATTTTTCTCAAATCAATTTTAAAATCAATTCTCTTCAAAATAAATTGAAGTTAAAATATTTTCAACCTCTCTTTGTCTTTCGTTTACAAAATTTTCTCAAATGATAAAGCACTCTGATTCCCTTTCCAAAATCCTTATATTAAATTAAATTGTATTTCTACTTTGAAAATTACTTTATTTTATAAAACCAAGGCATTACAAACCTTCTAAAACGTGCACATGACTATTGAAACCATCAAATATTTTTCCTTCTAAATTGATATGGTTTTACACAAATAAAATCATTAAAATTTTATTTTCAAAACCGTGTGATTCATGGTCATAAAAACCAAACCCATTTGTTCAAATTCATTTTCACTTTCTTTGCAAATTCTTTTTCACTTTCTTTGCAAATCCTTAAAATCAACGTTTGCCCGTTTCATTCAAAACTCATGTTTAGAAAAACACTTAGGATCTTTTTACATAAAATAAATCAATAAAAATCCTTCAAAACCATATTCTTGTTCTCTTGAAAAACATATCCTTTGTTTATTTTCCATACTCTTCAAATCAATCCAATTTTTAATCTTTCATGAAAATCTTCAGTTATAAACACCTATGTTGAGGTGTCTTGACCGAAAATCTCATAGCCTTTAGAACAAAGAAAATTTATTTTTCTCCACTTCAAAATTTTCATTAAACAAATCAATTTCCTTGTTCTTGAAAAATTTCAACATGAATCTCTAATTATGGGCATCAAAACCGTAGCCCTCTCCTTGGCCATTGAAGCCAAAAATTGGTTTCCTTTCCATCATCAAATCATGACATACACATACATACACATCATATATATATATATATATATATATATATATATATATATATATATATATATATATATATATATATATATATCAAAAGCATGTCATATTATCATCATGCATAGTATAAGCATACCATTAAAATCATAAATTCATGCAAAGCATATTAAGCATAGGCAATTAATCAAAGCTCATAAACACCCACAAATTAATTACATGACCATGGATATGAATCCTCACATGGATTCAACATCCATCAAATATATAACCATCTCTCACCACCATGCTTGGTTGGTGAGATGGATCTCCCCCTTACCTCTTGAAGATCCTCAAAAACTCCTTGTTTTGCTTCTTTTTCCAAATTCTTCACCACCAAGGGCTCTCAAATACAAAACAAAATACATATAAATTAGTATACTAAGCTTGATTAAGAGAAACCATGGATCAAACATGGTTTAGATCATGAAAAAGAAGAGAAGAAATGAAGTTTCCTTACACTTCACCATAAATACCCCATAACTTTGATCTTGAAGAAAGTCCATGAAGATGAATGATTTGGAGGAAATCTTCAACATAAAAGTTGCTTAGAACATCATGTAGATTCAAGATCTATGGTTGGATGAAATTAAAAGAGATTGGATGGTGGTTTTGAGTGTCTTGGCCGAACCATGTAACGTCCTGAAAATTAGTATTTTATTTGTTTTCGTCGATTCCGAATTATTTTGAGAAATCCGACTTGACTTTTGTGAATTTTATGATTTTGTGATTTTTAGGAATTTTTGGGAGTTTTTGCATTTTTGATTATTTTAATATTAATTTGGGTGGTATGTATATAAGCCTTCGTATTTTATTTCTTTCTCTCAATCCTTAATTATTTTTACTAATCTGATTTAATTTTCATAAGTTTCACAATTATTATGATTTTTGTGAATTTTTATGATATTTTAGATATTTTGAATATTTTATTATATTTTAGATATTTTAAGATATTTTGAATATTTTATTATATTTTAGATATTTTGAGATATTTTTAAGATATTTTGAGATATTTTGAATATTATATTATATTTTTGATATTTTGATATATTTTGAATATTTAATATATTTCTGATATTTTGGGCTGTATGTGGGCCCGGGGCGGGCCCGGAAAAATAAAAATTTTTATTAGCCAGAAAGCTTTGTACTGTTGATTCAGAGCCGGGGGAACTTACTAAACCCGAAACCGGAAACAGTTTTTGAAGTTTTATTTTTCCTGCGATTTTATCTGACAAATAAAATCCGGGTATGTTTTGTTATTCATTGGAAGATATTTTTCTTGAAAAATATCTAGTGGATGATTCTAGACGCAAGCCTAGTCACTTACTCTAGAATGTTCTAGATGATGACTCATCGTTGGTGACTCACCTAGGTGACTAGCCTAGTGACTCACATGCTCCAAACTATTTTAGAAGACGCATCGTCAGCGCGCCTAGTCATCAAGTGCTTTACACATGGACCAATCAGGAGCGGGTCAAAGTTGGTGGCTGTGACTCATCGCGGAGGACCAATGGAAGCTCGACACGTGGCGTGACACCTCAGCACCTGTGACTCAGAAGATTCTAGAAGGTTCCAGAAGCGGTGACTCGCCCTATGACTCATCGCAGTGAGTCACCTGTTCCAGAAGCTTCCCTGACGACTCACCATGCTGACTCAGCCAATGACTCAACGCTGTGACTAGTCATGCTGACTCAGCCAGTGACTCAGCACTGTGACTTGCCATGCTGACTCACCTATTTTAGAAAATATCTACGCTGACTCATCATACTGACTCATCGTAGTGAGTCACATATTCTAGAAGTTTCTCTTTGATGACTCGCTCTGTGACTTATCAAGGGCAATCAGTAAAAAATAATCAGCAATAATTGCTACCCAACTAAAATAAGAAAAAAAATCTAAGTATATTTTATTACCCATTAGACAATAGATACTAACCTTATAAGCAGAAATTATTGTTCATTGCTTATAGTATACCAAAAAATATCTTGAGCCTACATCTTTTTCATGAAATCTATAAATAGGAGGGCTTAGACTCATTTGCAACTTTGGCAAGAAATTCTCACCCCTTTCTCTCCTATGGTCTTCCACGGCCAAAGCTCCCAAAGTGGAAGACAACCTTCATCCATTCATCTCATTTGCTCTCTTACACATCCTTTTCCCTAAAGAACTAAGAACAAGCAACCAAAACTCTCTCCTTTTCTCTCCCCCATGATTTCGGCCAAGCACCAAGAAACCTTCTCCAAATTTCTATAATTCCTACCAATATCATTTCTTGAATCCTCTCATCAATCCAAGACACTTTCATGTTAGGAATTTCTCAAGATTTCTCCATCTTCATCTTCCTATCAAGCAAAGACCACAAAAGCTCATATCTCTTCCTTTCCCAAGCTCACGGCCAACCCCACAAAAGTTACCTTCCAAGCTTCAATAATTCTAAATAACCTTAGATCTCGAATCTCCATGCAATTCTAAGGAACTTTCATGTTGGAGATTTTTCCTAAATCATCCATCTTCATTTTCGTTCTTCAAGCTCAAGGTTTGGAGTTTTAAGGTGAAGTTTATGAAATCTTCACTATTGATTTCATTCTTTCCTTCTAAACCATATATTGATCCATGGTTTTCTTATTCAAGCCTTAGGTATTAATATTTCACGTTTTCTTTGTTTTTCAAGAAGCACTTGGTGGTTGAAGTTCATCTTGAAGGAGACAGCAAGAGAACATACAAGGAACTTTGGAGGTTCTTCAAGAGGTAAGAGGGAGATTACCCTCATCAGCCATGTGTTGGTGGTGAGGAATAGATGTGTTTGTGGTGAAGAATCCATGAGGATTCATTCACTTGATTGTTTATTGTCTTTCCTAATTGTGATTTATTATGTGTGTAAGCATATCTAATAGCTTCAATATTTTGTATGTGTTTTATGATTACTTTAATATATGGTATGTGTTCATAGATGCATGATAATTATTATAGAATGTGAATAGCATGTAAGGTTTGCATGAGTGTTCCAAAGAACACAAATCTAAGGCTCACGGCCTCAACACAAAATGAGAACCAAAATATTCTCAACAATTTTCTAAAAGAGTGATTTAATTGACTTAGAAAAATTGACAAGATACAAATTGATTTAGAACAAGAAAATGAATTTAGAGATCAAATTTCAAATCTAGGTATTTCGGCCAACATGCCAAAACCAAGTGTTTTTGATTTCTAAAATTGTTATCACTCAAAAAGAGGTAATAAATACTAAAAGGAATTTTTCTACAATGAGTTTTGAAGAAATAAATTAATTAGAATTAAATTTAAGAAGTTAAAACTAATGATTTTACTGTTAGAAGAAAATACAGTAGCTTTTGTAAATTTCTAACATATAGCTCACATGATATTTTGAAGCATGTTAGTGATTTTCAAAAGTTAAATTATACGGTAAAAAAATTAAGTAAAAGGAATTTTTACAGAAAAGTTAGGAAACCATTATTATAAGTTTCTAAACAAAATACTGTCAATTTTTAGTGAAAACGGATAAATAAGATAGAAAAGATGTCCAAAAGACAGTATACAGTATGAAAAATATTCTACGTAGTTTAAACGTATTAAATATTATTTCTGTTTATTTAAACAATAATTTTTAAGGAATTCGGACAAGAAAATAATTTAAAAACCTTACGCGATTGAGAAAACGTATTAAAAACCCTACGCGATTTTAAAAACAGTAAAATATATTTACGCGAATTAAAAACGTTTGTAAAAACGATGAAATTGTGAAAATGCGATAAAATTTCTACGCAATTGACAAAAACAGTGAATTTTTACTGTCGGGCTAAGTGGTGAACCCGGACAGATTGTGAAACAGTATTTGTCTGGTGGGACTTACTGTATATATATGAGTTTCTGCCATGAGGACATGAGTTTTTGCCATTGAGGGCATTTGCGTAAATACGCATATTTATACCATTGAAGGTATTTTTGGAAATTTTCTTCTGGACATTTATTGAGTTAATGCCAATTTTTGGTGGATTGATTGACGAGGTGAATCACATCGTATTGTCGGTGCGATAAGCGTAGTGTGGTTCAAATTTGAATGGACTTGGAGACATTAGTGTGCATAATCCCATCTGTGGACAGTTGGTCGCTCCTCTGGGCCGTGGTAACTGGCAACACAATAATGGACTCGACACGCACTATACTTAATCGAGATCTTGTAAAGTCTAATAGTATATTGCCTGTAGTGACACGACGTTAGATAGTGTGCTACACCACGCCATGTGACTGTGGGCTATAGACGCAACGTGAGACCGCAGAATAGTTTGGTTGGGCAACCGTGGTACTAATAGATTTTACGAGTCATTCTCTCTGATGTCTGTGGTTTTTTAGCTCCATGGAGTAGGAATGAGTCTGTGTATATTGACATATCTTATCTGCATCTTAATGTGGTTATTTATATTCAATGTTGAGATATTATATATGATGCGTTGATGTGAGTTACTATGCATGATGTGATTATGTGGTTTATTGTATCAATTGTTATATCTATCATGGTAATGTTATTGCTGTTCATTTTATTATAACATGTGTTTATTAGAATTATTTGTAAATTGATAACATGATTATAATTGTGATATCTGTGTGTATGGAATGACTTTGTCATTCGTATTATTCTTTGCTACCGTACTGGTATTGGTGAAAGGGGATCTCACCTCTTTACTGTATTGTTTTGTTGTGTTTGTTTTATTTAAATTCGTATAGTAGACGAAGCAAGTTTCTTAGACCCATTGGAGGCAAAATTCTGAAGATGGTGACGGCGTCGAGGAGTGATCTTCCAAGTTTCAACAAGATGCAGTTGGTGGAGAAACGAGGCATTTATGTTGGGTTTCTTCTCGTTAGTGTTATTACCGTGCTATTAGTAGTAAATGTCTTTGGGTTGCTACTGTTTCTCTGAGTCTGTAAGTTACATGTTTTATTTCTTTATTGAATATTTTGTGGTATATATAATATGTGTATTAATCAATTCAATTTAATTTCTGTTTTCTTAAAATTTTTGGTAAGTTTATGTTTCCATGAAAAGAAAGTTAAAAATTCATCTTTTAGAACTCAAAACTTTTATAAAATGATTTTCAGATTTTAAGTTTTCTTTAAAAATGTGATGCCCTATGGAGGGTGTTACAAACCATACTAGAAGGAGAAGGAGCGAAATTTTTCTAAGAGTTTTGCTTGAAGGAAAGTTCAAGAATGATGAATAGAAAGACAATTATGATATAAAAAATAGAAACCAACAATTTTGGCCTCCTTTAGAGTGCATGACCGTAGCTATGCTTGGAGAAAAGGTAAAGAGAAAAGTTTGATGAAGACTTGGCTTTTTGGAGGAGACAAAGGTGAATTATAATCAATAATGACCAAATGTGATCAATATGGTCTTCAAATGTTGCTTTAACTTCCAATGCACCACAAAAATTGTCCCCCCTCCAAGTAGTCTTCTAAGAATGCAAACAAAATAATAAAGAAACATAACTGACTAAAGCAAAACATAATTGACTAAAGCATCAAATAATGGTCATAAAGTCTCCTTTAGCTCCAAAATGAAGCTCAAAAACCGTCCCCCCCTTCATCCTTGCTTCTTCAAACTTGTCATCTTTTTCAAGCCATTATTTAAAGCATTCCTAACCATTGATTGGTTCAATGGTTAGGATTAAGGTAGACTTTTGATTAGAAGACTTAATCTACGCCATTGAATCTTTCTCCTTTAAATTCTAGCCATTAGATGTGTCTTCAAAATTAAGGGTCAAGATTGCTCCTTCAAACTTTAAATCCAAGGGTCCTAATTAGTCTTAACCATTTTAGAAGACCAAATCTCCACCCTTGATTAATTCTTCATCCAATGGTCATAAATGGTCTTTGTCACTTTTTAAGACTAAATCTCCACCCTTGATCTATTCTAAATCTAATGGTTATAAATGGTCATAGCCACTTTATATGACTAATTCTATACCGTTAATTAAATCTATGGTTGATATTGAAGCCTTCCTTATTAAGCTTGTCTAGATTAAATCTCTACCATTGATTAGATCAATGGTTAATATCCAATGCTTCTTCATTAAGTTTATTTCTTAACCGTTGATTAAATCAATAATGGATGTCCAAGCCATTAATGTTGACTAGGCAGTATAATATTTATTTTTATATCTGTTATAACCCTACTAATAATATTTTTACTGTATTTTTATCGTCCGATAATTAAATACAGTACAAAACACAGTATAAGAAAATTTTAGAAACTGTTTCTGGATTCAGGTTTAGTAAGATCCCCTGTCTCCGTCTAAACAGTACAAATTTTTCTATGAGTAGAAAAATTTTTACTTTGCAGGACCCACCTGGGCCCACATAAGGTCACCTGGGCCCACATAGGACCACTTGGGCCCACATGCAGTCAAAAAAATTCATAATCATCCACAAAAATCACAAATATTAGAAAACGTATGAAAATCAAGTCAGATTATTAAAAATAATTAACAATCAAGAGAAACAAATATTTAAAGATTTTCTCCGGCCCAAAAATTATTATTTTCCTGACACATAGTAAATCACTCAAAACGATCAAATACGCTGACGGAATAAACAAAATAATTTTACAAAGGTACGTAAATTACTAAACAAGAAAAATTGCATTACTTCAAAATTATTGTTTAAGAGAAACGGAAATTTTGGGGTGTTACAAGTCCACGATCTATTTGGTCATGGAATGAGATGATTCAAGCTTTCTTTAATAAATACTTTCTCCAACATAAGACAAATGCTTTTAAAAGACTAATCTCCACATTTGCATAAAATGGCTGTGAGACTTTGTATCATTATTGGGAAAGATTTAAGGAGTTGTTGAGTATGTGTCCTCACCATGAGTATGAGAATTAACGCTTAGTGGGTTATTTTTATGAGGGACTTACACTTAGAGAGCGCCAATTTGTGGAGATGATATGTAATGGTGAGTTCTTATAGAAAGATCTTGATGAGGCCATATAATGCCTTAATGAGCTTGCTAAAAAAGCTCACACTTAGGCTGGACCTAGTGCTACTGAGAGCACAAATAGGTCAGGACTTGCAGGAAACCCAAATAGTGGTGGAATTTACCGTCTCAGGCAAGAGGATAACCTAAAGGCTAAGGTTGAGATGCTCACTAGGGAGTTAGAGGTGTTAAAGACTAAGGACTTAAAGCCAACACATGTGGCTAATCATGCAGAGTCTTTTAAACCATGTTTTGTGTGTGACGGGGTAGATCACCTCGCCCAAGAGTATCTTACATTTACTGAGATGAGACGGATGTACGAGGAACAATGTTATGCGTTAGGAATGTACAAGAAGCCCTTACACCTTTCTTTGATACCTTTAAAATCAAGCAAACGAATTCTAGATCCTCACAATGAAATCCTATAGAATCTAAGGTAGGTAAAAATCAATCTTCCCCTTTTGCATGTGATTAAACAAGTTCCTACTTATGCAAAAGTTCTCAAGGATTTATGTATAGTTAAGAAGAAGCACCCCATGAAGAAGATAATATTCCTGATAAAACAATTTAGTGCTCTAATTGAGCAGAAAGATCTTGGTTGTCCAACCATTGCATGCAGCATCGAAAATCATGAGTTTGGGCAAGCTTTGCTAGATTTATGAGCTAGCGTGAATCTAGTGTCATATTCTATTTTTTTTTTTTGCAGTTGAGGTTGGGAGAAATCAAACCGACCACTGTGGTATTGCAATTGGTTAACCATTCAGTCAAAGTACCCTGGGGTGTGGTAGAGGATGTTCTAATTCAAATTGAAAATTTTTATTATCCTGTTGATTTCCTGATCCTTGATACTAGTTCCACTGTTGATACTACTTCTAAAATTCCTTTAGGCCTTTTCTTGCCACTGCTAATGCTCTTATTAATTACAAGAATGGGCTCATGAAGCTATCTTTTCTAAACATGACTCTCGAGGTGAAGATCTTCCATATTGCAAAACAACCAACAGATGATGACGAGGGCCACCGAATATACGTGATTGACTCACTCATGGATAGGAGAGTTTCTACAGCCCATGATTTTGATCCCTTTGAGTATTCTGTTACTAATTTTGAGTTTGATTCTATCAATAATCTATCTAATGTAGTTGATATTTGTGCTATTTTTTTTTTATAGAATTCAGGATTATGGCACTCAGGCATAGCAACCAAAGTTTGAGGAGTTGCTTGAGAAAGGTGAAAAACAAATTCATTTAAGTATGGAAGTACCAAAGGTTGAATTGAAGCCTCTGCCTGAGGGTTTAAAGCATGCTTTCCTTGGTCCATGTGATACTTTTCTTGTTATTATCTCATATAAATTGTCTGAGTCTCAAAGTAAGAAATTAATTCAGACCCTAAGTGACCATAAGTCAGCCCTAGGTTAGAGCATTGTTGATATAAAAGGTATTAGTCCTTTGGTTTGTTCTCATAAAATTAATTTAGAAGAAATGACTAACCCTTGTAAAGACCCCCAGCATAGGCTTAAACCCACTATGAAATAAGTGATGAAGAATAAAGTGTTAAAACTATTAGATGCAGGAATCATATATCTTATTGGTGTTAGTAAATGGGTAAGTCCTGCATAGGTTGTTCCTAAAAAGTCAAGTGTTATTATGGTGAAGAATGACCTGGGAGAGTTAGTCCCTACAAAACTTGTGACTGGGTGATGGATGCGCATTGATTATAAAAAGTTGAACGCTTCCACTTGGAAAGACCATTTTCGTCTCCCTTTTATTGGTCAAATTCTTAAGCGTGTGATTGGTCATCCTTTCTATTACTTCTTGGATGGTTATTCTAGTTATTATCAAATTGAAATTGCATTAGAAGACCAGGATAAAACCACTTTCACTTGTCCTTTTGGTACTTATACTTTTCATAGAATGCCATGTGGATTGTGTAATGCACCTGCTACTTTTCAACATTGCATAATGAACATTTTTAGTGACATAGTTGAAAATCGCATGAAAGTTTTTATGGATGACTTGATTGTTTTTAGATCTTTTTTTTATGCATGCTTATTGAATTTAGAGAGAGAGTTGACTCGTTGTGAGGAAAAGGAATTGATTTTGAATTAGGAGAAATGTCACTTTATGGTACCTTCAGGTATTGTCTTAGGGCATATTATTTCTTCTAAGGGGATAGAGGTTGATTAATCTAAGTTTGGATTAATCTCTAAGTTACCTACACTTAGGACAGTAAAGGATGTGAGATCTTTTCTTGGTTATGTGGGCTTTTATAAGAGGTTCATACAGAATTTTTTTACCATATCTAGACCACTATGTGACTTCTTAGCTAAAGATGCCCTATTTGAGTGGACACAAGCTTATCAAAAGGCCTTTAAAATGCTAATTGACAAGCTTACCTCAGCACTAATAATGTATCCAACTTATTGGACTTTAACTTTCAAGATCATGTGTGATGCTAGTGATTTTGTTATAGGTATTGGTCTTGGACAACGAAGGGATGGGAAGCTTTTTGTCATTTATTATGCTAGTAGAACTCTAAATAGTGCTAAGATGAATTACTCCAACACTGAAAAAGAGTTGCTAGCTGTAGTGTTGTTTGCTTTGGATAAGTTTTATGCTTACTTGATTGCTTCTACTATTATTATTTTCATAGATTATACAACCCTTAAGTACCTTCTTACTAAGAAGAATGCTAATGTGCGACTAATACAATCGATTTTACTTTTGCAAGAATTTGACATCACCATCAAAGATAAGAAAGGAGATGAGAACGTAGTGGTTGACCATCTCTCAAGACTCACATTTGAGGGCACCTCTGACCACCTTCCAATTAGGGATGATTTTCCCAATGAACATTTATTTTCTATTACTTCTCTGCCATGATTTGCTCATATTGTAAATTATTTGGGTGCATGTGAGATATTGGTGGATTAGAGTACTCAAGACAAGAGGAAGTTCATGACTGAGGTACGTAATTTATATTATGATGACCTTTTTCTTTTCAATTACTACCCTAACCAAATTTTAAGGTGTTGCATCCTTGATGGAGAGGTTTTTAACGTCTTGGAATTTTGTCACTTCCAAGCTTGTGGGGGTCATGTAACACCCCTTTGGAGGATGTCACACATAAAAGAAAATAAAATAAATAGAAATAAAATCTACCCAAGTTGCGGAACATTTGATAAATATTATTACGGGTTGTAAAATAAATTCCTGATAGGCTGAAGTATGTAATAAAAAGATAATACGAAAAATACGAAATAAAAAAAAACATCATCACGAATAATATACATATGGTTAAGTTATAAACTGTACAAATAATTTACAACTAAGACTACTACTATTTAAACAAAAACAAGAAAAGAAAGCAATAAAAGAGTTAATATATACGTACATACGTTGACCGACGCCTAAAAAAAAAAAAAAAACATCATGGTTATCTAATCCTCGATGGATCACTCTCGGTCGAAAATGATCATCGGGAGATAGATATCCCGATGTCTCGACACACGGCGATAACGGGATCGCGCAATCGACACGATGCTTATCTCACTAGGCTCGGGGTTTTCAAGGCACCCCAATAACGCCTAATGGATAAGGGTAACTCTAAGTGCGAAATAATGTCGTCGTCGCAATCGGATCTCCATCAAACCGATGACGTAGAATCACAAATCATACGTCCAAAGATAGGTAATGAAGCACGATCTCCTCGTAAATGCCAAGCCGATCACCTCCATGGAATATCGCTCTATGAATCCCAAAAATGCAAAGGCGTCGCCATCCCCCACACAATCAATCCAGGAGGGTATGGATGATCGGATGGTTCTTGCTCGTAAACCGATCGTCGGCTTGCCGACCTTCCTCTTCCTCGTGGTACACGATCTCAAGAGGTTGTTCCTCTTCTTCCTCTTCAAACTCTTTACCGCATAAAATAAATAGACAATAGACACATACAATAAAGAGGTAAGACAACATAAAATCATCACAACATGGCAAATAAGAAGACGACAATTAACTACTACACGCTTTATACAATACGAAGAAACTATAACAAGAAATACATATTAAATATCCTAGTGTTTTCGTAACATCACGTATATAACACAAATAAAGAAATTCACACGTATAAATCAATTTCACGTATAAACTAAGATAAGAAATAGACAACTAACATAAAAATTATCAGATAAATACAAATAGAGAAAATGTAAAAACATCTAAGATGTTACCAGATAAAGATAAATAGAGAAAAATGGAATATTATCCAAGATATACTCAAATACACCAAAACACAACCCTACTCCATGGAGCTAAACCCAAACAGATATCAGAGAGAATGACTTGCAAAATCTATTAGTACCACGGCTGCCCAACCAACTATTACGCGATCACACGTTGCGTCAATAGCCTACGACATTTGGGAATCCACCATCCAGCGTAGTATAGTTCACGCCTCCGTTGTGGCACTATAGGCAATGTACTACTAGACTTTACAAACCTCGATTAAATATAGTGAATGTCGAGTACATTAGTGTGCTATCGGTTTACTACCACTAAATGGAGCTACCAACTGTCCACATGTGGGATCCCGTACACTAAAGTCTCCAAGTTTATTAGAACAATAAACTACACTACACTTATCGCATCGACAACACGATGTGATTCGTCTCACAACCCAAAACACCAAAAATCGATAAAGACAAAACATAATTCCAAATATATGAAATTACGAAAATGCCCTTAAGATAGAAATATACCCTCAATGGCGTAAAGCCTCAGACGGTTCACTTTTTCCCGACAAATGAAATA
Source organism: Ormosia emarginata (assembly GCA_029884605.1). Taxonomy (NCBI): domain Eukaryota; kingdom Viridiplantae; phylum Streptophyta; class Magnoliopsida; order Fabales; family Fabaceae; genus Ormosia; species Ormosia emarginata. Next base: position 8,421,115 of record JAQQTP010000083.1, on the reverse strand, counting down.
ACCTCAAAACCTCAGACGGGTTCACATTTTCCCGACAAATAAAAAATAAATACGGTAACGGTCAATCGCGTAGAAATTTTATCGCGTTTTTGAAATCTCGTCGTTTTTACAAACGTTTAAAAATCGGGTAAAGATTATTTTTCTGTTTTTAAAATCGCGTAGCATTTTTAATACGTTTTCTCAATCGCGTAGGATTTTTAAATCATTTTCTTATTCGAATGCCTTTAAAATTACCATTTAAACAGATAGAAATAATATTTAGTACATTTAAACTACGTAGAATAATTTTTCATACCGTATACTGTCATTAGGATATTTTTACTATCTTATAGATTCATTTTTACTAAAATTGACAAAGATTTTTGTTTAGAAACTTATAATAATGATTTTCTAAATTTTCCATAAAATTTCTATTTACCTAATTTTTAACCATTTCATTAAATTCTTTTTGAAATCTCTAACATGCTTCAAAACCAAAAGTGAGCTATATGTTAGAAAATTTCTTAACATTACTGTATTTCCTTCCTAATGATAAAATTATGAATTTTAACCCTTTAGACTTACTTCTAATCAATTGGTTCCTTCATAAATCATTATAGAAAATTTCTTCTTAACTTGTATTGTTTCTTTTTAATTGAAAAAGGTTTAGAAACAAGTTTTTAAAAATCATGAATTCCTATAGTGGCATGTTGGCCGAATTTTATAAAACTTTTGCATTTGATTTCCAAAATGTCTTTCACCTTTCAAATCATATCAAATATATTCTATAGTCTAAGTTCATTAAATCATTTTAGAAAATAGTTATCTATAGTCAATTTAATCCTTTAGGCATGTTGGCCCAAAATACTAAGTTTGTACCATTTGATTTCTAAATGCATTTTTCTTTGATCAAATCAATTAGAAACTTTCTTGATTCTCCTAGGTTAATTAAGCTACACTTTAGGAAAAATCAAGAGAACATTTTGGTCCTCCAAACTTGTCATTGCCGTGAGCTATTGGATGTGCTCTTTGGAACACTCATGCAAATTTACACATGTTATTCACATCCTAAACCTTATCATACAATTCTAACACATGCATTTATATCTCTAACACATGCAAAATATTTCTAACACATGCAAAATATTTCTAACACAAAAACCTAATTTAAAGCTTATAGACATACAATCAAAAGCTATTAGACATGCAAAATTATTACAATTACCAAATAAGAAAGCTACTAACACATAACACTTAAGCTACTAGCAATCACAAAAATTAACAAATACACATCAATAAACACACCACCACCGAATCCTTATGGATTCTACAAACAACTCATCTTCTTACCACCATCAAGGGATGATAAGAATTGTCTTCCTCTTACCTTAAATGAAGACAAAAAGCTTGCTTTCTCACCTCCTAGGTCACGGTTTTCACTCCACCAAACACCTAAAAATTTCAAACAAAACCTACATGTTACTAACCATGAAAAGAAGCTAAACCATGGAAAAATCATGGCTTAGAACTTTGAAAAAGAAGAGAGAAAAAGAAAAGTATGAAATTTCACCTTCTAGGTAAAACTTCCAAGGTTGGTTTCCAAGCTTTAGATGGAAGAATTTGAAGAAACTCCCAACTACAAAGGTTTTAGAATGGTGTTTAGGTTAAGGAAACTTGGTTAGAAAAATTTTTGGATGGTTGGATGGTTAGGAAATGAGCTTGGCCGAATATGGTGAAGAAAATGGGCAAGAATGGTGGCTAGGGTTCTTGATGAGAGAGAAGAGAGAAAAGTGATGAAGACAAAGTGATTTTTGGTCCTTCCTCCTTCACTTGGCCGTAGCTCTCTAAGGGCATGCAAGGTGGCTCCTTGCTTGGCTTCATCCAAGCCATTGGATGAATCAAAGGCTAAGATTAAGCCTTGGTGAGCAAGCCTAATTCTCATTGGTTGGTTCCTGGTGACTCACATGGCTTAGTCACACTTTGCGTAATAAATGCTCTTGAGTCGGCTAGTGAGTCACTGCTCGAAAGTTCTACAAATTTTACGGTGATTAATTAAGCTACCGATCTAACTGTTCGCTAATTGTGGGTCCCGCAAAATATTTCCTGTCCATCATTACTAAAACATACCGACTAATAAAATAATATTATAATAATATAAAATTATTTTATTTGACGCTTAAATCCTAAAAATTAAAAGATTATTTTTAGTCTCATTCAAAATCGGTTAAGTAAGATCCCCAATTCTAAATAATCAAATAAGATTTTCCCGGTCCCGGAAAATATTATTTTCCTGCCTCGGAGCAAATCACACAAAAAGTTCATATAAAATCACAGACAGTATTTTCTGGCATTAAATCAAGAAGAAAACAATTAAAAACAGACAAAAACAGAGAAAACAGTACGTTCGGGACGTAACGGTCATTTTCCCGTTTTTTCCCACAACGTAGGTAATCGTCCAAAACGTTCAAATAAAATATCCAAGAAGATTATTTAGTCAGATATCTTTCGAGAAAAATTAATACAAGAGTTCGAAAAATTTTTATTTTACCGTCTCAAACAAACTACGTAAAACGATCAAATAAAATTTGAACCAGTATTATCGTAGTTGTTTTCATACAAAATTCAAGAACAGTAAAAACAGGGACACCGCGGTCATTCATACAAAAGCATGAAAAAAGTAAAACAAGACATTCAAATATTTTCTAAAAATTGGGGCGTTACAACACTCCCCAACAAATAAAAATTTCGTCCTCGAAATTCGATGTTCATCCGAACAAATGAGGATACTGATCCTTCATTTTATCTTCCAGCTTCCCAAGTAGCTTCACCCGTCACATCATTCCATATAACTTTCACCACTCGATCATCTTCCTCGAAGCCGCTTTACCTTTCTGTCCTCTATCCTGACAGGTAAAGTTTCGTAAGTCAAATTCTCCTTTAACTGTACGTCATCTGACTGTATAACATGTGTCGGATCTGGCATATACTTCCGTAACTGAGACACATGAAACACGTCATGCAAATTGGATAGAAACGGCGGCAAAGCAATCTGATATGCTACAGGACCTATACGTCGGATAATCTGATATGGTCCAATGAATTTAGGAGTAAGCTTCTTAGACTTAATTACTCTTCCGACACCAGTCGTAGGAGTAACTCTCAGAAACACATGTTCACCCTCCTCAAATTCAAGAGGTCGTCTTCGCTTATCCGCGTAACTCTTTTGTCTGCTTTGCGTCGTCCTCATCTTCTCTTGTATCATCTTGACTTTATCCGTAGTTTGTTGTACAAGCTCCGGTCCAATAGTCATACTTTCTCCATCTTGATACCAGCATAACGGCGTTCGACATCGTCTCCCATACAATGCTTCATAAGGTGCCATTCCGATGCTTGCGTGAAAACTATTGTTGTAGGTGAATTCTATCAAAGATAAAAATTCATCCCAACTTCCCCGTTGTTCCAAAACACAAGCACGCAATAAATCCTCCAAAGACTGTATAGTTCTTTCGGTCGACCGTCACCATGGATGATACGCCGAACTCGGTCGTAACTTAGTTCCCATAGCTTCTTGCAGACTTCGCCAAAATCTTGACGTAAACCTCGATCACGATCGAAATTATACTTGTCGGTACACCATGTAGTCCGACAATTTCACCGATGTACAACCAAGTTAATCTTTCCAATGAATATTTGATATTGATCGGTAAGAAATGAGCCGATTTCGTAAGTCTATCGACTATAACCCATATTGCGTCATGACCTCTCTTTGTCTTTGGCAAACCAGTAACGAAATCCATAGAAATGCTGTCCCATTTCCATTCGGAATCGATAATGGTTGCAACATCCCAGATTGGTCTTTGGTGTTCAACTTTCGACTTTTGACAAACTAGGCAAGTTGACACGCATCTAACAACATCACCCTTCATTCCATGCCACCGAATAACTTCTTCAAGTCTTGATACATCTTTGTTATGCCTGGATGTATACTCAATAGACTAGTATGGGCATGTTTCACAATATATCTTCTCAACTCTCGATTACGAGGAACACAGACTCTACCCCGAAATCTCATAATTCCATCACTTCCTTCCTTGAACTCTAGTGTCTCGCCTTGTTTCATTTGCTCCCTTATTCCTTGCAAAAATTTATCGGCATTTTGCTTTTCTTTTATGTCTTCCATCAGCTCACTCGAGATAGTAACCATGCTAATACAGATCTTCCCTAGTTTCAACTCAACAAATGACCACTCATCTCTAAACTGTTCAATGAGCTCCTTTTCCTTGATCATTAGAGCGCACACACTAATAATCTTCCCGCTCAAGGCATCGGCCACGACATTCGCCTTACCAGGATGGTATAAAAGTTGAAAATCGTAATCGTTCGTAAATTCCAACCACCTTCTCTGCCTCATATTCAGCTCCTTCGGTCGTACAAGTACTTCAAACTCTTGTGATCACCGAAAATGTTGAACGTTACTCCATAGAGAAAGTGTCTCCATATCTTCAAAGCAAAAACTACCGCACCAATTCTAAATCATGCGTAGGATAATTCTTCTCATGAATCTTCAATTGTCGAGAAGCATACGCCACCACATTCCTGGTCTTGCATCAACACGCATCCTAGTCCTTGATAAGAAGCGTCACAATACACATCGAAAGATTTCGTCAAATGCAGGATTAACACCGGCCAGCTTGTTAACCTCTTCTTCAACTCCCGAAAGCTAGCTTCACGTTCCTCTCGTCCATTCGAAAGCTTGACTTTTCCTCGTAAGTTGTGTAAGCGGTCCAAGAATCTTGGAAAACCTTCGATAAACCTCCGATAATAACCAAGCAAGTCCAACAAAACTTCGAACTTCATTCTCGTCTTAGGTCTCTCCCACCGTAAAACAGTCTCTACTTTCGATGGGTCCACCGCTATACCTTCTTTAGAAATTACGTGACCAAGAAATTGAACTTCTTCCAACCAGAACTCACATTTAGACAACTTCGCATACAACCGCTTCTCCTCAAAATCAAGAACAACACTTAGATGTTCAAAGATGCTCTTCCTTCGATCTAGAATAGATCGAATGTCATCGATAAAAACAACGACAAATCTGTCTAGATACGGACGAAATATCCTGTTCATATAATCCATAAATATGGCAGAGCATTCGTCACCCCGAATGGCATTACCTCGATACTCATAATGTCCATAACGAGTTCGAAAAGCGTTTTCGACACGTCTTCCCCTTTTACACGAATCTGATGATAACCCGATCGTAGATCTATTTTGGAAAATATCACAGCTCCTCTCAATTGATCCATCAAATCGTCGATTCTTGGAAGCGGATATTTATTCTTGATAGTCACCTTGTTCAATTGTCGATAGTCCACACAAAGTCGTGACGTTCCATCCTTCTTCTTGACCAAAAGTATCAGGCGCACCCCATGGGGGAAACACTAGGTCGTACAAATTCTTTCTCCAACAGCTTCCACCAATTGCTTTTTCAGCTCCTCCAACTCTACCGGCGACATACGATATGGTGCAATTGAGATAGGACCTGCTCCCTACTACATCAATTGAGAACTCGATCTCCCGCTCAAAGCAGAAACTGTGTACATCTTCGTGAAAAACATCCTAAAATCGTTGACAACAGGAATAGTATTCACATCCTTCTCATTCTTAACTTCTAGAGAAGACAATACCGTATATCCCTCGCGCTCCATCTCTCAATAAAGACTTGACCTTAACAAAGCAGCTTAAGAATCCGACTCTTCTTCCTTAGGAAAAACTATAGTTTTCTTCGCACAATCTATGAGGATATGGTTAGAACATAACCAAATTCCATCCCTAATATTACATCTATCTCAATGAGAGGCAAACAAATCAAATCGACCAAAACAAACGGCCCTTCACAACAATAGGACAATCCAAACAGATCTTAGAAGTAACTATAGGTTTAGCAGCTTGGTGTAGATACATTCAACATAACATTCAGAGAAGACATAGGCAACTTCAACCTTTCCACACAATCATATGCAATAAAAGAGTGTGTAGCACCCGAGTCATACAAGACAGTCGAAGATTACCTCCAATGTCTCCTTCTCCCCGAATAAGATCATCGACTTAGAAATCTCGGATCCCACCATTGTATACACTCGTCCTCCGCATCTCGGTTGAGTACTTCCGCATTTTTGCTGATTAGCTTTAACATACCGAATGTTGTGTTTCCTCTCCTACTGTGGACAATCCTTTGCTATGTGCCCGTGTTGTTTACAATTGAAACAAACCGCACCTTTAATCGTACACTCGGGAGAAATATGACCTTTCTTCCCGCACTTAAAACATGTTGGCGTAAACGCCACCCTCCGTCCAGCTCCACTACCACTTGCACTTCCACTAACCGATGGTCGTTGAGATTGACTTCCCGTTGGCCCGGTATACGCTTACGCCGAAACCGATTTGCATTACTACCTCCACCTCTCTCGGAACCTTGTCGGTCCAAAATTCCGATTCCTCCGATCTCTAGATGGCTCCAACTCTTCAAGTCGAGCACAAGCATCCACCAAAGCATGAAACCGAGTCATCCTCAAAGATACTACTCCTCGTTTCGGTTCCACCCTTAAACCCGATTCAAACTTCCCGCATCTCCACACATCATCTTGTCGTGTCCGAGCATAATCCGAGAATTGAGACAAACTCTCAAATTTTGTGGCATACTCATTCACCGTCATATTCCCCTCGTCGCAAACCAAGAAATTCCATTTCCTTGGCATGCCTAGCACTCGCAGAAAAATATTTATCCGAAAAGTATTAGAAAACACTTCCTGTGTGATCTCAAATTCACTTGCAACACTCGGCGGATTCCTCTCCACCAATGTTCTCGCATCTCCTCTCAAAGATGAAAACAACATAAGTTACTTTCTTTTCATCCGTACATCTCATCCCCTCAAAGATTCTCTCTAAATCTTGCATCCACCGACTCGCTTTCTCCGATCCACCTCGCCTCTAAATTGTGGCGGATTATGACGCCTAAATTCGATAAATTTAGGGCATCTGGTAGCATCTTGTTGTTGGGTCGCTCTCAAATTTTGCTTGAGTTATCACCTCGCCCATCCGCCGCATAGCCTCAAGAAGAACCAACATCGGGTCCTCATCTCGATTTACGTTAGCACGTCCTCTACCTCTACCACCATCTTCTTTCTTCAAACATAACAAAACAGAGTCGATACATCCTTCTAGATATTTCCGAAAGGATATAAATCACAAACATCACAGAGAATCACACAAAGACAAACAAAAACAGACTCCAACCACAACCCCAAAAGACTCTAACTTGGGCTCGATACCAACTAATGTAACACCCCTTTTGGAGGATGTCACACATAAAAGAAAATAAAATAAATAGAAATAAAATCTACCCAAGTTGCGAACATTTGATAAATATTATTACGGGTTGTAAAATAAATTCCCGATAGTCAAAGTATGTAATAAAAAGATAATACGAAAAATACAAAATAAAAAAAAAACATCATCACGAATAATATACATATGGTTAAGTTATAAACCGTACAAATAATTTACAACTAAGACTACTACTATTTAAACAAAAACAAGAAAGAAAGCAATAAAAGAGTTAATATATACGTACATACCGACGTGCCCTAAAAAAAATATCATGGTTATCTAATCCTCGATGGATCACTCTCGGTACGAAAATGATCATCGGGAGATAGATATCCTGATGTCTCGACACACGGCGATAACGGGATCGCGCGGTCGACACGATGCTTATCTCACTAGGCTCGTGGTTTTCAAGCACCCCAATAACGCCTAATGGATAAGGGTAACTCTAAGTGCGTAAATAATGTCGTCGTCGCAATCGGATCTCTATCAAACGATGACGTAGAATCACAACATCATACGTCCAAAGATAGGTAATGTAAGCACGATCTCCTCGTAAATGCCAAGCCGATCACCTCCATGGAATATCACTCTATGAATCCCAAAAATGCAGCGTCGCCATCCCCCACACAATCAATCCGTAGGGGTATGGATGATCGGATGGTTCTTGCTCGTAAACCGATCGTCGGCTTGTGACCTTCCTCTTCCTCGGGGTACACGATCTCAAGAGGTTGTTCCTCTTCTTCCTCTTCAAACTCTTTACCGCATAAAATAAATAGACAATAGACACATACAATAAAGAGGTAAGACAACATAAAATCATCACAACATGGCAAATAAGAAGACGACAATTAACTACTACACACTTTATACAATACGAAGAAACTATAACAAGAATACATATTAAATATCCTAGTGTTTTCGAACATCACGTATATAACACAAATAAAGAAATTCACACGATAAATCAATTTCACAGATAAACTAAGATAAGAAATAGACAACTAACATAAAAATTATCGATAAATACAAATAGAGAAAATGTAAAAACATCCAAGATGTTACCGATAAAGATAAATAGAGAAAATGGAATATTATCCAAGATATACTCAAATACACCAAAACACAACCCTACTCCATGGAGCTAAACCCAAACAGATATCGAGAGAATGACTTGCAAAATCTATTAGTACCACGGCTGCCCAACCAACTATTACGCGATCACACGTTGCGTCCAATAGCCTACGACACTGGGAATCCACCATCCAGCGTAGTATAGTTCACATCCTCCGTTGTGGCACTATAGGCAATGTACTACTAGACTTTACAAACCTCGATTAAATATAGTGAATGTCGAGTACATTAGTGTGCTATCGGTTTACTTACGGCCCAATGAGCTACCAACTCGTCCACATGTGGGATCCCGTACACTAAAGTCTCCAAGTTTATTAGAACAATAAACTACACTACACTTATCGCATCGACAACACGATGTGATTCGTCTCGTCAACCCAAAACACCAAAAATCGGATAAAGACAAAACATAATTCCAAATATATGAAATTACGAAAATGCCCTTAAGATAGAAATATACCCTCAATGGCGTAAAGCCTCAGACGGTTCACTTTTTCCCGACAAATAAATAACCTCAACAACAGACGGGTTCACATTTTCCCGACAAATAAAAATAAATACGGTAGAATCGGCCAATCGCGTAGAAATTTTATCGCGTTTTTGAAATCTCGTCGTTTTTACAAACGTTTAAAAATCGGGTAAAGATTATTTTTCTGTTTTTAAAATCGCGTAGCATTTTTAATACGTTTTCAATCGCGTAGGATTTTTAAATCATTTTCTTATTCGAATGCCTTTAAAATTACCATTTAAACAGATAGAAATAATATTTAGTACATTTAAACTACGTAGAATAATTTTTCATACCGTATAATCGTCATTAGGATATTTTTACTATCTTATAGATTCATTTTTACTAAAAATTGACATTTTGTTTAGAAACTTATAATAATGATTTTCTAAATTTTCCATAAAATTTCTATTTACCTAATTTTTAACCATTTCATTAAATTCTTTTTGAAATCTCTAACATGCTTCAAAACCAAAAGTGAGCTATATGTTAGAAAATTTCTTAACATTACTGTATTTCCTTCCTAATGATAAAATTATGAATTTTAACCCTTTAGACTTACTTCTAATCAATTGGTTCCTTCATAAATCATAATAGAAAATTTCTTCTTAACTTGTATTGTTTCTTTTTAATTGAAAAAGGTTTAGAAACAAGTTTTTAAAAATCATGAATTCCTATAGTGGCATGTTGGCCGAATTTTATAAAACTTTTGCATTTGATTTCCAAAATGTCTTTCACCTTTCAAATCATATCAAATATATTCTATAGTCTAAGTTCATTAAATCATTTTAGAAAATAGTTATCTATAGTCAATTTAATCCTTTAGGCATGTTGGCCCAAAATACTAAGTTTGTACCATTTGATTTCTAAATGCATTTTTCTTTGATCAAATCAATTAGAAACTTTCTTGATTCTCCTAGGTTAATTAAGCTACACTTTAGGAAAAATCAAGAGAACATTTTGGTCCTCCAAACTTGTCATTGCCGTGAGCTATTGGATGTGCTCTTTGGAACACTCATGCAAATTTACACATGTTATTCACATCCTAAACCTTATCATACAATTCTAACACATGCATTTATATCTCTAACACATGCAAAATATTTCTAACACATGCAAAATATTTCTAACACAAAAACCTAATTTAAAGCTTATAGACATACAATCAAAAGCTATTAGACATGCAAAATTATTACAATTACCAAATAAGAAAGCTACTAACACATAACACTTAAGCTACTAGCAATCACAAAAATTAACAAATACACATCAATAAACACACCACCACCGAATCCTTATGGATTCTACAAACAACTCATCTTCTTACCACCATCAAGGGATGATAAGAATTGTCTTCCTCTTACCTTAAATGAAGACAAAAAGCTTGCTTTCTCACCTCCTAGGTCACGGTTTTCACTCCACCAAACACCTAAAAATTTCAAACAAAACCTACATGTTACTAACCATGAAAAGAAGCTAAACCATGGAAAAATCATGGCTTAGAACTTTGAAAAAGAAGAGAGAAAAGAAAAGTATGAAATTTCACCTTCTAGGTAAAACTTCCAAGGTTGGTTTCCAAGCTTTAGATGGAAGAATTTGAAGAAACTCCCAACTACAAAGGTTTTTAGAATGGTGTTTAGGTTAAGGAAACTTGGTTAGAAAAATTTTTGGATGGTTGGATGGTTAGGAAATGAGCTTGGCCGAATATGGTGAAGAAAATGGGCAAGAATGGTGGCTAGGGTTCTTGATGAGAGAGAAGAGAGAAAAGTGATGAAGACAAAGTGATTTTTGGTCCTTCCTCCTTCACTTGGCCGTAGCTCTCTAAGGGCATGCAAGGTGGCTCCTTGCTTGGCTTCATCCAAGCCATTGGATGAATCAAAGGCTAAGATTAAGCCTTGGTGAGCAAGCCTAATTCTCATTGGTTGGTTCCCGGTGACTCACATGGCTTAGTCACACTGCGTAATAAATGCTCACCGAGTCACCAGTGAGTCACTGTTCGAAAGTTCTACGACTTACGGTGATTAATTAAGCTACCGATCTAACCGTTTCGCTAATTGTGGGTCCCGCAAAATATTTCCTGGTCCATCATTACTAAAACATACCGACTAATAAAATAATATTATAATAATATAAAATTATTTTATTTGACATTAAATCCTAAAAATTAAAAGATTATTTTTAGTCTCATTCAGAATCGGGTTAAGTAAGATCCCCAATTCTAAATAATCAAATAAGATTTTCCTACCCCGAAAATATTATTTTCCCCACCTTTGAGCAAATCACACAAAAGTTCATATAAAATCACGACGATTTTTTTCTCGCATTAAATCAAGAAGAAAACAATTAAAAATGTACAAAAACAGAGAAAACAAGACGTTCGGGATGTAACGGTCATTTTTTCATTTTTTCCCACAACGTAGGTAATCGTCCAAAACGTTCAAATAAAATATCCAAGAAGATTATTTAGTCAGTATATCTTTCGAAAAAATTAATACAATAGCTCAGAAAAATTTTTATTTTACTGTCTCGAAACAAACTACGTAAAACGATCAAATAAAATTTGAACCTGTATTATCGTAGTTGTTTTCATACAAAATTCAAGAACAGAAAAACAGGGACACCGCGGTCATTCATACAAAAGCATGAAAAACAGAAAACAGTACATTCAGAATATTTTCTAAAAATTGGGGCGTTACAGGTCACTTTTCAATGAAGAAAATCACTGCAAAAATTTTGCAATGTGGATTTTATTGACCCACCTTATTTAAGGATGTAAACATTTATTGTCACTCATGCGAAAAGTGTCAAAAGTTAGGAGCTATGTCCCATCATAATATAATGTCCTTAAACCTAATTTTAATGGTTGAAATTTTTTATTGTTGGGGCATTGATTTTATGAGACCATTTTCTCCTTCTTTTGGATATTAATATATTATTGTGGCAGTAGATTATGTGTCAAAATGGGTAGAGACAGTAGCTTGCAAGAGCAATGATAATAGGATAGTCATTAAACTTCTCAAAGAGAATGTGTTATCTCGATTTGGTACACCTCGTGCTATCATTAATCACCGGGGTACACATTTTTGTAACCGTTCTTTTGAGGCTTTGATGAGAAAATATGGGGTGATACATAAGATCTCTACTGCCTACCACTCCCAGACAAATGGACAAGTAGAACTTGTAAATAAGGAAATTAAGCAAATTTTAGAAAAAAACAGTCAACCCGGATCGCAAAGATTGATCTTTGAGGCTAGTTGATGCACTTTGGGCCTACCGTATAGCTTTCAAAACTCCCTTAGGCATGTCACCTTATAGGCTTGTTTTTGGAAAGCCTTGCTACTTGCCTATGGAACTTGAGCATTAAGCTTATTGGGCCATCAAGCATTTCAATTTTGACATGGGAGAAACAGATAAGCTTAGAAAATTTAAGTTGATCGAGTTAGAGGAATTGAGAAATTATGCTTATGAGAATTCTAGATTCTATAAGGTTAAAATGAAAACATTTCATGATAAAACTATTTTTAGAAAAACGTTTTAAGTCTAATGATCGAGTGTCCTTATATGATTCTAGACTCCATAAGCATCTAGGAAAACTTCAGTCTAGGTAGATTGACCCTTTTGTAGTGAAGAATATTTTTACACATGAGGTGGTATAAATAGAGGATCCTAAGGATGGTCAAATCTTTAAAGTAAATGGTCAACGCCTTAAAATTTTAATTGATAGGCAAGTTCCAAAAGTGGAAGACATTCCACTTGTGGGTCTGGTCTATCAACCTTGACCACACCACGCAGGTATATTTTTTTCTTTATTTGTTTTGCTTGTTTTATTTTATTTTTGTTTTCTCTCATTTTCTTTCTTTTCCTTTTTGTTTGCCATTGTTTTCTTTGTTTTTATTTACAAGTTAGTTTCATTTTGTCATTTCAGGCTACCATCTTTGGTGCTTAGCAAGCTACTCACGTCACTCATCAGGTGTATTATATACCATTTTTAGGTACTCCTCATTCAGTTTTGAATCTTAAACATTGAGGATAATGTTTCATTTAAGTTGGGAGGTGTTGGTGGTGCAATCAGTATTTAAAATGTTTGTTGGAACTCTGTGTCATATTTTCATGTGTTAATTTTTTTTAAAAAAATTTGCATCACACGTGCATCCTTATCACATGTGTAGTCATTCTCATTCATAACCATCTTCATGAATTCACCAAACCCACCATAGTCATTTTGCTGAAGCATCCATAAAACCCCTACTGCACTTATCCAAACTTTGTGGTAAGATGATAGTTTGACACATGTAGTTAGATAACTCTTTTGCTTAAGTATTTATATGAGTTTTGGAGAGGGTTGAGAGGCTACAAATGCAGTCAATTATGATAAGCGTTCATTGAACTGTTGAATTGAGCATTTCTTTTCAGAACATCACTATATGGTCTGTGGTAAGATGGTGAATATACTTGGGATATGACAAAGGTCAACTTAGGATCAACGTTTGAGTCTTTCAAGCTAACATTTTTCATTATAGACCCCTAGTAGCCAACTTTGAGACAATAAACACATGTAGCTTTTTCTTTTCATATGGTCATATCATTCATGCCTCTCCACACTGGCGTATAACCTGTACACTTATTTTTTTACCCTTTTTACTTCCAAGTGTATACTAAGTGTGAAATTTGCATTTTCCTTCTTTTGAGTTTAGTAAAAAAAAAAAAGTAAGAATACTCGAGTGGCGTGTGTTTGTTCATCAAATTGTTAAAAAAAAGAATAAAAAAAGGAAAAGAGGAAGAAGAAGGAAAAACATTATTATTTGATGATCTGAAAAGTTAGAGAGTATATCAAGTGAGAAGTGTGGTCTACTGAGGTATTTAATAATATTCCTTTTGTATGTACTTGAAAGTTTTATTTTAATCCTTTTCATTTTTTTTATATAGCCCCAATCCCAAGCCACGTTACAACCTTTTGTGTTGACTGTTCTGATCCTTAAGTAAGTTTTTAGAAAGAGTAGTGGAAGTCTAATTTATTAGTGTTCTTATCATAAGATCAATGTTTGCTTGTTGCTTATACATAATTGCATAATTCCCCTTGAGAATGTGTGTACACCCATTGTCAACTCCATGTAGAATCCTCATATAAAACACTTTTATACCCATAAGTTATGGAGTTGAACCTTTTGCTTGAGATGTTCTTGATGTTGCATGTGACAGGGCTTCTAGTTAGATGACTATAATTTGGAACACACACACACTTTGCAAATTGCTATAGGAGGAGTACTCACAATAGAGCTATTGAATTCTTAAGATTATTTTGATATGTGAATCTGAAAAATGTGAATTGATGGACTATTTTATTATTTTATTAGTCTCTTTCATCTTTTTTGCAAAGAAATTGCTAGGTACTAGCAATAAGCAAGCTAGGGGGTGTAATAAGTGTACGAAAGTGTTATCTAAATATCCTATTATTAGATTAAAATGCTAAAATATAAATAGAAATAATTGAAATTAATGTGTATTTTTAAATTGAGTTTCTATTTACTTTGAAATATTCTTAAGCAATAATATATATATATATATATATATATATATATATATATATATATATATATATATATATATATATATATATATATATATTATTTAAACTTGATAATTTTTCTATTCTTGAATTTATTTTAATCGATTTAATCTCACTATTTAATCATTTTATTTTATAGATTAATATGAGTAAAGAATAGAAAAGAAGACAAAAGTTCAATTAGGCCCACAATAAATTTAAAAAAAAAAAAAAGAAAGACGTAGGTATAGGAATTGGAAAGCAAGGAGGCAGTGGAGAATTATATAAATAAAAGAGGAACGCACAACAACAGCACTGCACGAAGTGGGAGCAAAATAAAAATAAGAAAAGGATGGACACACTGCTCGAGGAGAAGAATTGGATGCATAGCAGAGGCAGCAGAGCATGGACTTAAGAGAAAAAATTGCAAAGAAGAATTTGAAGTTGTATACAATGGAGAATTTTAGTGAGATAATTTTATTGTGTTCTAATCTTACTATGTCTTGCTAAATTCTCTGTACTGAGGGGATTATGAAACCCTGATTGTTTTGACATTGTATGTTGAATTGTTTTTACCCAATTTTAGGATTTAATGCTTATTGATTTTATTTTCCTATCAGATTATATGAATGAATTTTTAGATGAGTTCAGTCATGTTTTTCTCATGCTTTGCAATTTATTTGTGTTATCTGAGTGTTGGTGATAATTGTTGGATATCAATTGTGATTTCTTATTAATGATACATTTGATGATTTGATAATTTATTATTAATTAGAAAAATTTTATCATACACTTAATTATTATTTTTAGTGTTTTATTTATAGATCTTTCGTGATCACATGCTTCCTGCTAGATGTTCATGAGTTAAATTATTTGGGTATAATAATTTGACATAGTTAATGTTAAAATTAATCTTGGTGGATAATGAACCTTAGTCATCTTGTATCTGGTAGAAACTTAATTTGTTTACTTTAATTTGCTTTTAAAATTAATCTTTGTTCACCATTAATCATTTAATATTTTTCTTTAGTTTCTTTGTTCCTTCTGATATTCTTTTAATTTGTCTCTCTTTGGAATTGATACCCTAAAGTTGTGCTACAACTACTGCGTTATTCTTTGGGCGTAATCAAGATTGATCCCTGATAATGGGCTCGATGTTGCCTTCCCCTGTAGTCAGATCAAGGATGGTGGTTTCCCCACCTGAAGTCTCAAGCACGTGTAATTGGCTAGTTGACATGGACAATAGTTTTGATGATAACAAACGTGATGAAGATGATGGATAATCCAAATACCAAGAGTGAGCATTGCAACAAGAAAGCAAAGATCTCAATTATGCTCAACTCAAGGAGAAGGTGCATACTTATCTCATGAAGGTTTTGATAACAACAAAATTATGTCAAAGACCAAGTTCAAAGGAAGATTAAATGGTATACCTTATAGGACTTATGGTCTTTTTGTAAGAAGCCTTCTAGATATCTCAAATATGTTTTCAAATATTTAAAAATGATTTTCACATGCTAAAATACCCAACAAACAAGTTTTGAAAGGCTAGTTATGGTGGTAATTTAATTTGTGAAAAATAACCAAGTTTGAGTTTTGAAAAACTGAACTTTAGTTACTCTTTTGATCATAACTTTCAAAATAATTTGAATTTTGTTTTAAAACTTATTTCATTTGAAAATAGACTAAAATATTTTTCCAATGACTGGTCATTTGCTTTAAACGGATAAGAAATGAAGAAGTTATGACCATTTAAAGTTAGATTTCAAAATCAGAGTGGTGTATTCGAATAACCACATAGTTATTCAAATAACACACCACAAAAAAGGTTCCAGAACGTGTTTTTAAAGATCTATTCGAATAACCAAAGGGTTATTTGAATAACACAACTCAGAAAATGTTCCAGAACATGTTTTTGAGGATCTATTCGAATACCAAATGTGTTATTCGAATAAACACGGTCAAAAACACACAACGCCTAGTTTTCTATGTCTTTAATGTGATATTAAATGATACCCAACGGTTATTTTCTCAAGAACACTATAAATACATGTTTTTGGGTCATCTTTTATACATACCCAACTATCTAAAATAATTCTTTCATGCTTTGATTCGTATTTCATATTTTTTATTATTTCCTGTACTTATTTTGCCAAAACTTTGAGATATCCTTAAAGAGCTTCTTAATGCTTCAAATTGTATTATTTACTCTTTGTGAGAGTTTCTCTTCGTCTATATTCTGCTTCTTTGTAAAAGGGTGAGGTATCCCTCAGTAAAAAGGTGATGTATCCTTTAGTGAAATTGCAAGGGTGAGGTATCCTTACTGTTGAGGCTCAAGCACAAGGGTGAGGTATCCCAAGGTGTGAGGAGCACTTAGGTTTGTAAAGGTTGCAGGTACCTGTTTTAAGCCTGAAGGTATAGTAAAAAATCTCAGATAGTTTTTCAAGGATTGGACGTAGGCCACAAGTGGTTGGTAGCTGAATCAGGATAAATATTGTGTCTGCTCTTCTCTCATTTATCTCTTTATTTTCAACAATTTATTTAATATTGCTTACCTATTTATTTGTTGTGTATAAACCTTTCTATTGTCATCCTTATTCTCACATTTGTTTAATATATAGCTTCGAAGAAATTTTCTTTTATAAGAGTTTGCGAAAGGTTTTTTATTACTCAATTCACCCCCCTTTGAGTACTGAAGTCACTTGGGTAATAACACGAAGGGTGCAACAAAAGTAGTGGTAGCCGAAGTGGCCATCTTGGAATGACCCTCACCTACTATTGAAACTTATTTCCTATTGCAAACAGGAGCCGAAGGACAGTGGAAGGACCTGACCTGCTGGAGCAACCTCAGTAGAAGGGGGACTCTGATTCCCCTGTTGTGGGATTGCGTCTCGGAGGCCGGAATCAGTCCTCATGGCTTCTGAATTCATGCTAATTTCCTTCAACAACCTCCTCAACTTCAACAAGCCACCCAATGGAACCATGTTGTTTGCAAAACAAAAGATAAACCAACATCAGAAATAATTATTCAAAGCTGAGAAAGAGAAGAAGAAATAAAGAGCGGGGCAAAGGAAAATCATTATGCCTTATGAGCATGGTGCACACCAAGAAGGGCCTTGACTTTGTTGGAGTCAAGGCAGATCAGTTGGGTGCACTCAAAGTTCTTTCATTTGGTCAACGCTTCAAGGATCTTGAATGTCTCTTGATCCTCCTCTGATATTTGCACCCACTTTACAATGACTTCTCGCTTGCTGTGAAAGTTCTAATTCCAATACAAGTGGAATTGAGGCTCCCATATGTTGTTCAAGTAAAAAGGGAAAGCCCTTAAGTGCTTCACTTTAAAGAACATCTCTTTGAATTCCTTGTAGGACTTGTCAAAGAGCTCAAAAAACTTGCGATGTGTATGGCTCTGAATAGTGATCTAGGAAAGTTTTCTGGTGTCCATATTGGAAAGAATGAAAAACATATAAAAGAAGACATTGGTGGAAACCGGAAGCTCATAGTGATTACAGAGGATCTCGAACAAGTAAATGAATGCCTAAGTGTTGGGTTGTAGCTGAGATGGAGGCGCTTGAATAATGTTGAGAACGACCATCTGGAGGGCAGAGAGTGGAAATCAGAGAGAGAGCCTTGTAAAAAACGTCTTGTACGTATACATGAAATGATCCCTCGAAGTCCATTGTAAGCAAATCCTGTCGTTTTGGTTGTAAGGGATTATCATGTAATTATTCTCTAGAGTCCTGTACTGCGTCATGTTCATGTAGCTCTGAAGTGCAATGACCTTTTCTCACGAGTCCAAGAAAGAACACACCCCTAAAGGCTCATAATGCACCCATTGGTAGGAGTCCGCATTTGGGGGCACAAGAAATTTCTTCCATTGCTTTTTGGGGGAAAGCCTTGGCCAGACCATGATCGCGGAAGCCCGATGGAGTGCAAAATTTATAGAGGTAGAAGACTAATCAGAATCGCTACTACTAGACCTTGGGTGTCGATGCAGATTCCCTATCATTTCGGAAATCCATATATACCAAGGAACGATGCTTCTGAGCTTGTTCTCCAACCACTCCATGCCACGAGTACGGGACTCGATAATAGGAGGCTGCCTCCGTACCTTAAAGGCAGAGACACCATTGAAGACTCTTTCCCACCATGGGTGACGCGACAGAGAAAGGGGTTGCTCTAGAGTTTTCAAAGATGTCTCCCCCTCTCCATCGCTCCTTATTTCTCTTACCAAAGCCACAAACAGAAAATGGAAAGAAGACAAAGGAGAGTGGAGTACCTAGAAAATTCGGGAGAGGAAACAGTTGGAAGTAACTTCTAGATGCAACAATACCTTTGCAAGGGGGCAATGGACGTAGCAAGACCCACCAGAGAGAAGAAAGGAACAAAGTAGTTTTTGGTTTCAGAAATTTAAGAGTGTAAAGGGAGGCAGAAAATAGAAACTGCTCCCCTTCACTCCCTATTTATAGGGGAAAAATCCAAGTGGTAACCGCTACCTGAACGGGTGGCACTTTGGGAAAAACGCCTCAAATTTGAAATAATGATGAAGCGCAAAAATCGAACACCTACTACACGCTCGCCATTCCTGGAGCACCACGTGGCGAAAAAGCTGCTATTACGTAGGCGAAAGGACAACTACTTAAAAAATGCAACGTCCCAAGCCAAACCAAATGACACCCCCTACGGGCATATTATCACAACAGACTTCAAATCATAACCACAATGGATTGTCATGATCGCAACCTCGATTCTCGTGGAGGGAGCTTCAGTCACTCGGGGACACACCACCAAACCCCTGTTCCCCGTGGTCACACACAACTCGCTTAGACCTGGGGCATCACGGAGGATGAAGACAATAATAACCTTAGACCCAAAACCCATGAGATTGGAGCTCGATACTTTGAAGCCCACCAAAGTATTTTTGGGTCAAATCCACTTGCAATAGTGACAATGACCTCTCACAAGGGACAAAAAGAATGTCCTCTGCTTAGGGACATTGGGAAGAGTCAACTCTAAGCCAGAAAGGTGCTGAAAAGTTTCCTTCTCCCTGCTGAAATAACCTTCTTGTCCTTATCAATCTAATGCTGCCTACGTACCTCCCCTTCATATAAATAGGACACTATAGCTTCATGGTAAGGATCCTCTCCTTGTTATCTTACCAATATAACCATAACTTACTTGAGCATTAGAGTATCTTTATAGGTATTCAACCTCTCTGTTCCAACACTCAAGGGAGCTATTGGTGAGAGATCTCACACCCCAAGGAGTTCAACACCAACTTAGTGTTAAGGACATAGCAAAATCTAAACCAAATAAGCCAATAATAAATTAAAAGAAATAACAATAGGTATATCTTAATGTGATTTAATCGGTTCAAATTTGTTAAACAAAAAAGATTATAGTTATTCATGTATATAATTAATCCTATATACTAACAAGTAATATATATATATATATATATATATATATATATATATATATATATATAGGGAGGATATATATATATCATCATATATAGTATATAAGTTTTTTTCACTTATACTTTTTAATTATTAAATCCACTTTCATCTAATGGTTGAGATGATTTCATTTTAAGTAATATTGATGAAAGTTAGATCTAATCAAAGAAAATAAAATGTAAGTCAAAAAATATAAGTTTTTTTATTTATATTAATGTTGATCCTCCCTCTCTATATATATATTTGCTAAAAAAGATTTATGAGAATAGAAGGTTATCATATTTTCAAGTTAAAGACACGTTATAAGTTTCACCGAGTTGTATTTACATAGACATTATATAATACTTGCATATTGACTGATACTACATATTTGTCAATTTGTATTTTTTATTTTCATTTAGATAAAAAATAATAATAAAGATTATTTAAATTATATTTTTGTACTTTTTTTATTTTTATCAATTGTCCAAACAATTTAGAGTTGAAAAGAGGGATTACGTAAAGTCTTCATAAATTAATTTAAACATTTAATAGGTAATAAGATGTATTTATAATTTTTTTATATTTATCTTTAAATCTTTAAATAAGTAATATGATGTAATTACAATTTTATCATCCTTTTATATTTGTTTTTAAATTCATAAATGAGTAGTTAATAATGATAATTTTACAAAAAATAAAAATTAGATACTAAAGTGGGAAATCCCCTTTATATATATAGTAAGCATAAGTATAGAAGAATATAATACTCGCGTATTGACAGGTTAGTGCCTTTTCATCAACTTTTTTTTTTTTTTATCTTCAAAAGAAAACATGTGTTTAACTCATGAACTCTTTTGTTCAATTATTTAATGATTTATGTTCAATTATATGGAAAGTTAATAATTAAAAAAGAGTTTGATTCTTCCCTTAAAGTGAAGTGTTTAAATTTTTAAGTAAAAGTGTGTTTGAAATAATTGTAAAAATTTGATTATTTCAATAATTAATTATATGTATAATTAATTATTATTATAATTAATTATAATAAAATTAATTTTATATTTAGATATATTAATTCAACAATAATTTTAAAATAATCTATTTTATTTAAATGTATAAAAAATATCAGTTTTATATAATAAATTACTAAAAATAATATAAAATAATTTATTTATATTATATAATATTTTACGTTTTAAAGTTACTTCAATAAAAATATAACATAATCAACTAAAAGCTTAAAACTTTCCAAAATAATGTCCAACCATATGATTATCAAGAAAATGCTTTTGAATAGTACAAAAAGCTTTTTACCTCTTCAATCAAAATTATCCAAACATCTCAAAAATAACACAAAAGCTTTTATCCAAAAAAAAAAAGTTGTTACGACAAAAGTTAATCTTTACTAAACACACTCTAATTGTAACGGGATGTGGTAATGTAATATTTTCACTATTTTATCCTTTCTTTTTATTTATTTTTAAATAAATTATATTAACATTTTGGGAATAATCAAAATATGACCAAACTGAAGAATTTTTTTTATAATAGTATAAATAACGAAAAAAATCTGTTAGTTGCACACAATTTTTTTGTACAAAAATTTCACAAAAGCTTAAATCAACAGATCTTTCATCCATCAATTCAGATACAGCCACCATAATTTTGGAATTTTTGGGTCATTGATCTTTGTATAATGACATTTATTTACCTTTTTTTCACATGATTGTGACATTTCTTTACTTAAAATTTTTGTGCGCTTATCTTTTCTCATTACGAAAACATCACCAGAGTTTGGTGTATTTAACGCTTCAAAATATAATATTATCTTTAAAATAAAGCAAGACTGTTAGCCATTATCATGTGTGGGTGTGAACTCCTAAATTTTTTTTATCATGCTTATAAAATTTTTATTAACCAATCATGGGGACTTTGCAATATGGTACAAGACTGTAGATTACAAGATTTAGCATTCACATTCTGTACTGCAAATTCTTTTTAGTAAATATATTGGAGAGATAGTTTTACGGTTTTCATACCTAAAATGACATTGATTCTATCTAATACGGGCTTACTAATAAGATTTCAAAGAAGGTAGATTCATTTACTCATTTTTTTTGCCATGATAATTAGCAAAAGTCAAGGTCAGATGTTCTCAAATATCAAACTATACTTTCTAAAGACTATTTTCAGTCATAGTTAAACGTATGTGACATTGTCAAGAGTCAAAAGTAAGAGCAGTATAAAGATTCTAATCAAATTAGATGAAAATAAATTATCAAGTATTACCACTAATGTTGTTTATAAATAAACTTTTCATAGAATATGATTGATAGGTCGAACTATTACATTTACTTATGAATTAGTTTAACTACACATTTTACTTATAAAAATTATATACAACTAATTTTAATTTGGAACATTCTCTTTTTCAATTATGTTTGTCTCCTCTACTTACATGAAAAAAATCATTATCATACATATTTTGAAGGTAAGTGTTTGGACGTTATAAACATGGTAATTATCTATTTAAATATAATTATATCATGAACTTTCTTTTTCAGGATGTTAATGGTTTGATTTCGGGAGTTGATATTGAGAACTTTAATCCACCACTTTGTAGGTAAGTTTACTATCTTGGTACACATATCTAAAGAGGTTGTCATACAATAACTTTTTTGTTGTAGCTGTAGTTAATGGAAATGTCTAATGTTTTCATTTTCTTATTATTTTTATGTGTCAACGTTACTTTAATCATATTTGATAATACTATTATGTTAAGTTCAACTATGTGGATTTAAAATAGTTGACATTGTAGTTGACCTTATATGTTGTTTTGTCTATTCAAATCTACATTGCTAATTAATATATATATATATATATATATATATATATATATATATATATATATATATATATATATATATATATATATAACCCTATATTGAATATATATTAATTTTATAGACAATTAAAATAAGTTAAATTTGTAGAAATATGGTCATATTTCTAACCATTTATAAATCTTTATAGACCCTCATATTTTAATTGTCTATAAAATTAATCTATATTCAATATATATATATATATATATATATATATATATATATATATATATATATATATATATATATATATTTTGAATATAGATTAATTTTATAGACAATTAAAATAAGTTAAATTTGTAGAAATATGGTCATATTTCTAACCATTTATAAATCTTTATAGACCCTCATATTTTAATTGTCTATAAAATTAATCTATATTCAATATATATATATATATATATATATATATATATATATATATATATAAACTGTGTATAAAACTAATTTATATTCAATATGAGGGTTCTATGTTATTTTCCCTATTCAAATCTACATTGCAAACTAGCATTTTGTTTCTTTACATTTTTTACATGGATGAAACATAAAATGTTTGTTTTTTAAACTTTGAGTTGGGGCAGACAAATGAAATTTTGTACACTTATGCTTTAGAGTTTTACTCAAATTTAATATCTCTATTACTATGTTTACTTTTGTACTTGATTTTAATTGAATTTTGCACATATATTCTATAAGAATATATGAGGGTTCTATGTTATTTTCCCTATTCAAATCTACATTGCAAACTAGCATTTTGTTTCTTTACATTTTTTACATGGATGACACATAAAATGTTTGTTTTTTAAACTTTGAGTTGGGGCAGACAAATGAAATTTTGTACACTTATGCTTTAGAGTTTTACTCAAATTTAATATCTCTATTACTAGTGTTCACTTTTGTACTTGATTTTAATTGAATTTTGCACATATATTCTATAAGAATTTCAAAATACAATTATTAAACCCACACTAAAAATTAATAAAATTAAATATAATTTATTATACACTTTTTTTACTTTTATAATATCGTTAAAATACTAGTTATTTTTAAAATAAAACAAGACTGTTTGCCGTTATTATATGTGGGTGTGACTCCCAAAAATTTCTTATCATGCTTATAATATTTTTATTCCCATTGCGCATGTTACTTTTATGTGGAGCAAAGCTGCAAAACCTTCAATCTAGTGTTGGTTAAAATTATTGATTTATATAAGCTCAACAAATTTTTTTTATTGATTTATAAAACAATTTATTATTTTAAACTAAACTAAAATTTGGAATTGGGCTTCATTTGAGTTTTTTTTTTGCCGAATCAAACAGCCCAGGACTTTTCTTCTGATGATAAGCCCAAATAAAGATTTATCTAACCATTTTTTGGGTTTGAACAAAAACAAAACCATTATCAAAATCCAAAAATTTAAACAAAAAAAAGGCTTTACAGTAACATTTACTTGATTCAATATTTATTTATTTTAGATAAAGTATTTAATTTGAATTTTATAAATAAAAAAAATAACGCTAAAAAAGTTTTATATTTACACTTTTATAGTCCAATTATCTAAATTACTTGGAGCTCAATACAACTTCTTAATACAGAAGGTGACAAAAAAAACGTAGCTTCGCACGTGCGAGCATCACGTACAAACTCTAGTTGCAGAGAAAGTATGGAATGCTCCAAAATCATATGATCATCCAAACTTTCAAACCAAAGTATAAAAGGTGGGACACAACACAAACAGACATCAAAGAAGACACAAATTCGAGGCGGAAGAAGAGGCATATTGTTTCACTCTCTGATGTTCATAGGTGGTTCCTTCCCACTAACTTCAAAGAGGAGAAGGGTCACCAACATTTATTCCATGGATACTGAAGCTGCTAAGGTTCCTTTTACAACACCAATTCTTCTTATTCTCTTTCTCGTTTAAAGCTTTTATTTTTGGGCGATTTCTGGGTTTTAATTTTCATCTGTTTGATTATTTATTCATCTTAGTTTACGATCTGGGTTTGGTTTATATTTGCCTTTTTGTGCTTTATCTGTCGATTATTTGAAGATTCCTTTTGCGGGTTTGTTACAAGTTTTTTTTTTTTTCCAATTATTTCCCTTCATTGGTAAGCAAAGGTTTTTAGCGTCGTCTATACGTTTTCCAAATGTTTTTAAATTGATATTGATATATGTACTAACGGAGTACACAAAAAAGAGGGTTTCAAATTTTAATGATGAAAAACACAGGAACTAAACAATTAATTGTGCAACACGAGTGCAAAAAGTGCATTATACCCATTCAGTATTTGATATGAATTGCCATTGGCATGATGTTGTAAAGTTTTAATCTTGTGGTGGTATCCTTGAGTTGTCTTTCTCGTTCATCCGGTCTTGCTAGCAAACTGCTTATACAGAACTAGTTTGTTTATGCTGTTTAGCTAATCTCCTTCATCTCATATTATAATCACAATATTCATTGCAACCAGATCATACCGTTTCAAATTACATCAATGTTGTTTAGAGCATCTACTTCTGTACTTCATGGCACGTGCAAATTGGAAAATATTAGTTGTGTTGCCTATCACTTCCGTGCTTCTTGGAGTTCGATCTTCAATAAATTAATCCACAACCCTCTTTCTAGCTTCTTGCACTGGCCTTGTCTTAGCTTTATTTTACATAGACATAACATTGCAAGAAAAGGTATTCTAGAGGTTAGTTAGCCAATTAGACTATGCATTTTTAACTGTCTTTGATATGCTATGCCCATCAACAATGAACTAGGTGGGGTCGGTCAGCTATATAGATCTATCAAAGCCGTCATGCTCTATCAAAAACCAAATTTTCAGTAAAACCATTTAGATCAAGGTCTTTTTTTAAAGGTTTTGCAGAGTTATTTGCTTTAGTTTTCCTTTACCCCTTTTAATTATACTATCTTCCATTTGGTCCACTTTTCTCAAAGGGTCTTCCTCTACCCCTTTTTAATCCTATGTTTGACATCCTCAACAACCTTACCATCACTTTGTAAGATGGTTTCAACTTACAACTTACAAGACACCTAAGCTATGCAACTTGTGGTATGATGTGATCTCCCATTTTCACCTCCAAAACATTGCTAACTCTTGTCTTACTGAACTTGTATTCCATATATAACACCTTACTCCTACTTAACCAGAAACCCTTTGATTCCAAAGCCTCTCCCCACAACTAAATTTAAAATTTACTCCTTCTCTTGACTCATCAGCTATGATTATATCATCCACAGTTTGATTCATGCTGAAATGGTGGAATTCAAACTGGCTCTTTTCAAATGATGTCTACAAGTGGCAAATTTACTCAAGATAGCCTGCCATATGACATTTGTTAATGTTAGAAATAGTTGGTGATTTCTAGGTTTCCTCCTGAATGTAGACCGTGTATTATCGTTTATTATAATTTACCTTATTAAATTGAAATAATGATGAGAAAGTCCTTCTCCCCTATCCTCTGAAATAATTGTTGTCTTTGATCTCCCAAGAGGCATCATGGGTAATGCTCCAACGCATATTTATGTTTAATTTATTTATTTGTATTGCAGCCAACTTTTCCTGGTTCCAGTTTACTGCCCTTGCACTTTAAAGAACTATTTATTTCAATGATGTTTCTCTTATCATTATATTTTATGGCACCAGGCCAAGCTTGCAGCTTTGAAAGAAAGATTTGGACGAGAGATCCATGTTTTTGAAACATCAGCACTTTCTCCATATTCAAATTCTGCATCATCCACTGGTAATAGCACCGTATCTTTAACAATCCCAAGGCCCTAGGAAAAGTGTGCATGTAAAATTTCAATTATTGATATTTGTATATATAATTTTTCTCAAGGATCCTATTTCAACATATTTCTTGTTGGTATTTGGAAGGAGAGGAGACTGATGACTTCTATGAGTTTACTGCTGAAGATTATTACCAACTTTTGGCTACTAAAAAGGAAGGTAATGATGATACTAATAAATTCATGTGAGTGAAGAAGTGAGACATTTTTTACCACAGATTTTGGTTCATGCCCTGTTTCATATGAGGGATACGCCAAATTTTATAATTTGAACAATGACTTGAATAAAATAACAAGTCATTAAAGCTACGCATTTGTATTGATGTACAATTTCTCCAATTTAATGAAAAACTGATGATCTAATATTAGTTCGAGAAAATGAAGATTAAAGAATGAGAAAAAAAATTATTGTCAGTGGTCATAAGCCATTTGTTTGGCACCATTAGTAGGTTACTAGTGCCATATCTTACTGTATGCTGCTTATATTTCCTAGGACTATTAAACATATTATCTTCTCTCACATTTTGGTTTTTTTACTGCAATTATGCATATGCATTGTTTTTGTTTGCAGTTGATGGGTCATAATACTCATTGAAAGGGAGCTATTAAAAATAATTAAGTTAACTTCATGTTAACGGATGCATAAACAGAATATTCCCTTCATGACGTTGAATTTTAAATGTATTAAATGTTTTCAGATAAATTCTTGAAGACTCGAAAAATCCGAGAAGCAGAAGAGGCGTCTCGTAGGTCAAGAATAACAAAAGTAATGTCTAGCTTCTTCTTTTTATTATTATTATTTTTAATATGATTATTATCCTTTAAGTTTTTGTCATAGTTCCATATCTGATGACTTGAACTCTTGGAATATTTGGAATTGCTTGAGAGAATTCCTCTCATCCTCTTTGAATTTATAGTGTAGGATTATAATTCAAATCTGATTACAATTCTAATGCCTAGGTTTTAGGGATAAGAGATAACTCCTAAATTGTAGGAATATGAGATATTATCTATAATAACTAACACTTCTCCTTAAGCTGGTACATATATGTCATATGCATCAAGCTTGTTACATATGTAAGTTATCCTTGGAGCTCGAAGAGATTCGGTGAAGATATCTGCTAGTTGATCATTGGAGTTCACAAATGAAGTAGTGATTTCCCTGGAAAGAATCATCTTCTGTAGAAAATGGCAATCAAACTCTATGTTTGGTTTGCTCATGAAAGTCTGGATTGGACGAAATGTGCAATGTAGCTTGGTTATCACAAATGAGTTTCATAAGACTTGTCTTGTAAAACTTCAACTCTTGCAGTATTAGTTTTAACCGTATAAGTTCACAAGTTACATGAGCTATAACTTGGTATTCTACTTCTACACTTGACCTTACAACTATGTTCTGTTTCTTGCTTTTCCATGAGATGAGGTTACCTCCAATCCAATGAGGACACAATACTCAGAAGTTGATTTTCTATTGTTGGACGGTGGTCTATGTGGACGGTGTTCCCACAATTTTTAGTGTAGATATTGTTTTTAGTGTTTTATTAATTTGCTGCTTATTTTCTAGGAGCTAGTTATTAATGTACAGCAACTGCCTCTATATATAATCTTCATTGTACATTGATATGATCCAAGTTGGATGCATATTGTTTTTACGGATCGTCCTTGAGTTGATTTCGTGTTTTAAAGAATTAAACGATGAAGGGTGAACAGTAACATGAACAGTAACGTGAACAATATGTGAATAGTAAAAAAATAGAAAAGATGGAAAAAGACAAGGAATGGAAGGAAGAAGACGCCACACTCTTGGAAAGTGATAAGTCAAGCGAAGATTCGCCACAAAGGTAAGGAAACCTTTGATAAGAACCAAGATGGTTCTTCCAAGAACCCCAAGAGAACTAAGCTCTCAAAACTCACAAAGGAGTACAATAATATTCTCAAATTCAAAAGTGTCAAATGCAGTAAACACAAGCCTATTTATAGGCATTAGGTATGCGGCTAGGTCTAGCTAAAGGAGGCAGCAAGCTAGCGCATTTTTAATCCTAACCCTAGCGCAAATGTGGCCCAGGCCCAATTAGAAGGCAACACCTATCCCTAGCTCTGCTATGCGCAAGTTAAGCCCAAACAATAGGTCCTTATTACAAAATTATCCCAAAAAGAAAATAATAACCAAAATTGAGAAAATTAAAAGGTTCAAATACATAATTAAATAAAATTGATTAAGAAGAAATCATGCCCTCACATTGGGCCCTTCATCAACTTGGATCATTTGGACCATCTTGAGTGCTCCTTCTTCTGGAATGGGCTTGAGTGAGAGAAAGTGGTTGACTTTTTTTTGTCCAAATCCTCCTTAGCCTTCTTAGCTCTTGACCTTGTCATTGGGCCTCCAAGTCCTTGTAGTGCATCTTTGGGGATTGGGCCCGTTGGGCTGCCACTTGAGCTTCCTTGGTCTCCATCATACATTTTGTTTAGAGATGAGAAATAATATACAATTATTCACATACTCATATTTTGAGATGGTATTAGAATAGTTCCGATCCGAGATTGTCTCTGTTTTCCACTGAGCCTTTTTTCGGTCAGCCTTAATTGCTAACCAATCTCTGTTTTTGGCCTTCATTGCCCCTTTTTCTTTTGGCCTTCATCGCCAAAACAGTATCTGAACAGTACCCAAACAGTACTGAACAATCCCAAATAGTACCGTACAGTATCCGAACAGTCCCAAACAGTACCGCATAGTATCCGAGCAATACCGAACAGCCCAAACAGTACCACACAGTATCCGAACAGTACCCAAAAACCTAAACAGTCGGCCTTCATTACCAACCAAGGCCTTCATAGCCATTCTTCTGTCCAAGTAAGGTCACAAGGCGTCTCAGAGACCTCCAACCGGCCATCCACCTGAGCGCCACCACCGGAGACCTTGTCACCTGCCGTCACATGCTTTTGGAGTTCTCGGCGTGTGGGAGTCATGCGCCACTAGGGGTGTCAAATGGATGGATTGGTTTGATTTTGGATTGGATCATAATGGATGGATTCAAAATAAATCATTAATCCATTTAAGACCCATTACAAAATGTTTAATATTATCCAATCCATCCATCACCTAATTTAACGGATGGATATTCAATCCATCCATTAATCAATTTTAATGGATTGGATGGATGGATATCCAATCCACTCATTTAAAAAAAAATCTATCTCTAAAATTTTCTCTCTCTCTCTAAAAATTTTTATTCTTTTTCTAAAAAATATTTCTCTCTCTCTCTCTAAAAGTTTTCATTCTCTCTCTAAAAAATATTTTTCTCTCTAAAAAAATTTATTCTTTTTCTAAAAAATGTTTCTCTCTCTAATTTTTTTTCTCTCTCTAAAAAATATTTCTCCCTCTAAAAATTTTCTTTCTCTCTCTAAAAAAATTCTTTCTCTCTCTAAAAAATTATCTCTAAAAACTTTGGGACTCAACACTTTAT
The DNA here is from genome assembly GCA_029884605.1 of Ormosia emarginata. Lineage (NCBI taxonomy): Eukaryota > Viridiplantae > Streptophyta > Magnoliopsida > Fabales > Fabaceae > Ormosia > Ormosia emarginata. Next base: position 8,390,983 of record JAQQTP010000083.1, on the reverse strand, counting down.
GTTATGAGCTTTTGGGCTTTAGTGAAAGTGAAAATATTGAAATAAAAAAAAAGGTAAAATACATTGGATATCCATTGGATTGATTTTTAATTGGATATCCAACGGATATCCAATGGATATTTTGGTTGGATTACTAATTATCCATAACTAAATTTAATCCATTAGATCCAATCCAATAAAATACATTATTCTAATTGGATGGACTGGATTGGTTTTAATATGGATGGATTTGATGGATTAAAAATTAACGGATTTTTTTGCTAGCCCTACGCGCCACCTTCCGGTCACCGGAGAACAACGCCGTTTGTTCCGTTCAACTCGCCAGCGACCCCTGCTTCTGTGTCAGTGGTCGGAACTCCGGTCCAAAGTTGTTTGGATAGTGGGTTCGCCTTCTCCTACGTCTTTTACGGTTTTGCGTTGACTTTGTCACTCCAGCAGTTCTGTTTTGTCTCTCACGATGTCAACAGAAGGTGAGGTTTCAAATGTCTCTCTACACAGCTTTGAAAAGCTCTCAGGTACTTGTTCTTTGACTTATTCGGGTAAGTTACCTTTTTCTGTTGGATTCAATGTCTCGGGTACAATTTTTACCAACTCCTGGATTATGGATTCAGGAGCCACAAACCATATGATCGACAACCCCACTATATTTTCCACCTATTCTCCATGCTCAAGCAGTAAGAAAATATCCACAGCTGATGGTTCCTTGATCACTGTAGCCGGTAAAGGAGAGGTCCTACTAAGCCCCCTAGTGACCTTAAAAAATGTCCTTCATGTCCCTAAATTGTCCACAAATTTGGTTTCTGTCCAGAAATTAATTAAAGATTTATCTTGCAAAGTGATTTTTTACAATGATCATTGTGTTTTTCAGGACAAGGATTCGGGGAAGATGATTGGACGTGCTAGGGAGCAGGATGACCTCTACTTCCTTGAAGCACCTTGTCAGGTAAACACAACCAAGAGTAGACTTGGACGCCCATATTCTTTTATCTCTGAACTTCTTTCAACTAAAAAAGACAATATTTGGCTTGTTCACCGTAGATTAGGCCTTCCATCCTTTCTTATTGTTAAGAGTGTTTTTCCTTCTTTGTGTAAAGGTCTTGATATTGAACAATTTCATTGTGAAGTATGTGAACTTACCAAACATAAGCGTGTCAGTTTTCCAATTAGTAATACAAGAAGTTCTGTTTCTTTTTCTCTTATTCACAGTGATGTTTGGGGTCCCTCTTCCATTCCTACTATCTCTGGGGCAAGATGGTTTGTGTCTTTTATTGATGATGACTGTACACGTGTTACCTGGATTTTTCTGCTCAAACACAAGTCTGATATTAGTATTGTTCTCCCAAATTTTTGTTCCATGATTAAAAATCAATTTGGGGTGGGTATTAAACGATTCAGGTCCGATAATGCTAAGGACTACTTTAATCAGACTCTTTTGCATTTTTTCCAAAAAGAAGAAATAATCCATGAATCATCCTGTGTTCATACCCCACAACAAAATGGGTTAGCAGAGTGGAAAAACGGTCATCTTCTTGAAAAAACCCGAGCCTTATTGTTTAAGAGAAATGTCCCTAAGTCCTTCTGGGGTGAAGCTGTTCTGACTTCTACTTATCTTATAAATGGCTTGCCCACTAAAGTCTTGGGGTTCAAGAGTCCTATGGATGTCCTCTCCACTTTCTATCTTGATCTACACACTTCCAATAATCTTTTCCCTAAAATTTTTGGATGTGTATCTTTTGTCCATATTCACAGTCCAAACAGGGGGCAACTCGATCCAAGGGCTCTAAAGTGTATCTTTTTGGGCTATTCTTCAACCCAGAAAGGGTACAAGTGTTATCACCCTCCATCCAGAAAGTTCTATGTCTCCGGGGATGTTACATTCAGTGAAGAAGAGCCTTATTTTTCCCATCCTTATCTTCAGGGGGAGAAGTCAATGAAGGAAGATAAGGAAGATTTCTTGCTTGACTTGTCCTTACTTCCTGTGTCTAAAGGTCCTTCTCATAACCTTTCTGTTGTCCCTAATCCTCCTCCTGATGTTACTGTTGAACCTGTGTCTGAACCTGTGTCCAAAACCATTCTTGACCTAGTGGCTGAGTCTGCTCTTGCGAGCAGCATATCGAGTATTACAGTACCTTAAGGGAACACCAGGAAAAGACATTCTATTTAAGAGAAATGGAGGTGTGGTACTTGAGGCATACACTGATGCGGATTATGCTGGATCACCAGTGGACAGAAGATTGACTACAGGATATTGCACTTTTCTTGGTGGAAATCTGGTGACTTGGAGAAGTAAAAAACAGAATGTGGTAGCACGATCTAGTGCAGAGGCAAAATTTAGAGCTAGGGCTCAAGGTGTGTGTGAACTACTATGGTTAAAACTTATTCTTGAAGATCTGAAGATCAAGTGGGATGGTCCGATGAGACTTTATTGTGATCATAAGTCTGCAATCAGCATAACTCATAATCCGGTACAACATGATCGAACGAAACATATTGAGGTTGACAGACATTTTATCAAAGAAAAACTAGAGAGGTTTAATTTGTACACCTTATGTGTCTACACAAGGTCAGCTTGCTGATGTACTCACAAAAGGGTTGAATAGTTCAACATTTCAAATTATTGTATCCAAGCTGGGAATGGAGAATGCATATTCACTAGCTTGAGGGGGAGTGTTGGATGGTGGTCTATGTGGACGGTGTTCCCACGATTTTTAGTGTAGATATTATTTTTAGTGTTTTATTAATTTATCAAGACTTGGTTCATGATAGGACACAATGGCGTCGTCTGATCCATGTAGCCGACCCCACCTAGTGGGAAAAGGCTTGGTTGTTGTTGTTGTTGTTGTATTAATTTGCTGCTTATTTTTTAGGAGCTAGTTATTAATGTACAGCAACTGCCTCTATATATAATCTTCATTGTACATTTTGTTTAGAGATGAGAAATAATATACAATTATTCACATACTCATATTTTGAGATCTATCATTAGGGGAACTTGCCCAATCTGCATTTGCATAGCCAACAATGTCTTCATGTCCTCCCTTTTCATAACTCAATCCCTTTCCTAGAGAGCTTTGATACCAACTTGAACTCTTGGAATATTTGGAATTGCTTGAGAGAATTCCTCTCAGCCTCTATGAATCTATTTTAGGGATAAGAGATAACTCCTAGATTGTAGGAATAAGAGATATTATCTATAATAAGTAATAACTAACATGATTTCATTTTTTCACAGTTCATAAATTTTTCATGAATGCTAAAATAATCAGATCTTTAAGGAATGAACTTATCTTTTGAGTTGGTTTGATCTTGTTTGCAGGCTGTAATTAGAGTTCGCTTCCCTGATAATCACACATTGGAGGCTGCCTTTCACCCATCAGAAACAATCCAGAGTTTAATTGATCTCCTCTCTAAAGTGATTGCACAGCCAGAGCAGCCATTTTATATATGTAGGCATATTGATATCCTGTAAATGATCAAAATTTTGAATAATATTTTCCTATGGTGCTTAGAATTGATATTAACCTATATAGCACAATCCAAGTTCCCTTAACTCATTTACCATCAGTTTAGCATAGCCCATGAATCATTCCTTGATAAGGATTATAAGTTGCTAACCTCTAGAAAATTGCTTTGTATATGATCTAAACATAAACAAATCATATGTACTTGTAATGATGCAGATACTACTCCACCTAAGAAGCTGATCAATGACATGTCTCAGGATTTTTATACTGTTGGCTTTTGTCCTGGTGCCATTGTGTACTTTTCATACAATGTTCCAAAAGGTGGGTTGGTCTTATCATAAGAAATCTTTTTGCTGAAATGTCTTACTGTAATGTCCTTTGAAATGCTTTGTTATTTAGTATTTTTTATCATGGGATTATTATATCAGTTCTATGTGATCATGCCTTAATCCCACTTTGTCTGTCTAAGTAGGACAGTATTTTGGAAAACCACTTCTTTTTTTTTTTAATCATTTATCATTTTTTATTTTCATTTTTCATGTTATAATATGGTTGCTGTGGTTGCTAGGATTGTATGTTTGAGTCACCCCATGGTTTGGGCATTTGTTGTATGTCCCAATTAAATTGCTGAAATCTCTTTCTGCATATGCTTTTATTTAGCTTGTGAACTGATCCTCTTGATATTTATATAAATTCCATGATTTCTCCATGATGTGGGACAGTTACTTTGTCTAACTTTTTTTTTTTAAAAAGAAAAACATTTTGTGAGTATTTGTATAGTTGGCTTTGAAGCCTAGTCGAATAAAGCGGAGTTGAATATCTCATCTAAAGGATGGTTTTGGAAAGTTGCTGTTGTTTATAAACTATTTGGGGCCTTTATCCTTTTAATAGAAGATTTGAATATGAACATGTAAATGTTTGTCATGAGAAGGATTTAAGATTTTTTTTTATTTGAGGCTTTCTGTTGGATACAATATTTTGACGTCAAATTTTGTTTGATGTTCAAATCATTTGTTGAAGTTTGCAGATGCAGTTTGTTTATGTTATTGTGCAATTGATCTGGGAAGCTTAAAATTCAGATTTTATGTTTATATATTCTCTGTTGGCACTGTTCATGTATCTATCGTATTAGCTAAGATGTGAAATGTGTTTTCAAATCTTACATAACATACTTACTTCATCAAGCAAATGCAGTGAAGTGTATTGCATATTTGGAGATTAGAGCAATATAAATGACAGTACCATCACTTATTATTTGCATGATATCAATGTGTATTTCTAGTTAATTAGATTGACACTGTTACAGAGGCTATAGTAAATTGTTTCAGTCTCACTTTGGGATTTAGAAATGACCAGCTCTCTGATACATTTTCCTTTCTTGTTTTTAATGGGATGTTTAGGTGATAGCACTGTGGTTGACCATATTGGCCCTTACCTACGCGAAGAGATCTTGTCTTTGAAGGGTTTGGATGTTGCTAATGATCAAGGCCAGCAATCCGAGCCTGTACAGCTTGCTCCAGAGGCTGTTGAGGCAACACAACCCCGTGCTATTGAAGAACGTAAACCTGCTGAAAAAAAGCTTGTTAAACCAAAATGGCTAAAAATGTGATATCACTTTCCCAGAGGTCCAGTGGTCATTGTTGCAAAGGAGCTTCACTTGCGCTCTATATGTACGTACAAATGGGTCATTGAGTTGACCCTTCTTGTGGCTAATTCAGCATTACATCTTAATTCGGTGTTTCATGCCGAGTCCACAAGAAGTAGCTGCTTTTCTCTTCCTTAACCCGCCTACGCCCCCCCCCCCCCCCCTTTTTTTTGCCCTTTGTCTTCAACTTGTCATGAATCATGAATTTGTAGATGTTTGAAAACGTTAGATAATTTTCTTTTGGTGAATGCAAGCATCTCTTGGTGGATGTAAGTATTATGTCCATATCATATTATATATAGAACTTTATTTTGATCCAGACATGGAATGAAAGCATCATGACAATGCTCTTTGCTTATTAATATTACTGTACCTTGTAATTGGATAAAAGGAATCGTTCGGTCATCATAGGTATCTACATCTGCGTGTTTGGGATAACTGTGAAAATTTGATTGTTTTAATAATCGATTATGTTTGGATTTGTTAGTTGAAAAATGATTTTAAGCTAATCTGTTTCGTTTGGATGATATGAAAAAAATCATTATGTATTAAATTATTAAAATAAATATAGAATGATTAAAAAAATTATTTGATTAATTAAAAAATTATTTGATTAAGGACAAAATGGTATTTACATCTCAAAGTGTAAGGAATAATTTATAATCTAAAATTATAAGTTGAAATTTTAACATTACGAAAAAAAACTGTTAGAATATATTAAATTTCATGTAAAAATTAAAGTTAAATTTAACGAACATGTTCAATTATTATTATAACCGCTTTTTTTATAAAGCAACATATGTTGGGGGTGGGAATAATCTTTCCCAAACACCCACTATAGTCATCTTTTTACGCAAGTAAACCCAAGTTGGATATTTACCACTCACTTTGGTGGCACTGAAAAAGCACTAGAAAAAAGAATGTAAAATCCAAGATTTATAGTCTTTGCCCATTTCCATGGGGGTATTTATCAGAGGAGAGATTTTTGTATAAATCACAAGCATTCAAATTGAGTAGATTAAACTAATCACATTATTAATTATGATAATTAATTATAATAATTATTTATTCATTAATAATGTAATTAGTCAAGTGCACTCAAGTGCTTCAAGTTTATATAAAATTTTCTCTTAAAAAAAAAATTCAGTACGAATTTACAAGGAGTGGAAAAAGAGGGCAAGTTTAAGGCTGGGTTTATCATGCCTCTATTATCATATATTTTGCAAGTGGGCCTTCAAATCCAGGCATGCTATTGTAAATCTAATTAAACTGATCCAAGGTTGGATTAGGGATACATGAGCATATAATTTATAGATAGATATACATTTATTTATTTAAATTATTGTTATGCCTAAACTACAACAAATATTTTTGTAAATTCCTCAATCTTAATGTAATTGGCTTGCTTTTGATCTTATTGGTGATATAGATTAATCGAGATATGCATAAGTTAACTTAGACCTTGCTTAACTGTAATAAAGAAAATAAAAAAATCTAATGAAACTGAAACTTGCATTAGTCCACTTAATTTTTATTTTTCTCATCCAATTATTCATTTAATCACGCTTAGCAACTATAGCCACCCACAATTGTAAATGCAGCCCCGATAATGGATTCAAATATTTACACATATCTCTTAATAAAATATTGTCAAATAAAAAAGTTATACATTTATCTTATTTTTGTAATTTTTTAAATTGACAGTAAGTTAATAATATTTTATATGATTAAAGACAGAAAAAAAAGGAAAAAAAGAGATAATTTTTTTCTGGTACATAAAGAAAAGAAAAAGCGAAAAAGAGAATGAGGTTGCCGTGAACAGTTCTTTTTTTGAATTTTGGTACAGCACAGAGACTTACACTTTCACCGTCAACACCCGTTTTGTTTGAAAGCAAAGTTTTGTTGATGTGCTTACTACTTCCCACCTTGATCACGTGTATCTATAAATTAATGGGTACGAACTGACAATGCGTTATATTTTTCTCCTTCACCTTCAAGAATCAAGACAAAGAATTTTGGTACCATTGTTTTCCACTTCCAAATAATCTTTATGAGCTCCTTTTTCTTCTCTGTTTTGTAATAATTCATATGGAAAATGTTTTTTTGAAAAACTTAAATGTATAATTCAGATAAATGATTAATACTTTTAAGATAAATGATAATTTTAATTATTTATATGATAAATTTTTTTATTATATATAATAAGTTAAAATTAAAATTTATCACATAAGTAATAAAAATTATCACTTATCACCTTATTAATCATAACATAAAGATTTTTATGTAAGATATAATGAATTTTAATTTCAATTTAATATGTATAATAAAAAAAATTATCATATAAACAATTAAAATCACCATTTAACCTAAAAATATTTATTATTTATTTGAATTGTTTTAAAATTATTTATTTTGAGTTATATAAATAACATGAGTCTAATTCATATATTTGGATTCCAGTTTTGAGGATGTTTGTTTACTTTAACTGATTTTTTATACTTCATTTTTATATCCTTTTTCTCTTTAATATTTTATTTGTTTTATCATACACACAGAGAGAAGAGGAAGTAGAATTCAAATTTATAAGATCTGAAAAAAAAATGACGGTTTCCTTCATAAAAGAGGAATTTTGAAGAGACTAATATTACATAAATGAGGGAGGATCAACTTACACTAGTGTAAGTCTTTTTTGATTTATACTCATTTTCAACCGTTGGATCCACTTTCATCTAATGGTTACTTTTAATGAAATCATTTCAATCATTAGATGAAAGTGAATCTAACGGTTGAAAATGAGTGTAAGTCAAAAAAGACTTACACTGGTGTAAGCCGATCCCCCCTCTACATAAATTACTATCTAAAAATTTTTAAAAAAATTAAAAGAATCAACGTTTAGAGAGGAGCCTTTCCTATGACCTTTAAGCATAGTTGTATAATTCAAATCAGAGGTCAACCAATTTTGGTCATCGAATTAATGGTCCGACCAACCACAGGTCAAGTGATCGAATGAAAAAAATTTGATAAAGAAGAAAATATTTTTAAAAAATATTATATGAAATTACTTTATACAAACAAGTATTATATTAAAAAATACTAAACAAAAAATAATATATAAAAAATATACTTCCAAATCAGTGGTAATAGTAACCTATTAGCAAGAAGGGTCATTTGATCCCTTATCTTTATTTTTTTTTTCAAGTTAGTTCCGTATCTTTTATTTTTTTTTTAATTTGGTCTCTTACATTTAGTATCATCACTTAATGTGGTCCTCCATCACGATTCTATCACCTCCACCAATGAAAGTGACAACGTGCCACTAAAGACGATAATTTAGCACTCACGTAAAGTTGAAGTGGTTTAGCTGGATAAGAAGAGGCAAAAACTACATTTTTTAGGGTTACTGATACTTCGATTTGGTTCCTTAACTTTATTTGTTTTTTCAATTTAGTCCCTTACTTTTGATTTCATTTTCAATTGGGTCCCTTCTCTCTCACTTTCTCATCCCTAACCCAAGTAACCATCAACCAACCCCAATCGTCGGCACTGCCACTTGTAACTCCTCAAGACTATACTCCACATATATCTGGATTACGTTGAAGCACTTAAGCTTAGGTACGTCACTTTTTATTATTCTGTTAATTAATTATACCAATTGTATTTTCTATTCAAGCATGGTGACAGTAAATTTCACTTAAATGAAAAGCATGGTCAAATTTCTTCACTAATTTACCATTCAAATTTACTAATTATTCCTTTAGTGAATACTTTGTGTCCTTTGAGTCCTCCTGATAGAACTCTAGGAATTTATATAATAATTTAATCGAGTATCAAAAGAATTACATATTTTAACCCGAAAAACAACATAAACTTGTAGTCCACAAATATCTATATATATATATATATATATATATATATATATATATATATAATTCACAATATCATTTGTAATCTACATAATCCAGTACATCAATATCATAGTTCTTCATATCAAACCTTTATAGGCATAAATACAACCTATGTACAACCACTGCATAAGTATAAATACATAGCAATGGTAAAAAAGAATGGATAATTCTATACTAAATCAACATCTGCATCTCTATTGCGTGGGTGAATCACGTGCTGAAATCATCATGGAAAAGGAAACAGTGGAGTAAGAATTCTAGGAATTCCAGTGTATCTAACAAACATATGCTATCACAATAATTCCAGTTGTTTTGGGTAGTCAAATCATTTTAAAAATATTTCATAGAAAGGTGGCAAATGCCAAAATGGTTCCTTTCTCTTCCTGTGGGCAGAAGTTTAATTTTTAATCATTGAACAACATACTAGATTTACAAGCACATCTATTAATAAATCATAGAAGTTATCAATAATACATTAGCATATAAATCTTTCCACACCATCCTTAGAATATTTACAATTATCTCAAAATGAAAATATCCTATAACAAATCTATGATTTATATAGCAAGACCCAAAAGATGTGCAAATAATTAAGCAATGCCAATAATCTTCACACTACCGTGGTAGGGAGGGAATGCCGCATCCTCACACAACCAATCACTCGGTGATAGTCTGCTTAGCAGGTTGGTACACACAACTTATACATAACAGTCATTCATTACACAACATTATCACAAGTAACCCTGACTAAATCTAGTGAGGGCATGTCTCATCCTCAATCTAAAATCACATGTAGAGAGGAAATGTCTCTTCCTCAAATTACCAAACATCTACGATCACCCTAAACACAAGGATCATTTCCAAAATCAATCAATTATTTAATCAATGGGTTACCCTTCATGAAGGAATAATCACAGGCAAAGAGGGCATGTCACCTCCTTAACCTACTAGGTAAAGAGAGCATATCACCTCCTCAAACTACCAAACATCTAGGATCACCCCTAGGTACGAGGATCATGTCCAATATCTTTTAAACTTTGAACACTTTACATTTTAATTCAATTACTAGCTCAACTTTAACATTCTAAAGGAGCATATCACAAATTATCTCATATGTAACAAGTGCACATTATCATCATCATATGAGTATATCAAGTGCATATTATCATCATCACATAAGTATATCAAGTGCACATTATCATCATCACATAAGTATATCAAGTGCACCTTATCATCATCACATAAGTTTATTAAGTGCACATACACGAACACAAGTCACCTTACTTAGTGAACTTAATCAAATTTTATCACATCACATAGTATAGATGTATCCATTTGAGTTTTTATGTAGTAGAGAACTCTGTTTGATTAAAATAGAGGATTGATAATTAATTATCGTGGCTGGTAATCGATTATCGCACACGTTTAATCTTATTTTGTAACTTGATAATCAATTATCATAATCTGATAATCGATTATCACCATTCAACAGTAGCATTATATAAGTTAATAATCGATTATCTCAGCTTTATAATTGATTATTACATACCAATAAATGCATTCTGTGATTTGGTAATCGATTATCATATTTGATAATCGATTATCAATCTCAAGTATTCGCATTCTGGAAATTGATAATCGATTATCAAATGCATTTCTACAACTAGAATAGGCTCTCAAATATGGTAATCTCAAAAGAATGCATTTCATTTACAATCAAGACAACATCATGCCTCTATATATTCTTAAGCCAAAAATCCACAAGGTTTAACAATAATGATCAAACTAATAAAATTCCTTATATCATCAACCTCAAATGCTTAAAGATTTATAGATATCCTCATATATATATATGTGTGTGTGTGTGTGTGTGTGTGTGTGTGTGTGTAACGCTACTTTTTGAGGAGGGAATGTCACACCAAAACACAAAATCAGAAAACGAAACAGAAACTAAGACCCGGTTTATTATAATATAGATAATAGCCTGTTCATTTGTAAACGTATAATAATTTGGCGATTTTTTTTTTTGTGTTGTAAGAAAATGATAAAACATAATCACAACAAAATTAATATGAGAAGTAAACCATACATTCATATATCATACGTACATATACTTATACCATACTTGTTTAGATACATCATCAGATATACAAAATAAGCAGAAGCTTTACATGCCCTAAAATGATTACACATATACACCCCACCAAAAAGACAAAACATCAGGCCCCCAAAAGATTTACAGATAGTCATCAGCGGCTATCAACAGTACCAGCCCCTAAATCTAACGAGAAGGAACCATGGCTGGATCCTTCTCAAGGTCTTCCTTGTCAGAGGAAATCCTCATTGGAGTAACCGACTTACGAGCAGGGGCTAGTGCAGAGGATAAAAATGAATCCTCTCGTGGAGTGTAGTAACAATCACCCCACATATCACGAATGGGCAAGTAAAACTCTAAATATAAATGTGCATTAAAAGTAAAGATAGGTGGATCATGACGACCCTAAGCCATAGACACAATCATGTCTCCGTGGTAGATGCAGCGATCTGTGTTCACGTTGATGTGCCAGCAGTCCGAACCTCTATGAAAAGTCAACCTCACATAATCCAAAAAGCCTCTTGGACGGGACGTCATATCCAAATAGAACCTAATTGAAATTAGGTCAAAAGCCGGGGAATTCGTGCACTTTCCTTTCTTCACCGACGTCTTCAGAGAAACACATAAATAAACAGAATAGCAGAAATACAGAAAAGAGGTGAGACATCCTATATTCAGTACCAATTATGGCGGTAAAGAAACAAAACGGCGCAGGATGCCCACATAGCATAGCAGGAATAATAATCAGTATCAAGATTCAAATAGTAAATAACTTAACAATTCCAGGCAATTATAACATCAATAAAACAACAGTTCCATCATCATATAAATAAATTCCAAATAATATGTTGACTTGCTATGCACATGCACATGGTACCAAAATCCTACTCCATGGAGCTAGACACAAACATCGGAGAGAATGATCAGGGAGACATGCCAGTATCTCGTCAGCCTAAAATTAAGTGCTTTCCAAAAAAATCAATAATTTGCGCAACAAGGCTTTATACACGACATTCTCACAAGATCGTAATATAAGACAATGTCTCGGTCCAGATTGTCGGTGCGTTTGCATCGGTCTATCCCACGGTCCCGGTGGAGCTACCAACTGCCCATTGTGAGACACCCGCACCCCGACGCCCTCAAGGTCAACAATATGACCTACACTAGTCTATTCGCACCCGCACTAAGGTGTGATTCAATCTCCTAGGCACAAAGCCTTACAACAGAGTCCATCAGACTTTCACAATGCATGATGACTCAATACATATACATGTATATTTTCGCAATAATATACTTTTCCATAACATGCCATAATTTAGCCAAGATAAACATCAACAAATTCTTGGTCCCACTCATGGACCCACAATAACATATCATCAAATTCTCAAATGTGATAATACACTTTTTAAGGTTTATTATGAAGTTTCACTTTAATTAACATTTCTTATGGAATCTTTCTCTAGAGGAATTCTCTTGCATTTTTATCAAATCTTCATTACTCAAATTAAATAGGTACTTTACTCAACTTTTAAATCCAATTCACTTAGAGAAATTATTAATTTAAATTACCTAACATCTTACTTTCACTCATGTTCTTCCTTTGATCAAAACTAATCTAAGTTATAGGATAAAATCTCATTCTTTATTCTTTCCATTTTATGAACTCCTAATAAATCTCTAATTTTCTAATTAACTAAGTCTCTATTTTAACACTACATTTAGCCACTATTCACCCTAAGAGGTCGTGAGCCCCAAGGGAAATAGGGATTTCAAATCTTCATTGCTCCATTAATTATTATTCACTTGATTAGTTATCTTTCCAACTTGTTACAAAATTTTAACCATGAACACCTTATTGAAGGGTGTATGGCCGTGAGACCCAATAAGGAGAGCAAGGAACCTTTGCTTCCAATTCATATTTCCAAACCATCAAGATCACTCCAAGATCATCAATATACACAAATAAAATCAATAAACTCATACAAGTCAAGAATAACCACAAAATCAAGAAGAACAACACAACAAAGAGAACAATCTCACATGGATTCCTCATCAAGAACATCAAAACATTCCCTCACCACCAGGATAGGTTGAAGATGATTATATCCCTCTTACCTAAAGAAGACAACACAATAAAGCAAGCTTCTTGATCCCTTGTTGAAGTTTTCGTCCTACACCTTCAAGAAAACCCTAAGGTGAGCAAACTTTTTCATTCTTTACTCAAACCTTGAAAAGAGGAGTCCTTGGTCACATAAGTGACCATGAAAAATGAAAAAAAGAAGAAAATAGAAGAAAGTCAAGAACTTTACCTTGGAGCTTCAAGTTTGGACTTCAATGGTGGAAGGTGAAAAAAATAGAGGATGATCACCAAGGAGAAAAGTCTTAGGATAATGAGAGGAAGCAAGAAATGGAAGTAGTTTAGCAAACTAGTGGAGATGGTCTCCAAGTGGTGTTGGTGCCGTGGAGGAGGAGAAGAGGAGAGGAAGAGAAAAGCTTGAAGGAAAAAAATGAGAGGAGAGAAAGTGGAAAAAGAAAATGATAGCTTTTTGAAATTAGAAATGAAAAGGTGATGAAATGAAAAGTTAACTTTTGGCTCCAAAAAGCCCTTCATGGTCGTGGAGTCTGGGAGAGAGAGAGGAGGGAAAAATTATTCTAGAAGCTTAGGGAAAGCTTCCTTGAGAAACTTTGTTAAATTTTTACAAAAGTCAACATGATGTGACATAAAATTAATACTTTTGAAAATGTGATAAGCATTTTAATACAAACTATTATCTAATAGACAAATATTACAGTTAACAGAAATCAATATTTATTGTCCAACAGATAATAAATTGCACAGTAATTTTTATTTATCAGATAAAAATCTTGAAAAATGTAAACCTCGTAAACTGTGCTTGACCTCAGGTTTAGTAAGATTCCCCGTCGACATTTCCACAGTTCTAGGTTTACCAACCTCGAGGAAAATATTTTATTTTCTCGGCTCCGCTCATCGTGTACACAAAATGAGGAATATATTAAAATATTCAATGTTTCCAAAAAAATCCACAAAAATTCAAAACCTCGGGTTTAGTAAGATCCCCCATCGACGTTTCCACAGTTCAAGGTTTACCATCCTCGAGGAAAATATTTTATTTTTCTGGCTTCGCTCATCACGCACGCAAAATGAAGAATATTTAAAATATTCAACGTTTCCAGAAAAATCCACAAAAATTCAAAAAAATCACAAATATTATAAAATGACTATTTATTATGAAATTAACAATTTTAGGGGTGTTACAGTATGTGTGTGTGTGTGTGTGTGTGTGTATGCTATCAATTCAATATAAAACTCATAAGAATAATTCTCAAACCAATTCACTAATACAAGATTTGAGAAGCAAGAGGAGAAAAGAGTAAGGTAGAGATGCACAAACCCTTACCTAGACTCCTTTGAATTCTTAGAAGATGATGAAAGACACTTGAAATATGCTTGATGACAGATTTGGGACCACCAATAGTCAGAGTTTGATGGGTGAGTAAAATTGTCTACCTTCAGCTTTGGAAGATGAAAGCTAGAAGGATTTTATTTCAAGCTTGGAAGTATGTAGCTACGGTGTTTCTTTCTTTTCTTTCTTCTTTCTTTCTTATCTCATTCTTTCTGCTGCTTTACGTGTGAGAGTGAAGAGAAAAAGTGAGAAAGTGTGTGTGTGAGGGTGAGAGGCAGTAGAGAGAAAAGAAAGAGGATAAGAACAAAAGAGAAATATGTTGTCATGGTTAAGTGGGAGAGATTTATCTCTTAAAAATACTTTGATATTACATTGATGAGTCTTCTAGCTTTTGTATATTATAAAAAAAAATTCTAGGACTTCATTCAGTTCCTATACTCATCATTTATTAGATATCTATACACATAATTGACAATTATTAGGCTCTATTACTTTCTTTAACTTAATATAAACTTAAGGAAGTAACTAATTTGCTTACAAGTATCCGCCCTAACCCATAATCATTTTTAAAATAGTCTCCATCCTCTATTTAACAACTCTACAAAATTTTCATAATTTTTCAAGCTACTCTCCTATTTAATTTGACCTTTAAACACTCATTCTATTTATTAAAAATGTCAAACTAATTCATTTAATTCTCCAAAAATTACCATAACTGATTCTAATTATTTACGATTTAGAAATAATTTTTTCTATATTTATTTCCATCATATAGGCAATATATGCTAAGTTCTAGGCTAGTATAAATTATTTTTCACGTTCTGTGTTATAGCAATATGTAACACCCCAAAATTTATTGATTTCGTTACGGATATTCATTTTATAATATTTGAGATTTTCTGGGAATTTTTCGGGAACGTCGAATATTTTAATATATTTCTCGTTTTACGTGCGAGTTAAGCAGAGTCGGAGAAGTGAGATATTCTCTCCAAGAACCTTGAACTATGGAAACGTCGAC
Organism: Ormosia emarginata; assembly: GCA_029884605.1. Lineage (NCBI taxonomy): Eukaryota > Viridiplantae > Streptophyta > Magnoliopsida > Fabales > Fabaceae > Ormosia > Ormosia emarginata. The sequence goes on along the minus strand of JAQQTP010000083.1, from coordinate 8,375,431 downwards.
GGGGGATCTTACTAAACCCGAGGCCGGACACAATTTACAAGGTCTATGTTTTTCGAGAAATTTTAACAGATGGAATAATAAAACACTGAGAAAAATTTATCTGTCAGATAAATTAATACTGACTTCTGTCGACTGTAACTATTATCCATTGGATAATAGCATGTAATAAAAACCCTATCACCTTATCTCAATGTAATCTACTTTATGTCATAACAAATCCACTTTAATTCAAATATATTACTATTTTAATCAAGTTTCTAGAAGCTTTGACCCAAGAAAGGACCTAACTACCCTTAGCTTGCTTGAGAAGCTTGTCAATTCCCTCTCTCCTCTCTCTTAATGTCGCGGCATTCACTAGGGAAAAGGGGGGAAATTGGTTCAATCACTTTAACCTAATTCACTCAAACCTATCACACTTTATGTGAATGCATGTGTCTTGAAGCATGTCAAATGGTTTTTGATGATAACAAAGACAAAGATGAAGATCAAAGAGCGAAAAAGCAAACCAAGATCAAAGGAAGATATCAAGAGGTTTAGATATAGGCATTATAGTACATCAATGTTAAATGCTCCCAAGATATCTCAAATGGTTTTTCAAAAATGATTTGAATCAATATGGTTTCAAAGATCAATTCCTAAAAGAGAACTTCTTTTACCTTGGATCATGCCAAATAATGTTCTATATTGTTTAATCCATGTTTTTCTAAAGTTAGGAATGATATAAATCTGTTTTAAGGCTTGAAAAATGAGTTTAAAGTATAGTGTAATCGATTACCAAGGTTTAGTAATCGATTACAAGCCAAACAGAAGCCATGTAATCGATTACATCAATATTGTAATCGACACGTAAAATCGAGAACGTGTAATCGATTACACCAAGTCATGTAATCGATTACCATGTTCCCAGAAAGCCAAGAACACGACCAAAAGGGCCATGTAATCGATTACATCAATATTGTAATCGATTACCATGAAGTCGAGGGTGTAATCGATTACACAGTCATGTAATCAATTACCACAAGCCCATAAAGCCAAGAACACGTTCTATTTTCCATGTAATCGATTACCAAAGGCTTGTAATCGATTACCAAGGTTCTGACATGCCCAACGGCTATATTGAATGCATTTAATGCTTGGCTTTAACCACCCCCAACGGCTCTTTTAATGAATGGGCTTTAAATACAATTGCTGGGGCTTCATTAAGGGTTGTTCTTGAACCTAAAAACATCATAGCAACTCATCTTACGAGAATCAAACTCTGAAATCTTTCTTGCTTTGTTTTTGTTCAATCTTTGAGATATCTTTGTGAGCATTATTAGAGCTTCAATTTGTATCATCTACTCTAGTGAGAGCTTCTCAAATTCAATCTTAATTGCTGTATAAGATAGAGGGTGAAGCATCCCTCAATTTGTAAAGGGTGAGGTATCCCTTTGTTTGAAGAGACTCAAGCTCAAGGGTGAGGCATCCCAAGGAGTTGAGGGCTCAAGTTTGTAAAGGTAGTCAAGCACCTATTGAAGCTTGAAGATATAGTGAAAAATCTCAAGTGGTTGCTTGAGGACTGGACGTAGATCACAAGTGGATTGGTGGCCGAACTAGGATAAATCACTGTGTTTGATTCTCTAAACTCTTCTCTTTATATTTCTGCATTGCTTATACTCTTGCTTGATTACTTCTCTCTTGGTTAGTTATTAAGCAATACACATTGTTCTTATTAATTCATTCATTTCAATTAGTCAATAGCTTCAACGAAAATCAATAGTTAAGTGTTTTGCGAAAGAATTGCGAACTTCTTTTACAAACTCAATTCACCCTCCCTCTTGAGTATTGAAGCCACTTGGTAACACTTTAACCAACTTCTCTCTCCCTTCTCTCTAAAACTCCATAGGCAAATCGAAGCTTGCAGCTCCTCTTCCACTTAATCTCTTCATCTTTTCTCTTCATCAACCATATATCCTTACTCTCCATCATCATCTCTACCACTTTCCTTCACAAGGTTTCACCAAAATCCTTCACCTCCATTTATCTCCATTTCGGGTTACCACCCCCATTCTCACCATTTTTGATTTCTTGCTTCCTTAAACTCATTTCTAGCTTCTCTTCATCATTCTAAAACCTTTTCCTTCCATACCCTACATCAAGATCTCTCATCTTTACCAATCTTCTTCAAGGGCAAAGTTTGAGACTTTAAGGTAAAAATCACAACTTTCGTCTCCTCTCTTCTCTTTTTCGTGTTCTAAGCCCATTTTCATGGTCAAGGATACTCTCTTTTCATGTTGTGGTGTTGATTCATTGAAGTTGCTTTCTAGGGTTTTTGGAGGAGCCAAAATCGAATTCACAAAGGAGCATCTTGGAGGCAATTTTCGTGCTTTCCTCTTTGGTAAGAGGCAGACCACTCTATTCAACCTATAATGGTGGTTGGAGGCTTGTTAATTGTGTATTTGTGAGAAACCCTAACATGGGTTACTCTTTTAAATTTTATTGTCTTATGATTAGTTCTTATTTTCTATTTCTTCCTTTAAATTTTGTATGGATTTGATTCTTGATAATGTTGTAATAACCCTCATGGATTTGGAATTGATGAACTTGAGACAATTGCCCCTTGCCTTGTGTAAGGAGGCTCACGGCCAAGTCCCCCATTGAAGGGGTGTGAATGCTTAAAATTCTTGTAACCTAATTGAATGGTAAAAATTGAATGGACAATGACTAAAGGAAAAATAAAAATGCTTGGACCCTAGCCCTATGATGGCTCATGGCCATGGGAGGCAAAAATGGTGGAAATTATGACTTGGATGATGAAATTAACAAATGAGAAATTAGAGGACAATTAGGGATTCATAATGTGTAAATGAAATTAATCAAAGACTAAATTTGGTAACTTGAACAATTTGACCTAAGAGAAAGAACTTGAGTGTGTGAGCTTGAGGGAATTTGAACTAAATACTTTAAGAGAATTAGTAATAAGTTACTAATGCATTAAAAATAAAAACAAACATGTGACTTAGGGATCTAGTGAGGGCTACAGTTTTGGGCTTAATTAATATGGGAATGGATTAATCCAATACAAGGAATTGGAAGTAGAAGATTAAGGCTTAATATGGTTAAAGAATAATAATTTTAAATACTCTTGAAAGTGATGGTAACAAAGAATTAAAGTGATCTAAAGTTGTCACTATAAATTAATAACATGTAGCTTGAAGAAGGGAATCCTTAATATGAATCATAATGATGAATGAGCACTTGAAAATGGTGTTGGCATAAAACTTGACCTTAATGCAATTGTGGACCCCTATGTGGGATGAACATTTGACGAATATGGATCATCAAAATATCTTGATATGACGATATCAACAAATGAATTTAGGTACGTCTGTATATAAGTGTACCATTGTGAAATACAGTAATGATCATACATGATTTGATATTGTGTCGTCATGCATATGTGTCGTCTGTTGGACACTGTTGGAAAGACTGTGTGGGCCTAGGAGTTTGAATAACACCTATATGCGAGTGCGAATAGACTAAGCATAGGTGTCATATGTTGTTGACCCTAGGGGGCGTCGGGGTGTGGGTGTCTCACAATAGACAGTGGTAGCTCCACTGGGGCCGTGGGATAGACCAATGCGACACACCGACGATCTTGTCTGAGACGCTATCCTATATCGCGATCAGCTGTCGAGGTACCACGTATAAGCCATTGCGCGAATATTTTTATAAAATAAAGCACACTATATTTTCTGAGGCTAACGATATACTGGTATTACTCCTTGGTCATTCACTCCGAAAATGTTTATGTCTAGCTCCATGGAGTAGGTTTTTAAATTGGGACACTTTTGCATTGTTAGCTGTCAGTCGCATAACTCATCAAGCATGAGCATTATTAACTGTGAAGCATGCTTACCATTATTTATGTAATAATTGTTAGTTATTTGCACTGTTGACTGTTGATGGTACCTCTGTCATTTAAATGTTGTTATTCTGCTTTTACTGTAAATTTTAATACTGTGATGTTTAAGTGTATAAACTGTGCTCTATTTGGGCGTTCAACGCCGTTTAGTTTCCTGCTGCTATTGTTGGTAATGAATGACGAGTATTTCACCTCTTTATTGAATATTTTGCTATTATGTATTATCATATGATTGTTTGAAGACGTTCGTGAAGAGGACAAGGAAACCACTGAGTTTTAGGGTTTCTGGCCGTATCTTGACTGAGATCGAGACTGCTGAGGATGTCGTTTCGCCCCCGTGGATTCTTTGGTTACGTGCGAATCAATTTTCATGGCAGTCCAAATTGCTGGCATATCAACGTGCAGACTGATCGTTGTGTATACCATAGCGAGTTGACGGTATCCTTAGCGTGGGGACGATATACTGCTTCTATTTTTGACTTCCATGCTTTTGTTTGGTTGGAATTTTACCTACCTGTGAGAGACATGTAGGCGGATATGTACTACACCCCACGTGACGACTCTTTCTTGTCCACTGCTCGGGCCCCTGCCCGCTGTTCCGTCGTTCTGATGGATGTCTCGTCAGACGATGAAGATCCTGAGGATGATCCGTCTACGGCTCCTTCTCGTTCTCGTCAGTCCTAACGACTGTTGTAGATCGATGACTACTGATGGCTGTCTGTTTATTTTGTGGGAGCCTGACGTATTATTGGATTAGTAGATATATATTTACATTTCTTGGGGTAGGTACACATTTTTGTCTTTTTGTATACATTTTGGAAATGTAATTAATACAGGCTTGTACTTATAATCATATTAATGTAATTTCGATGTATGGTTTAACTTCTGTTGATTGTATTATAACTGTTTAGTGTTTGAAGTTTCGCTACAACAGGGATTTTCCTAATTTACTCTTGCCTTACCTAAACAAAAAAAAAGATATGTATATATATATATATATATATATATATATATGTTCCAAATGAAAGTTTTCGGACAAAGTGATCAAGTATGAATACACCAGATTATGAAAAATTAAACAAGTACTATTTTCCGCAACGCTGATTTTATTAAGTTTTATCATTACCTAAATACTATAGTGTGACGTCTCCTTCTTCACGTGCATCGGACTATAGAAAAAGGGGCGTTACACTATCTTGGTATCAGAGCTCTCGGTTATGTTTTCTTTTGGGTCATGTGGTTTTGGACTATCTTGTTTGTGCTGTGTGATTCTCTGTGATTTTGTTGTTTGGTATTCATAAGGATACATCTGACTTTCTCTGTGTTTTGCGTAGTTTAATTTGAGAAGAAGTGATGGCTCGTAGAGGTGATATAGCTGCTGCCATTGAGGAATACAAAAAATGGCTGAGGCAATGTTACAGCAGAACCAGCAGACAGCTCAACAACAGGCTATAGCTGCACAATAGCTAGAAGCTACGGCGGATGTTCAGAACTTAGAGGGATTTCGTCGTGCTAACCCTCCGCAGTTCAAGGGGGAGTTTGATCCAGAGAAAGCTACGTTATGGATCCAAGAGTTGGAAAAAATATTTGCGGGTATGAATTGTGCTGACGATAGGAAGGTGACCTATGCTGCATACATGCTGATAGGAGACGCGGAGCATTGGTGGACAGGGGAACAAAGGTTATTGCAAGCCGCAAATAGAGTGATAACTTGGGAGGTGTTCAAGGAAAGGTTCTTAAACAAGTATTTCCCTGAAAGCGCTAGGCACGCAAAAGAAATGGAGTTTCTGAGGCTGTGACAAGGAGGCATGACTGTGAGCGAGTACGCCGCCAAGTTTGAGAACTTGTCCAGATTTTTGACCTATTTTCAACTTCAACCCAATGAAACCTGGAAGTGCTGGAAGTTTGAGGAAGGCCTGAGGTATGAGGTGAAGAAAATTGTGATAGCTTTGAAGATTACCCAGTTTTCTGAGTTGCTTGACACTTGCTGTCGATTAGAAAGTGTGGAACAGGAATGTGAGGCGAGAAATAGAAATTTTGGTCCCGTTCGGTCCCAAAGAGGAGGTGATGGTAACGCAAGTCGTTATCAAAAGAAGCCCTATTCCAGACCCTCTGGAAGCCAACAACCACAAAGATCTCAAGGAGGAAGCCCAACTAGAAGTCCAGGAAGGATGGGTCAGAATGCTGCAACTACTCCGAGGTGTATGAAATATAGGAAGGAGCACTTTACAAGAGACTGCACGATCAAAGGAATTATTTTCTTTCGATGCGGGAAGCCTGGTCACGTTTCTCGAGACTGTGACCAGACCAAGGTGGAACCATCCGTCAATGCTACTAGGACTTCTAAACCACAAGCTGGAGGCAAAGTTTACACCCTGAGTGGTGCTGAGGCCTCTGAATCTGAGGATCTAATACAAGGAGAAGGTATCATTGAAGGTAATCTTTTAATTGTACTGTATGATTCTGGTGCTACTCATTCTTTCATTTCACATGACTGTGTGAAAAGACTTGGATTACCTGTGTCTTCTTTACCTTTTGATTTGACTGTTTCGACTCCTACTGCAAAACCTATCGTTACTACTAAAGTCTGTCTAGGTTGTCCTTTAATTGTGGAAGGTCGGATCTTTTCTGTCGATCTGATCTGTTTACCATTATCTCAATTAGATATGATATTAGGAATGGATTGGCTATCTGCTAACCATGTCCTGTTAGACTGTTCTAGAAAGACAATAGTTTTCCCTTTGGATGAGGATTCTAGATTTTTGACCGCCAACCAAGTGAAAGCTTTCTTGAAAGAAGGAGCTCGATGATACATGCTACTATCTTCTTTGAAAGTCGAGAGTGAAGTTGATGTGGACACAATCTCTGTTGTACGAGAATTTCCTGAAGTTTTCCCTGATGATGTACCTAGTTTGCCACCAGAATGAGAGGTCGAGTTTGCTATTGACTTGGTACCAGGAGCTGGTCCTATCTCCATAGCGCCTTACCGTATGGCACCAACGGAGCTAGTGGAACTTAAGAAGCAGTTGGAAGAGCTTCTGGAAAAACAATTCGTGAGACCCAGTGTGTCACCCTGGGGAGCACCTGTGTTATTGGTTAAGAAGAAAGATGGGACTTCAAGATTGTGCGTGGATTATCGTCAGTTGAACAAAGTCATGATCAAGAACAAGTATCCATTGCCAAGGATAGATGACTTGATGGATCAGTTAAAGGGGGCAGCTGTGTTTTCGAAGATCGATCTGCGATTGGGTTATCACCAAATCAGAGTGAAAGTGGAAGACGTTCCTAAGACAGCTTTTCGTACTCGTTATGGTCATTACGAGTACCTGGTGATGCCTTTTGGTGTGACTAATGCACCTACGATATTTATGGACTACATGAATAGGATCTTTCGTCCTTATTTGGACAGATTCGTCGTTGTTTTCATCGACGATATCTTGATCTATTCACAAAATCAAGAGGACTATGCTGAACATCTCGGCATAGTTCTCCAGATCTTGAAGGAGAAAGAACTATATGCGAAACTATCCAAATGTGAGTTTTGGCTAGATGAAGTGAAATTCTTGGGTCATGTAATCTCAAATGAAGGAATTGCTGTTGATCCTTCAAAGGTAGAAGCTGTGCTACAATGGGAAAGGCCAACGACGGTGACAGAAATTCGAAACTTCGTTGGATTAGCCAGATACTACCGGAGATTTATAGAAGGATTTTCAAAGATCGTTGGACCACTCACTCAACTCACCAGAAAGAATCAAGCTTTCGAATGGACAGATTCCTGTGAGGGAAGTTTTCAAGAGTTAAAAAGGAAACTAACTACGTCACCCGTGTTAGTTTTACCGAATCCTAATGAACCGTTTGAAGTGTACTATGACACTTCATATCAAGGCTTGGGGTGCGTTCTTATGCAGAATGGAAAGGTAGTGGCTTACGTCTCAAGACAATTGCGAGTGCACGAGAAGAACTACCTAACGCACGATTTGGAATTAGCCGCCGTGGTGTTTGCATTAAAGATATGGAGGCATTATCTGTATAGAGCCACATTCAACATCTTCAGTGACCACAAACGTTTGAAATACCTATACGATAAGAAAAAGCTGAACATGAGGCAACGAAGATGGCTAGAATTTTTGAAAGACTACGATTTTCAGCTTCAGTATCACCCTGGAAAGGTGAACGTGGTGGCCGATGCCTTGAGTAGGAAGATGGTTAGTGTTTCTACCATGATGATCAGAGAAAAGGACCTGATAGAGCAATTCAGAGACATATGGTCATTTGTAGAGTTAACACTGGGTAAAATCTGCATGAATATGGTCACTATCTCGAATGACTTAATGGATGATATTCGAGAAAAACAAAAGATCGATAAGTTCCTGCAAGAGGAAAGAGAATTGATAAGGCAGGGCAGTGTATCAACATTGAAGGAAGGAAGTGATGGAATTCTGAGATTTCAAGGAAGGGTCTGTGTGCCTAAGGATGAAGAACTCAGGAAGTACATACTTGAACATGCTCATTCGAGTCAGTTGAGTATGCATTCTGGAATGACCAAGATGTATCAAGACTTGAAGAAGTTATTTTAGTGGCATAGGATGAAAAGAGATATCGCTAGATACGTGTCATCTTGTCTGGTTTGCCAGAAAACGAAGATTGAGGACCAAAGACCAGCTGGACTGCTACAACCCTTGACTATCCCTGAATAGAACTGGGATAGTATCGCCATGGATTTTGTTGTCGGATTACCAAGGACTAGGAAAAGATGTGACTCAATATTAGTAATTATGGATCGACTTACAAAGTCAGCTCACTTTTTGCAGATCAGCATAAGATATCCGTTAGAGAAGTTGACTCAGATATACATTGGTGAAATTGTTAGACTTCATGGTGTGCCAACGAGTATCATTTTCGACAGAGACTCGAGGTTTACCTCGAAGTTTTGGCAGAGTCTTCAGGAGGCCATGGGAACGAAGTTGCGACTAAGTTCCGCATACCATCCGTAGATAGATGGTCAATCAGAAAGGACAATTCAGTTATTAGAAGATTTATTGAGAGCTTGCGCTATAGAGCAGACTGAATGTTGGGATGAAATCTTACCGTTGGTAGAATTCACCTACAACAACAGTTATCATTCAAGTATAGGGATGGCACCCTATGAGGCTCTATATGGACAAAAGTGTCGGACACCTCTGTGCTGGGATCAAGATGGGGAATGACTTACCGTTGGACCTGAACTTATTCAGCAAACAACCGAAAAGGTCAAAATGATTCAGGAGAAAATGAAAATGGCTCAGAGTTGGCAAAAGAGTTATGCGGACAAAAGAAGGAAACCTCTCAAGTTCGAGGAAGGGGAGCATGTCTTCTTGAAAGTCACACTTACGACTGGGGTCAGTCGTGTTCTTAAATCTAGAAAACTCACTCCGAAATTCCTTGGACCTTACCAAATTCTTCGTCGAGTGAGTCCTGTTGCTTACCAAATAGCTTTACCCCCTTTTCTTTCAAATCTTCATAATGTCTTTCACGTATCACAACTCAGAAAATATATTCCAAGTCCTAATCATGTCATAGCACCTGATTCTATGCAATTAAAGGAAAACTTGACTCATGAGACAACTCCTGTAAGGATTGAGGATAAGAGGATGAAGCAACTCAGAGGGAAGGACATTGCACTGGTAAAAGTAATCTGGAATGAAGCAACTGGAGATACGACATGGGAACTCGAGGATAAGATGAAGGAGCAATACCCCGAACTATTTTAAGGTATGAAAATTTTGAGGACGAAATTCTTATTTGTTGGGGAGAGTTGTAACACCCCAAAATTTATTGATTTCATTATTGATATTCATTTTATAATATTTGAGATTTTCTGGGAATTTTTCGAGAATATCGAATATTTTAATACATTTCTCGTTTTATGTGCGAGCTGAGCAGAGCCAGAGAAGTGAGATATTGTCTCCGAGAACCTTGAACTATGGAAACGTCGATGGGGGATCTTACTAAACCCGAGGCCGGACACAATTTACAAGGTCCATATTTTTCGAGAAATTTTAACAGATGGAATAATAAAACACTGAGAAAAATTTATCTGTCAGATAAATTAATACTGACTTCTGTCGACTGTAACTATTATCCATTGGATAATAGCATATAATAAAAATCCTATCACCTTATCCCAATGTAATCTACTTTATGTCATAACAAATCCACTTTAATTCAAATATATTGCTATTTTAATCAAGTTTCTAGAAGCTTTGACCCAAGAAAGGACCTAACTACCCTTAGCTTGCTTGAGAAGCTTGTCAATTCCCTCTCTCCTCTCTCTCAATGCCGCGACATTCACTAGGGAAAATGGGGGAAATTGGTTCAATCACTTTAACCTAATTCACTCAAACCTATCACACTTTAACCTAACAACTTCTCTCTCTGCCTCTTCATCTTCTTCCTTGCTCTCCCTTCTCTCTAAAACTCCATAGGCAAATCGAAGCTTGCAGCTCCTCTTCCACTCAATCTCTTCATCTTTTCTCTTCATCAACCATATATCCTTACTCTCCATCATCATCTCTACCACTTTCCTTCACAAGGTTTCACCAAAATCCTTCACCGCCATTTCTCTCCATTTCGGGTTACCACCCCTATTCTCACCATTTTCGTTTTCTTGCTTCCTTAAACTCATTTCTAGCTTCTCTTCATCATTCTAAAACCTTTTCCTTCTATACCCTACATCAAGATCTCTCATCTTTACCAATCTTCTTCAAGGGCAAAATTTGAGACTTTAAGGTAAAAATCACAACTTTCTTCTCCTCTCTTCTCTTTTTCGTGTTCTAAGCCCATTTTCATGGTCAAGGATACTCTCTTTTCATGTTGTGGTGTTGATTCATTGAAGTTGCTTTCTAGGGTTTTTGGAGGAGCCAAAACCGAATTCACAAAGGAGCATCTTGGAGGCAATTTTCGTGCTTTCCTCTTTGGTAAGAGGGAGACCACTCTATTCAACCTATAATGGTGGTTGGAGGCTTGTTAATTGTGTATTTGTGAGAAACCCTAACATGGGTTACTTTTTTAAATTTTATTGTCTTATGATTAGTTCTTATTTTCTATTTCTTCCTTTAAATTTTGTATGGATTTGATTCTTGATAATCTTGTAATAACCTTCATGGATTTGGAATTGATGAACTTGAGACAATTGCCCCTTGCCTTGTGTAAGGAGGCTCACGGCCAAGTCCCCCATTGAAGGGGTGTGAATGCTTAAAATTCTTGTAACCTAATTGAATGGTAAAAATTGAATGGACAATGACTAAAGGAAAAATAAAAATGCTTGGACCCTAGCCCTATGATGGCTCACGGCCATGGGAGGCAAAAATGGTGGAAATTGTGACTTGGATGATGAAATTGACAAATGAGAAATTAGAGGACAATTAGGGATTCATAATGTGTAAATGAAATTAATCAAAGACTAAATTTGGTAACTTGAACAATTTGACCTAAGAGAAAGAACTTGAGTGTGTGAGCTTGAGGGAATTTGAACTAAACACTTTAAGAGAATTAGTAATAAGTTACTAATGCATTAAAAATGAAAACAAACATGTGACTTAGGGATCTAGTGAGGGCTACGATTTTGGGCTTAATTAATATGGGAATGGATTAATCCAATACAAGGACTTAGAAGTAGAAAATTAAGGCTTAATATGGTTAAAGAATAATAATTTTAAAGACTCTTGAAAGTGATGGTAACAAAGAATTAAAGTGATCTAAAGTTGTCACTATAAATTAATAACATGTAGCTTGAAGAAGGGAATCCTTAATATGAATCATAAATGAGCACTTGAAAATGGTGTTGGCATAAAACTTGACCTTAATGCAATTGTGGACCCCTATGTGGGATGAACATTTGACGAATATGGATCATCAAAATATCTTGATATGACGATATCAACAAATGAATTTAGGTACGTCTGTATATAAGTGTACCATTATGAAATACAGTAATGATCATACATGATTTGACATTGTGTCGTCATGCATATGTGTCGTCCGTTGGACACTGTTGGAAAGGCTATGTGGGCCTAGGAGTTTGAATAACACCTATGTGCGGGTGCGAATAGACTAAGCGTAGGTGTCATATGTTGTTGACCCTAGGGGGCGTCGGGGTGTGGGTGTCTCACAATAGACAGTGGTAGCTCCACTGGGGCCGTGGGATAGACCAATGCGACACACCGACGATCCTGTCTGAGACGCTGTCCTATATCGCGATCAACTGTCGAGGTACCATGTATAAGCCATTGTGCGAATATTTTTATGAAATAAAGCTTACTATATTTTCTGAGGGTAATGATATACTGGTATTACTCCTTGATCATTCACGCCAAAAATGTTTATGTCTAGCTCCATGGAGTAGGTTTTTAAATTAGGACACTTTTGCATTGTTAGCTATCAGTCGAATAACTCATCGAGCATGAGCATTATTAACTGTGAAGTATGCTTACCATTATTTCTGTAATAATTGTTGGTTATTTGCACTGTTGACTGTTGATGGTACCTCTGTCATTTAAATGTTGTTATTATGCTTTTACTATAAATTTTAATACTGTGATGTTTAAGTTTATAAACTGTGCTCTATTTGGGCGTTCAACGCCATTTAGTTTCCTGCTGCTATTGTTAGTAATGAATGACGAGTATCTCACCTCTTTATTGTATATTCTGCTTTTATGTATTATCATATGATTATCTAAAGACGTTCGTGAAGAGGACAAGGAAACCACTGAGTTTCAGGGTTTCTGGCCGTATCTTGACTGAGATCAAGACTGTTGAGGATGTCATTTCGCCCCCGTGGATTCTTTGGTTATGTGTGAATCAATTTTCATGGCGGTCCAGATTGCTGGCATATCAATGTGCAGACTGATCGTTGTGTATACCATGGCGAGTTGACGGTATCCTTAGCGTGGGGACGATATACTGCTTCTATTTTTGACTTCTATGCTTTTGTTTGGCTGGAATTTTACCTACCTGTGAGCGACATGTGGGCGGATATGTACTACACCCCATGTGACGACTCCTTCTTGTCCACTACTCGGGCCCCTGGCCGCTGTTCTATCGTTCCGATGGATGTCTCGTCAGACGATGAGGATCCTGAGGAGGATCCGTCTACGGTTCCTTCTCGTTCTCATCAGTCCTAGCGATTGTTGTAGATCGATGGCTACTGATGGCTGTTTGTTTATTTTGTGGGAGCCTGACGTATTATTAGATTAGTGGATATATATTTGTATCTTTTGGGGTAGGTACACATTTTGTCTTTTTGTATACATTTTGGAAATGTAATTAATACAGGCTTGTGCTTATAATCATATTAATGTAATTTCGATGTATGGTTTAACTTCTGTTGATTGTATTATAACTGTTCAGTGTTTGAAGTTTCACTACAATAGGGATTTTCCTAATTTACTCTTGCCCTACCTAAACAAAAAAAAATATGTATGTATATATATATATATATATATATATATATATATATATATATATATATATGTTCCAAATGAAAGTTTTCTGGACAAAGTGATCAAGTCTGAATACACCAGATTATGAAAAATTAAACAAGTACTATTTTTCGCAACGCTGATTTTATTAAGTTTTATCATTACCTAAATACTATAGTGTGACGTCTCCTTCTTCGCGTGCATCAGACTATAGAAAAAGGGGCGTTACACATTACGCCCAAACTAACTCAAAAAATTACCATAATTAAGAGGTAACTCACACAAGTGTTATAAGCTATAACAATCATTAAAGTTAATAGGTTAGAGAGGATGTTACAACTACCATTCATAAACCAATAAACGCTACTGCCATTCACAAACCAGCCAACAATCACAACCAAAACTTCAGCGCTTATCACCACTAAGTTGTTTGAAGTAAAGTGTGTGTCACTGTCGACGGATCTAGCACAAGGTAGAGCTCAACCGTTAACCCCAACTACTAGCACCAACTTACCACCACTAACCACATTGAAGACGCCACCATTCACGAACTAGGTGCGACTGAAGATGCCACCAACCAATTGTTGGCACCATGCACAAACCAGATACGACTGAAGATGTCCATCGCTATGCTTGTCGCGAGCCAAAATGCTATCAACTGACTCACAATCCTTCGAATCTCACCTACCATCCTAGGACCTAGTTGTCAACCATTGTGAGCCCCATATTGGCTATATAAATAAAAGCCCTACTGGTGAGGAAAAAGAAGATTTGAGGGAAGGACCAAATTGAAAAAAGAAATAGAAAGTAAAGGACCAAATTGAAAACATTTAATGATGCATTTTCTGCCTAAACGACGTCATTTAGGCTTATCCCTATCCAGCTAAGCCACTTAACAACCACATCAGTGCTAGGTAATCACCGTTAGTGCCACGCTTGTGTGTTCCATTAGTGGGGTTGATGCAATCTTGAGAGAGGACTACATTGAGTGGCAATTCTAAATGTAAGAGACTAAGTTGATAAAAATTAAAAGATATGAGATCAAATTAAAAAAAGAAATAAAAATAAGAGATCAAAATACCCTTTGTGCTTAACATATTAGTTGGATAATAATATAAATTAAAAAACTTAGTACATTACTTAACAACAACATATGGCTAATGGTAGAATACATATGATGACAAGTTCTACATAATATTGTGTTCAAATCCTACAAGTTTTATTTTTTGAGTTTCAATTGGAAAAAAAGAAAACCGGGTCAACCAGGCCAACCCATTCGAGTTGGTCACCAGTTTACCTAACTTTAACCTGCTTTGATTGGTTTGCTGCAAAAAAATCAATAAATGCAAGGACCGAATTGTCTCAGGGGCCAGTTCACAAGTTTACCGGTTGGATTGGTTGGTTAGTTTCGATTTATACAATTATGCATCCAAGTATGTGGATGTTTCAAGTTTTATTTTTGGTGAATGAAATATGTCTAAGATTAAAATAAAAAAAGACAACAAAAAATAGAAAATTATAATAAAGGAGTTATATTATTGAAATGTTTAACTATGTCATATGTATGATAAACTAGATCAATTTGACACTTATTTTAAAATTTAAAATAAAATTAATTTGAACACTTAAGATGACACTATTATCAATTTTTATATGAAAAACAACCACATGATTATTACGAGGACAAAGATATTTTTCTGACAACATCTACACAACTTATAAAATTTCCAAGTGTCAATAAAAAAAAAAATAAAAGAAAATCCAAATTCTCTACTAGTAGCCAACCACTAGGCTTGTGCACACCTCCCACTAGCAGGAAATGTCCAATGTTGCAATGCCTCCAATGTTAGAGAAAGGGAGAGATTCGTCCTTCGATATACTCCTATATACTATATGCTAATTGATGAGCGCTGAATTCAATCAAAATTGTAACCGAGTTATACCTATGGCTTGTAGCATAGGAAACAACATCGGATCGTCTCTCAAGGATTTTAAATGCAATTTGATCAGATCAAGCCAAAATTAGGGAAGGAATTTGAGAACTCAAAATATGTAAATAATAGAATTAAAGTGAAAAATTCAATTGAAAGAGCAATCAATTCAGAAACCTATCCGAAATTGGGTTGATTCCATCATAGATCATTTAGTGAACATTTGAAGTGCATTTAAATGGTTAATTTGGATTTATCCGAAATCTCTGCATTAAATTCAGGATAGATTTTGTCCTTGTAGTAGCACATTCTTAAGACTCCCTGGTGTTGCAGCTCATCCAAGAATCCAAAGCCTTCTTCCTTCTCAAACCAGGGAAGATAAATGTACTTTGGTTGTACCAAGTTCCTCATTATGCTTTTGCTGAAATAGGTCTTGTCTTCATCCTTGGATGATAGCCTGCGAAGATCCAGAGGGTTGTTTATGGGTGCGGTCTTGGTGCGAGGACGTTTAGAGGAGGAGGCCATGGCGTAGAAGGGATGTGGGTATGGTGTTGGAGTGAGAGAGAAGAGATGGGAATGAGCGAGAGAGAGGATAAAAGAAGGGGAAATGAGAAACTAATGAGAGAAAAAACGTGGAAATGAATTGTGGGTGTACACAGATTTATAAAGGCCTGTGTTTTATTCGAATAAAATTTGTTTTATTTGAATAAAATTGGGGTTAATGAAACGTCTTGGCATTTCTACCAAGCGTTATTCAAATAAATCTCATATTATTCGAATAAGGCTTTAAGTGAGTGAAACATCTTGGTAGTTCTGCCAAGTGTTATTCGAATAACATAATATATGTGACATACGTTCAAATGTTTCTGTGAAACGTTATTCAAATAAGGGTTACCTTATTCGAATAAGACATATGAAATATCAGATTTTGGGAGTAGCAATAATATGTTATTAGAAAACATCATCAAGAAAGTTTAAATCAGCAGAATGAGGGGAATAAATCTTACCTAATTCGTGGAGTTCCTGCAAAACAAAATTAAGGGAATCACCGACGCCTAAGTCAGTAATGATTCATGATCAATTTAAAGCAAGAATGCAATGAACTCAAAGATGACATATTATACAGTAGAGTCAAGTTATGTAGAAATCTAACTTATGCATGATTGATCCAATATGCCAAGTTCATTTCTTATATAGAAGAATGCCTCTTTTGCTAAAGGTTTAGTAAAAATGTCAGCTAGTTGTTTAGTGGTTTCCACAAATTCAAGTAAGCAATCACCCTTTTGAACATGATCTCTTATGAAATGATGTCTTATTTCTATGTGCTTTGTTCTTGAGTGCAAGATGGGATTCTTAGACAAATTGATTGCACTAGTATTATCACATCTTATAGGGATGTGATCTAGCTCAAGACCATAGTCTAGAAGTTGTTGCTTCATCCAAAGGACTTGAGCACAACAATTTCTAGCTGTAACATATTCAACTTCAGTTGTAGATAGTGCTACACTATTTTATTTCTTACTATGCCAAGAAACAAGTGAGCTTCCAAGCAAGTGGCATGTTCCGCTAGTGCTCTTCCTATCCATTTTGCATCCAGCAAAATCAGAATCGGAATAACCAATCAAGCTACATGAGGCACCCTTAGGGTACCACAATCCTATTTTTAACGTGCCTATTAGATATTTCATAATTCGTTTTACAGCACAAAGGTGAGATTTTTTAGGATTTGCTTGAAATCTAGCACAAATGCATATACTAAACATGATATCCGACCTACTTGCGGTAAGATAAAGGAGTGAGCCAATCATACCTCTATACTTAGTAATTTCTACAGATTTACCTCCTCTATCCTTGTCCAAGTAACAGGAAGTGCCCATTGGTGATGCCATTTACTTGGCACCTTTCATTCCAAACTTCTTGAACAACTCCTTGTAGTATTTGGATTGACTTATGAAAGTCTCATCCTTTGTTTGCTTGATTTGAAGACCAAGGAAGAAGTTGTGCTCACCCATCATGGACATCTCAAACTCTCTTTGCATAATTTTAGTAAATTCTTTATAAAGAGAGTCATTAGTAGCACCAAATATGATATCATCAACATATATTTGAACAATAAGAATGTCATGCTTTTTATGCTTGATGAAATGAGTAGTGTCAACCTTTCCTCTAGAAAAGTCATTTTCCAAAAGAAACCAGCTCAACCTTTCATACCAAGCTCTAGGAGCTTGTTTCAAGCCATACAAGGCCTTTTTAAGTTTAAAAACATGGTTGGGCAGTTCAAAGTTTTCAAAATCGGGAGGTTGATCCACATACACTTCTTCTTGTATGAAACTATTTAAAAAGGCATTTTTGACATCTATTTGAAAGAGCTTAAAATCCATAATGCATGCATATGCAAGTAGTATTCTAATGACTTCTAATCTAGCTACGGGAGCATAAGTTTCTTCATAATCTATGCCTTCTTCTTGATTATAACCCTTAGCTACAAGCCTAACTTTGTTTCTTATTATTATGCCCGTTTCATTAAGTTTGTTCCTAAAGACCTATTTGGTGCTAATTATAGGATGATCATTGGGCATTGGAACCAATTCTCAAACTTGATTCCTCTCAAATTAGTTTAGTTCATCTTGCATAATCAAGATCCAATGTTCATCATTAATGGCCTCATTTATGTCTTTAGGTTCAACTTGAGAGACAAAAGCCATATGGTTACATGCATCTCTAAGAGAGTTACGAGTGATTACCCCTTTTGATACATCACCTATCACTTTGTCAAGAGGATGATATCTTGATGTTCTCCATTCCTTGGGAAGATCCATGATTTGAGAGTCCTCTTGTCTTAGGGAACCATATGGGCTTTCTTCTTGCTTATTGACTTTTTTTTCTTGATTTTCTAGGTGAGTCCTTGCCAAAATTTCTGCAACATCATCAACAAACTCTTTTCTCGACTCATTTGGATTAGTTTCATCAAATGCAACATGTATGGATTCTTCTATGGTCATAGTTCGTTTATTGTAAACTCTAAAGGTCTTACTATGTATAGAATAACTAAGAAATATTCCTTCATCAGATTTTGCATCAAACTTACACAAGTTATCCTTTCCATTATTTAAAACAAAGCATTTACATCCAAAAACATAAAAATGTGATACATTTGGTTTCCTTCCTTTGTATAATTCATAAGGGGTTTTCTTTAAAATTGGCCTTATTAGAGCCCTATTCATAACATAATAAGTGGTGTTAACCGCATCTGCCCAAAAAATACTTAGAAAGGTTGGCCTCATTGAACATAGTTCTTGCCATTTCTTCTAAAGATCAATTTTTCATTTCTACAACACCATTTTGTTGTAGTGTTCTAGGGGCCGAAAAATTATGCTCAATGCCATGCTCATCACAAAAGATTTCAAATTCATGGTTTTCAAACTCACCACTATGGTCACTTCTTATGGATGCAATACAAAAACTTTTTTTGTTTTGGATAACTTTGACAAGCTTTTTGAATGATTGAAAAACATCATTTTTGTGAGACAAAAATAATGTCCATATAAACCTAGAAAAATCATCCACAATCACTAAGGCATAGTAATTCCCACCAAAGCTCATAGTTCTAGAAGGACCAAAAAGAACCATGTGCAAAAGTTGTAGAGGTCTAGAAGTTGAAACCACATTTTTAGCTTTAAAAGAGACTTTTACTTATTTTCCCTTTTGACATGCATCACAAAGTTTATCTTTTTCAAATTTGAGCTTTGGAAGACTAATTACTAGTTCTTTAGAAACCAATTTGTTTAAATGATAATGTGAGCAATTCTTCTATGCCACAACTATGAATCATTTTCTTTAGTCATAAAGTATTTGGCATCATTTGAGGAAATGTCATAAAGGCTAATCATATATATGTTATTGACCCTATGACCAACAAACTTAACATACTTATCATCCTTACCCTCAATTATGCAACAATTTGAATCAAATATTACTCTATTTCCCTTATCACATAGTTGACTAATGATAAGCAAGTTATGTTTGAGTCCTTCAACAAGTAAAACATTATCAATGGATGAGGAAAGGATCTTACCAACTTTACTAAGTCCAAGAATCTTTCCTTTGTTGTTGTCACCATATGTCACGTGACCAATCTTCTTGGGTACAATGAAGGAAAACTTGGAGCCATCACCGATCATGTGCTTGGAGCATCCACTATCAAGATATTAACTTGAACTTTTGGTCTTCAAGCACACCTACAACACACATTTAGATTTTAACCTTTGGTACCTAAATCTTCTTGGGTCCTTGTGTGTTAGTGTTTGGCACGGTGCCCTTAGGGACCCAAACCATTTTAGTTCCAACCTGTGTTGATTTTCTTCCTCACATTACATATTGATGCACTATGCCCTTTTTTTTCACAATGAAAACATTTAATGAATGGACTACTTGAGGTTCTTGAGGAAACAAGGAGATTCTTGAGAAACTTTTGTTGATTGTTGGGATTATACCTTAAATCAGCTTTTTGAAAAACACATCTTTGTTTCCCTAGCAATACATTCAAGTTGTCTCTTCCAAAGGTGAATTTTGTAAGTGTGTTTTTCAAATCCTCAATTTCATTGTCATATGCTTTACATGAATAACAAGATGAGGGTGTGGGTGCATTATCATGTAAAGAACAAATCATACATGATGAGTTAGCATCAATAAGTCTAAGAGTCTCATTTTCAATTTTGAGTTCTTCAATCTCCTTGGTTAAAATAGAAAATTTTGTTAATCAATAAAGAGATTGTTTTGTTGGAAGTTAAAACCATTTTAGTGAGCCTCATGGATTCATCATGTAATTCTTGAAATGCATCTTGTAATTCACTATATAAAGGAGAAAGTTCAAGATTAGATGAGGTTGCCTCGGTTTCACTTTCTTCTTCTTCTTCTTCTCCATTTGCTATAAGGCAAAAATGGGCTTCCTCAGCCTCCGAATCATCAGTGGAATCCATATCGTTGTCTTCCCATGCAATGTATGCTCTCCTTCCTTTTCTTTCCTTGAAAGGCTTCTTTTCAAATTTCTCTATCTTCTTTTGATAAACCAAACATTCCATCTTCATGTGCTCCAGTTTTCCATATTCATAGCAAGTTGGAGTAGATGAAGTTCCTTCTCCCTTTTGATATGACTTCTTAGAAAGAAAATGAGGTCTTCTTTGATTTCCTTTCTTCTTGAACAATTTCCAAACTTCTTCACAAGGAGGCTGAAATTCTCTTCATTTATTTCAATATTGTCAAGATCATTTCCATCATCTTCATCTTCATATTCAATTGAGGAAGAAGTGGCTTTGAGAGTAATCCCCCTTTTCTTCTTATCTTGCTCTTCATTTTGACTTAATTTATTTAGCTCCAACTCATACTCTTGAAGTTTTTCAAAGAAGGTGGCCAAGGTCATTGCGGCTAGATTCCTTGACTCTGATATGGCCGTCACTTTGGGTTGCCAATTCCTGCTCAAGCATCTTAAAACTTTGTTAATAAGATCTTCATTGACAAAAGTTTTTCCCAATGAAGCAAGATGATTAACTATATGAGTAAATCATTTTTGCATTTCTTGAATGTTTTCCCCTTGATTCATTCTAAATAATTCATATTCATGAGTAAGTGTGTTAATTCTAGATCTTTTTACCTCACTTGTACCTTCATGAGTTACTTGCAATGTATCCTACATTTCTTGGGCGGTTTTATAATTTGACACCCTAAGGAATTCATCATACCCCAAAGAAGTGGTGATGATATTTTTGACTCTCAAATTGTATTGAACCTTTTTCTTGTCTTCATCGGTCCATTCATTTCTTGGTGTATTGGTTCTTACACCATTAACCATACGTGTGGGGACAAAAGGACCATTTTCAACAGTATCCCACACATCAATATCAATAGTTTCAATAAAAATTTTCATTCTCTCTTTCCAATAGGCATAACCATCCCCATTGAAAAAAGGAGGTCTATTTATAGATGAACCTTCGTTTGAAAAACCATTTGAAGCTATCTTTTCTCTTGAAGCTGCTAAGCTCTTTATCTAGCTCCGATACCACTTGTTACCAAGTGACCTCAATACTCAAGAGAGGGTGAATTGAGTAAATAAAAACATTTCGGAAATCTTTCTAAAAACACTTGATTACTAATTTTTGTTGAAACTATTAATTGATAGAAATGAATGAATGGATATGATAGATATATATTGCCAACTAGTGAACCAATCAAGAGAGAAATAATCAAGCAAGTAATAAACTAATACTTAAATATAAAGAGAAGAGTTTAGAGAATCAAACACAATGGTTTATCCTGGTTCGGCCACCAATTCACTTGTGACCTACATCCAGTCCTCAAGCAATTACTTGAGATTTTCCACTAAATTCCAAGCTTGAATCAGGTGCTTGTAATATTTACAAATGGGAGCACTCAACAACACCTTGGGATGCCTCACCCTTGTGCTTTGAGTCTCAACTTCAAAGGATATCTCACCCTTTACAGATTTAAGGGATGCCTCACCCTTACTACAGATTATACAGAGATTGAATAGATTGAAACTCTCTCAAAGAGTGGATAATACAAATTGAAGCTTATAGGTATTGAGGATTCACACTTTAGCTCAAAAACAAGGAAAGATATGAAGAGAATATGCAAAACACGAATTGATGCTCAAACAAGGTTTTTCAGAATATTTCTCTAACGCCATCAATGCCCAACAACCTTGCATTTAAAGCCCATTAAGGATTAGAGCCGTTGGGGGTTGTTGAGAAGCATTAAATGCTTCATTATATCGGTTGCACTCTGTTTCTGAAAAACCACATTATTCAAATAACACGATGGTTATTCGAATAAAGCTTTAAATAGCATTTAGAGGAAAAGCTTGCTGGAAAACGTTATTTGAATAACACAAGTGTTATTCGAATAAGTCACTTAAAAACTGATTTATGGGAAAGCATGTTATTCGAATAACCCATTCGAATTTTGAAGTGCCTTTGTCCTCTTTAAATGTTTATTAGAATAAAATAGGGTTTATTCGAATAAATCTTAATTAGTTGACAAACTTGGCTTTTCTAACTTTTGTTATTCGAATAAACCTTGTTCATTTTGAATTTTTGCCTTCTCATGACTTTTGTTATTCGAATAAAGTGACCTTTTATTCGAATAAGCTATGCAAAATTTGTTTTGTCAGTAATGAAGCAATGCCAAGGGATTCCAAGTGGTTTTATATAATTTTTTGGCACTTAGAAATTGTTTCTTTGAGAAATCAAAAACCATTTTTGAAGCTTCTCTTCTTTTTTGTTTTTAAAACAATTGTGCTTTTCAAGTTCTTTTTGAAAGACAAATTATGGAGCATTTGTGTGAATCACATTATACCGTTACATATTGATCTAAGTCCTAAAGCTAGTTTTGAAGGTCTTGGACTTGATCTTGCAACATCTTCAAGTTTATTGTCATCAAAATAAAGTCTTCATAGGTTGATAGCCAATTACATAATTTACTGAATGTTGCCAAATAGACAAATTAAGGTCAATTCATACAATAATTCCTTCAATGATCCAATTAGGCCAAATATCATAAAATGTGACAAAATCAACTCAATTAAGCCTAATTGAATCTTAAGAAGTCCAGTGAGAGGATTATTAAATGAATAAAATATATTGCTATCAAATTCAATCACACTTAGCTTTTGCACTCCTGGGCAAAATACATAAGACCAAAGTTAGGGAACAAGGAAAAACAACACAAACTCAAAAGCTAAAAACTTTAAAAGACTCAATTTCAAATGATATTCAAGAATGCAAAAGTTTATAAGCAAGAAGAGTAACCAAAGATTCAAGGAATCAAAACTTTTATGAGGTAATGTTTCTTCACATCTCAAACCAACAAGTTAGGAAACTTCAATTGAAAAGCATGAGTCAAGAATGATAGATCCTCACAATATTCACTCTCAATCCCTTAAGTGTTTAAAAGGTAGGTATTTCACTCAATTCAACCCATGAAAAATTGTACTACCATAAGCTTGCTTATCTTCTACTTCTCCACTACTCAGAACACATACACGCACAAATCAAGAGGACTTTATTCAAGATTATAATAGGGTCAAGGTAAAAAAAGGGGATAATATGGATATGACAAGTTAAATACCAAGAGAATAAAAAAGCATTATGGTTGGGTTCAAATAACAAACATGAAAAGTTCATCCTAAAATAATGCAAATTCCCTTTACACATTCTTTTCTCTTCCTTTTTTGCATTGTTGGCCTTTCTTTACACTTTTTTTTTATTATATTCATTATTTTTTTTTTTTTTTGTTTGTTTGTTTGTTTTTATTAATTGGTCACTCTTTCCTTTTTCACCAACCATTTTGCGCACACACCCTCACTTGTTCAAAAACTTATCCAATAACAAAGCCAATGCTTTCTTATTCCCTAAGGTTTGGTAAGAACATAGTTTTTCATTTAAGGCACGTAATGAGTTAGAAACAAAGAATGGTCAAATGTGTAACATCCTCCACATGTTAGACTTGTATAAGGTTACAAAGGTAGCTTAATATTTGTTTAACATATCCGCTAAATTTTGTGACGTTTTGAATTAATTTAGACATTTTGCCGCAACACAGAACGTGCAAAATGACTAATTTAATTCAGAAAAATAGCATAAATGCTAAATTAAAGGAAATAAATTTGAAAAATTCATTTCTAGGTCACAAATGTGTGGAAGAGGATGTGGTTAAATTTTGAGGGCAAACAGAGTCAGTTTGATATTTTTATGGATGCTGAGTGAGTATTTAAGTACCAGATTGAAGTGCAACAAATATGAAAAATTAAGGAAATGATGAAACAAGAATTTACATAGATTTTATAAATTATTCTATGGTTGTTGGAAAGTAGGAAACTTGATTTAGTAAAATAAAAGTGTTCTTAACAGATACGAGGTTTTGACAAAAGACCAAAATGCCTTTAGTTCATATCTTTTAAAAGTGAAGTTCTTATCACTTCCTCTCATCTCTCTCTCGTTAGAAAGGTAGCCAAGGCTGCTGGAAAAAGAAAGAAAATAGAAGAAAAGAAAGAAGCAAAGGAAGAAACGAAAACGGGGGAAAATGAGGAAGAAGAAGGAGAATCAAGCAAAGGGAAACAAGGAACCATGGAAGACTTAAGGTAGGGGGATTTTCTCACTCTTTTCTTTTCTCTTTTATACTTCAAGATCTGATTTCTTGATGACTTTGAGTGACATTTCTGATTTGATGATGAAAGATTTAAGCTTTTGTGTTTGATTTATGATGTGACAACTTGATTTTCTCTCTAGATTCTTGATGATTTTTTAGAGTGAAAAAGGGGTATTGCACCCACTTTTGATTATGATTTTAGATGAGGATTTTAATACTTGAATATGATAACTTTGATGATCTTTGGATTGGTTTTTGGTTGGGAATTAAAAGGAATGCATAAAATACGTTTCTGCATAATTTTTTGGTGCTAGTCATGCCTAGGTGCAGGTCAGCCACGCCTAGGATCAACTTTGTCAATTTCAATTTTAGAATAGGTCGAGAGTGCCACGCCTAGGCGTGGTAAATTCATGCCTAGGTGTGATACAGCCATGCTTAGGCGTGAGACAAGACAACATCTTGATAGCTTGTAGTGTTTGTTGCATATCTTGAGCTATAGATATCAGAATGACATGATTCCAAAGGCATTTGAAAGCTAACATATAAGACTATTTGCATATAAAATTTTAGATTATTTAAAGTTAGAATGCAGATTTGGTGCAATTTTGAAAATCATCTTTTTTGAGGCCAATATTGAGGTGTTTTGGGATAGTTTGAGATTGAATGGTTTGTGAATTATGTGTTGCTCTATTTTTGGATAAGGTTGAGTTAGGATGACGTGATAAAAAGGTGTTGGATCATTTTATGATGGATTTTGGTATATAATGTATTATGCATTATTATTAAATGATGTAATGAGAAACATTATGATTTGATTAAGGATATGATAAGGGTGTAATATAAGCTTTGATATGTTTGATTGGGAAATTGATTTCCAATGTAATGTTATGTCAAATTGATATATTTAAAAGATCTACTTCAATGTTTATACTTTGTAAGAAATTAATGATCACCATGATGATTAAAATGTTAAATGAGGCATTGAGCCATGATATAGTGTAATATTGAGAAGCATATTGATTTATACATGTTATCAAATAATGTTGATGATCATGATATTGTGAAGCAATATAAAAGGAATGATAAAGGAATGAGTCCCTCTCTATAAGCATGTATGATAATGTAAAAGAGAAAGTTTAATGATTATGATATTGCTTCCCTATTATGTAATGAAAGATATGATTAAGTAAAAGTTAAAGAAGAAAAGATTTTTAATATTTTGCATGTTTTGTTTTCAAACTTGTTATTTGAGATTTTCATGTATTGTAAATTTATGCTTAGACAAAAGGGCACCAAGCGTAATGTTAAGAATGTTTGGTAGTGCAAAGAACAAAAGGGTATCATGCCTACCCAAAAAATAATACAAAGAGGCGTTCTCCTTTGGGAGAATCAAAAGGCATGGTCCCAGGTTCGATCCCAATGAAGGGTTATAGCCTGAAGGAGGGGATTCAATAATCCCAATGAAGGGCTGTAGTCCGAATGAGGGGATTTAATACTAAGCCATGTGAACAATATTGAGTAGATTAACATAGCTTCCCGAGGGTTGGAGCCCTAGCTGGTAGTGTTACATTAAAAGGTGCCTTCTGGAACAAAATGGCTTCCTGAAAATACTCAATTAATATGTGTTTTTCTAAAATAAAATCTTTTAAAATCATTACATAAACATACTTTAGGACTTTTATTATGCATAATCATACATTACTATGCATTGCATAAAATTGACAATTGTATGGGCAATGGACAATTGTCTTGTTTTCAATGGATATAAAAATAAAAACTACTTAGAAATGGCTGAAGTTAGTATTTATAGTGAGTTAAAGATTGTTCTTAGTATAATGATTGAGTTATTTTCTTTATTAAATGAATTGTCTGCTTTGGGAAGGGAAATGATTGAGATTTGGCTTATGCTACCTTTCCAAATGCTTATATACAATCTGGTTTTTACCCCAAAATAGATTAATTTACTATGATGTTACGTTTTAAATTTTACTACTGAGAATTGTTAATTCTCACCCTAGTTTTTGTTTATGTTTTTCCATGATAAATCCAGAGGAGGGCCAAAGCAAGTGCAAGACAAGGCAATGGAGATTTAGTTAAGTTAGTAATGTAATTATTTTGGTTATGTAATAATATTAATAGTTTTGTAATGAAGTCTATGTAATGGGTTGTAATCTCAGACATATCAGATGAATTTAGAGTAAAGAGCAAGTTTCCTGAGGTATAAAATGTCTTGCTTTCTTACTTCTGTAAAGGTTCTATATATTTATTCATTAAATTACTATTGAACAGGATGAAAATTTACGTTTATGTAAGAAAGTGACATACTAATTCTAGTTACTTAGTATACGTAGGGTATACTATAGTATTTAGAATTAGGGTGTTACAAAATAAGCTCAAAGGGGTTAAGTAAAGAAAAAATATGCAAGGTTGGCTATTTGGTTAAAGTAGCTATTTCAAGAAAAATGTCTCAATCATGTTTATGTATGGATGTGAAAATGTAGCCTAAAAAAGAATAAAAGCAAGTTTTAGAGTAACAATTTCTTAAGTGAAAGATCACACAAGAAAGAAGAGAATGATACAAATGTTCAATCCATTCATCAATAGGCTCAAAATCTCACAAGGCATATTTCTATCATTCTCAATCCACCAATTCAACATCTATAACCAAGCATGTGAATTTTAAGAAAGAAGACAATTTATTCAATCAGGCTATGATCCTTGAATTTCAATTATTTCAAAGGCGGTGAAAGTGCATTCACTTGAATCATTCAAAGGAAATCAAATAATAAAACTTCATTACTTCCACAAATCAAAACAAAATAGTTACTTCCCCAATTTGGATGCGTCTTAAGAGTAAATTTACCTCAAGGGTGTAATTTACTCTTTACTCTGCCATCCTTAGATGCGTCCAAGTAAAATTACTTCAAGAGTAAAATTGACTCCTTACTCTGCCATACTTAATTGGTTTTGTTGTTAGTAAATTACTAACAATCATACTAATGAACATACTTCCTAATTTTTTTTATGTCGACTATCCTTCCCCCAACCAGATCGCAACATTGTCACCAATGTCTAAATATAGATGAGTAAAGGATAGAAGATATTACCTGTTGTGACAATTATTAAAAGGAGAAACTTGACACAAATTTAAACAGAAACAAAGTACGATGAATAAAACCAAAGGGAAAAAGGAAGTTATAGATGTAGTTTTAGATCAGTCTTGCATTCCTTGCTACTTCCTTCTGACTAATCTATCTGAAATATTACTGGATCAGGTTCATAAGAAAAAGCTTGTAATTTTTCAATTAACTTATCGATAGTGGAAGCGAGGATAAGGATTCATCTTGTCGAAGGTGTGATAAAGTTTTGTTACACAGCATGGTCAAGAAAAGATAACAAACCATCAAAGAAATTATTAACATTCAACAAACCTATGGGTTTTTGGTGGATGTTCAGTTGGGCCCAAGAGACAATTTGAAAAACTTCTGTCAAAGTACCATATCCACCTAGTAAGGCAATGAATGCATCAGAATTGTCAAGCATTTTAGCCATTCGTCCATGCATAGATGATACTCATAGTTCCTTCCCAATTGTCTTTTCAATGATATTTCTTTGAGTAAAGCTCTAGGAATGATACTTAAAACCTGACTGCCTCCTAGATGTGCTGTGACTGATACAACCCCAATTAACCCAATGCTACCTCCCCCATATACTACACAAATTTTTCTATTAGCAAGCGCTCGACCAAGAGTGCTTTCTTCTTTTACAAACTCTGTACCCTTCCCAAAACTTGACCCACAAAATACACATTTGTAAGTCGATGAACAGAAGTTCCCTCTATTTCTATACTCACCCTCCCTTTGAATAATTATGAGTTAAATGAAAATAAAGAAAATGAAGTGTTTAAATAGGGAACAGAATGGAAAAAGTATTGATAACACCTATATGGGTAGGTTGACTGTTGTAAAAAAAGTTTGAAATTAAGAAACACTGATTTTTTTTGTTGTTTTTTTAATATTTTTTTTATTTTTACTTTTTTGTTTAAGAGAAAACAAGAGTTGGAACTAGTCCAAAACTAGAGGCTAGTCTCTCACGCCCATTTATTGAATGAATATGACATATCTTTAGATTGCGTGTCATCAGTGTAGTAACTGCATCCATAAACACAACTTCACACCTCCCCTATGGCTAGAATTGTACACTACATGTCCAGACACCTACTTAAAGGCATTCAATCTGAATACAGGTGAATACTCGACACCACCCTAGTGATCTGGCGTTACAGAGCTCACTCAACAAGGGGCAAGATGCAACTCAGTTACTATTTTATGTGCACAGATAAGACGAGGTACCTCTTTTGGCCCAATAATCACACAACCTTAAGTTTAAACTTGGGAATGTGTGATACGACTCTCTACAGAGCATAAAACACGAACCTTATTTAAGGACTGACGTGTAAAGGTCCACCCGAGTTAATGACGGGCCTAACCCTAAAGTTAGGGGCTCACCATCTAGTTATGGATAGAGTACACAAAAATTCACCTTTTTTTTTTAAGAACAAGATAATACATGCATGTTGTTGTGATTGTGGCTCACACCTTCCTCAGGTTTTACATCCAGTAACGACTTAAATGCCTTCTATGAGTCGAGGATAAGCTTCCCATCTAATTTTCTTATAAATTGACAAACAAGTCTTTTTAGGTCAAATTCCCAAGACTGTAATCCTTATATTCGTCCCTAAAGAGATTCCACAATTTTTTTAGTTCACGATGCACAACTAACAAGAATGTGTCTCAAGAGTCAATAAGATATCATCTAATGGCTCTTTACTCAGTCCATTCTTAATAAAGTATATTTTATCTTCTCGGTTTGCTGAAACCATCCCCAAAGAATGACATCGCTTGTTACAATTCTTTCATGCACATTTGTGACAAACTTGTAATCTTTTTGCTATTCTCCTTTTAGAATATGAACTTTTACCCAGACCTGGCATGTATGAGTCTAATGAAATTGAAAATTCACCTGCTAAACAGACCTTTGCTTCGATTATCCAGCGTATATCTTATGGGATGCCCTTGTGCATTAACAATTGCAATCTTTTACACTAAGCTTTGTAGATTTTTGTTAGAGCATTTTGAGGAACAGAAGGAAAATGTTTTCTTAAATTTGAGAGAATGACATCCATTTTAAAGGAGAAGGAATCAGTTATTATGAGAAATTGAAAAACAAATCGACTCGAGAGCCATAAAGTACCGTTATCCGCCACTTAACCAGTGTCACAAAGAACTCGACAACTTGGGTTTCCAGAAATGGTTTGAGTCTTTGTCCATTGGCCTTAAACATATTACTATTCCTAGGGTTCTCAATGTCTAAGGATACGCAAGTTTGATAACAAAACGGAATATGTGGAGACGAGAATTATAAGATAGAACGTTTTGACCAATTTCAAAAGATTTTCTCAAAATTAATTTGTCATGAAAAACTTTTGCTCTAGCTTTATAAATTTTTGAGTTTTCATATACACCATTTCTCAATTTCTCAAGTTCATTTAATTGCAATTTGCGTAATTTGCAAGCATCATCAAGGTTTAGATTGAAAACTTTAATGGCCCAAAATGCTTTATGCTTAAGTTCTACAAGCAAGTGACAAAGTTTGCCATAGACTAACTGATAGGGTGACATGCCAAAATATGTTTTGAAAGCAGTGCGATAAGCCCAAAGTGCAACGTTTAGTCTTAAGGACCACTCCTTACTATTTGAGTTAACTATTTTTTTCAAAATTTATTTGATCTCCCTATTTGCTAATTCTACTTGTCCACTTGTTTAAGGGTGATAAGAGGTGACAATTTTGTGGGTAATGCCATATTTTTTCATTAAGGATTCAAAGGGTTTTTTACAAAAATGTGTTCCCCCATCACTGATGATAGCTTGAGGGGTTCCAAATTGACTCAAGACATTTTCTTTAAAAAAATTAAGAATAGTTTTATGATCATTTTGTCGATGTGGAATCATTTCAATCCCTTTGGAGATATAATCAACTACAATCAAAATATACACAAATCCAAATGATGATAAAAATAGACCCATGAAATCAATTCCCCAATAATAAAAAATTTCAATGGCAAGAATAGGGTTCAGAGACATCATGTTTTGTTTAGAAATGGAACCCAATTTCTGATAGTTTCACAACTTTTGTAAAAGGTATAGCTGTGCTTAAATAAAGTGGGCCAATAAAATCCACACTGTAAGATTTTTGCAGCTATTTTCTTTGAAGAAAAGTGATCTCCCCACGCTTCTGAGTGATAAAATTTAATGATACTACCTACCTCACTATCAGGCACACATCTTTGAATGATTTGATTAGGACAATAGTTGAACAAATATAGGTCATCCCAATAAAAATTTTTCACCTCAGTTAAAAATTTCCTCCTGTCTTGGTGGGCCCACTGAGGTGGCATCTTTCCTTTTACAAGAAAATTGACTATGTTAGCAAACCAAGGCATTGAATTGACAAAAAATAAAAATTCATTGGGAAAATAATCATTGATAAGTGTTATGTCAAAAGGTGAGCTTGTCATAAGTCTGGACAAATGATCTGCAACAATATTTTTGGCTCCTTTCTTATCTTTTATT
Organism: Ormosia emarginata; assembly: GCA_029884605.1. Classification (NCBI taxonomy): domain Eukaryota; kingdom Viridiplantae; phylum Streptophyta; class Magnoliopsida; order Fabales; family Fabaceae; genus Ormosia; species Ormosia emarginata. The sequence continues at coordinate 8,344,344 of JAQQTP010000083.1, read as the reverse complement.
GTAATGTTAAATTCTTGAATCAACAAGATCCACCATATCAACCTAGATTTTGCATCCTACTTAGACATTAAATATCTAACAGCAGCATGATTAGTGAAAATAATAGTAGAAGAATCAATGAAATAAGCTCAAAATTTGTCCAATGCAAAAATCACAACAAGTAGTTTTTTCTCAGTAGTGGTGTAATTCATTTGTGCATAATTTAAAGTTCTACTTATGTAATAAATTACATAAGGCTTACCTTCCTTTTATTGGCCTAAAGCAACACTGACAACAAAATCCCTGGCATCACACATCAACTCAAAAGGCAAAGACTAGTCAGGGGTTTACATGATAGGAACAGATGTCAGAAGACTAATTAATTTTTTAAAAAATTTCTAACATTCTTAAGTCCAATCAAATGGTGGTTGCAAATATTCACGCATAGTTCACAATGGTTGATTTTCATGTTCATTATGTGTACTTTCAGCCATTGTGTCAATTGTGTATAATTATGATTCAAACAAATCAATATATAAAGTACTAAGATTAGTTTTAACCAAACGACCATAATTTGAATCTAGATATCAATTAAGCATAAATAAGTAACTTAAAATAGAAAATAAAATGTCCAAGTATGCAGAATAAATCAGTCATCAAATATAAACAAGTAGGCTGTATAGACCAACCATTAAATATTAACAAGTAGGCCATAAAACCAGCCATTAAATGTTAACATGTAGGTGGTAAAACCAACCATTAAATATTATAGTAAGTAAGTTAGTAAATTAGTAAGTTAGCAAATTAAAATAGTAAGGAGAGAATATACCAGATGGTGAAGTTTACTTAAAGAAAGAAAACCTCAACAAATTTGTTCTTCAAATCAAGTCCCTGACAACAGTGCCAAAAATATGGATTATGTGTTACAAACCCAATTGACGGTTGTCTCAATTAATAAATTTTCAAGAGTCCGAGGTCGATCCACAGGGAATTGATGAAGAAAAATACTTTGAGGTAAGGAAAGGATTTGTCACAACAATAAAGGTGATAAAACTTATTCACAAATAAAAAAGGAGTTGCTTGGGTTTGGAGATCCACTTTTGATAATAAATTAAGGACAAAATTATTTCTTTTTTATAACTCAATTGAAATCTATGCATAACGAAGGTTCCAATCGAAAAATACAACATTCAAAGCTCATTTAAGATTATATATGTAGTTATATTATGGTTCCTTTAATTATTCACCAACACCAACACTTGCAAATGGGTTCAAGCATTCATTGTGTCAGCCTCTTGTCTACAACGAATCAAGATCTCCACTTTACAAGGAGGGTGATACGCCAACACGTGTAAATGGGTTCAAGCATTCATTGTGCCAATCTCTTATCTATAACAAATCAAGACCTCTTGCAATTTAAAAGGATTTTCGAAGAATGTATGAAAATGTTTTCAATTTGATGACATCCATTTTAAAGGAGCACTTTACAAGGAGGGTTTCTAAATTGATTTGAAACAAAATACAACATATATAATATCTACTTGATAATATAACATTCAAGCACAAGAAAGATATTAATGTTGGTGTATGCCCTAGTGGCCAATACATTTTGTTTGTATTTACATACATTATATTATGTTATTTTATATGAGGCATTTCATTTATTGTGTTCTTTTTGGTAGACATAATAAAGTCCTTAGAATAATGTAAGTTTGATACCATAGACATCAAGTGGATGACTTGATCGTGAGATCCTATTGGATAAAATACTATTCTTAAATGTCAACTACTAGTCAAGTATTATTGTTAATTAGGACAACAATAATACATTGAGGCTAGTATGACATCATGTTTTGTTTAGAAATGGAACCGATTTCGACCACATCTCACGGGTCATGGATATGAGATATCAAGTCTACACATGGATACATATTAGAGTAATGATGTATTGGACAGACTTCGCCATGAGAACGCTACGTGGATCGTTACGTGAGTGTCATGATAAAATTTAATGATACTACGATTCTCATAGTGATAATGGTGTATGTGGTCCTTTGACCTCGAAATCACTACGATTCCTACATGAGGAGTTGTGTGTTTTAATGCCATCAAACGTCATTGACAAAAAATAACAAGATGATCATAACGTTGGTTTATTAGACATGCCGCAATACATGTGGAGGAATATGAGTGACCTAGATGGGATTTGTCCCTCCTACATAACCTAGATTTTGCGATATCTTTAGACATTAAATATCTAACGATTGAGTGAGACTACGAAATGCATGGCCATGCTCAAACAAGAGTCAATATGAGATATTGATCTTATTTGCTATTACTATGTCTACTTACCTTCCTTTTATCGGCCTAAAGCAAAGATTGAACTAAACAAGGGTGACACATTCCATGCCTTGTGTTCAAAGACTGGATATCATGATGATAAAGGGACTAAACTACACGGAAAAATTTCATTAGTCACAAATGATAGGTTATGTCAAATCACAATGGACATTCTCATTACTTGGTACTAGCAGTAATTATGATGTGTTAATTATGATTCAAACTAGATACCGTCACTTGATTAGTTTTGTAATTTGATTAAAAATGAGATTTTAATATTACTACCAACGTCATGAGAACCAACCATTAAATATTAACAAGTCGCATAAAACACTTAGAACATGTAGGTGGTAAAACTAAATTGAGTAATCGTAATCCAAGTTGGACTCGGATTCAACTTAAAGAAAGGCCTAACTTCTTCATGGATGGGTTTAGGGTTGCACCACTTACCTTTACAAACCCAATACGCTCACACTCACTTAAGGCAGCCTTTGTTATAAATAATACTTTGCTAAGGGGGCTGCTACTAGGTTACTTCACAACCCTAGCCGCACCTGGGTTTGAAAGTTTTGAGTGAGAGATAAGGAGGTCTTCTTTCCTCTCTCTCATAACGCCTAGCACTACGAAAAATAGAGGCGTGACTCCTTTAAGATTAAGTATGTAGTTATATGTGGATACCGCAGAAACATCGTCGCTATTACGGTGTTGGTGATTCACCTCGCTTGTGTCTATCACGCTTCTCCACAAGAGGTAAAAAATTTTAAAAACTTCGGATTATGGATTTTTCGCATGGATCCTGTGAGGGAATTTCTAAATTGATTCCAAAATTATATAGACTTTGATCCGCAAATTCCCAACAATTAATCTAATCTTATTTTATTACCAAAAGCTTCACCTTTTCACCCAAGCAAAATAAGAATTAGTTACTCTTGAACAAGAAGAAAGAAAAAGAAAAGAAGAGGATAATGAACATAACTTCTATTTAGAACAAAAGAAAATTATAACAAGATGATATAAGAACTTGGTCTTAATCTCTCAACCAAGATGCCTCTAATGAGAAACTGATGTAGCTTTTTATAGAGCATGAAAGTACAAAATGACAATAGACTTGTTTAATGAGTGGTTGGATGATAGGTGAATGAGTGAAAAATTATTGTCATGCTTGTCTCTCCACTTGCACCAACCAATTTAGCTGTCTTCACACGATTATAACTCTATTAAAAAGTCATTATCTTGAAAAGTGGTCTTCATGAGAGTTGAAGGGTTTTGTCTTAGATTTTCGATGCCATCAGTTTCATCCAAATCCAACTCCTACAGCCCAACCTATGGCCCAATCTTTGCACATTGTTCAGGTTCCAGCAACAAAACCTATGTTTTGACTTCCAAACCAAATCCGACCCACTAGACATCCGATTAAGCGCTTGTATTCTCATGAAAGTTATAGATTTGGGTCTTATATTTCATATAGGCTTAGTTTGGTTTCAATTGAACTTCTATAGTTGTCAAGCTATCAGGATCAGCATTCTGGCTTTTGCTTCCACTTCAATTTAAATTATCCAAACGTGTGATTCAGCTCTTGAAATCTTCATGAAAGTTGTAGAGAATTGTATTAGCTTTCCTATAAGACCAGAATCACATCAATCTAATATTTGAAACTCAGATTATATCTAATTTACTGAACGCTGCCAAATAGATAAATTAAGGTCAATTCAGGCAATAATTCCTTCAATGATCCAATTAGGCCCAATATCATAAAATGTGACAAAATCAACTTAGTTAAGCCTAATTGAACCTTAAGAAGCCCATTGACGGGATTATTAAATGAATAAAATATATTACTATCAAATTTCCTCACATTTAGCTTTTGCACTCCTGGACAAAATACATAAGACCAAAGTTAGGGAACAAGGAAAAACAACACAAACTCAAAAGCTAAAAACTCTAAAAGACTCAATTTCCAATGATATTCAAAAATGCAAAAGTTTATAAGCAAGAAGAGCAACTAAAGATTCAAGGAATCAAAACATTTATGAGGCAACGTTTCTTCACATCTCAATATGAGGCAACGTTTCTTCACATCTCAAACCAACAAGCTAGGAAACTTCAATTGAAAAGTATAAGTCAAGAATGATAGATCTTCACAATATTCACTTTCAATCCCTCAAGTGTTTAAAAGGTAAGTATTTTACTCAATTCAACCTATGAAAAATTACACTACCATAAGCTTGCTTATCCTCTACTTCTCCACTATTCAGAACATATGCATGCACAAATCAAGAAGACTTTATTTAATTTTATAATAGGGTCAAGGTAAAGGAGGAAGGTAATATGGATATGACAAGTTAAATACCAAGAGAATAAAAGAGCATTAGTGTTGAGTTCCAATAACAAACATGAAAAGTTCATCCCAACATAATGCAAATTCCCTTTACATATTCATTTCCCTTCCCTTTTTACCTTGTTGGCCTTTCTTTACACATTTTTTTATTATATTCATTATTTTTTTATTTTGTTTGTTTGTTTGTTTGTTTGTTTGTTTGTTTTTAATTGGCCACTCTTTCCTTTTTCACCAACCATTTTGCACACACACCCCCACACTTGTTCAAAAACTTATCCAATAGCAAAGCCAATGCTCTCTTATTCTCTAAGGTTGGGTAAGAACATAGTTTTTCATTTAAGGTACGTAATGAGCTAGAAACAAGGAATGATCAGTTAAGCTCAAAGGGGTTAAGCAAAAGAAAATATGCAATGTTGGCTATTTGGTTAAAGTAGCTATTTCAAGAAAAATGTCTCAATCATGTTTATGTATGCATGTGAAAATATAGCCTAAAAAAGAATCAAAGCAAGTTCTAGAGTAACAATTTCTTGAGTGAAAAATCACACAAAAAGGAAGAGAATGATACAAATGTTCAATCCATTCAACAATAGGCTCAAAATCTCACAAGACATATATCTATCATTCTCAATCCACTAATTCAACATCCATAACCAAGCATGTGAATTTTAAGAAAGAAGACAATTTATTCAATCATGCTATGATCCTTGAATTTCAATTGCTTCAAAGGATGTGAGAGTGCATTCACTTGTGTCATTCAAAGGAAATCAAATGATAAAACTTCATTACTTCCACAAATCAATACAAAATAGTTACTTCCCTAATTTAGATGCGTCTTAAGAGTAAATTTACCTTAAGGGCATAATTTACTCCTTACTCTGCTATCCTTAGATACATTTGAGTTAAATTACTTCAAGAGTAAAATTAACTCTTTACTCTACTATACTTAATTGGTTTTGCTGTTAGTCAATTACTGATAATTATATTAATAAACATACTTTCCTAATTTTTTTAGGTCAACTATCCTTCTCCCCTAACCAGATCACAACATTGTCCTCAATGTTAAAATATAGATGAGTAGATGATAGAAGATATTACTTGTTGTGGCAATTATTGAAAGGAGAAACCTGACACAAATTTAAACAGAAACAAAGTATAATGAATAAAACCAAAAGTAAAGGAAAGTTATAGATGGAGTTTTAGATCAGTCCCGCGATCCTTGCTGCTTCCCTCTGACCAATCTATCTGAGCTATTACTAGATCAGGTTCATAAATAAAAGTTTATAATTTATCAATTAACTCATCGACAGTGGAAGCAGAGATAAGGATTCATCTTGTCGAAGGTGCGATAAAGTTCTGTTCCACAACATGATCAAGAAAAGATAACAAACCATCAAAGAAATTATTAATATTCAATAAACTTATAGGTTTATGGTGAATGTTTAGTTGGGCCTAAGAGACAATTTGAATTTTTTTTGTCAAAGTACCATAGCCACCTAGTAAGACAATGAATGCATCAGAATTTTCAAGCATTTTAGCCATTTGTCAATGCATAGATAATAGTAGTTCCTCACAAATTGTCTTTCCAATGATGTTCCTTTGAGTTAAAGATCTAGGAATGATATCTAAAACCTGACTGCCTCCTAAATGTGCTATGATTGATACAACCCCCATTAACCCAATGCTACCTCCCCTATATACTACACGAATTTTCCTATCAGTAAGCGCTCGACCAAGAGTGCTTTCTTCTTTTACAAACTCTGTACCTTGCAAAAACTTGACCCACAAAATACACAAATATATGTAAGTCGATGAACAAAAGCTTCCTCCATTTCTATACTCACCATTCCTTTGAATAATTATGAGTTGAATGAAAGTGAAGAAAATTGAGTGTTTAAATAAGGAAAAGAATAGAAAAAGTAATGATAGCACCTATATGGTAGGTTGACTGTTGTTAGAAAAGTTTAAAATTAAGAAGCACAGATTTTTTTGTGTTGTTTTTTTTAATTTTTTTTGTTTTTACTTTTTGGTTCGAGAGAAAATAAGAGTCGGAACCAGTCCAAAACTAGAGGCTAGGCTCTCATGCCAATTTATTCAACAAATATAGCATATCTTTAGATTTCGTGTCATGCAGTACTTGCATCCATAAACACAGCTTCACAGCTCCTCTATGGCTAGAATTGTACACTACCTGTTCGGACACCTATTTAAAGGCATTCAATATGAATACAGGTGAATAATCAACACCACCTAAGTGATCTAGTGTTGCAGAGCTCACTCAACAAAGGGCAATATGCAACTCAATTACTATTTCACATGTACAGATAAGATGGGGTACCTCTTTCGGCCCAACAATCACATAGCCTTAAGTTTAAACTTGGGAATGTGTGATACGACTCTCTACAGAGCATAACACACGAACCTTATTTAAGGACCGGCTTGCAAAGGTCCACCCGAGTCAATGACGAGTCTAACCCTAAGGTTAGGGGCTCTCCATCCAGTTAAGGACAAAGTACACAAAAGTTCACCCTTGTTTTTTTTTTTTAAAGAACAAGATAATACATGCATATTGTTGTGATTGTGGCTCACATCTTCCTCTGGTTTTACGTCCAGTAACAGTTTAAATGCCTTCTATGAGTTGAGGATAAGCTTCTCATCTAATTTTCTTATAAATTGGCAAACATGATCTTTTTAAGTCAAATTCCCAAGACTGTAATGCTTATGTTCGTCCATGAAAAGATTCCACAAATTTTTTAGTTCACAATGCACAATTCCAATAGAATGTGTCTCAAGAGTAAATAAAATATCATCTAATGACTCCTTACTCAGTCCATTAGTAATAAAGTATATTTTATCTTCTCGGTTTGTAGAAACCATCCCCAAAGAATGACATCATTTGTTACAATTCCATCGTGTACATTTGTGACAAACTTGTAATCTTTTCTCTATTCTTCTTTTAGAAAATGAACTTTTACCGAGACCTGTCATGTATGAGTCAAATGAAATTAAAAATTCACCTGCTAAACAGAGCTTTGCTTCGATTATCCAACGTATATCTTCTGGGATGCCCTTGTGCATTAACAATTGTAACACCCACTATAGGATATCACATTTATGTTACTTAATTACCACATTACCCATGTATTATAAAATATGATTTGTAATGTAAATATAAGTTATAAATTTTTTGGAAATATTAATAAAATAAACTTAGCAGAATATAAAATTTTGAACAATATCACAAATAATTTACATCATATACATAAGACTCAGTATTGACATACTTAAATATTTATAGACATAGTTCTCAAAAGTATTTGAACATTATTTAAACTAACATACTTGCCCATGTAATTGGCTAGCTGCCATTAATTATAGGTTTGATGATAACAAACATAATGAAGATGATGACAAGACGAAGTCCAAGACATTCAAGAATAGCTTTAGGACTTAGGATCTTTGTAAGGAGACTTATTGGATATCTCATTAGTTTTGGACACAAAGAAATATTTTCAAAATTATTTTTCCAAACTTAAAGAATCATTTTCTGGATATTTAAAAGTATTTAAAACTAATTTTATATCATGGGTATTCGAATACCCCATAAAGTATTTGAATAACATGCCTGATACTCGTATCCAGAATTGCTTTTGAAAGTAAGGTATTCGAATAACCATTTTTGGTATTCGAATACACCTGATCTCAGAAAAATGTTTTTAGACTGAAGTATTTGAATACATTGAGAGGTATTCAAATAACCATCTTCTAATCTGTTTTAACAAGCCTTTTTAAAACAAATGTATTCGAATAACCTTATAGGTATTCGAATAACCTCCTTCAGAATTGTTTTTCACTAAATAGTGGTATTCGAATAACCAGGAAGGTATTCGAATAACTACAGGATCCTGATATGGAAGGAAACGGCCATTTTCTACATTTAATGTGATATTAATTATACCCAACGACTATTTTCCTCAAAGGCTCTATAAATAGAGACCTTGGGTCTCTTCTGAAGGTTGCCCAATGATCTGAATCATTCTTTGCTTGTGCTAAAACGTAGTTTTCAATTTTACATATTTTATGTGCTCTTTTTACCAAAACCTTGAGATATCCTTAAAGAGCTCCATAGTGCTTCAAGTTGTATTATTTACTCTTTGTGAGAGTTTTCTATTTCATCTATTTTCTACTTCTGTAAGGGTGAGGTATCCCTTGTTGTAAAGAATGTGAGATATCCTTCAAAGGGGGTGAGGTATCCCTCTAGTAAATAGGGTGAGGTATCCCTGTTTGTTGAGACTCAAGCACAAGGGTGAGGTATACCAAGGTGTGAGGAGTGCTCTTGTTTGTAAAGGTTGCAAGCACCCGCGTTAAGCTGGTATTGATTAGTGTAAAATCTCGAACTGTGTTTCGGGGACTGGATGTAGGCCACAAGTGGTTAGTGGTTGAACCAGGATAAATATCGTGTCTGTTCTTCTCTTCTTTATCTCTTTATTTTTAGCAACTTAATTTATTGTTTAATATTATTTATTTGTTAAATTTTATTAATATTCTGCTTATCCTTTTCATCTCACGTCTTTTAACATTCTTTTCAACATATTTAATTACTTTACGCTTTTGTGAAAAGTTTTTTTTAAAATACTCAATTCACCCCCCCTCTTGAGTACTGGAAGCCACTTGGGTAACAAGTGGTATCAGAGCTAAACTCTTGTATAAAGGGCATAGCAGCTTCAAGAGAACATGGCTTCTTCAAATGGTTTTTTAGAAGCAACTTCCATAAATCGACCACTCTTTTTCAATGGGGATGGTTATGCATATTGGAAGGAAAGAATGAAAATCTTTGTCGAGGCTATTGATCTAGATGTGTGAGATGTTGTCAAGAACGACGCATTTATACCTACACGAGTTGTTGATGGTGTAAAAACTGAGACACCTAGAAATGATTGGTCTAAAGATGATAAAAGAAAAGTTTAATATAACTTGATAGCCAAAAACATCATTACCACTGCTTTAGGGTATGATGAATTTTTCAGAATTTCAAATTGTAAAACTGCTAAAGAAATATGGGACACTTTACAAGTTACCCATGAGGGTACTAGTGAAGTAAAGAGATCGAGAATAAATTCTCTTACTCGAGAATATGAATTATTTAGAATGAACTATGCTGAAAGCATTCAGGAAATGCAAAAGAGGTTCACCCACATTGTAAATCATCTTGCATCATTAGGAAAGAATTTTTCTAATGAAGATTTAATTAATAAAGTGTTGAGATGTTTGAGCAGGATTTAGCAGCCTAAGGTGACAACTATATCTGAATCAAGAGACTTGTCAACAATGACAGTAGCTATGCTTTTTGGAAAACTTCAAGAGCACGAATTAGAACTCAACAGGCTTGACCTAAGTGAAGAAAATGATAAGAAAAATAAAGGGATAACACTTAAAGCCACCACCTCCACTATCAACAATGAAGAAGAAGACGATGGAGATGATGTGGACAACATTGAGTTAAATGAAGAGAACCTCAGTCTTCTAGTGAAGAAATTCGGAAGGTTTCTCAAAAAGAAAGGAACTCAAAGAAGACCACCTTTTTCCCCAAAGAAATTTGAAAAGAAGCTCTCAAAGGAAAGAAGAGCTTACATAGCATGGGACGACAACGACATGGACTCAACCGATAGTTCAGATAGCGAGGAAGCCTATCTATGTCTTATGGCCATAGGAGAAGATGACCAAGAAAGCGAATATGAGGTAAGTTCTAATCATAATTTATTACCTTCCTACGATGAATTACGAGATGCTTTTGAAGAGTTGCATGAGAAATCTCTTAAGCTCACTAAAATAATTTCTTCATCTAAGAAAACAATTTCTTCTTTAAAAAATCAAATTCTTATTTTAAAAGAAGAAATTAAAGAATTAAAAATTGAAAATGAGACATTAGGATTGATTGATGCATGCACAACTCACTCTTCATATGCTTCCACTTCTTCAACTTGTTCTTCATGTCATTTGCTTGAAAAAGAAATTGAAGATTTAAAGAAGAATCTTGCAAAATCCACTCTTAGAAGAGATAACTTAAATATCATATTAGGAAAACAAAGAGTTGTTTTTGAAAAAGCTAGAATTGGTTACAACCCGAAAAATCAACACAAACCGTATAAAAATTTCTTTATTTATTCAAGTACTTCTAGTAGCCCATTTATTAAATGTTTTTATTATGGGAAGAAGGGTCATAGTGCTTCAACATGCAATGTAAGAAAAAATGTTAACACAAAAATTGGAACAAAAATAGTTTGGGTTCCCAAGGGGACTATACCCAAAACTGACACTCAAGGACCCAAGAAAATATGGGTACCAAAAACTAAAAATTAAAATGTGTTGTAGGTGTGCTTGAAGGTCAAGAGCTGACTTTGGCATTTTGAAAGTGGCTACTGCAAGCACAAAATCAAAAATAATTCCAAGCTCTCTTCATCATTCTCATAAAGCTTGGACTTGCAATTTTTTTTGGATAAGTATTTCCATCATCGGATAAGTTTTGCTCTCTCATTTTGCATTTGTACATGAAAATCTATGTTTTTCTGATAGGTCTATTCGAATACCATCATAAGGTATTCGAATACCATACATCAGTACAACAATATTATGTCTCTATAAAGCTAGAGTATTCGAATAACTAATATAGCTATTCGAATAACCAGAGACTTATCATATCAGTGTTTCTCACTTACCTCTGGAGTATTCGAATACTCTACAAGGCATTCGAATACTTGCACCTGCCTTGCCTTCTTTTCTGTGGTGGGTATTCGAATACAGTAAGAGGTATTCGAATAACCCATGGCTAAAAGCTAAGTTTACGGCCTAATTTCTGTTCTGTTTCTGCCCTTTTTAATACATATACAAATATGGATATAATTTGTCTAAATGTATACTCCTTGCTTCTGCTTTAGCTTGTTCTTGCTCCTTCATTTCTCAAGAATTTATTGTATATGTTGAATTCTTTGTAATACAAATTCTTAACCAAATGTAATTGGCTATTATTTTTTTAGAACAAGCAAGTGATATTTGTACTTGGCTAAATTAATCAATAAATTGAAATATTTTTTCTTGTAAACTCATTTGCTGTTTTGGCTCATTGTTTTGAATGCTTATTGGCTTATGAGTTTGGCTAACCTCTATGTATCCAAAAATTAATGGATACTAAGGAAAGTTCTTTAAATTTTATTGTAGGATCATAACTACCTCAAGCACAAATTTAAATAAAAATTATTCAACTTGAGGGAAATGAATGAAGAAAGACATGATGAGCCTTTCTTCAAGTACAATGGAATGGAATACTCAATGGAAGAAAGCTCAAACTTAAAGGACCAATAAACGAAGAACATAACAAAGAAGCATCTCTCTTTATCTAATTCAATAATTATCTCTATCCCTAAGCGATTGTGATATTCTATATGGATTGTATGATACTCGTTGATTAATTGATCTTAAATGATTAAATATTTTCCTTACATGAGTAGTATGCTTAGCATTGACAATGTGCCAAATTAGATATTAACTTGCTAATGTTGTCATTGCATATAGGGTAAATAAAGTTAATTCTATACAATGCTCTGATCCCTATAACATATTTCATCAAAGTAAAATGTTTAATTCTCTTGATATATGACAGATTTATAAGAAATTGATAACAAATGGTAAATGTTTTACATTTTGATAACAAGTGGTATCAAATATAAGTAATTCTCTTGGTAAATGCAATGACAGTTTTGATGACTATACAATGCAATTGGTTGATCTATGAATGAATATATCTTTGCGCATGTGCTGAATATTGTGCTTATCTTGCTAAATTTATAAAATTATACTATGTTGCTATTTTGGTATGCTATGAATGAATATATTTTGTTGGAATGGAATATACTCTATGTAGCTTTATGATTTATCTTGCCCCATCTTTTTGATCATGACAACAGTGGGAGAAAAAGCTTGAATTCTTTATTTGAGAAAAATCAGGAGGAGAAAAAGTAAAAGTTCGGTAAGACAAAAATGGAAATTGGATTCCAAAAGTAAGGGGAAGCTATTGTGCATATCTCTGATATAAATCACCTCTTATGAAAAGAGGGGGAGTAAGTATTTCTAAACAACCCTGTGAATTCCAATTTATATAACTAACTCTTTTTCTCAAATGTTAGTTTGTCATCATCAAAAAGGGGGAGAATGTAATTGGCTAACTACCATTAATTATAGTTTTGATGATAACAAACATAATGAAGATGATGCCAAGACTAAGTCCAAGACCTTTAAGAATAGCTTTAGGACTTAGGATCTTTGTAAGGAGACTTATTGGATATCTCATTAGTTTTGGACACAAAGAAATATTTTCAAAATTGTTTTTCCAAATTTAAAGAATCATTTTCTGGATATTTGAAAGTATTTAAAATTGATTTTATATCAGAGGTATTTGAATACCCCATAAGGTATTCGAATAACATGCCTGATACTCGTATCCAGAATTGCCTTTGAAAGTAAGGTATTCGAATAACCATTTTTGGTATTCGAATACACCTGATCTCAGAAAAACGTTTTTAGACTGAAGTATTTGAATACATTGAGAGGTATTCGAATAACCATCTTTTAATCTGTTTTAACAAGCCTTTTTAAAACAAAGGTATTCGAATAACCTTATAGGTATTCGAATAACCTCCTTCAGAATTGTTTTTCACTAAACAATGGTATTCGAATAACCAGGAAGGTATTCGAATAACTACGGGATCCTGATATGGAAGGAAACGACCATTTTCTACATTTAATGTGATATTAATTATACCCAACGACTATTTTCCTCAAAGGCTCTATAAATAGAGACCTTGGGTCTCTTCTGAAGGTTCCCCAATGATCTGAATCATTCTTTGCTTGTGCTAAAACGTGGTTTTCAATTTTACATATTTTCTGTGCTCTTTTTGCCAAAACCTTGAGATATCCTTAAAGAGCTCCATAGTGCTTCAAGTTGTATTATTTACTCTTTGTGAGAGTTTTCTATTTCATCTATTTTCTGCTTCTGTAAGGGTGAGGTATCCCTTGTTGTAAAGAAGGTGAGGTATCTTTCAAAGGGGGTGAGGTATCCCTCTAGTAAATAGGGTGAGGTATCCCTGTTTGTTGAGACTCAAGCACAAGGGTGAGGTATCCCAAGGTGTGAGGAGTGCTCTTGTTTGTAAAGGTTGCAAGCACTCGCGTTAAGCTTGTATTGATTAGTGTAAAATCTCGAATTGTGTTTCGGGGACTGGATGTAGGCCATAAGTGGTTGGTGGTCGAACCAGGATAAATATCATGCCTGCTCTTCTCTTCTTTATCTCTTTATTTTCAGCAACTTAATTTATTGTTTAATATTATTTATTTGTTAAATTTTATTACTATTCTGCTTATCCTTTTCATCTCACGTCTTTTAACATTCTTTTCAACATATTTAATTAGTTTATGCCTTTGCAAAAAGTTTTTTTTAAATAATCAATTCACCCCCTCTTGAGTACTGGAAGCCACTTAGGTAACAACTATAACTAGACAGCAGAACCCTCAGACGGGTCCTCCTCAGATTCCTCAGCAGGCAGGTATCCAACTTGACGCGAAGTCCTACGGACCGGTGCCTGTGCAGAAGACACTATACTAATCTCCGTTGGGACGTGGTACCTACCACCCCAATACTGTCTAATTGACAACGAAAATTCTACATGTACATAAATAGTGACAGAAAAGAACGGATCTCGATGAAATATCCTGCTCATGTTGACCGTCAAATGTCCCTAATATATTAGTCCCTTTTCATTGGGACTAATCCTCCAAGCACTAGCTCCTCCATGAAATTGTAGTCATACATACCCGACGAAACTCGATCTGGATGCCATCTTATCAAAACTCAGCTTCCTCAGTAAGAATTTGTTCCTCTTCACCTTCTTGCTCGGTACCTCGCTTAGTATCTTTACCAAAATTTAAATACAATACAAATAATATACGAAGAGGTGAGATCACCTACACCATTACCAATATGGCAGCACATAGATAACACAAACAGTACATCATACAGATATATCATACAATGATACAAATATAATAAATAGTAAACATCATCGTTTCATTCCATCATTCATCGACACTTAACAGATAAAATGTCACCAAAATATTCAAACATGTCCAAATTATGAATATAATTATTGACTCATTTTTCTACTCTATGGAGCTAAACTCAAGTAGGAGAGATTGATCCAAAAGATCTGTCTGTACCAACATACCTCAGACCATGTGCCACAATTCTAATAAGTATTTGCACATCTAGCATATACACGACAGTCTTTACCAGATCTTAATTATGGATAGTGCCTCAGTTTGGATCATTGGTGTGTTGCATCAGTCTAACCCATGGTACAGAAGAGCTACCAACTGCCCATTGTGGACAACCCGCACCCCGATGCCTTCAAGGTCAACAAGTAACTTACACTACGCATATCGCACCTACTAAAGAGGTGTAAGTCTCTCCTAGGCAATTAGCCTTAACATAGTCCTTCAGACTTTTTCCAATGCATGCTCATTGTATACAAACCATTTTCAGTTCAAATTCATAATTTCATATACATGGTCCACACACTGGCCCAACAGGATCTTTACTGTATTTTCAATCGCGTTAACATTTTACTGCGTTTTCTCAATTGCGTAACATTTTCGTCATGTTTTTCTAATCGCGTAGCGATTTTCAACGTTTTTGAAATCGCATAAAAATATTCCATCGTTTTCCAATGGCGTAGCGATTTTCAACATTTTTGAAATCGCGTTGCTTAAAAATCACATTTTTAAGTTACGAAAAGCATTTTCCATCATTTTTCCACTGCGTAAAATATTTCTCAACCTTCTAAATTTCATTTCGACCTTTCTAAAAATTCATACCATTTCTTACTTTACTTTTCCATATTTTCTCACTTAAAATTTCCTAACGCACTAAAAAACTCAATGCGTGAGCTATACGTTAGTAAATTTCAAGTCACCGACGTATTCCCCAAAATCCGCAAATAATTTCAAAAAAATCTATCCTCTTTAAAATAAATTGAGGTTCAAACACTTTCAACCTCTCTTTTTCTTTTATAAACGAAATCTTCATCTCTCAAGTGACAAAGTATTTCATAAATCCTTTTATTAATTTCTTGTACTAAATCAATTAACTTTTCATTTCTAAATCAAAATTTTACATGAAGTAAAACCATTTTCAAAACATCAAAACCGTAACTACATGGTCATTGGAACCATTATATCTTTTCTTTTCCTTTTCCTTCTAAACATCTATTTTTATCATTCATAAAAATCTTAACTTGAAAATGTGGTGTCCAGGGGCCGACGAGGGTGGGGAGTGGTCACTGGTGCTAAGAGAAAGCATCAATAAGCGGCTCCTAGCAGGCTTCTAGGCGAAGAGTCCCATGAATGAACTGAATACGCACCGGAATGAGAGGGATTCAGAGACTGTGTAGGTATGAGGCTACATAGTTGAGGATAGCTTAAAGGAATTGATTAGGCGTAGCCATATCAACAAGTTGCAACTTCTTTTCGGGAGCTTAGAACATAAGAACTCCATGGTTAAGTGTGCTTGACCTAGAGCAATTGTGGGATGTGTGACCTCCTGGGAAGTTTCCTAGGATGCATGTGAGTGAGGACAAATCACACTGAAAAGACCCGTATTGGTTTGTGGAGACACTCATCAAGCCTGCAGGCATTCCTAGGACGTTACAGAAAACACCTATTTTTTTTTTTAGGTGTTGAGACCGAAACCCTCATGGTCTTTGAAACCAAAAATTTATTTTCCTTGTTCACTTCCATCATGGCATATCCAATATATTCACATCATACATATCATAAGCATACCCTAAAAACAATAAACCATGCAAAGCATACAAGGCATAAACAAATAAATCAAAACACATAAACACTAAAAAATAATTACACAACCATGAATAATGAACCCTCACATGGATTCACCGTCCTTCACAAACAAATACATCTCTCACCACCATACTTGGTTAGTGAGATAAATCTCCCTCTTACCTTAAAGAGGAGACAAATCCTTCAAGTTTTCCCCTCCTATGGTTTTCGTGAAGTTCCTTGGAAAAACCTTAAAAATCTTAAACAAATTTTAAAATCAACAATAAGCTTAGAAATAGATATACCATGGATCAATCATGGCTTAGAAAATTAAAACTAAAAGATTGGGTCAAGAAATAAGAAGTTTACCCTTTTTGGTAGAAACTTTAAGCTTGGATTTCAAGCTCAAGATGGTTGATTTTGTGAAAACTCACAACTAGAAAGTTGTTTGGAATATGGTTTAGGTTTAGGAAATGGTGTTGGATAAAATTATAGGTGAGTAGAAGTTGTCAAATGGTGTGGCTGCCGAGAGCTCTCCAAAGAACAACAATGGAGTTCTTGATTTTTGTAAGAGAAAGATTAGAGAGAAAAGGCTTTCTTAGACTTGGTGAAGATGAAGAATGAAGTGAAAACACTTGTTTTCTCTTGGTAATAGCTGTGGAACTCACCAAAGGAGGTGGCCACTTTCTTTGACACTCCATGACTTCCTAATGGACTTAGACTGCATCAAGGGTCGAGATTTCAAGCCTTTGCCACCAAGCTTGCTCTTGAAGGTCCTAGAATCACCAAGTAGCCGTGGGACTCCAAGGAGAAGTAAACCAAGTTCTTGGTTCAATTGGCTTCTTAGTTAGTTTCAAGTGAATCTAGTTAGTTTACTTAATTCATTAGCTAACTATTTAGTTACTTTGCTAAGTATCTAGTTACATTTGAAGTTAGTCATCAATTCAAGAACATGGTAGAACATTCTTGTAACTAGGCTTCAAAGAGTAACTAACTAAGTTTACTTCCATTTAGTTACTTCATAAGCTTCTTAGAATAACCTAGTTAGATTTAAGTTAACTTAGTTAGGTTTTCTAGTTTCTAAGTAACTAGCCCAACCATCAAAATTGACTACATCTTATTGGTTTAGAAAGTCCTAGCCCTTAATGTTGACTAGTTTCTATTGGTTTAGAGATTTTCAAGTCAAAAACGTGGACTTGGTTCCTATTGGTTCATGATCAGTAAGTTTCAAGACTTTATCGGTTCCTATTATCCACTAGACAGAGGCTGCGGCTTAGAAGTCAGTAGGTACCGTTCACTGGAAAATAAAATAATAATAAAAATATAAAATATTTTTATTACACAGACAAATTCTAAAAATTAAAGATTTTTCCTGGCCAAAAAATTATTATTTTACTGACACGAAGCAAATATCTCAAAACAATCAAATACAATCACGAAACAGTC
Source organism: Ormosia emarginata (assembly GCA_029884605.1). Lineage (NCBI taxonomy): Eukaryota > Viridiplantae > Streptophyta > Magnoliopsida > Fabales > Fabaceae > Ormosia > Ormosia emarginata. The sequence continues at coordinate 8,326,361 of JAQQTP010000083.1, read as the reverse complement.
AAAATAATTTTATAACACTCAGAAATCACAAAACAGTATAATTTCATTGCTACTGTGTTATTGGCTAATTTTCGGGGTGTTACAACAATCGCAATCTTTCACACTTAGCTTTGTAGATTTTTGTTAGAGCATTTTGAGGAAGAAAAAGAAAATGTTTTCTTAAATTTGAGAGTATGATATCTATTTTAAAGGAGAAGGAATAAGTTATAATGGGAAACTGAAAAACAAACTGACTTGAGAGTCGCGGAGTACCGTTACCGGCCACTTAACCGGTGTCACAATGAGCTCAACAACTTGGGTTTCTAGAAATGGTTTGAGTCTTTGTCCATTGACCTTAAACACATTACCATTCCTAGGGTTCTCAATGTTTGAGGATACACATGTTTGACAACAAAATGGTCACTCCTCCTAGATCTCAATTTTCTAGGGAATATGTGAAGACAAGAATTATAAAGCAAAACATTTCGACCAATTTCAAAAGATTTCCTCAAAATTGATTTGTCATGAAAAGTTTTTACTCTAGCTTGATAAATTTTTGAGTTTTTATATGCATATTTTCTCAATTCTTCAAGTTCATTTAAATACAATTTGGGTAATTTGCAAGCATCATCAAGGTTTAGGTTGAAAACTTTAATGGCCCAAAATGCTTTATGCTCAAGTTTTACAAGCTAGTGACAAGGTTTTTCATAGACTAACTTATAGGGTAAAATGCCTAAAGATGTTTTGAAAGTAGTACGGTAAGCTCAAAGTGTAACGTTTAGTCTTATGGACTAATCTTTACAATTTGGGTTAACTGTATTTTTCAAAATTTGTATAATCTCCCTATTTGCTAATTCTACTTGTCCACTTGTCTAAGGGTGATAAGGGGTGACAATTTTTGTGGGTAATACCATATTTTTCATTAAGGATTCAAATGGTTTATTACAAAAATGTGTTCCCTCATCACTGATGATAGCTTGAGGGGTTCCAAATCGACTCAAGACATTTTCTTTAAAAAATTTAAGAACAATTTTATGATCATTGTGTCGAGATAGAATCGCCTCAATCCCTTTTGAGACATAATCAACTACAACCAAAATATACACAAATCCAAATGATGATGGAAATGGACCCATGAAATCAGTTCCCCAACAATCAAAAATTTCAATGACAAGGATAGGGTTCAGATGCATCATGTTACATTTAGAAATAGAACCCAATTTCTGATAGTTTTCACAACTTTTGCAAAAGGAATAGCTATCCTTAAATAAAGTGGGCTAATAAAATCTATACTGCAAGATTTTTGCTGTTATTTTCTTTAATGAAAAGTGACCTCCACATGCTTCATGTAACATCCTAATACTGAAAACCTAATATATCTGCTTAAACAGTATTAGTTATATTACAACTAACTTATAACATTCAACTAATCCATAATCATTCCTATAAAGAATTTATTATGGAGAGCCTTGTAAAAACTAAACTTCATTATATACATATACAACTGTTTACAAGGTTAAAATATTATACATATGATGTGCAAACTGAAACTGAAGGATCAAAATACTAAACTACTCTTTGATATTCTTCGGCTCTATGCTTGAAAAGAACTTCTACCTGGATTTACATGGAAACCCGGGGTAAGAATCAAATATCCTCAGTAGTAATGTACCAATATTAGTAGTCGTAACAATTCATATTGAATATGTATACAACTCATGATATTTAAATATAATGATAATTAAAATTATAATTAGACATGAAATCATATCATATAATTCAAGAACCAATCACATCCTTATTCCATATAGTGTTTCTTGGAAAACATAGTCTGAACTATTCCATACAAAAGTAAGGCAACTACCCATACAACTGCCAATACATGATCAGACAACTGCCCATACAGCTGCCTAAAAATGCATTTGTTGTGATATGATGTATGAATATGATGCAATGCGAGTTATATTAGTATAATGTCATGGATGCCATGAATGTCATGAACTTGCTTTTTCTTTCTCTGCAGTGGGGAGGGAAAATGTTACCTCCTTAACCCACCAAGTAGGAATCCACGTACTTTCTGAACTGTGATGCTTAACCTTCCTATAATGTCAAACTACTTAGTAATTTCCCTTTACATGTATTTCATTGCTTAATTTAACTTTCCTTTTTCTCAATCTTATTTTAAACCATTAATCTTAATTGTTAAACTCATAAATAAATCATGTTTTTCATAATTTAGATATTCTTGTTATAAATTAAAATAACATAACAGAGCTTAATACATTTCATTGTTTATATAAAGCACCATAGTCTTTTTCCCTTGTTCTGCGTCTAGCGCTTGAGCGCTAGACTTCCAGCGCTTGAGCGCTGGCTGGGTGCATCCAAAAATCATTTCTGTTGACTGAGCGCTTGAGCGCTCTATTCCCAGTGCCTAGACGCTGGTTGGGTGCGTTCAAAACTCCTCTTCTGTCAACTGGGCGCTAGAGCGCCCCATTACTAGGGCTTAAGCACTGGCTGGGTAGCAGTAAAACGTGTTGTTGCTCTCCTTCACTTTTCCACCCATTTCAACTCCTTCCAAATCAATTTCTTGGAGATTTTCCATTCAACAACCAGAATATATCTTCAAAATAAAATCTTAATGCCTCAATCTAGTATAAAAAATCAACCCATCTTCCATGGAAAACCCATTTTTTAACCATCAAAATTCATGAAACTAAAAGCATAATCTTACTCTCCACTTCATCCACAATCAAAATAAACCAAAAGAAACTTCATAACTCACATAATCTCATGTTAATACATCATAAACAGCAACCTCATGAAAGAAATAGGATGAGAAAAGAATGATAAACAAGCTAGAATTAAATCCCCCTACCTCTTTGTGAAGTCTTTTTGTGGAGATGTTGCTTAAACCTTAGTTTTTCCTCTTTCTCTTCTCTTCCTCTCCTCTTCTCATTTCTCTTTTCTCTTCTCCTCTTCTCTTCCCCTTTGTATATTTTCTGCTACTGTAAAAGGGAAGAAGAAAGAGTCATTTATTTGACTTTTTTTTCAACTTAATGGATAAGTATTATAACCTTATACCTGTTAGGAACAATTTAATCTTTTTATTTCAAGTTTTCTCACCTCCATAGGTATTAGAATAAATCCAAAGATTTATCTAATTACCAAATTCATCATTATCTTTAATTTTCATATCTGCGTTAAGTCCATTTGGTATCAAAACATTTACTCGGTGTGCTTAAAAATACTAAACAAACTTAGTTTTCTTTCAAACTTTAACTGCAACTTCCTTGACTCATTTATAACTTAAAAACAACTTTTCCATGATTATTTCTCTTATCTAAGCAATTTGCATCATTTTGTGAGTCATTTTAAGCTATTTTTCACTTTCTGTGTTGCGGCAAATTGCCTAAACTAACTCAGTTGGCCATGAAACTTTACAGACATGTCAAACAAGTGTTTGGCTATCTTTGAAATCCTACGCAAGCCTGACATATTCTCGGGGATGTTACACTTCTGAGTGACAAAATTTAATGACACTACTTACCTCACTATTGGGCACACATCTCCGAATGATTTGATCAAGACAATACTTGAACAAATACGGGTCATCCCAATAAAAAATTTTCACCCATTAAAAAATTTCCTTCTGTCTTGGTGCATCCTCTAAGGCGGCATCTTTCTTGTTACAAGAAAATTAACTATGTTAGCAAACCAAGGTATGGAATTGACAGAAAATAAAAATTCATCAAGAAAAGAATCATTGATAGGTATGATATCAAAAGGTGAGCTTGTCATAAGTCTGATCAAATGATCTACAACAACATTTTCGGCTCATTTCTTATCTTTTGTTGTGATGTTGAATTCTTAAAGCAACAAGATCTGTAACACCCCTTTGGAGGATGTCACACATAAAAGAAAATAAAAGAAATAGAAATAAAATCTACCCAAGTTGTGAAACATTTGTTAAATATTATTACGGGTTGTAAAATAATTCCTGATAGACAGAAATATGATATAAAAAGATAATACGGAAAATACGAAATAAAAAAAACATCATCACTAATAATATACATATGATTAAGTTATAAACTGTACAAATAATTTACAACAAAGACTACAAATATTTAAACAAAAACAGTAAAGAAAGCAATAAAAGAGTTAATATATATACAGACATACGTACGACGCGCCTTCAAAAAAAACATCATGGTTATTTAATCCTCTGATGGATCACTCTCAGCATGAAAATGATCATCAGGAGATAAATATCCCGGATGTCTCGACACACGGCGATAACGGGATCGCGCAGTCGATACGATGCTTATCTCACTAGGCTCAGGGTTTTCAGCACCCCAGTGACGCCTAATGGATAAGGGTAACTCTAAATGCAGAAATAACGTCGTAGTCATGACAGGCTCTCCATCAAAACGTTGACGTAGAATCACGGTCACACGTCCTGCATACGTCACAGATTCACGATCGCCTCGTAGATGCCAAGCCAGAGAACCTCCATGAAATACTAGCTCTACGAATCCCAAAAATCCTGGCGCTGCCATCCCTCACAATCAATCCAGAGGATATGGATGATCGGATGGTTCTTGATCGTAAAACTGGTCGTCTGCCTGCTGATCTTCCTCCTCCTCGGGGTACAAGATCTCAATAGGCTGATCCTCTTCCTCGAAGTCTTTACCGCGTAAAATAAATAAACAGAAAATACATATAACAAAGAGGTAAGACAACATAAAATCATCACAACATGGCCAATAAGAAGACGACAAACAACATATATACAGTTCATGCAATACAAAAAGCTTTAACAATTATAATAACAGATTGAAGTAAAATTTAGATATCATAACAATATATCACACCACATATAAAACATCACGTATAAAATAAGAAAGATAAGAATAAACAGATAAGATATAATAAAAATAACCAAATATAGAAGCAAGAACAGATAAAATAAACAAATAAAATACAGATAAACAGTTAAAATAGAAATAAATAGATAAGATGAAAATAAATAGACATAGAGATAAATAAACAATATGACAAAACCCTACTCCATGGAGCTAAAGAAAACACAAGTATCAGAGAGAGGAATGACTCGCAAAATCTATTAGTACCACGGCTGCCCAACCAACTATTGCGCGGTCACACGTTGCGTCTATAGCCCCACGACACAGGAATCCATCATCCAGGCGTGGTGTAGTTCACGGTCTCACGTTGTGGTACTACAGGCAAATGTACTACTAGATTTCACAAATCTCGATTAAATATAGTGTGTGTTGAGTACCATAGTGTGCTATCGGTTTACCACGGCCCAGCGGAGCTACCAACTGTCCACATGTGGGATCCCGTACACTAAAGTCTCCAAGTTCATTAGAACAATGAACCACACTACGTTTATCGCATCGACAACACGATGTGATTCGTCTCACAACCAATCCACCAAAAACTTGGCACACATAGATAGAAAGCACATGCGGGTTCACATTTTCCCGACAAAGAAATAAATTCTCAAAAGCCTCAAAAATGCGGGTTCACATTTTCCCGACAGCGAAAGATCCTCAAAATAATCTGTACGGGTTCATATTTTCCCGACAGCATAAAATAAATATAGTAACGGTCAATCGCGTAGAAATTTTATCGCATTTTTATAATTCCGTCGTTTTTACAAATGTTTAAAAATCGAGTAAAGATATTTTTCTGTTTTTAAAATCGCGTAGCATTTTTAATACGTTTTCTCAATCGCGTAGGATTTTCAAATCATTTTCTTATTCGAATGCCTTTAAAATTACTGTTTAAACAAACAGAAATAGTACTTAGTACATTTAAACTACGTAGAATAATTTTTCATACCGCATACTGTCTTTTGGATATTTTTGCTATCTTTTGGTTCATTTTTACTAAAAATTGACAAGATTTTTTGTTTAGAATATCATAATAATGGTTTCCTAAATTATCCATAAAATTTCTTTTACCTAAAACTTCAATCATATAACTTTAATTCTTTTTGAAAACTTTCTAACATGCTTCAAAACCTAGAGTGAGCTATATGTTAGAAAACTCTCAAAATATCGTATTTCCTTCCTAATAACAAAATCATTAGTTTTAATTCTTTAAACTTAATTCTAATCTATTTGTTTCTTCAAAAATCATTAAGGAAAATTTCTTTTAACTTATATTGTCTCTTTTGATTGAAAAAGGTTTGGAATTAAGTTTTAGAAATCATGATTACCTATTTTGGCATGTTGGCCAAATTTCATAAAACTTTTGCATTTGATTTCTAAATTGTTTTTCACCTTCCAAATCATATCAAATATATTATATTGTCTAAGTTCACTAAATCATATTAGAAATAATTGATAAGAATCAAATTAACCTTTTAGGCATGTTGGCCCAAAAATACTAAATCTTTACCATTTGATTTCCAAGTTCATTTTCTTTGATCAAATCAATTTGAAACCTTCTTGATTCTCCTAGGTTAATTAAGTTACACTTTAGGAAAAATCAAGAGAACATTTTGGTCCTCCAAATTTGTCATTGCCGTGAGCTATTGGATGTGTTCTTTGGAACACTCATGCAAATTTAAACATGTTATTCACATCCTATACCTTATCATACAATTCTAACACATGCATTGTATTTTCTAACACATGCAATATATTTTCTAACACCTAAACCTAAATTAAAGCTTATAGACATGCAATCAAAAGCTAATAGACATGCAAAAATTATTACAATCATCAAACAAGAAAACTACTAACAAATACCACATAAACTACTAACAAACACAAAAATTAACAAATACACACATAATTAACACATGACCACCGAATCCTTATGGATTCTACAAACATCACAAATGGCTCCATCTTCTTACCACCATCAAGAGATGATAAGAATTGTCTTCCTCTTACCTTAAATGAAGACAAAAGGTTTGCTTTCACACCTCCTAGGGTTCGGTTTTCACCTTCAAAAATACCTAGAAATCTCAAACAAAATTTACATGTTACTAACCATGAAAAAGAAGCTAAACCATGGAGAAATCATGGCTTAGAACTTTGAAAATGAAGAGAGAAAAGAAAAGCATGAAATTTCACCTTCTAGGTAAAACTTTCAAGGTTGATTTCCAAGCCCTAAATGGAAGATTTTGAAGAAACTCCCAACTAGAAAGGTTCTTAGAATAGTGTTTAGGTTAAGAAAACTTGGTTAGAAAAATTTTTGGATGGTTGGATGGTGTAGGATATGTCTTGGCCGAATGGTAGGAGAAATGAACAACAATGGTGGCTAGGTTTTCTTTGGAAGAGAGAGAAGAGAGAAATGCATGAAAATCAAAGTGGAGAATGGTCTTCCAAAGCCCTTGGCCGTAGCACTCAAGTGGGCTTGCAAGGTGGACCATTGCTTGGCTTCATCCAAGCCTTTGGATGAATCAATGGTCAAGATCAAGCCTTGGTGAACAAGCTTGATTCCTATTGGTTGGCTCATGATGACTCACATGCTGAGTCACACAGCTCATTTAATTCTCTCTCATTGAGTCACTAGTCGAGTGCACTGTTCGAAAGTTCTACTACTAACGGTGATTAATTAAGCTACCGATCTAACTGTTCGCTAATTGTGGGTCCCGCAAAATATTTTCGGGTCCACTTTGTCACTAAATTATATTGACTAATAAAATAATATTATAATAATATAAAATTATTTTATTTGACAAGCTTAAATCCTAAAAATTAAAAGATTATTTTTAGTCTCATTCAGAATCGGGTTAAGTAAGATCCCCCAATTCTAAATAATAAAATAAGATTTTCTCCGGCCCGAAAATATTATTTTCCTGCCTCGAGCAAATCACCCAAAAAGTCCATATAAAATCACAGACAAAAGATATTATCGGACATTAAATCAAGAAGAAAACAATTAAAAACAAGAGCAAAAGAAAAACATACGTTCGGGACGTAACGGTCATTTTCTCGTTTTTTCCCACAACGTAGGTAATCGTCCAAAACGTTCAAATAAAATATCCAAAGAAGATATTATATAGCTGTATATCTTTCGAGAAAAAATTAAAACAAGAGGCTCGAGAAAAATTTTTATTTTACCGTCTCGAAGCAAATTACGTAAAACGATCAAATAAAATTTGAGCCAGTATTATCGTAATTGTTTTCATACAGAAATCGAGAACAAGAAAATAGGGACACAACTGTCATTCACACAAAAGCATGAAAAACAAAGAAACAAGACATTCGAATATTTTCTAAAAATTGGGGCGTTACAACTCTCCCCAACAAATAAAAATTTCGTCCTCGAAATTCGATGTTCATCCAAACAAATGAGGATACTGATCCTTCATTTTATCTTCCAGCTCCCAGGTAGCCTCACCCGTCACATCATTCCATATGACCTTCACTAACTCGATCATCTTCCCTCGAAGCTGCTTTACCTTTCTGTCCTCTATTCTAACAGTAAAGTCTCGTAAGTCGATTCTCCTTCAACTGTACGTCATCTGGATGTATAACATGTGTCGAGTCTGGTATATACTTCCGTAACTGAGACACATGAAACACATCATGCAAATTCGATAGAAAAGGCGGCAAAGCAATCTGATATGCTACAGACCTATACGTCGGATAATCTGATATGGTCCAATGAACTTAGGAGTAAGCTTCTTAGACTTAATCACTCTTCCGACACCAGTCGTAGGAGTAACTCTTAGAAATACATGTTCACCCTCCTTAAACTCAAGAGATCGTCTTCGTTTATCTACGTAACTCTTTTGTCTGCTTTGCGCCGTCCTCATCTTCTCTTGTATCATCTTGACTTTATCCGTAGTCTGTTGTACAAGTTCCGGTCCAACAGTCATACTCTCCCCATCTTGATACCAACATAGCGGCGTTCGACATCGTCTTCCATACAATGCCTCATAAGGTGCCATTCCGATGCTTGCGTGAAAACTATTGTTGTAGGTGAATTCTATCAAAGATAAAAATTCATCACAACTTCCTCGTTGTTCCAAAACACAAGCACGCAATAGATCCTCCAAAGACTGTATAGTTCTCTCTGTCTGACCATCTGTCTGCGGATGATATGCTGAACTCAGTCGTAACTTGGTTCCCATAGCTTCTTGCAGACTTCGCCAAAATCTTGACGTAAACCTCGGATCTCTCGTCGAAACTATACATGTAGGCACTCCATGTAATCTGACAATCTCACTGATGTACAACTGGGTTAATCTTTCCAATAAATATTTAAAATTGATTGGTAAGAAATAAGCCGATTTCGTAAGTCTATCGACTATAACCCATATTGAATCATGACTTCTCCTTGTCTTTGGCAAACCAGGAACGAAATCCATAGAAATGCTTTGTCCCATTTCCACTGAATCGATAATGGTTGCAACATCCCAAATGGTCTTTGGTGTTCAACTTTCGATTTTTGACAAACTAGGCAAGTTGACACGCATCTAACCACATCACCCTTCATTCCATGCCACCGAATAACTTCTTCAAGTCTTGGTACATCTTTGTTATGCCCGGATGCATACTTAATAGACTAGTATGGGCATGTTCCACAATATATTGCCTCGCTTCTCGGTCACGAGGAATACGATTCTACCCCGAAACCTCAAAATTCCATCGTTCCTTCTTTGAACTCTACCGTCTCGTCTTGCTTCATTTGCTCCCTTATTCCTTGCAAAAATTTATCGGCATTTTGCTTTTCCCTTATATCTTCCATCAGCTCGCTTGAGATAGTAACCATATTCATACGGATCTTTCCCTAAGCGTTTCAACTCAACAAATGACCACTCATCTCTAAATTGTTCAATGAGCTCCTTTTCTTTGATCATCGCCGCGTAAACACCGATAATCTTTCTACTCAAGGCATCGGCCACGACATTCGCCTTACCAGGGTGGTACAAAAGTTGAAAATCGTAGTCGTTCGTAAATTCTAACCATCTTCGCCGCCTCATATTCAGCTCCTTCTCGGTCGTACAAGTACTTCAAACTCTTGTGATCACCGAAGATGTTGAACGTTGCTCCATAGAGAAAATGTCTCCATATCTTCAAAGCAAAACCACCGCAGCCAATTCCAAATCATGCGTAGGATAATTCTTCTCATGAACCTTCAATTGTCGAGAAGCATATGCCACCACATTCCGGTCTTGCATCAACACGCATCCTAGTCCTTGATAAGAAGCGTCACAATACACATCGAAAGATTTCTTCGAATCTGGTAGGATCAACACCGGTGCACTTGTTAACCTCTTTTTCAACTCTTGAAAACTGGCTTCACGCTCTTCCGTCCATTCAAAAGCTTGACTTTTCCTCGTCAGTTGTGTAAGTGGTCCAGCAATCTTGGAAAAACCTTCAATAAATCTCCGATAATAACCAAGAAGTCCAACAAAACTTCGAACTTCATTCTTGTCTTAGGTCTTTCCCACTGTAAAACAGTCTCCACTTTCGATGGGTCCACTGCAATACCTTCTTTAGAAATTATGTGACCAAGAAATTGGACTTCTTCCAACCAGAACTCACACTTAGCCAATTTCGCATACAAATTTGCTTCTCCTCAAAATCAAGAACAACATTCGGATGTTCAAAGATGCTCTTCCTTCGATCGAGAATAGATCAGAATGTCATCGATAAAGACAACGACAAATCTGTCTAGATATGGACGAAATATCCTGTTCATATAATCCATAAATATGGCAGGAGCATTCGTCACCCCGAATGGCATTACCTGATACTCATAATGTCCATAGCGAGTTCGAAAAGCGCCGGCACATCTTCCCCTCTTACACGAATCTGGTGATAACCCGATCGCAGATCTATCTTGGAAAATATCACAGCTCCTCTCAATTGATCCATCAAATCGTCGATTCTTGGAAGCGGATATTTATTCTTGATAGTCACCTTGTTCAACTGCCGATAGTCCACACAAAGTCGTGAAGTTCCATCCTTCTTCTTAACCAAAAGCACTGGCGCACCCCATGGGGAAACGCTAGGTCGTACAAATTCTTTCTCCAACAGTTCCACCAATTGCTTTTTCAGCTCCCCCAACTCTACTGGCGACATACGATACGGTGCAATTGAGATAGGACCTGTTCCCGGTACTAAATCAATTGAGAACTCGATCTCCCGCTCAGGCGGTAAACCAGGTACGTCTTCAGGAAAAACATCAGGAAATTCGCTGACAACAGGAATAGTATTCACATCCTTCTCATTCTTAACTTCTAGAGAAGACAATACCAGATATCCCTGCGCTCCATCTCTCAACAAAGACTTGACCTTAACAGCAGTTAAGAATCCAGACTCTTCTTCCTTAGGAAAAACTATAGTTTTCTTTGCACAATCTATAAGGATACGGTTAGAACATAACCAGTCCATCCCTAAGATTACATCTATCTCAATAAGAGGCAAACAAATCAAATTGACCAAAAACAAACGGCCCTTCACAACAATAGGACAATCCAAACAGATTCTAGATGTAACTACAGGTTTAGCAGTTGGCGTAGATACACTCAATTTAACATTCAGAGAAGACACAGGCAACTTCAGTCTTTCCACACAATCATAGGCAATAAACGAGTGTGTAGCACCCGAGTCATACAATACAGTCAGAAGGTTACCTCCAATGTCACCTTCTCCTTGAATAAGGTCATCAGATTGAGAAACTTCAGATCCCATCATTGTATATACTCGCCCTCCAGATCTCGGTTGAGTATTTCCAGATTTTTGCTGATTAGCTTTAACATGACGAACAACAGGTTTCTTCTCTGGTCGAGTACAATCCTTCGACATATGTCCAGGCTGTCCACAGTTAAAACAGACAGTTCCTTTAATCGTACAATCTGGAGATAGATGGCCCTTCTTACCGCACTTAAAACATGTCGGCGTAAACACCACTCTCTGTCCTGCTCCACCACTAGGTACACTCCTTCCAACTGGCGGTCGCTGAGTCTGACTTCCTTGTGGTCTAGCATACGGCTTACGCAGAAACCGATTTGTATTGCTACCTCCACCTCTTTGAAACCTTGTCGGCCCAAAATTTCGATTCCTCTGATCTCGCGACGGTTCAAGCTCCTCAAGTCGCGCACATGCGTCCACCAAAGTATAAAAATGATTCATATTCAGAGATATTACTCCTCGCTTCAATTCCACTCTCAATCCGGACTCAAACTTCCGACATTTCCATACCTCATCTTGTCGATTCTGAGCATAATCCGAAAATTGAGACAAACTTTCAAATTTTGTGGCGTACTCATTCACTGTCATATTTCCCTGTCGCAACCCAAGAAATTCCATCTCCTTGGCATGCCTAGCACTTGCAGGAAAATACTTATCCAGAAAAGTATTAGAAAACACTTCCCAGGTGATCTCAGTCCCTTCAGCTTGCAACACTCGGCGGATTCCTCTCCACCAATGTTCTGCATCTCCTCTCGGCATGAAAGACAAAGATAAGTTACTTTCTTTTCATCTCAGTGCATCTCATCCCCTCAAAGATTCTCTCTAAATCTTGCATCCACCGACTCGCTTTCTTCGGATCCACCTCGCCTCTAAACCGTGGCGGATTATGGCGCCTAAATTCGAGATAAATTTAGGGCATCACCGTAGCATCTTGTTGTTGAGTTTGCTCTCAAATTTTGTCGAGTAATCACTTGACCATCTCGCCGCATAGCTTCAAGCGAGAACCAACATCGGGTCCTCAAGACGATTCACAATAGCACGTCCTCTCGCTCTACCAGCCATCTTCTTTCTTCAAACATAACAAAACAAAGTTAGATACATCCTTCTAGATATTTCCGAAAGGATATAAATCACAAAGATCACAGAGGATCACACAGCACAAACAAAAACAGACCCAACCACAACCCCAAAAGACTCTAACTTGGGCTCTGATACCAACTAATGTAACACCCCTTTGGAGGATGTCACACATAAAAGAAAATAAAAGAAATAGAAATAAAATCTACCCAAGTTGTGAAACATTTGTTAAATATTATTACGGGTTGTAAAATAATTCCTGATAGACAGAAATATGATATAAAAAGATAATGCGAAAAATACGAAATAAAAAAAAAACATCATCACTAATAATATACATATGATTAAGTTATAAACTGTACAAATAATTTACAACAAAGACTATAAATATTTAAACAAAAACAAGAAAGAAAGCAATAAAAGAGTTAATATATATACGTACATACGTCGACGCGCCAAAAAAAAAAACATCATGGTTATTTAATCCTCGATGGATCACTCTCGGCATGAAAATGATCATCGGGAGATAAATATCCGGATGTCTCGACACACGGCGATAACGGGATCGCGCGGTCGATACGATGCTTATCTCACTAGGCTCAGGGTTTTCAGTGCCCCAGTGACGCCTAATGGATAAGGGTAACTCTAAATGCAGAAATAACGTCGTAGTCATGACAGGCTCTCCATCAAAACGTTGACGTAGAATCACGGTCACACGTCCTGCATACGTCACAGATTCACGATCGCCTCGTAGATGCCAAGCCAGAGAACCTCCATGAAATACTAGCTCTACGAATCCCAAAAATCCTGGCGCTGCCATCCCTCACAATCAATCCAGAGGATATGGATGATCGGATGGTTCTTGATCGTAAACCGGTCGTCACTGGCGATCTTCCTCCTCCTCGGGTACAAGATCTCAATAGGCTGATCCTCTTCCTCGAAGTCTTTACCGCGTAAAATAAATAAACAGAAAATACATATAACAAAGAGGTAAGACAACATAAAATCATCACAACATGGCCAATAAGAAGACGACAAACAACATATATACGGTTCATGCAATACAAAAAGCTTTAACAATTATAATAACAGATTGAAGTAAAATTTAGATATCATAACAATATATCACACCACGATAAAACATCACGTATAAAATAAGAAAGATAAGAATAAACAGATAAGATATAATAAAAATAACCAAATATAGAAGCAAGAACTAGATAAAATAAACAAATAAAATACGGATAAACAAAAATAGAAATAAATAGATAAGATGAAAATAAATAGACATAGAGATAAATAAACAATATGACAAAACCCTACTCCATGGAGCTAAAGAAAACACAAGTATCAGAGAGAGGAATGACTCGCAAAATCTATTAGTACCACGGCTGCCCAACCAACTATTGCGCGGTCACACGTTGCGTCTATAGCCCCACGACACAGGAATCCATCATCCAAGCGTGGTGTAGTTCACGGTCTCACGTTGTGGCACTACAGGCAAATGTACTACTAGATTTCACAAATCTCGATTAAATATAGTGTGTGTTGAGTACCATAGTGTGCTATCGGTTTACCACGGCCCAGCGGAGCTACCAACTGTCCACATGTGGGATCCCGTACACTAAAGTCTCCAAGTTCATTAGAACAATGAACCACACTACGTTTATCGCATCGACAACACGATGTGATTCGTCTCAATCAACCAATCCACCAAAAACTTGGCACACATAGATAGAAAGCCATACGGGTTCACATTTTCCCGACAAAGAAATAAATTCTCAAAAAGCATGCGGGTTCACATTTTCCCGACAAAAAAAGATCCTCAAAATAATCACATTTTCCGACACGGGTTCACATTTTCCCGACAGCATAAAATAAATATAGTAACGGTCAATCGCGTAGAAATTTTATCGCGTTTTCTTAATTCCGTCGTTTTTACAAACGCTTAAAAATCGAGTAAAGATATTTTTCTGTTTTTAAAATCGCGTAGCATTTTTAATACGTTTTCTCAATCGCGTAGGATTTTCAAATCATTTTCTTATTCGAATGCCTTTAAAATTATTGTTTAAACAAACAGAAATAGTACTTAGTACATTTAAACTACGTAGAATAATTTTTCATACCGCATACTGTCTTTTGGATATTTTTGCTATCTTATTGGTTCATTTTTACTAAAAATTAACAGTATTTTGTTTAGAATATCATAATAATGGTTTCCTAAATTATCCATAAAATTTCTGTTTACCTAAAACTTCAATCATATAACTTTAATTCTTTTTGAAAACTTTCTAACATGCTTCAAAACCTAGAGTGAGCTATATGTTAGAAAACTCTCAAAATACTGTATTTCCTTCCTAATGACAAAATCATTAGTTTTAATTCTTTAAACTTAATTCTAATCTATTTGTTTCTTCAAAAATCATTAAGGAAAATTTCTTTTTAACTTATATTGTCTCTTTTTGATTGAAAAAGGTTTGGAATTAAGTTTTAGAAATCATGATTACCTATTTTGGCATGTTGGCCAAATTTCATAAAACTTTTGCATTTGATTTCTAAATTGTTTTTCACCTTCCAAATCATATCAAATATATTATATTGTCTAAGTTCACTAAATCATATTAGAAATAATTGATAAGAATCAAATTAACCTTTTAGGCATGTTGGCCCAAAAATACTAAATCTTTACCATTTGATTTCCAAGTTCATTTTCTTTGATCAAATCAATTTGAAACCTTCTTGATTCTCCTAGGTTAATTAAGTTACACTTTAGGAAAAATCAAGAGAACATTTTGGTCCTCCAAATTTGTCATTGCCGTGAGCTATTGGATGTGTTCTTTGGAACACTCATGCAAATTTAAACATGTTATTCACATCCTATACCTTATCATACAATTCTAACACATGCATTGTATTTTCTAACACATGCAATATATTTTCTAACACCTAAACCTAAATTAAAGCTTATAGACATGCAATCAAAAGCTAATAGACATGCAAAAATTATTACAATCATCAAACAAGAAAACTACTAACAAATACCACATAAACTACTAACAAACACAAAAATTAACAAATACACACATAATTAACACATGACCACCGAATCCTTATGGATTCTACAAACATCACAAATGGCTCCATCTTCTTACCACCATCAAGAGATGATAAGAATTGTCTTCCTCTTACCTTAAATGAAGACAAAAGGTTTGCTTTCACACCTCCTAGGGTTCGGTTTTCACCTTCAAAAATACCTAGAAATCTCAAACAAAATTTACATGTTACTAACCATGAAAAAGAAGCTAAACCATGGAGAAATCATGGCTTAGAACTTTAAAAATGAAGAGAGAAAAGAAAAGCATGAAATTTCACCTTCTAGGTAAAACTTTCAAGGTTGATTTCCAAGCCCTAAATGGAAGATTTTGAAGAAACTCCCAACTAGAAAGGTTCTTAGAATAGTGTTTAGGTTAAGAAAACTTGGTTAGAAAAATTTTTGGATGGTTGGATGGTGTAGGATATGTCTTGGCGAATGGTAGGAGAAATGAACAACAATGGTGGCTAGGTTTTCTTTGGAAGAGAGAGAGAGAGAAAATGCATGAAAATCAAAGTGGAGAATGGTCTTCCAAAGCCCTTGGCCGTAGCACTCAAGTGGGCTTGCAAGGTGGACCATTGCTTGGCTTCATCCAAGCCTTTGGATGAATCAATGGTCAAGATCAAGCCTTGGTGAACAAGCTTGATTCCTATTGGTTGGCTCATGATGACTCACATGCTGAGTCACACAGCTCATTTAATTCTCTGCTGAGTCAGCTAGCTGAGTCAGCCTGTTCTGGAAAGTTCTACTGCTAACGGTGATTAATTAAGCTACCGATCTAACCGTTCTGCTAATTGTGGGTCCCGCAAAATATTTCCGGGTCCACTGTCACTAAATTATACTGACTAATAAAATAATATTATAATAATATAAAATTATTTTATTTGACAGTTAAATCCTAAAAATTAAAAGATTATTTTTAGTCTCATTCAGATCGGGTTAAGTAAGATCCCCCAATTCTAAATAATAAAATAAGATTTTCTCCGGCCCGAGAAAATATTATTTTCCCTGCCTCGAGCAAATCACCCAAAAAGTCCATATAAAATCACGAGACAGTATTATCGGACATTAAATCAAGAAGAAAACAATTAAAAACAAAGAAAAAAACAAAAAAAACAAGACGTTCGGGACGTAACGGTCATTTTCTCGTTTTTTCCCACAACGTAGGTAATCGTCCAAAACGTTCAAATAAAATATCCAGCCAGTATTATATAGTCTGTATATCTTTCGAAAAATTAAAACAAGAGCTCGAGAAAAATTTTTATTTTACCGTCTCAAGCAAATTACGTAAAACGATCAAATAAAATTTGAGCCTCAGATTATCGTAATTGTTTTCATACGTAAATCGAGAACATAAAATAGGGACACAAAGCGGTCATTCACACAAAAGCATGAAAAACAGCAAACAAGTACATTCGAATATTTTCTAAAAATTGGGGCGTTACAACTCTCCCAACAAATAAAAATTTCGTCCTCGAAATTCGATGTTCATCCAAACAAATGAGGATACTGATCCTTCATTTTATCTTCCAGCTCCCAGGTAGCCTCACCCGTCACATCATTCCATATGACCTTCACTAACTCGATCATCTTCCCTCGAAGCTGCTTTACCTTTCTGTCCTCTATTCTAACAGGTAAAGTCTCGTAAGTCAGATTCTCCTTCAACTGTACGTCATCTGGATGTATAACATGTGTCGAGTCTGGTATATACTTCCGTAACTGAGACACATGAAACACGTCATGCAAATTCGATAGAAAAGGCGGCAAAGCAATCTGATATGCTACAGGACCTATACGTCGGATAATCTGATATGGTCCAATGAACTTAGGAGTAAGCTTCTTAGACTTAATCACTCTTCCGACACCAGTCGTAGGAGTAACTCTTAGAAATACATGCTCACCCTCCTTAAACTCAAGAGATCGTCTTCGTTTATCTACGTAACTCTTTTGTCTGCTTTGCGCCGTCCTCATCTTCTCTTGTATCATCTTGACTTTATCCGTAGTCTGTTGTACAAGTTCTGGTCCAACAGTCATACTCTCCCCATCTTGATACCAACATAGCGGCGTTCGACATCGTCTTCCATACAATGCCTCATAAGGTGCCATTCCGATGCTTGCGTGAAAACTATTGTTGTAGGTGAATTCTATCAAAGATAAAAATTCATCACAACTTCCTCGTTGTTCCAAAACACAAGCACGCAATAGATCCTCCAAAGACTGTATAGTTCTCTCTGTCTGACCATCTGTCTGCGGATGATATGCTGAACTCAGTCGTAACTTGGTTCCCATAGCTTCTTGCAGACTTCGCCAAAATCTTGACGTAAACCTCGGATCTCTGTCAGAAACTATACATGTAGGCACTCCATGTAATCTGACAATCTCGCTGATGTACAACTGGGTTAATCTTTCCAATAAATATTTAAAATTGATTGGTAAGAAATAAGCCGATTTCGTAAGTCTATCGACTATAACCCATATTGAATCATGACTTCTCCTTGTCTTTGGCAAACCAGTAACGAAATCCATAGAAATGCTGTCCCATTTCCACTCTGGAATCGATAATGGTTGCAACATCCCAGCTGGTCTTTGGTGTTCAACTTTCGATTTTTGACAAACTAGGCAAGTTGACACGCATCTAACCACATCACCCTTCATTCCATGCCACCAGAATAACTTCTTCAAGTCTTGGTACATCTTTGTTATGCCTGGATGCATACTTAATAGACTAGTATGGGCATGTTCCACAATATATTGCCTCAGTTCTCGGTCACGAGGAATACAGATTCTACCCCGAAACCTCAGAATTCCATCAGTTCCTTCTTTGAACTCTACTGTCTCGTCTTGCTTCATTTGCTCCCTTATTCCTTGCAAAAATTTATCGGCATTTTGCTTTTCCCTTATGTCTTCCATCAGCTCGCTTGAGATAGTAACCATATTCATACGGATCTTTCCCGGTTTCAACTCAACAAATGACCACTCATCTCTAAATTGTTCAATGAGCTCCTTTTCTTTGATCATCGCCGTTAAACACTTGATAATCTTTCTACTCAAGGCATCGGCCACGACATTCGCCTTACCAGGGTGGTACAAAAGTTGAAAATCGTAGTCGTTCTCGAAATTCTAACCATCTTCGCTGCCTCATATTCAGCTCCTTCTGGTCGTACAAGTACTTCAAACTCTTGTGATCACTGAAGATGTTGAACGTTGCTCCATAGAGAAAATGTCTCCATATCTTCAGAGCAAAAACCACCGCAGCCAATTCCAAATCATGCGTAGGATAATTCTTCTCATGAACCTTCAATTGTCGAGAAGCATATGCCACCACATTCCGGTCTTGCATCAACACGCATCCTAGTCCTTGATAAGAAGCGTCACAATACACATCGAAAGATTTCTTCGAATCTGGTAGGATCAACACCGGTGCACTTGTTAACCTCTTTTTCAACTCTTGAAAACTGGCTTCACGCTCTTCCGTCCATTCAAAAGCTTGACTTTTCCTCGTCAGTTGTGTAAGTGGTCCAGCAATCTTGGAAAAACCTTCGATAAATCTCCGATAATAACCAGCAAGTCCAACAAAACTTCAAACTTCATTCTTGTCTTAGGTCTTTCCCATCGTAAAACAGGTCTCCACTTTCGATGGGTCCACTGCAATACCTTCTTTAGAAATTATGTGACCAAGAAATTGGACTTCTTCCAACCAGAATTCACACTTAGCCAATTTCGCATACAGCTGCTTCTCCCTCAAAATCTGAAGAACAACATTCAGATGTTCAAAGATGCTCTTCCTTCGATCGAGAATAGATCAGAATGTCATCGATAAAGACAACGACAAATCTGTCTAGATATGGACGAAATATCCTGTTCATATAATCCATAAATATGGCAGGAGCATTCGTCACCCCGAATGGCATTACCTGATACTCATAATGTCCATAGCGAGTTCGAAAAGCAGTTTTCGGCACATCTTCCCCTCTTACACGAATCTGGTGATAACCCGATCGCAGATCTATCTTGGAAAATATCACAGCTCTTATCAACTGATCCATCAAATCGTCGATTCTTGGAAGCGGATATTTATTCTTGATAGTCACCTTGTTCAACTGCCGATAGTCCACACAAAGTCGTGAAGTTCCATCCTTCTTCTTAACCAAAAGCACTGGCGCACCCCATGGGGAAACGCTAGGTCGTACAAATTCTTTCTCCAACAGTTCCACCAATTGCTTTTTCAGCTCCCCCAACTCTACTGGTGACATACGATACGGTGCAATTGAGATAGGACCTGTTCCTGGTACTAAATCAATTGAGAACTCGATCTCCCGCTCAGGCGGTAAACCAGGTACGTCTTCAGGAAAAACATCAGGAAATTCGCTGACAACAGGAATAGTATTCACATCCTTCTCATTCTTAACTTCTAGAGAAGACAATACCAGATATCCCTGCGCTCCATCTCTCAACAAAGACTTGACCTTAACAGCGGAGTTAAGAATCCGAGACTCTTCTTCCTTAGGAAAAACTATAGTTTTCTTTGCACAATCTATAAGGATACGGTTAGAACATAACCAGTCCATCCCTAAGATTACATCTATCTCAATAAGAGGCAAACAAATCAAATTGACCAAAAACAAACGGCCCTTCACAACAATAGGACAATCCAAACAGATTCTAGATGTAACTACAGGTTTAGCAGTTGGCGTAGATACACTCAATTTAACATTCAGAGAAGACACAGGCAACTTCAGTCTTTCCACACAATCATAGGCAATAAACGAGTGTGTAGCACCCGAGTCATACAATACAGTCAGAAGGTTACCTCCAATGTCACCTTCTCCTTGAATAAGGTCATCAGATTGAGAAACTTCAGATCCCATCATTGTATATACTCGCCCTCCAGATCTCGGTTGAGTATTTCCAGATTTTTGCTGATTAGCTTTAACATGACGAACAGCAGGTTTCTTCTCTGGTCGAGTACAATCCTTCGACATATGTCCGGTGTCCTGACGGTTAAAACAGACGCAGTTCCTTTAATCGTACAACGGAGATAGATGGCCCTTCTTACCGCACTTAAAACATGTCGGCGTAAACACCACTCTCTCTGTCTGCTCCACCACTAGGTACACTCCTTCCAACTGGCGGTCGCTGAGTCGACTTCCTTGTGGTCTAGCATACGGCTTCGCAGAAACCGATTTGTATTGCTACCTCCACCTCTTTGAAACCTTGTCGGCCCAAAATTTCGATTCCTCTGATCTCGCGACGGTTCAAGCTCCTCAAGTTGCGCACATGCGTCCACCAAAGTATAAAAATGATTCATATTCAGAGATATTACTCCTCGCTTTAATTCCACTCTCAATCCGGACTCAAACTTCCGACATTTCCATACCTCATCTTGTCGATTCTGAGCATAATCCGAAAATTGAGACAAACTTTCAAATTTTGTGGCGTACTCATTCACCGTCATATTTCCTGTCGCAACCCAAGAAATTCCATCTCCTTGGCATGCCTAGCACTTGCAGGAAAATACTTATCCAGAAAAGTATTAGAAAACACTTCCCAGGTGATCTCAGTCCCTTCAGCTTGCAACACTCGGCGGATTCCTCTCCACCAATGTTCTGCATCTCCTCTCAGCATAAAGACAACATAAGTTACTTTCTTTTCTTTGTGCATCTCATCCCCTCAAAGATTCTCTCTAAATCTTGCATCCACTGACTCGCTTTCTCCGGATCCACCTCGCCTCTAAACTGTGGCGGATTATGGCGCCTAAATTCAGATAAATTTAGGGCATCAGCCGTAGCATCTTGCTGTTGAGCTGCTCTCAAATTTTGCTGAGTAATCACTTCAGCCATCTGCCGCATAGCTTCAGCAGCAACCAACATCGGGTCCTCAGCACGATTCACAATAGCACGTCCTCTGCCTCTACCAGCCATCTTCTTTCTTCAAACATAACAAAACAAAGTTAGATACATCCTTCTAGATATTTCCGAAAGGATATAAATCACAAAGATCACAGAGGATCACACAGCACAAACAAAAACAGACCCAACCACAACCCCAAAAGACTCTAACTTGGGCTCTGATACTAACTAATGTAACACCCCTTTGGAGGATGTCACACATAAAAGAAAATAAAAGAAATAGAAATAAAATCTACCCAAGTTGTGAAACATTTGTTAAATATTATTACGGGTTGTAAAATAATTCCTGATAGACAGAAATATGATATAAAAAGATAATACGAAAAATACGAAATAAAAAAAACATCATCACTAATAATATACATATGATTAAGTTATAAACCTGTACAAATAATTTACAACAAAGACTATAAATATTTAAACAAAAACAAGTAAAGAAAGCAATAAAAGAGTTAATATATATACGAGACGTACATACTGTTGCGCCCAAAAAAAAAAACATCATGGTTATTTAATCCTCTGATGGATCACTCTCAGCATGAAAAATGATCATCAGGAGATAAATATCCCGGATGTCTCGACACACGGCGATAACGGGATCGCGCAGTCGATACGATGCTTATCTCACTAGGCTCAGGGTTTTCAGTGCCCCAGTGACGCCTAATGGATAAGGGTAACTCTAAATGCAGAAATAACGTCGTAGTCATGACAGCTCTCCATCAAAACGTTGACGTAGAATCACGGTCACACGTCCCGCATACGTCACGCAGATTCACGATCGCCTCGTAGATGCCAAGCCGAGAGAACCTCCATGAAATACTAGCTCTACGAATCCCAAAAATCTGGCGCCGCCATCCCTCACAATCAATCCAGAGGATATGGATGATCGGATGGTTCTTGATCGTAAACCGGTCGTCCGTCACTGCTGATCTTCCTCCTCCTCGGGTACAAGATCTCAATAGGCTGATCCTCTTCCTCGAAGTCTTTACCGCGTAAAATAAATAAACAGAAAATACATATAACAAAGAGGTAAGACAACATAAAATCATCACAACATGGCCAATAAGAAGACGACAAACAACATATATACGAGTTCATGCAATACAAAAAGCTTTAACAATTATAATAACAGATTGAAGTAAAATTTAGATATCATAACAATATATCACACCACGGATAAAACATCACGGATAAAATAAGAAAGATAAGAATAAATAGATAAGATATAATAAAAATAACCAAATATAGAAGCAAGTAACAGATAAAATAAACAAATAAAATACGGATAAACAGTTAAAATAGAAATAAATAGATAAGATGAAAATAAATAAACATAGAAATAAATAAACAATATGACAAAACCCTACTCCATGGAGCTAAAAAATACAAGTATCAGAGAGAATGACTCGCAAAATCTATTAGTACCACGGCTGCCCAACCAACTATTGCGCGGTCACACGTTGCGTCTATAGCCCCACGACACGAGAATCCATCATCCAGGCGTGGTGTAGTTCACGGTCTCACGTTGTGGCACTACGAGGCAAATGTACTACTAGATTTCACAAATCTCGATTAAATATAGTGTGTGTTGAGTACCATAGTGTGCTATCGGTTTACCACGGCCCAGGCGAGCTACCAATCGTCCACATGTGGGGATCCCGTACACTAAAGTCTCCAAGTTCATTAGAACAATGAACGACACTACGTTTATCGCATCGACAACACGATGTGATTCGTCTCGTCAACCAATCCACCAAAAACTTGGCACACATAGATAGAAAGCACATGCGGGTTCACATTTTCCCGACAAAGAAAATAAATTCTCAAAAGCACATGCGGGTTCACATTTTCCCGACAACAAAAGATCCTCAAAATAATGCATGCGGGTTCACATTTTCCCGACAAAGATAAAATAAATATAGTAACGGTCAATCGCGTAGAAATTTTATCGCGTTTTCATAATTCCGTCGTTTTTACAAACGCTTAAAAATCGAGTAAAGATATTTTTCTGTTTTTAAAATCGCGTAGCATTTTTAATACGTTTTCTCAATCGCGTAGGATTTTCAAATCATTTTCTTATTCGAATGCCTTTAAAATTACTTGTTTAAACAAACGAAATAGTACTTAGTACATTTAAACTACGTAGAATAATTTTTCATACCGCATACTGTCTTTTGGATATTTTTGCTATCTTATTGGTTCATTTTTACTAAAAATTGACAGTATTTTGTTTAGAATATCATAATAATGGTTTCCTAAATTATCCATAAAATTTCTGTTTACCTAAAACTTCAATCATATAACTTTAATTCTTTTTGAAAAGTTTCTAACATGCTTCAAAACCTAGAGTGAGCTATATGTTAGAAAACTCTCAAAATACTGTATTTCCTTCCTAATGACAAAATCATTAGTTTTAATTCTTTAAACTTAATTCTAATCTATTTGTTTCTTCAAAAATCATTAAGGAAAATTTCTTTTTAACTTATATTGTCTCTTTTTGATTGAAAAAGGTTTGGAATTAAGTTTTAGAAATCATGATTACCTATTTTGGCATGTTGGCCAAATTTCATAAAACTTTTGCATTTGATTTCTAAATTGTTTTTCACCTTCCAAATCATATCAAATATATTATATTGTCTAAGTTCACTAAATCATATTAGAAATAATTGATAAGAATCAAATTAACCTTTTAGGCATGTTGGCCCAAAAATACTAAATCTTTACCATTTGATTTCCAAGTTCATTTTCTTTGATCAAATCAATTTGAAACCTTCTTGATTCTCCTAGGTTAATTAAGTTACACTTTAGGAAAAATCAAGAGAACATTTTGGTCCTCCAAATTTGTCATTGCCGTGAGCTATTGGATGTGTTCTTTGGAACACTCATGCAAATTTAAACATGTTATTCACATCCTATACCTTATCATACAATTCTAACACATGCATTGTATTTTCTAACACATGCAATATATTTTCTAACACCTAAACCTAAATTAAAGCTTATAGACATGCAATCAAAAGCTAATAGACATGCAAAAATTATTACAATCATCAAACAAGAAAACTACTAACAAATACCACATAAACTACTAACAAACACAAAAATTAACAAATACACACATAATTAACACATGACCACCGAATCCTTATGGATTCTACAAACATCACAAATGGCTCCATCTTCTTACCACCATCAAGAGATGATAAGAATTGTCTTCCTCTTACCTTAAATGAAGACAAAAGGTTTGCTTTCACACCTCCTAGGGTTCGGTTTTCACCTTCAAAAATACCTAGAAATCTCAAACAAAATTTACATGTTACTAACCATGAAAAAGAAGCTAAACCATGGAGAAATCATGGCTTAGAACTTTGAAAATGAAGAGAGAAAAGAAAAGCATGAAATTTCACCTTCTAGGTAAAACTTTCAAGGTTGATTTCAAGCCCTAAATGGAAGATTTTGAAGAAACTCCCAACTAGAAAGGTTCTTAGAATAGTGTTTAGGTTAAGAAAACTTGGTTAGAAAAATTTTTGGATGGTTGGATGGTGTAGGATATGTCTTGGCCGAATGGTAGGAGAAATGAACAACAATGGTGGCTAGGTTTTCTTTGGAAGAGAGAGAAGAGAGAAATGCATGAAAATCAAAGTGGAGAATGGTCTTCCAAAGCCCTTGGCCGTAGCACTCAAGTGGGCTTGCAAGGTGGACCATTGCTTGGCTTCATCCAAGCCTTTGGATGAATCAATGGTCAAGATCAAGCCTTGGTGAACAAGCTTGATTCCTATTGGTTGGCTCATGATGACTCACATGCTGAGTCACACAGCTCATTTAATTCTCTGCTGAGTCAGCTAGCTGAGTCAGCCTGTTCTGGAAAGTTCTACTACTAACGGTGATTAATTAAGCTACCGATCTAACCGTTCTGCTAATTGTGGGTCCCGCAAAATATTTCTGGGTCCACTGTCACTAAATTATATTGACTAATAAAATAATATTATAATAATATAAAATTATTTTATTTGAGATTAAATCTTAAAAATTAAAAGATTATTTTTAGTCTCATTCAGAATCGGGTTAAGTAAGATCCCCCAATTCTAAATAATAAAATAAGATTTTCTCCGGCCCGAAAATATTATTTTCCCGCCTTTCGAGCAAATCACCCAAAAAGTCCATATAAAATCACAGACAGTATTATCGGACATTAAATCAAGAAGAAAACAATTAAAAACAAAGCAAAAAGCAAAAAACGATGCGTTCGGGACGTAACGGTCATTTTCGTTTTTTCCCACAACGTAGGTAATCGTCCAACGTTCAAATAAAATATCCAGCGATTATTATATAGGCTGTATATCTTTCGAGAAAAATTAAAACGATGAGCTCGAAAAATTTTTATTTTACCGTCTCGAAGCAAATTACGTAAAACGATCAAATAAAATTTGAGCCAGTATTATCGTAATTGTTTTCATACGAAATCGAGAAACGGTAAAATAGGGACACAGCGGTCATTCACACAAAAGCATGAAAAATAGAAAACAGTACATTCAGAATATTTTCTAAAAATTGGGGCGTTACAAGATCTGTCATATCAACTTAGGTTTGACATCTTGTTTAGACATTAAATATCTAACAGCAGCATGATCGGTGAAAACAACAGTAGAAGATCCAATTAAATAAGCTCAAAATTTTTTCAATGCAAAAATCACAGCAAGTAATTCTTTCTCAGCAGTGATGTAATTCATTTGTACACAATTTGAAGTTCTACTTGCGTAATAAATTACATGAGGCTTGCCTTCCTTTCTTTGGCCTAAAACAACGTTGACAACAAAATCACTAGCATCACACATCAACTTAAAAGGCAAAGATCAATCAAGGGTTTGCATGATAGGAGCAAATGTCAGAAGACCAATTAATTTTTCAAAAGATTTCTGACAATCTTGTGTCCAATCAAATAGTGGTTACAAATATTCACGCATGGTTCATAATGGTTTTTTTTTCATGTTCATCATGTGCATTTTCATTTTCAGCCATTGTGTCAATTGTGTGTGATTGTGATTCAAACAGATCAATATATAAAGTACTAGGATTAGTTTTAACAAAATGACCAGAATTTGAATCACGATACCAATTAAGCATAAATAAGTGACTTAAAATAGAAAATAGAATGTACAAGTATACAATATAAACCGACCATCAAATATTAACAAGTAGGCGGTATAGACCAGCCATTAAATATTAACAAGTACGCAGTAAAACTAGCCATTAAATATTAACAAGTAGGTGATAAAACCAGACATTAAATATCATAGTTAGTAAGTTAGTAAATTAAAAGAGTAAGGAGAGAATATACCAGATACTGAAGTTTACTTAAAGAAAGAAAACCTCAATAAATTTGTTCTTCAAATCAAGTCCCCGATAATGGCGCCAAAAACTTGATATAGATGATGCATTGCAAATCCAAATGCAGGTTGTCTCAAGTAATTAATTCTCGGGAGTCCGAGGTCGATCCACAAGGAATTGATGAAGAAAAATTCTTTGAGATAAGGAAATGATTTGTCGTAACAATAAAAGCGATAAAATTTGTTCATAAATAAAAAAAGCTGCTGCTTGGGCTTGGAGATCCACTCTTGGTAATAAATTAAGGATAAGATTATTTCTTTTTTATAACTCAATAGAAATCCATGCATGACGGAGGTTCCAATCATAAAATACAACATTCAAAGCTCATTTAATATTATATATGTAGTTATATTATGGTTCCTTTAATTATTCACTAATACGAACACTTGTAAATAGGTTCAAGCATTCATTTTGCCAACCTCTTATCTACAACGAATCAAGATCTCCACTTTACAAGGAGGGTGATACGCCAACACATGTAAATAGGTTCAAGCATTCATTGTGCCAATCTCTTATCTACAACAAATCAAGATCTCCACTTTACAAGGAGGGTTTCTAAATTGATTGGAAACAAAATATAACACATATAATGTCTACTTGATAATATAACATTCAAGCACAAGAGATAGATTAATCTAACATTATTTTATTACCAAAAGCTTCATCCTTTCACCCAAGCAAAATAAGAATTAGTTACTCATGAACAAGAAGAAAGAAAAAGAGAAGAAGATGAAGATGAACATAACTTCTATTTAGAGCAAAAGAAAATTACAATAAGATGATACAAGAACTTGGTCTTAATCTCTCAACCAAGATGTCTCTAATGAGCAACTAATGTAGCTTTTTATAGAGCATGAAAAATAAAAAATGACAATAGACTTGTTTAATGAGTGGTTAGATTATGGGTGGATACGTGGATGAGTGGAAAATTATTGTCATGCTTATCTCCCCACTTGCACCAACCAATTCAGTTGTCTTCACATGATTATAACTCTGTTAAAAAGTCATTATCTTGAAAAGTGGTCTTCATGAGAGTTGAAGGGTTTTCTCTTTCTTTCCAATGCCATCAGTTTCATCCAAATCCAACTCCTATAGCCTAACTTATGGCCCAATCTTTGTACATTATTCAGGTTCCAGCAACAGCACTTGTGTTCTGGCTTCCAAACTCAATATGACCCACTAGACATCCGATTAAGCTCTTGTGTTCTTTATGAAAGTTGTAGATTTGAGTCTTAGATTTCATTTGAGCTTAGTTTGGTATCAATTTAACTCATATAACTCAAGAAATGGGCTGATGAGTGCGTAGAGGTCAAACTGTTTGGATCAGTATTCTAGCTCTTGCTTCCACTTTAATTTAAATTATCTAAACATGTGAATCAACTCTTGAGGTCTTCATGAAAGTTGTAGAGAATTGTATTAACTTTCCTACAAAACCAGAATCACATCAATTAAATATTTGTAACTCAGATTATATCCAATTTACTGAACGCTTCTAAATAGACAAATTATGGTCAATTCATGCAATAATTCCTTCAATGATCCAATTAGGCCCAATATCATAAAATGTGACAAAACTAACTTAATTAAGCCTAATTGAACCTTAAGAAGTCTAGTGAAAGGATTATTATATGAATAAAATATATTGCTATCATTGGGCCTTGGAGGTCTACAACTCAAGTTATGGACAAATCATTCTCAAAGGATCTTTGATTATGTTAGTTGACTTCAAGGGATGAAAACTCCATCGAAACGTTGTAGTTTGGAAAAGTGGTCTTCATATGAATTGAGTATATATGTCTTAGCTTTTAAATGCCACTGGTTTCAGGCTCATATCATATCTTCAGCCCAAATTATGCCCTGATTAGTGCACACTACTTGGGTTCCAGTGACAGAACCCGTGTTCTGATTTTTAAGCCCAATTAGCTCCACTAGATGTCCAATTTAGCCCTGGAGCTCTCATGTAAGTTGTAGAGCTCTTTCTCATCTTTTCTACAAGGTAAGATACATAATTTTTAAACATCTAGAACTCAAGATTTGACCGAAATACATAAATAGTGTAAAACCTCAATAATGCTGGAAAAGATTAATTAAGCTCAATTTAAGCCCAAACTTACAAAACATGACTAAGTTTAATCAATTAAGTGCACAGAGAGTGTAAATGACTAAAAATGAGGGTTTATTAATGTATAAAATATGTGATAATCAAATTCCCCCACACTTAGTTTTTTGCACTCTTGGGCAATTCATGTAAGACCAAAACTAGGGAACAAGGAAAAACAATACAAAATCAAAAGCTAAAAACTCTAAAAGACTCAATTTCTAATTATATTTAAATATGCAAAAGTTTACAAGCAAGAAAAGCTACCAAAGTTTCAAGGGATCAAAACATTCATGAGATAACATTTCTTCACATCTCAAACTAACAAGCAAGGTATTTTCAATTTGAAAAACATGAACCAAGAATGATAGATCCTCACAAGATACACTCTCAATCCCTCATATGATTAAATGATAGGTATTTCACTCAATTCAACTCATGAATAATTACACTACCATAAGCTTTCTTTTCTTCTACTTTTTTACTACTTAAAATACATGCACACACAAATCAAGATGACTTTATTCAAGGTTGTAATGGGGCCAAGGTGAGGAAAGAAAATAATATAGATATGACAAGTTAAGTACCCAAGAGAATAAAAGAGTATTAAGGAGGAACTCAATTGACAAGTGACAAGCATGAAATTTTACCCCTAATTCCATATTACACATATTCTCTTTACATATTCCTTCTCTTATTTATTTTTTTCTTTTTTTTTATTTCTTTTCTTTCACAACCTTTCTTGCATTTATTCTTTTTCTTTTCATTTTTTATGATTTTTTTTCACCAATCACCTTACCTTACACATTAATTTGCACAACACCCACACTTGAACTATTAATTGCCCATAAGCAAAAGAGCTCCTTAAATGAAAATGAAGCAATGCCCATTCCCTAAGGTAAGATAAAAATGTGGTTTTTCACATAAGGCATATAATGAGCTAAGACAAAGAATAGGAAAGTAGGTTCAATGAGGTTAATCAAAGGGAAATGATGCAAGGTTGGCTATTTGGCCAAAGTAGCTAATTCAAGAAAGAATGTCTCAATCATGTTCATGCATGCAAGTGAAAAATGTAGCCTAAAAAAGAATCAAAGCAAGTTCTAGAGTGATCAATTGCCATGAGTGAAAATCATACAAGAAAGAAGAGAATGACATAAATGCTAAATTCATCCATCAATAGGCTCAAAATCTCACAAGATATGCATCTATCAAACTCAATCCACCAATCAAACATCTAAAAACCAAGCATGTCAAATTCAAGAAGGAAGAAAATTTATTCAATCATGCTATGAACCTTGTATTTCAATTGCTTCAAACTCATAAACTTCACAAATCTCAAAACATCATTGGAAAGCAATTAAAAACACATCATTTTTTTTTACAGAAACAATACTAAAAACAACATAAAATTTATTCCATCCCCTCCCCACACTTGAATTTTACATTGCCATCAATGTAAAGCATAGAAAAATCTAGAATACAAATCACCAAAATATTCATGGCAAATAAAATAAAAGTATGGCAAGGGCCTCCCTCATTATCCATCTGTGCAAATGGCATCGAGGAAAGCCATCACTTCCACGTTGTGTTCTTGACAATCTTCAAGAAAATGCTTAAGTCTATGCCGATTGACCTTGAACGTTCTCTTTGTTGTCACATCTTGGATCTCAACTGCACCATAAAGAAAAACATTAGAAACAACAAATGGTCCATCCCATCTAGACCTTAATTTTCTAGGCATTAACCTAAGACGGGAATTATAAAAGAGAACTTTTTGACCACTTTTGAATTCTTTTCTAGCAATCATTTTATCATAGAAGGCTTTAGTCTTCTTCTTATTAATTTTGGAGCTCTCATAGGCTTCTAAGTAGATTTCTTAAAGTTCTTATAGTTGTAACTTTCTTCGTAATCCCGCTTGGCCTAGGTCTATGTTGTACTTCTTTACCGCCCAATATGATCGGTGTTCAATCTCCACAGGCAGGTGTCATGCCTTTCCAAAGACAATCTAGTAAGGGGACATCCCAATTGGTGTCTTGTAGGCGGTCTTATAAGCCATAGAGCATCTTCAAGCCTCTTGCTCCAATCCTTCCTATTAGGTTGAACCATCTTTTCAAGGATTTGCTTGATTTCTCGATTAGAAGTCTCAGCTTGCCCGTTTGTTTGGGGTGGTATGGTGTGGAAACTTTATGCATAAGTCAATATTTCTTCAATAAAGCCTCCATGTTTGCAAAAGTATGAACCCTGATCACTGATTATGACCCTCGGAATGCCAAACCTGCATAGGATGTGAGACCTAACAAAATCCACAACCACTCGAGAATCGTCAGTCCGAGTGGCCTTAGCCTCCACCCATTTAGATATATAATCCACAGCAAGCAGAATGTAAATAAAACCAAATGATATAGGAAAAGGACCTATAAAATCAATACCTCATACATCGAATATCTCACAGAACAACAAGGGTTGCTGGGGTATCTCATTCTTATAAGAAATAATCTATGTTCTCTGGCATTGTTCATAACATTTACAAAACACATATGCATAATGAAATAGAGTAGGCCAATATAATCCAGAGTCCAAAACTTTCCTAGCAGTTTCTTGGGGACCAAAATTGCTGCCACATGCAAGTGTATGAAAAAAGCTAACAATAGAATATAACTCATTATCAGGTGCACATCTCCTAATGACTTAGTCATTACAAAATCTCCACAAATAAGGGTCATACCACACATAGTATTTTGACTCACTTTTCAGTTTATCAATTTGTGCCTTAGTGAAATATGCAAGTAGTGCTCTAGCAACCAATAAATTAACCAAATCTGCAAACCAAGGGATGTTACCTTGTAGCTTGAAATGCTGCTCATCAGGGAAGACATCGTGGATGGGAGAAGAATCCCCCTCTCTCTCAATCTGGCTCAGGTGATTAGCCACCAGGTTCTCCGCTCTACTCTTATCATGAATCTCAATATCAAAATCTTAGAGTAGCAACATCCACCTAATCAACCAAGGCTTTACATCAGGCTTCTTCAGGAGAAACTTCAAAGTTACATGATTTGAAAACACAACCATTCTAGAACCAAACAGGTATGATCAAAATTTATCTAAAGTAAAAACAATTGCTAAAAGTTTTTTTTTTAGTTGTGGTGTAGTTGGCTTGTGCAACATCTAAATTTCTCGAAGTATTGGAGATGACATGAGGTACTTTGTCGACTCTCTGTGCAAGGACAACTCCTAATGCAAAATTAGAGGCATCACATATGAGCTTAAATGGGAGTGTCCAATCCAGTGGCTAGATGATAGGTGTACTGGTCAATGCTCGCTTTAGGTGATTGAAGGCATCCTTGCACCTCTGGTCAAAGTGGAACTCCACATCTTTTTGCAGTAAGTTGGACAGTGGAAGAACAATTTTGCTGAAAACCTTTATGAACCGCTGATCGAAACCTGCATGACTAAGAAAAGAACGAACCTCCCACATGCATGTGGGGTAAGATAGGCATGAAATGACATATATTTTTGCAGGATCTACCTCAATACCCTTGCTAGATACTACATGCCCTAAAACTATACATTGCACTACCATGAAATGACATTTCTCAAAATTCAGAACAAGGTTAGTCTCAATGCATCTATACAAAACCTGAGCCAAACTATCCAAACATCCATCAAAGGAAGAGTCACAAATAGTAAAATCATCCATAAACACATCCATACAACTCTCTAAAAATTCAAAAAAGATACTTACCATACACCTTTGAAAGGTGCCCGGAGCGTTGCACAGACTGAATGGCACCCTCCTGTATGCAAATGTGCCAAATGTGTAACACCCCTTGATTTACTAACCACAATATAATTGTCATTATTGTCACAGTCACTAAATCAAGACGCGCTACAATTTAACAAGTCAGAAAAATTTAATCATTGTGCATATATAGAAAATACGAGCCATGACATGAAATATATATCTATATATATATATATTTATTTATTTATTTATTAATGTTTACTTGCATCCGAAATGCAATGTCGGTGAATATAAAGTTACAATTCCATAATCCCTACAAATATAACATAATTAAATGTAAGTGTAAAGTATAACTACCATATAACATAATGAAACCTCTTGATCCTCCTCCAGATCCCTAACAGATGATCTTCCCTCTCGAGATATGTCATGATGCATAGGAACCCGAATATGTGACATAACTAAAACCTCTCTAGGAAAGAGGTGGCGATTATCCCACAACTCCCTGATGGGTATAGGGAACTCCACATGTATAAAAGTATGAAAGATGCTTGTAGTAGCTTCAGGATAGTTACCACTTCGAATTACAGTCACATCTCCCATGTACATAAAACGCTCCACATCACGGTCGGAATGCCAGGCTTCCAAGCCTCCATGGAACTGTATCCATATGCAACTAAAGTAAGCTTGTCCTGATGCCATCGTGGAGAGATAAAAGTCGATCCCAAACTAAACTAAGCTAATTCAACTTGCACTATTCACAGTCTTTATCCATACATAGCATAAGACAAGGTAATACAACAAAGAGATGAGATATCCTACTTATATTACCAATTATGACAGTAAAGAAACAGAACGGCGCAGGACGCCCACATAGCAGAGCAACAATATTAAACAGTAATAATCACATACGGTAAAAGAAATAGCAACAGAGTCTCAGATAATGAACAATTAAAATATTTCAGATAATCATGAATATCAATAAAACAATAGTATAATCATCATATAAATGAGTGTCATATGACATGCGAACTCACAATGCCGACTCATAATGCCAACTCACAATGCCGACTCACAATGCACGTGCACTTGGTACCAAGATTTTCTATTCCATTTCAAAGATGAATGTTCCAGAAGATCTGTCCCACTCAATGACAGTCTATGCCGGACCACGAAGTGAATAGTGCTTATTAGGTGCGTGATACATTGCAATCGGTTTATCATGGCCAGGGGTATATAAAGTGATAACATCATCACGAAATGAACCACCGCGCCTCACGGTCCTCGATCAGATTCTTCCACTGGATCACACTATTCAATTCTCGTTCATTTACTATAAAAAGAATGGTAATTTGTCTAGCCCGTAATACGTGCAATCAGCTTTCACCGCGCCTTACGCCCCTCTATAGATTCATCACAAATCACACCATTAAATTCTCATTCATTCACCAAGTAAAGAATAATGATTTGTCAGGCTCGTAATACGTGCAATCGGTATACACTGCGCCTTACGCCCCCCATAGATCCTTCTATTGGATCTCACTTATTCAATTCTCATTCATAGGCTCATACAGCCTTTTAACAGTTATTAACTGAGCAAATATTTAATGCATGTTGACTCAATGCATACTCATAGGCTCATCCAGCCTTTTAACAGTCATCGACTGAGCAAATGTTCAATGCATGTTGACTCCATGCACAATCATGTATATTCAACAATAATGATATACTTTCCATAACACGCCACAATTTGGCCAAGTTAGATATCAACATGTTCATGTATATTTCATAATAATACTTTTCCATCATATGCCACAATTTGGTCAAATAAGCATCAACAAAATTCTAATCCCAAACACGGACCCACAATAGTATAGTATTAATTTCTCAAGAGTGATAGCAGACTTTTAGAGGTTTATTTCGGGTTTCACTTTAATTAACATCTCTTATGAATTCATTCTCTAGAGGGATTCTCTTGAAGTCCTTATTCAATCTTCATTCCTTTAGATTAATCAAGGTCCTTAATCTAATCAATTATGCTCACTTAAAATTACTCTAAGATTTTGCAAGTCTCACAAACTCCTTTGTTCTTCCCGTATGTCCAAAATCATTCTAAGTCATAATATGAAGTCTTATTCTTTGTTCTTTCCATTTTATGAATTCTTAACGAATCTAGAATTCTCTAAGCATCTACGTCTCTATTTTAGCACTACATTTTGTGGCATTTTTGCCTTAAGAATCCGTGGGCCTCATTATAACAAAAGTCCAACCCTTTTTTCTTTCACCGCAATGTTGATTACTTATCATTTAATCACTTAAGTCCCAATGTTGGACAAAGAATCACAACTTGGACCATTAAATCTCCTAGAGGCCATGAGCCTCCCTAGGTGAGAACTCCCAAAAGTTTTCCATTACAATCATTAATCCTTCACCACCTAATCATCTAAGTTCCAATGTCTTTAAAATCAAACTCAAATCCTGAAAATTTAGCCTCAAGGCCGTGACCCCCAAAATAGTAAGTAAACCCTACATTTCTCCATACATCAATCCAAACATTCTAACATACAATCCATAGCTATCAAAGCATGCAAAGACAACTAATAGCTCATACAAGTCCAAATAAATACACAATCATAAAAAATAACACAACAAAGAGAGCAATCCACACATAGATTCCTCATCAACAACACCAAAAACGTTTCCTCACCACCAAGATAGGTTGAAGAGGATTATTTCCCTCTTACCTCTTGAAGACAACACAAGAAAGTAAGCTCCCTTGTTCTTGATTTTTGTTTTCCACTTTCAAGAAAATCCTAAGGACATCAAAACTCACCAAAATCATCATCAAAGCTTAGAAAAGGAACCCTTGATCACCCAAGAGATCAAGGATCATGAAAATGAGGAGAAAAGGTGGTAAAGCTATGAACTTTACCTTAAAGTCTCCAACTTTGAAGCTTGATGGAACAAAATGAAAATGGTAGATTTGGGTGATGGTTACAACATGAAAGTTGCTTAGAATGGTGTCTAGATTCAAGATTAAGGGTTGATTGGAATTAAAGAAGATGGATAGTTTATTTTGAGGGGTGAGGCGGTGAGCCTCCAAGGAGAAAGGTGAGAGCTTTTTGCTTTGTCTCTTTGATAGGAATGATGAGATGAACAAATGAGTGATTGAATGACGTAAGGTGAAGAGTTTGGCCACCTTCAAGCCTCCATGGCCGTAGGGTTGGAGAGGGAAGAGAAGAAGAAAGAAGAGGGAAGAGAAGAAGAGAAAGTTGAGAGAAAAAGATGAAGAGAGAAGATAAAGAGAGGAAGTGATAGTAAAGTGAAATGAATTGAAATATGTAATTAGATGTATTTTGTGTAAGTGTATGAATTAAAATGTGTGGCCACAAAGAGTCCTAAAAAATGTGTGGTGGAGAGAAGGAGAGAAGAAATGTGGCTTCTTGAAGAAGTCAATAGGAAAGTGCAAGGAAGCTTCCTCCAAGCTTCTCCAACAAGCCAAAAGGAAGGTGCTAGGAAACTTCTTTCTTTTGAAAAGTTAAAGTAATGTCATGGTGATGATGTCACATGGTGATGTCATTAAAGTGTTCTCTAAACTATGACTAACACTGTATCAGATTTATTATCAGTGGACAAAAATTACAGTTAATAAAAACTGATATTTATTGTCCAATGGATATTAAAATTTATTTTGCGATTTTTATTTTTATCTGATAAAAATCTCGAAAGACGTAAAATCTCATAAATTGTGTTTGGCCTCAGGTTTAGTAAGATCCCCCGTCGACGTTTCCACGGTTCAAGGTTCTCGGGAAAAATATCTTATTTCCCTGGCTCCTCTTAGTGCGCACGCAAAATGAAAAATAATATTAAAATATTCCATGCTCTCAGAAAAATTCAAAAAAATTCACAAATATTATAAAATGATTATTTATCATGAAATTATTAATTTTCGGGATGTTACAAAATGGACAGGTGAAAATAGTCTTCTCTTAGTCTTCTGGGGATATATGAATATGAAAATAGCCCGAATATCCATTCAGGAAACACAAATGCGACTTGCCAGCCAGCCTCTCCAACACTGATCAATGACAGGCAGGGAAAATAATCTTTTCTAATGGTCTGGTTAAGTCACCTATAATCAATGTAGACCCGCCAACTGTTCTGGATTCTTGTGGGTAGAAGCTCATTATTCTGATTTGCAACTACTGTGACCCCGAATTTTTTTGGAATAACCTGCACGGGGCTCACCCATTTACTATCGGATATGGGATAAATAATGCTAGCTTGTAGCAGCTTGGTCACTTCTTTCTTCATCACATCCAGAATCAGAGGGTTTAGTCTCCTTTGGGGTTGCCTCACTGGTTTGGCACCTTCCTCCAATAAAATCCTATGCATGCATGTGGAAGAACGAATACTAGGAATATCTACAAATGTCCATCCGATGGCCTACTTATTCTGCCTCAAAACTTGCAGCAATTTTTCTTTTTGTTTAGGTTGCAGATTCTTACTAATAATCACTTGCAGTTTCTCACTATCTCTCAAATATGCATATTTGAGATGGTCTGGCAAAGTCTTCAACTCTAAGGATGGGAGCTGCACAATGGAAGGTACCAAGCTATTTGAAATAACTAACTCAGCAGCATTAAATTTAGCATAATTCTAACTCTAATTTTCACGTGCTGCATCAGTCAAGTCAACAGTTGCATCATCACTCATAACCACATAAATCTCAGCACATGGTTCAATATCACAACCATCACATGTATCATAGGTAACAGAATCTAGAAAGTCAGCAATATTAAGGAATTCAGCATACATATCAGCATGATAACCACATATTTTATACATTAATAAACTCTCATTTTTAGTCATTTATACTCTCCATGTACTTAATTGATTAAGCTTGGTTATGTTTTGTAAGTTTGGACTCAAATTAGACTTAATTGATTTTTTCAGCATTATTTGGGTGTTACACTGTTTCTGTATTTTCGCCATATCTTGAGTTTTAGATGTGTAAAAATTATGTATCTTACCTTATAGGAAAGATAAGAGAGAGCTCTACAACTTTCAAGAGAGCTCTAGGTAAAATAAGGATATCTAAAGGAGCTAATTGGACTTGGAAGTCAGAATACGAGTTTTGTGATTGGAACATGAACAGTATGCAGTAATCAGAGCATAACTCGGGCTGTAAGAACTTTCTTGGGCTAAAATTTGGACACTTGAAATTAAGACCCATATCTACAATTTCATGGAACATAAGAGCTCATTCGGACATATTAGAGGTGATATTAGGCCTGGAAGTCAAAATAGAGGTGCTGAAACTGGGCCTGAACAGTCTGCAGTAATTGAGTTTTATATCTTGGGCTGTAGGACGAATTTTTGGATGATCTTGGTGGCATTGGAAAGCTGAGACAAAATGCTTTAACTTTCATGAAGACCATGTTGCTTCATTCTGATGGCATTCATAAGTCAGCCCTGAATGATTTCGGAGACAAAAATCTCAATAATTTTCCACTCACCAACTTACCATTTAGCATTTTCCACTCATCCACCTACTCCTCACCTACTCTTAATCAGCACCCTTGTCATTTTGTGTCCTTAATCCTCTATAAAAGGCACCATTGGCTGATCATTTGGTGCTCTTGGTGTTAGGCTTAGTTTTTAGAAGTTATGGTTATGCTTGTTTATTGTTTTCCTTTATTGTAATTTTCTCTTGCTCTAAATTGAAGCTATGTTCATCTTTCTCTTATTCTCTCTTTCTTTCTTCTTATTTACGAGTAACTAAATCTTCATCTTACTTGGGTGAAAGAGTGAAGCTCTTGGTAATGAAATAAGGTTAGATTATTCTATTTCTTATACTTAAATGAAATATTATCAAATGGACATTATATGTGTTGTATTTTGTTTCCAATCAATCTAGAAACCTTCTTTGTATAATGGAGATCTTGATTTATTATAGACAATAGGATTGACACAGTGAATGCTTGAACTCATTTACAAATGTTGGTAGATAATTAAAGGAATCATAATATGATTGCATATATAATTAAATTTTGAATGTTATATTTTCCGATTGAAACCTCTGTTGTGTGTGGATTTCAATTGAGTTATAAAGAGAAATAATCTTGCCTTTAATTTATTACTAAGAGTGGATCTCCTAACCCAAGCAAGTTCTTAAATTCATTTGTGAACATCTTTTATTACTTTTGGTGTTGTGACAAATCCTTTTCTTACCTCAATTAATTTTTTTGCATCAATTTCCTGTGGATCGACCTCGGATTCTTGAGAAATTTATTACTTGAGACAACCTGCACTTGGGTTTGCATCCTTTAAATCCCGCAATCAAGTTTTTCGCGCCGTTGCCGGGGACTTGATTTTAAGCTTTAATTTATTGAGGTTCTTTTTTTTAAGTAAATTTCATCATCTTGTATATTCATCATCTGGTAAATTATATCTTTACTCTTTTAATTTACTAACTTACTAACTTGCTAACCTACTAACTTGCTAACATACTAACTTTCTAACATTTATATTTATTTCATTTACTTATGTTTACTAACTTTTAATTTATGCCATTTATTTTACTCGCTTACTAACTTTTATATTCTACTCTCTAACTTTTAATTTATGTCATTTATTTTATTCTGTTTCTAACTTTTTAATTTCTCCAAGTTATTTATTATTGCTTTCTAACACAAAGAAATAATCTTTCTTCTTCTATTCTCTTTGGTATTCGAATAACCTGATTCGTGAATCGATGGCTCTAGTGGGGCTCCTTTTAAAATGCCTCTCTTTTCGCTTTTTATATTTTAAATTTATTTTTTGCAATTTACTTTCGAATCCTCCACTTTATTTTATGTATTTTATTTTCTTTTTTCTCCACGCACTTTATTTTATGTATTTTATTTTCATGCACTTTCTAACTTATTAATTATTAACTCTCTAATTATCTAACTTTTTAATTTATCATTATCTAACTTTTTACTTGTTAATATTTATTGGGTAGTTAGTTTATACCACATCCTTGTTAATATTTAATTGCAAATAGTGAAAAATCTCGTGTGTTTCGTAGGAAATTCATAAACAACATATTCTCTCTTTCCAAGTCACTTGTCAATTGCCAAGTGTCGAACGACTTGTACATTATTTTTTTATTTTTTAAGTCATTTATTTATGCTTAATTGGTATCATGATTTAAATTATATTGGTCGTTTAGTTAAAATTAATCCTGGTACTTTATATATTGATTTGTTTGAATCACAATCACACACATATTGACACAATGACCTGAAAATAAAAAGTGTATATGATGAACATGAAAATCAACAACAAAGCAGGATCCGATGCGGCGGTGAACCATGTGTGAATATTTGCAACCATCTCGAAATTCTAGTCCATCATGTTTTTCTATCTTTCCACTCAATGCCAATAATTTTAGATTCAAGTCACCCACGTAGTATGATTTCTTTACTTCCTAATTTTCATGGTTTAGATATATGTATATATAAATAAATAATAAATAAATAAGAAAGCCCAATATTTACATCCTTTCTAAGACAATGAAATAATCTTTCTTCTTCGATTCTCTTTGAGTGGGGCTCTGGGCTCTCTCCAGCTTTTTATATTTTAAATTTATTTTTACAATTTACTTTCTGCACTTTATTTTATGTATTTTATTTTCTGCACTTTCTAACTATTAATTATTCTAATTATCTAACTTTAATTTAAAATTATTAATCTTTTACTTTTTAATATTTATTGTTTTTAGATCTACCACATCTTTTTACTTGTTAATATTTATGGGTGTAAGAAAATTCATATCCTTTTCTATAAAATTTATTTATGTATTTATATTTGATTTGTTTGAAACAATCACATTTTAAGTCATATTTTATGCTTTCAATTGGTAATGCGTGAATATTTTAGTCGTTTAAATTAAATTTATCTATCTAATGGTACTTTATCGTATATATAACATGAATATTGTTTGAATCATGCATTTATCACACCCGTGGATTATTTTTTCTATTCCTCAATTTAGAGTGTGAATTTACATCTGAAAGAATTTGAGGAAGTATGTATTACTTTCAATGACCAAAATTAGTCATTGAAGAAATGCAAGGTGAGTTCTTGAAAGCAAAATTTTGGTCATTGAAGATCAATTGGCACATGGCAAGAAATGCAAGGTGAGTTCTTGAAGAAATTTTTTCTAACACATAAAACCAATGCTATGAAAAGACCAATCCAAAATTTTTCCCAAAATTCAAATGAAGCATATTTTCAATGTTGGGAATAGTTTAAAGATTTGTTAAATTCTTACCCACAACATGGTTTTGAAAAATGACGCACTATAAGCTTATTTTATGAAGGTTTAACACCTGAAACCAAACAATTTGTGGAAACAATGTGCAATGGTGAGTTTCTTGATAAAGAACCTGATAAAGCTTTAGACTATTTAAACTAGTTGACTGAAAATTCTCAATCTTAGCATAGTACTAACCCTTCTGAAAATTCAATTAAATCTAACATTGCAAGTGCTAATAAAGGACAATATCACCTTAATTAAGAGGAAGATCTAAATGCTAGGTTTTCCAGTTTGGCTAGAAAGGTTGAAGCCATGGAATTAAGAAAAGCAAAAGAAATCAAATCTGTGCAAAATGAAGAAATTTGTGGCATTTGTGATGACTTAGGACACTCAACACATGAATGTCCAAATATTCCTATTTTTAAAGAAGTTGTACATGAGCAAGTAAATGCAATGAACAATTTTAAAAAGCCATTTACTTCTTCTTTTTCAGATACATACAATCCGAGATGGAGAAATCACCAGAATTTCAGTTGGAGGAATAATAATCAGTCATAATTCGTGCAACTACCACCTCCTCAGGCACAACAGGACTCTCAAAATTCTCAAGAATATGCACTTTATGTCCCACCATATAGGAAAAACCTTGAAGAAACTCTGCATGCATTCATAGAAAAGCAAGAGGCTATTAATAAACAAAATAATCAAACTATAATTGACATAAAAGAAACTCTTGCTAAACTTTCTTCTGAACTCACCATTCACGAGAAAGGAAAATTTCCTTCTCAACTTCAACCAAATCCCAAGGGTCAGTACAGTCTAAATGAGGGGAGTTCAGAAAACCAACAAATGGACTAAGTCAAATCAATGATAATTCTCAAGAGTGAAAAGGTTGTTGAAAAACAAATTCTCGAACCTTATGAGAAAGAAGATGAACCAATTCCCCAAGAAAATGAAGAAGTTGACCAAAAGGAGACCAAACTCTCGCCTTTACCCACATTTCCTCAAGCATTGAATAATCCAAAGAAATTGGACCACCACACTAAATTTTTTGAAATTTTAAAACAAGTGAAGATCAATATTCCTCTGTTAGATGTTATCAAACAGATTCCTTGTTATGCCAAATATTTGAAGGACTTGTGCACTGTTAAAAGGAAACTAAATGTGAAAAAGAAAGCATTTTTGGATGAACAGATAAACTCCATTCTTTATAATAATAATGCATTGAAATATAAAGACCCTGGTTGTCCTACAGTTTCATGCATTATTGGAGAACATAAAATTGAAAAAGCTTTACTTGATCTTGGTGCTAGTGTCAATTTGCTTCCATATTCGGTTTCAATCGAGCTCAACTTAGGTGAGTTAAAACTAACTTCTATAACTTTTTAGGTGAGTTAAAACTAACTATATCCTGTAATTGTCTTCTACTTGCCGATATATCAATTAAAATTCCAAGATGAATAGTGGAAGAAAACATGTGTTGTTTTTAACATGTACAAGTTAATAAATTCATATATCATCTTGGATTTTATTTGTTTGAATTCATTTAATTCAATCTATGGTTGATAATTGCAAGTCAATTCTTATTATTTTAGGAGTACAAGTCCATTTTTAAAACATATAATGCTTTGATAAATTGCAAAAATAGAGTGGTGAAACAAACATTTGAAAACATGAACAAGTACTTAAAAGGCAACTCAATGTTTTATTAACATTAATTTGTACGCATAGAATATATTTAGAGGATAATGCAAAACTTTTCAACAATCTCAAAGAAGTATGTTTTTAATCAAATACCAATTGCATTGGAAGATCAAGAAAAGACTTTAAAACTTTTCAACGACGAACTCAGCAAGCAAGATTAAATCCACAATGAAAGAGGCTAGTTAGAGTGAAATCCTTAAATTGCTTGATATTGGAATTATCTACTTTTACATGTCTATTTGGTACTTTTGCATATTTTCCTTTATCATTTCTTGATCAGAATGTCTTTTGGCCTTTGTATCATGCTTTTACATGTCCATTGGGTACTTTTGCATATAGAAGAATGTCTTTTGGCCTTTGTAATGCTTCGGCAACATTCCAAAGATGCATGTTAAGCATTTTCAGTGACATGATTGAGCATTATTTAGAGGTTTTCAAGGATGATCTGATAGTTTTTAGAAATTCTTTTGAAAATTGTCTTGATAATTTGAAAAAAGTTCTTAAAAGATGTGAAGAAAAATGATTTGTGTTAAATTAGGAAAAATGTCATTACATGGTTACCTCAAAAATATTGTTAGGTCATGTGATATCTTCTAAAGAAATTAAAGTTGATAAGGCCAAAGTTGAATTAATTGCCCATTTGCCTTCTCCAAAAACAGTCAGAGAAGTTCATTCTTTTTTAGGACAAGTATGGTTTTAAAAAAAAAATCATTAAGGACTTTAGTGCCATATCTAGACCATTATGTAATTTTATGTTGAAAGATGCACCATTTGATTGGACTCAAGAATGTCAAAAATCTTTTGAAAAATTAATTGGTCTTCTGATATCTGCTTATGTCATGCAATCTCCTAACTGGTCTTTGCCTTTTGAGTTGATGTATGATGCTAGTGATTTTGCTGTTGGCGCTGTTTTAGGCCAAAGAAAGGAAGGTAAGTCTCATGTGATTTGTTACGCAAGTAGAACTTTAAATAGTGCACAAATGAATTACACCACTACTGAAAAAGAACTACTTGCTATAATTTTTGCACTAGACAAATTTTGATCTTACTTAATTGGTTCTTCTATTGTGATTTTCACCGATCATGCTGCTGTTAGATATTTGATGTCTAAGCAGGATGCCGAACCAAGATTGATACAGTGGATCTTGTTGCTTCAAGAATTCAACATCACAATAAAAGATAAGAAATGAGCTGAAAATGTTATCGCTGATCATTTGTCCAGACTTACAATAGGCTCACCTTTTTATAGCACACCTATCAATGATTCTTTTCTCGATGAATTTTAATTTTCTATCAATTACATGCCTTGGTTTGCTAACATAGTTAACTTTCTTATAGCAGGAAAGATGTCGCCTCAATAGACACACTAAGATAAAAAGAAATTTTTTACAGTAGTGAAAATTTTTTATTGGGACGATTCATACTTGTTGAAATATTGCCCTGACTAAATATTTCGGAGATATATGCCCGACAGTGAGGTAGGTAGTGTCATTAAATTTTGTCATTCAGAAGCATATGGAGGTTACTTTTCTTCAAAGAAAATAGCTGCGAAAATCTTGCAGTGCAGATTTTATTAGCCCACTTTATTTAAGGACTGCTATACTTTTTGCAAAAGTTGTGAAAATTGTCAAAAATTGAGCTTAATTTAAAAAAGAAACATGATGCCTCTGA
This sequence comes from Ormosia emarginata, assembly GCA_029884605.1. Taxonomy (NCBI): domain Eukaryota; kingdom Viridiplantae; phylum Streptophyta; class Magnoliopsida; order Fabales; family Fabaceae; genus Ormosia; species Ormosia emarginata. The sequence continues at coordinate 8,281,707 of JAQQTP010000083.1, read as the reverse complement.
ACCCCATCCTTGTCATTGAAATTTTTGATTGTTGGGGAATTGATTTCATGGGTCCATTTCTATCCTCATTTGGATTTGTGTATATATTGGTTGCAGTTGATTATGTCTCAAAATAGATTGAGGCGATTCCATGCTGACACAATGATCATAAAACTGTTCTCAAATTTTTAAAAGAAAATATCTTGTGTCGATTTGGAATCCCTCGGGCTATTATCAGTGATGGGGGAACACATTTTTGCAAAAATCATTTGAATCTTTAATAAAGAAATATAGTATTACACACAAAATTGCCACCCCTTATCACCCTCAGACAAGTAGACAAGTTGAATTAGCAAATAGGGAGATTAAACAAATTTTGGAAAAACCAGTTAACCCAAATCATAAATATTGGTCTTTAAGACTAAACGATGTACTTTGGGCTTACCATACTGCTTTCAAAACATCTTTGGGCATGTCATCCTATCAATTAGTCTATAGAAAACCTTGTCACTTGCCTGTAGAATTGGAGCATAAAGCATTTTGGGTCATTAAAGCTTTCAATCTAAATCTTGATGATGCTTGCAAGATATGCAAATTGTAATTAAATGAATTGGAGGAATTAAGAAATGATGCATATGAGAACTCAAAGATTTATAAAGCCAGAACAAAAGCTTTTCATGACAAGACAATTTTGAGAAAATTTTTGAAATTGGTCAAAAAGTTCTGCTTTATAATTCTTGTCTGCACCTATTCCTTAGAAAATTGAGATCTAGGTGGAGTGATCCTTTTATTGTCAAACATGTGTATCCTCATGGAGCTATAGATATTGAGAATCTTAGGAATAGTAATGTGTTTAAAGTCAATGGACAAAGGTTCAAACCATTTCTGGAAAACCAAGTCAATGAGTTCTTTGTGTTGCCGATTAAGTGGCGGATAATGGTACTCTGTGACTCTCAAGTCAGTTTGTTTTTCATTTTTCTAAAATAACTGAATCATTCTTCTCCTTTAAAATGGATGTCATTCTTTCAAACCTGAGAAAACATTTTCCTTCCCTCCCTCAAAATGCTCTGACAAAAATCTACAAAGTTAGATGTGAAAGATTGAGACTGTTAATGCACAAGGGTATGCCGAAAGATATACGTTGGATAATTGAAGCAAAGGTCCAACTAGCAGGTAAGTCTTTAATTTCATTTGACTCATACATGTCGAGTCTTGGAAGAAGTTCATATTCTAAAAGGAGAAGAGCAAAAAGGTTACAAGTCTGTCACAAATGTGCACGATGGAATTATAACAAGCGATGTCGTTCTTTGGGGATGGTTTCCGCAAACAGAGAAGATAAAAATTTTTTCATTAAGAATGGACTAAGTAAGGAGTCATTAGATGATATCTTATTGACTCTTGAGACGCATTCTTGTGGATTTATGCATCGTGAACTTCTTAATTTGTGGAATCTCTTCAAGGATGAAGAAAAACACTACAACCTTGGGAATCTGACTTTAAAAGACCCTGTTTTCCAATTTATAAGAAAATTGGATGGGAAGCTTATCCTCGACTCATAGAAGGCGTTTAAGCTGTTACTAGATGTGAAACCAGAGGCAGATGTGAGCCATATCCACAATAATCTGTACATATTATCTTCTTCTTCTTCATGTTTTCTAAAAAAAAGGAAGAAAAAAAGAAGAAGAAAATGTTTAAATAAGGGTGATCCAGAAGGAGTACCATGGCTTTAATTAGTTGTGGAGCCCCAGCCTTTGGCTGACTCGTCATTGACTCAGGTGGACCTTTCCATGCTGGTCCTTAAAAAAAGTTCGTGTACCATGCTCTGTAGAGAGCCGCACTCCATAACCCAATGTTTACCATCTAGGCACTGTGGAGTTGATGGACAGACAGAAGCATCCCATTCTGGTTATTAGTGAGAAGTAACCTGCGGCTGCCAAAGTGTATGAGGCATCTGAACTTGATCTTCTCTTTTATTAGAAGCGTCTCTCAGCTCCCTAGGATGGGACGTTCTGGATCTTGGACATTACAGGTTTCAGATTTTAGCATCTTTATTGATGTTACGAGCCCAAGTGTGAGCTGTCCAAGTTCCAGACTTAGGATGGAAACCCATGATGGTTTCTTCTTTCTATTTTCTTCGAATAAACGGAAATGAGTGTCTATTGCACTGGTGACAAGCAGTATAAAGATATGTCACTACTGCACTCATGACGCGCAGTGTAAAGATACGCCATGAAAATTGTACATAAAGGTATGTCATCATTTGCTATTATATTTCTTTTATCTTTGTATGATTTTACTGTATTTTGGTTTTAGACAGATGATCCTTTGAGCAGGGTCCTTCAGGGGTTTCTAGACTTTTTTACCCTGATGGTTTTCTTGAAGTAAAAAAAAAAAAAACAAAACAAAAACAAAAACAAAAACAAAAACAAAAACAAAAACAAAAACAAAAACAAAACAAAAAAATTAAAAATTAAAAAAAAACAAAAAGATTCTGTGTTTCTTAATTTCAAACTTTTCTGATAACAACCAACCTACCCTTATAGGTGCTATTATTATCCATTCCATTCTTTTTCCTATTTAAACACTTCATTTTCTCCACTTTCCTCTAACTCAGAATCATTCAAAGAGAAAGGTGAGTATAGAGATGGAAGGTGTTTCTGTTCGTCAACTTAAAAATATATATGTATTTTGTGGGTCTAAGTATGAGAAGGGTTTAGAGTTTGTAAACACAGATACCACTCTTGGTCGATCACTTACTACGAGGAAAATTCATCTTGTATATGAGGGAGGTTACCGTGGGTTAATAGGAGATGTATCACTTACTGCATATATAAGAGGCAATCAGGTTTTAGGTGTCATTCCTGGACCTCTAGCTTAACAGGATATCACTGGAAATATAATTAGGGAGGAACTTAAGGTATCATTAATGAATGAATGAATGAAAATAATGCTTAAAAACTCTTATGCATTCATTGCCTTACTAGGTGATTTTGGTACCTTGGAAGAAGTTTTTCAAATTGTCTCTTAGGCCCAACTAAACATCCACCATAAACCCATAGGTTTGTTGAATGTAAATAATTTCTTTGATATTTTGTTAATCTTTATTGACCATGTTATGGAACAAAAATTTATCACACCTTCGGTAAGACAACTTCTTATCTCTGCTTCCACTATTGATGAGTTAATTAATAAATTAGAAGCTTTTGTTCATAAAGCTGACCCAGCAATAGCTCAGATAGATTGGTCAGCAGGAAGTAATGAGGGAAGCAGGAGAAAAGAAAGCCAGATTTGACACTTCGTTTATAGCTTTCCTTTACTTTTGATTTTATTTATCGTACTTTGTTTTTGTTTAAATTTGTGTCAGATTTCTCCAACAGGTAATATCGTCTATCCTTTACTCATCTATATTTTAACATTGAGGACAATGTTGTGATCTGGTTGGGGGAGAAGGATAGTTGACCCAAAAAAAAATTTTTTTTTTGGGAAGTATGATATGATTGTCATGGACTTACTAAACCAATGAATGATGGCAGAGTAAGGAGTAATTTTAGTCCTGAGACGCATCTAAATTGGGAAGTATGTTTAGTGATATGACTGTCAGAAACCTATTCGTAGTAAAACTAATTAAGGATGGCAGAGTAAGGAGTAAATTTTTCCTTAGAGGTAAGTTTACTCTTGAGACGCATCTTAGTTGAGGAGATAATTATTTTGTGCAGAAGTAACAAATGGATTCTTGGATCATAGCATAAATTGTCTTCTTTCTTAAAAATCACAAGCTTGGATATAAATGTTGATATGATGGATTGAGAATGATAGAAATATGCTTTGTGAGATTTTGAGCCTATTGATGAATGGATTGAATATCTGTATCATTCTCTTCTTTCTTGTGTGATTTTCACTCATGGAATTGTTACTCTAGAACTTGCTTTGATTCTTTTTTAGGCTACATTTTCACATGCATACATAAATATGATTGAGACATTTTGAAATAGCTACTTTGACCAAATAGTTATCCTTGTATATTTTCCCTTGTGTAACCCCTTTGAGCTTATTTGACCATTCTTTGTTTTTAGCTCATTACGTGCCTTCAAAAAAAAAGAGAAAAAAAACATGTTTTACCCAACCTTAGGGAATAAGAGAGCATTGGCCTTGTTCTTGAATAAGTGTGGGGGTGTGTGTGCAAAATGATAAACAAAAAAAACAAAAACAAAAAAAAATAAAAAAAAATTTGACCACCATTGCAATTAAAGGATTATCAGAGTCTAGAATAAAGGTGGATGCTTGGAGACACAAGAAGAAAAGGAGAAGGTTCAAGTCTAACAATGAATTCAATTCACCAATTTGGGATTGATCTTCAACAAAACATTAGTCAAATATTGGTGATTGTCCTTTATGATGAATGTTCTTAAACATTTTCTCCACTCTAACTGTACCATAATACTCTTTTATTCCCTTCGGTATTTATCTTCTCATATCTATATTATCCCCTCTCCTTTACCATGACCCCATTACAACCTTGAATAAAGTCCTTTTGATTTTTGTATGCATGTGGTTTGAGTAAAAGAGAAATAGAAGATAAGTAAGCTTATGATAGTGCAATTGTTCTGGGTTGAATAGAGTGAAATACTTACCTTTTAAACACTTGAGAGATTGAGAGTGAATTCTGTTAGGATCGATCATTCTTGATTCATTCTTTTCAACTGAAGTTTCTTTACTTGTTGGTTTGAGATGTGAAGAAATGTTACCTCATTAATGCTTTGATCCCTTAAATTTCTTGTTGCTCTTCTTGCTTCATCGAGTCTTTTAGAGTTTTTAGCTTTTGAGTCTATGTTGTTTTTCTTTGTTTCCTAGCTTTGGTCTTATGTGTTTTGCCCATGAGTGCAAAAAGCTAAGTGTGGGAGAATTTGATAATCACATATTTTATATATTAATAAATCCTCATTTTTAGTCATTTACACTTTGCATGTACTTAATTGATTAAGCCTGGTTATGTTTTGTAAGTTTGGACTCAAATTGGACTTAATTGATTTTTTTAGTATTATTTGGGTCTTACACTGTTTTTGTATTTCCTCTATATCTTGAGTTTTAGATGTGTAAAAATTATGTATCTTACCTTATAGGAAAGATAAGAGAGAGCTCTACAACTTTCATGAAGAGCTCTAGGTAAAATACGGACATCTAAAGGAGCTAATTGGGCTTGGAAGTTAGAATACGAGTTTTGTGATTGGAACATGAATAGTGTGTAGTAATCAGAGCATAACTCGGGCTGTAAGAACTTTCTTGGGCTGAAATTTAGATAGTTGAAAGTTAAAACCCATATCTACAACTTTCATGAAGAATATAAGAGCTCATTTAGATAGATTAGAGGTGATATTGGGCCTAGAAGTCAAAGTAGAGGTGCTAAAACTAGGCCTGAACAGTCTGTAGTAATTGGGTCATATCTTAGGCTGTAGGACGAATTTTTGGATGATCTTGGTGGCATTGGAAAGCTGAGATAAAATGCTACAACTTTCATGAAAACCACGTTGCTTCATTCTGATGGTATCCATAAGATCAGTACTGAATGATTTTGGAGACAAATAATCTCAATAATTTTCCACTCACCATTTGGAATTTTCCACTCATCCACCTACTCCTCACCTACTCTTAATCAGCCCCCTTATCATTTTGTATCCCTAATCCTCTATAAAAGGCACCATTGGCTAATCATGTGGTGCTCTTGGTGTTAGGCTTAGTTTTTAGAAGTTATGATTATGTTTGTTTGTTGTTTTCCTTTGTTGTAATTTTCTCTTGCTCTAATTTGAAGCTATGTTCATCTTTCTCTTATTTCTTCTTATCTATGAGTAACTAAATCTTCATCTTGCTTGGGTGAAAGAGTGAAGCTCTTGGTAATGAAATAAGGTTAGATTATTCTATTTCTTGTGCTTAAATGAAATATTATCAAATAGACATTATATGTGTTGTATTTTGTTTCCAATCAATTTAGAAACCTTCTTTGTATAATGGAGATCTTGATTTATTGTAGACAATAGGATTGGTACAGTGAATGCTTGAACTCATTTACAAATGTTGGTAGATAATTAAAGGAATCATAATATGATTGCATATATAATTGAACTTTGAATGTTATATTTTCTGATTGGAACCTCCGTTGTGTGTGGATTTTAATTGAGTTATAAAAAGAAATAATATTGCCTTTAATTTATTACTAAGAATGGATCTCCTAACCCAAGCAAGTTCTTAAATTCATTTGTGAACATCTTTTATTACTTTTGGTGTTGTGACAAATCCTTTTCTTACCTCAATTAATTTTTCTTCATCAATTCTCTATGGATCGACTTCGAACTCCTGAGAAATTTATTGCTTGAGACAACCTGCACTTGGGTTTGCATTCTTTAAATCCCGCAATCACAGCATAAGCATCATTAACCAGCATCTCAATCACATCAACATAGAAAACTAAATGCTCCTCTAGGGGATGTCTCATGGCATCAATAATGTTAAACTGTAATACATCTTCGCCAAATTCCATAGAAAGGGTGTCGGTATGCACATCTATCTTGATCTTGGTTGTCTTGAGGAATGGTCTGCTTAGAATCAATGGAGCGTGGTTTGTTGAAGACTCATCTTCCATGTCCAGAATGTAGAAGTCCGCAGGGAAAAATAACTTATTTACCCAAACTAACACATCTTCCAGCATTCTTGTAGGATGAGCAGTGGTCCTATTTTCTAATTGAATCACTATACTAGTAGGTTACAAAGCACCAATGTTCAAAGACTTATAAACTGACATAGGCATGACATTAATAGAAGCACCCAAATCTACCATTGCATGTTCAAATCTAGAATTGCCTATCATGCAAGGGATTGTGAAAGTTCTAGGATCTTTGCATTTTTGTGGCATGCTTGGCTGAATCATTACAGAAACATTTTTACCTATACTAATCTTCTCAGTACCTTTAAGTTTTCTCTTGTGAGTACATAACTCCTTGAGGAATTTGGCATACTTGGGAATCTGCTTGATTACATCTAGGAGGGTGATATTGATTTCCACCTTCCTAAATGTCTCCATGACTTCTCTTTCCATTTTTGCTTGTGCTATCTGCTTGGATTCTGTGACCCTATTTGGGAAAGGTAGTGGAATGGCTAGACCTGAATTCTCTACACATTTCTTCTGTGACACGGATTTCTTGACTGAGCTATTTATTTTTGATAAATTTTGTGATTTCTGGTCAATCTCTGGTTGCTGCACTGGTAGCTCTAGTTGTGGTAGACTAGGACCATTAACTTCTATGTCACTTCTCAATGTAATGACACTTATATTACCTCTGGGTTATTAATTATTTGTGAAGGTAATTGGCTCAAACCTTGATTTTTTAGCTTACTCATAGTGGTTGCCAATTGCCAAATCTGAGTCTATAGATTCTGAATGGTGGAATTGACATTCTGCTAGAACTGAATATTATTTGTGGTAATCTGTTTCATCAATGGCTTAACTAGAGTGACTTAGATAGACTGCTGCACAGGTTGTTGCTGTTTGAATGCAGGTGGTTAGTATTTGTTGCTAGGGCCTGCAACTTGATATCTAAATTGCTGATGTTGTTGTTGGTGGAGTTGTTATTGCTGACCAGAATTCCTATATCTCAGGTTGTGATGGTCTTTCTAGTCAAGGTTGTATATGTTGGAAAATGGATCATATCTCTGTTACTGCTGCTGAAACTGTGGTTTACCAGGAAAAACACCAACTGCTGCAATAGATTGATATGGAAAAACATAACTAGCATCCTAAAGTGTGGGGCATGCATAAGTAGGTTGTTGTTGGAAAAACACACGATTGCAGCCATCTGCATAGGTGGTTGTTGTCCCACTAATAACTGTCTCACCAAAGAAGTCAATTCATCAAGTTTGTGTTCCATTCTCTGTTGATCTACATGAGACAATTGAACCTCATTAACTCCTCTGAATTAATTTTTAACGCGACTAATAAATTTCGTTGTTGAAAATATTTGACGTTTTCTAAGTACGTTGTAATGACCCCGATCTGAAGGTTGGAGAAGCGTTAGTAATTTTCGTTAAGGTAATGATTCGTGTGCCAAATTATTGGGTGTTTACGGCCATGTTTGCTATCAAATCTCTTGCTGCAACAGGGGTTTTGTCTACTAAGGCTCTTCTAGATGCAACATCCATCATGCTTCTGTCCATTGGCAAAAGCCCTTATAGATATATTGAATCAAGAGCTAATCACTGATTTGGTGGTAGGGATAACTCGAACACAACTTCTTGAATCTATCCCAATATTCATGTAAGATCTCTCCTGTCATTTGTCTTATGCAACAGATGTTTTTTCTAATGGCAACAACTCTAGATGTAGGGAAGAATCTCTTCAAGAATAACCGCTTCATGTCATCCCAACTCTTGACAGAACCTAGTGAAAGGTAGAATAACTAATCCTTGGCTACATCATCAACTGATAAAGGGAATGCCCTCAGCTTGATGTGTTCCTCGGGGATCCCATGCGGCTTCATGGTTGAACAAATCACATGGAACTCCTTTAGGTGCTTATGGGGTTCCTCACCTGCAAGACCATGAAACTTAGGCAACAAGTGTATCAATCCAGATTTTAATTCAAAGTTAGCATTAATATTAGGGTATTGAATACATAAAGACTGGTAAGTAACATCAGGAGCAACAAGTTCCTTAAGGGTTTTATTCTGCATATTATCACCCATAGTTACAAAATTACTTAAGATCTCAGGTTCACTCTCAAATTCAAGATCAAAATTAAGTTCAGAAGTAATTCTTGCACTTAGCCTACGAGCTCTAATCAACCTATGCAAGGTTCTATAAATCTTAGGATCAAAATCAAACAAGTTATCAGAATATGACCTAGTTATGCACCAACTAGGGCTATAGAGGTGTCAGAACTCCAAAAACACAAAAACACACAAATCTAAACTACAGAAATGACTAGAAAAAATTAAAAAAAAAACACATCAAATGAATTTCAAAAATCATAGGACCACCACAGAAGGAAAACTACACTAATTTAGAAAATTATCATGCTAAGAAAATACTTCAAAAATTGAAAAAGTAGTCTAAACAATGGAATTTGGGAAAAAAGAGGATAGCCAGGTTCACTGGATTTTTTTTTCTAGCAATTGGAAAAAATTTAGGTCATTCTGAGTTACCAAAATAATTACTATAATTACCATTATATCCCCAATTTTCTCAAATACCCCATCAGATAATGGAATTTGGCTAAAATCCGAGGGGATGATATCACTTTGCTCAAAATGAAGATTTAACATTGGGGATTAAGTCTCAGCTCTCCAAACTCAACAGTCAGATCAACACTAGTCTCCCCCTGCACCAGAAGAAATAAAAAACTAGGTGAAAAAGTGCTAGCTAGGTATGAAACAATGTTAGGAAGTTAGGAACATGTCCAAGATGATTGAATGACACATATAAGGAAATCTTGCAATGCAATTATCAATAAAGGCGGGAAAAGAATGATCAACAGTAACAAAAACCAATGTAAAAGAAACCAATACAGCAGAATACAATGCAACCGTTATGCAATTGTACAAGAGTTAATTGTTAGTAAGAACTAGAGTTAGTATGGTCACTTAATATGATCAGATTGCATCTAACAATCCCCGACAATGGTACCAAAATTTTGATGAGCGTCAAATTCAATCAAAATTATAACTGAGTTATACCTAGGACTTGTAGCATAGGAAACAATACCGAATCGTCTCAAGGATTTTAAATACAATTTGATCAGATCAAGCTAAAATTGGGGAAGGAAGTTAAGAACTCAGAATATGTGAATAACATAATTAAAGTGAGAAATTCAATTAAAAGAGCAATTAATTCAGAAACCTATCCAAAAACAAGAGAAAAGAGAAGAGAAACAAGAAGCAAAAACAAGAGGAAAAACAAGGAAACTCAAGGGAACAAAGCTAGGAGTGAGGTAGAGGTTCTTTACTATCATATTACTCATCTTTTTACATTATTTATGAAGCAAAAATCTGGTTCTTGGAGCTTGGAAGCTCACGATCATAGCTTGAAAAATAGCTTATCTTTTGGTTATTTTTGTGTTTCTATTATTCTCTTGCTCTAGTTCTATTTCCCATATGACTTCTTAAGTAAAAGTTTGTAAAATTTCTTGATGCTTTGTTGCCCTAGTATCACAGTTATGATAGGGTTTTAGAAGTGTTTGTGTTCTTTCATTTATTCATCTAGTTCTATTTATGATTGTAATGAATTGTGATAATCTATTGATGAGAAAATGGTAGGATTTTGAGGCTTGATTGCCATGGATGTATGTGACATGTTTTGGACAGAATTTTGATGCTTTTATATCATGGTTAGATGGGTTGAATTGTGCTATAAAATTGTGATAATATGCTACCCTTCTTGTAGGTGATTTATCATTGTGTTTTGTGCATGAATTGGGACTTTGATTGATGATTATAATTAGAGTTGAGGGATGCCCGATTTTTAACTTATAAATAGATGTTTTTAATGTGTATAATCATAGCTTGAAGGATGTTGAATGATCATGGAGGTGTTGATTTAGTTTATGACTAAACTTTGATGTGTTGTTACAGGCCTTGAATTGACCACTAATGATCACAGTAGCATGGTTGCCTTATGTAACAAAAAATGATGATATTTTGGGGTATGGAATTGTGTTATGTATGATGGTTAATGGTCATGGTAGTGGCTGCCCTTTAAAGTTAAAATTATGTTATGTTGATGTGTTTGAAAATTGAAGACTTTTGAGTAGCCTAGGAAATGATCCACTTCACTAGATGGAATGGAAGTGTGAGGATGAACATTGCCTCCCTTCCAGAGTAAAAGATATTGAGGATGGACATTTCCTCATCCTTTACCTGAATTTTTTCTAGTTATTGGAGTTGATCCTATTTTGTGGATAGTGTGAGGACGGACACTCCCTCCCTATTATAGTAGTTGAGGATGAATATTCCCTTTTTTACTTACAACTCTAAGTTGAGGATGGACATTCATTCAGTAGAGGTCTTTGGGTTACTTATTTCCCGAAGTAGTTCTGTGTGACTGGTAAATGGTCATAAATAGGTTGAAGTGCACTAACCTAAAACAGATTACTGCTAAGTATAATAAATAAGTATTAAGATGAAATTAAGTTCATTTAGTTATATGTGATGCTTGTAAAATGTTGTATTTCTAAATTTATTGTGGATACTAAATTGATGTTTGATAATAATTTTTTTTTAGAAAACTAGTAATAATTGAATTTTTTGTTTTGAGAAGAGGAAGGATTTAATCTGGTTTTTACCACATTCCTAAGAATAAAAAATGAGTTTTTAAATAAAATGATTTTTTTCCCGAGCAGCTGGAAGTATTATGAAGTCACTGATTTTAATAGTATTACTGAGAATTTATGAAATTCTCACCCCTTTTTTGTTTATGTTTTCCATAATATTTTCAGGGTCGAGATTTTCAATCAGAAGGTAAAAGCAGAAGACTTAGTGTAGTTTGTAATAATTTGTTATGTTTTGTATAAATAATACTCTGTAATAGTTTATGTAAATTATTGTATTGTAGAACATACTGTACATTATACTTTTAATATATACACGTTATAATATTCCTTAACAGGCTCATATATTTTCTGTTATCAATTAAATATAATTTAATTTTTATCTGATTAATTTTTAGTAACATACTTAATTTTATTTGCTAATACGTAAATTCAGATACGTAATTAGTAATATAATTAAGGATGTCACATTTTGGTATCAGAGTAGTTCATCTTGTTGAGCCAGGGTATGGACTAGTTGTGCTTTGTTATGCATTTTTCTTGTCTTAATGATGAGAAGCATAGGTAGAATTGCATAACTGCCTTGAGATTGAATGTGTATAGTTAACAATTACATTGTTACATGATATTGAGCTTGATCAACTTGATATTCATTGTTTTGTGTGTACAGGAGACTATGACATTAACCGGGCGTACCCAAGGTCGAGGTAGTGGCCAAAGTAATAGAGCCCTCGCTGGTGATGCACCAAATTGGTCAAAAGCTATTAGAAATATAGCTGATGCAGTAAAACAACAAGCCACAATAACTAGAGAACAAGTTGCTGTAACTACGAGGATATTGGAGGAAATAAGGGTCAATGCTCAACCCACACCAGTGAATAGCAACTTTGGTGGGAAATTCCAATTTTTATGACTTGTCTGAATTCAGAAAAGGTAATCCTCCCTCGTTTCAAGGAGAGTATGATCCGACAACAGCAAAAGAATGATTGAGGGAGTTAGAAAATATTTTTGCAGTCATGAGATGCAGAGACGACCAAAAGTTGTCATTTGCTACATATATGCTAAAAGAGGAAGCTGAACATTGGTGGAATGCTACTAGAAGATCAAAAGAAGTTACTGGGGTTCAAATACCTTGGAAGTGTTTAGAGATGCTTTCTTGGATAAATATTTTATGAGAAACTTACAGGAGGAGAAAGAAATGGAATTTGTAGAGCTTAAACAAGGAAATATGATAGTTATTCAATATTTAGCAAAATTTGATGAACTAGAAAAATTTTCATCATACTTCCAATATAATCCTGATGAAAATTGAAAGTATGTGAAATTTAAGACTGGGTTGAAAGATGAAATCAGAAAAATGGTGAAACCTATGGCGATTAGAGATTTCTTTACTCTTGTAGACAGATGCAGGATTGTGGAGTCCAAAACCTCTAAACTACAATCAGAATTTAAACCTTAAGGATTTCAGAAAAGAAAGAGGGGTGATGATAAGGGTAAGAAAAATGTTCAATGGTTTACTAATCAATAAGGAAAAGGAAAACTGGTTCAGAAGGAGGATAAAAGGTCTAAATGTCCAAAATGTGGTAGATTCCATGGTAACATGGCTTGTCAGTTGGACTAGATAGAGTGTTTTGTTTGTGGCAAGAAGGGGCATTATGCCAAAGATTATTCCCAGCGGCAAGGAACAACCACTTCCAGTTCTCAGCAATGAGGAGCTACCACTCCTAGACCCCAAACCAGAGGAAGGGTGTTCACTTTGAGCGGCAAAGAAGCGGCTCAATCCTCTGATCTGATACACGGTAAGTGCATAGTTAAATATAATCTTTTAACTGTATTATTTGATTCAGGAGCATCACACTATTTTATTTCTTATGATTGTGTAAGGATTTTGAATTTACTTGTGTCAGACCTATCTTATGATTTAACAGTTTCTACTCCTATAGAAAAACTAGTAACCACATCCAAAATATGTTTAAACTATTGTGCCACTATTGAAACTAAAGACTCTCTTGTAAATCTCATATGCCTACCCCTTACTGACATAGACATTATTTTGGGTATGGATTGGTTATCAACAAACCATGTTGTTCTAAATTGTTCAGATAAAACTTTGGTGTTTCTATCTAATATTCATTCTGTAAATACTTCTTCTGAGTCTATTTACCTAAATGCCAGTCAAATTACTAACTGCCTGGTAGAAGGAGCTCAAGGTTATATTCTCTTGTTTTCTTAGAATTTTGAAAATAAATAGAGTTTAGAAAGTATTCTTGTAGAAAGAGAATATCCAGAGGTGTTTCCAGATGAAAATAAAGAATTACCTCCTGAGAGAGAAATAGAATTTACTATAGATTTAGTGTCAGGAACATGGCCTATCTCTATAGCACCATACCAAATGTCTCCTTTAGAGCTCTTTGAACTTAAAAAAACAAATAGAAGAACTGTTGGATAAAAAGTTTATTAGACCTAGTGTCTCACCCTGGGGAGCTCTCGTACTTTTGGTGAAGAAGAAGGATGAAAGCATGAGATTGTGTGTAGATTATAGGCAATTGAATAAGGTAACAATTAAAAATAAATATCCATTACCTAGGATTGATGCTTGATGGACCAGTTAAGAGGTGCTACTGTATTTTCAAAGATTAACTTAAGATCAGGGTACCACCAAATTAGGGTTCAAGAAGAAGACATCCCTAAAATTGCCTTTAGGACCAGATATGAACATTATGAATATCTTGTAATGTCTTTTGGTCTAACAAATGCACCTACTATTTTTATAGATTATATGAATAGGATTTTTACACCATACCTAGATAAATTTCTGGTTGTCTTTATAGATGATATTCTTATTTATTCAAAGACAACTGAAGAACATAAGGAACACCTTAGGTTGGTTCTAGAAATCTTAAAAGAAAAAAAATTGTATGCTAAATTGTCAAAATGTGAATTTTGGATGAAACATGTGTAATTTCTAGGACATGTGATATCAGGAGAAGGTATATCCGTAGATCCTAGTAAAGTAGAGGCAGTTTTGCAATGGGAAAAACCTGCAACTATAATGGAGATCATAAGTTTCTTAGGTCTAGTTGGATACTACAAGAGATTTATAAAGAATTTTTCTCAAATAGCCTTACCTTTGACTAAACTGACTAGAAAGGATAGCACTTTTAAATGGACAAAAGAGTGTGAGAATAGTTTTCAAGAACTAAAAATAAAATTGACCACCACACATGTTTTAGTAATTCCATATCCACAAGGCAATTTTGAAGTTTATTGTGATGCTTCGAGGAAAGGGTTAGGATATGTTTTAATGCAAGACGGGCAAGTAGTTGCTTATGCTTCTAGACAACTAAGACCTCACGAAAAAAATTATCCAACTTATGATTTGAAACTAGCAGCAGTTGTTTTTGCCGTAAAGATCTAGAGACACTATTTATATGGAGTTAAATTTGAGGTCTTCAATGATCATAAAAGTTTAAAATATATATTTGATCAGAAAGAATTGAACATGAGACAAAGAAGGTGGATGGAGTTCCTAAAGGATTATGACTTTGAATTGAAGTATCATCCAGGTAAGGCCAATATGTGGTTGATGCAATGTGCTGAAAAATTATGCATGTATACCATATGATGATACAAGAAATGAAACTCTTATAGAGCTTTAGAAATTTGAGTCTGGCAGTGACTGTGTTATCTTATAGTCTCTGTTTAAACATATTTGAAATTCATAATGACTTGAAGACTCAAATTAAAGAAGCTCAAAAAGAAGATAAAAACTTAAAAGAAATAGAGGAACAAATTTTACTAGGAAAGAAAAAAGACTTTAGAAGAACTAAAGATGGAACAATAATGTTTAGAGATAGGTTGTGTATCCTTAGAGAATATGAACTCAAAGAAAAGATTTTGGAAGAAGCCCATAAAAGAAATTACACCACCCATCCTAGAACAACCAAGATGTATCAATATCTTAAAAAGATATTTTGGTGGCCAAGTATGAAAAATGATATTGCATAATATGTGTCCAAATGTCTGGTATATCAAAAAGTAAAAATTGAACATCAAAAACCTTATGGAACCTCACAACCCTTAGAAATCCTAGAATGGAAGTAGGAAAGCATCTCAATGGATTTTGTAACATCCTGAAAATCAGGTTAGGCTTGTAATTGGTTACAAAGGTAATATATTACTTATTTAGCATGTCAGTCAAGTTTTGTGACAAACTGAGTTAGTTTAGATACTTTGCTGTAACACAGAGTGTGGAAGTGGCCTAAAATGACCCAGAAGGTGGCATAAGTTGCTAGGTTAAGGGAAACAAATTTAGATAATATGTTTATAGGTCACAAATGAGGTAAGTAAGGTGTGGTTAAAGTTTCAAGATAATCGGAGTTGATTTGGTATTTTTAGGCATACTGGTTGTATTTTTAATGCCCGATTGACCCCCAGCAGATATGAAAAAATAGAGAAAAAGTACAACCTGATTTTTAATGAATCTTAGGATTTATTTTGACTCTGTTGGAGGTTAGAAACCTGGATTTGGTGGAATTTGAGTGTTCTTAGCATTTCGAGGTTTTAGTGTTTATCCAAGAGAAGTCAAATTTGACTTCCTTTGTTAAGTATCTCACGGCTGAGATATTAAAGAAGCAGAAAAAAAAGAGAAGAGAAAGGAAAGAAGAGGAAAACGTGAAGCAAGAAAAAGAGGAAGGAGGAAAAAGGAAGACCAAAGAGGAGGATCAACCACAAAGGAAGAGGAATCAAGTGGATCTTGGCTTCATCTTCATCATTCAAGTAAGAGGTAGGGGATTCTATTCATCTTTTCTTATTGTTCATCATGGATGAACATAGGGTTCATTAATGGAAACAAGGATTTGGGAAGCCAAATCAATGTTTTTGACTTAGTTCTTGATTTCAAGGACTAGGTTAGTATGTTTTCAGTTTAGTGAGTACTAGATAGCCATTTATGGCTCAAGATCAACAATTAGGGTTCATAGAAGAGGAACTTTGTGATGGTTGGAGTTTTTAGGGGGGGTTTGGACCTAAATCTATACCTAAGTGAATCAATAGGTTGTATGAAAGTTACAACAAGTTTAAGGGCCTAGATTGGTGCTAAAAATCACCTAGGAACCAAGTTTAGATGATTGGAAGTTAAATTAGAATCAATGGAACAGTAGCAGGAATCTGCAGAATTTTATAGAATTGCTGTTAAGCAGTGAGCGCCTAGGCATTGGGTTATGAGCGCTCAAAGGCCAGAGAATGCTACGTGCATCAGTGCATTAAGCGCTCAGGCGCTGAAGAATGGGCGCTTAGGCGCCCAGAACAGAGCTAAACTTATATTTTCTTATGTAGAATTGAGCCATTCCAAGGATTCCAGTTTCTTGTTTGTGTCTAGTAGAGTGTGTTGAGGCACTAGAAAGGGTATTTCTTAGAAAAAAAAACCTAGTGGCATACAAGAAAGATAAAAGAAAAAGTTGTGCATCCATTAGATATGGATTGCCATAGATCAAGAGTTTTAGTTTCTTAAGTAACTTAAAGTTGTACAGATGTCACAAGAAAGATGATAAGAGAGATTTAAGAAGCAAGATGGCAATGGTAGAGTGCCATAGTGCCTAATTGACAAGAGTTAAAGGCCAAGGTGCTGAGTTGGTAAAAGTTAAGTGCCATAGACCCTAGTTGGCAAGGGTGAATGCCACAATGCGTGAAGAGCTCTCAAAGAGTGAAAGAAAGTTAGTAATGCAAAGATAACAGTGTACTAAGTCTAGTTGGCATTGGTTAAATGTCATAGCACATGAAGTACTCCCACAGAGAAGAGGTGGAGTTATTAATGCAAGATAGACTTAGTATGAGGTCATGTGGTAGTTATGTTAGAGTTAGGACATAACTCCGCATTTACACACACATCACACTTCACATATGCTTGCTATCCCTAGAAAATAAGTAGTGGAGGCATCAACTCAGTTATGGTAGCGATATCCGCCTAGTTAAGGTAGATTACTTGGTGATCTACGGGTGTATGAGGTCAAGTGTTGTGGTAACAGACTTCGTTCCTAAAAAGTAGGCTATAAGGGGTCACACATTATCATGGTAGAATTCCTCTGCGCCTTAGAGCAATAGTTAAGTATTCATGACATTGCACCTACACTAACATACACTTTTCTTTGAACATAAACATACATCATTCCACCATTGCATTATTTAAAATTTTGTTTGGATTGGATATATTTGTGTGATTGTTGTTTAGGTGTTGTTTGGTGCCTTTGGTGTCAGCTGTTTAGGCGGTTGCCTGATCGATGATTTCAAATTATTGTATGGGCGGTTGTTTGATATCATCAAGGTTTCTATTATTAAAACATAAGTATAGTTTGCTAAAGAACGTTACATAAAGAGAGAGTTGTAATCGTTTCTTATACAGGAAGTATTAGTTCGTTTACAGTTTCAGTTGGGTTTATTCATTGTGAATGTTTAAGCTGCTGGTTTCGGTATACTTATACTGAGAAATGCGTTTTCTCACCCCATTTGTTGCCATGTAAATCCAAGTGGAAGTTCATCCAAAGGCAAGAAGAAGAAGTGTGAAGACAAAGATAGTTTTTATACTTTCTAGTTTAAAGCTTGTATTTATTTACAGGTCTTTAGTTTGTTCAGGAAGTTTATGTATACTATAAGCCCTTTAATGGCAATGTTATATGTATAACTTTTAGTTTTCTGCAAAGCTCTCCATTATTATTTGTTTAAATGATATGGATTAGTATTATGTTAAGTTAGAAGTAGCATAACTAATACTGCTTATCTAGGTATATTCTGATATACTAGGTTACCGGTATTAGGGTGTTACAGATTTTGTTGTATGGTTGCCATAGACCCAATCAGGCCATGATGCCATTTGGGTTATAGTAAATAGATTAACCAAATCTGCACACTTTCTGTAACACCCACCGTAGGATGTCACATTTATGTTACTTTAATTACCCAAATACCCTCAATAGTCATAAAGTGTGATATTGTGATAAAAATATGAGTTGTAAAATTTTTTTTTAACAATAACAATAAAATAAACTTAGCAGAAAATAAAACTATGATACAACAATCTCACACATAATTTACATCATATACATATTTCACACGTGCTGTCAGGTTTATTTATTACAAACCATTTATTGAAACAATAAACACACTTAAATAATTACGGACATAACTTATATCAGAGTTCACACTCGCCCAAGCTTAACTAAGCGAAGACCCTCGAGACGGGTCCTCCTCGGGTTCCTCAGCGGTAGGAATCCATTGTGACGATTAGCCTACGGACGGTGTCCGGCCGACGACACTATGCTGATTTCCGTTGGGACATAATTTCTAGTGTCCCAATGTCGCCTGATATGCAACGGAAATTCAACATGAACAAAGATCGTCACACAGAAAAACGGATTCCCACGATACAGCCTACTAATATTAACAGTCAGGTACCCCTCATAAATAAGTCCTCGCTCATCTGGACTTGTCCTCCACTCTCTAGCTCCTCTATGAAACTGTAAACGTACATATCCGAAGAAACTAGCTCCTGATGACATGTTGTCAGAACTCTGCGGTTCCTGATGTGAGAAGTAATTCCTCTTCTCCTTCTAGTACCGTATCTTTCTCAACGTCTTCACTCAATATAAATACAATAAACAGATATACATACAAAGAGGTGAGATCACCTACACCAATACCAAAGATGATAGCACGAGAGATAATACGAGACATGCATATTATGCAAAAATATCATATCATGATCACAATTATGGCATCATCATAGTGTAAAAATAATTACCATCATGCCATCATCACTTGTTCAAACCACAATTAATTACAGTAATGCTACCATATATGTATATGTTAAATTCATGCATGTGAACATAGACTCAATGTCCTACTCCATGGAGCTAATACTCAAGTCGGAGAAATTGATCGAAAAGATCTGCCGGTATCTCGTGCCTCAGACCAAGTGCTATAATTATATCTTGCACATCTAGCACATACACGATGCGTCTTTGTCAGATCTCGATTAAGAATAGTGTCTCGGTCCGGATCATCGATGTGTTGCATCGGTCTAACTCACGGTGCAGAAGAGCTACCAACTGCCCATTGCGAGCAACCCGCACCCCGATGCCCCCAAGGTCAACCAGTGACCTACACTACGCATATCGCACCCACTCAAGAGGTGTACGTTTCTCCTAGGCAATTAGCCATATTCAGTCTGTTGGACCATTTTCAATGCATGTGTAATGCACCAATTACTAACCAAAGGTAAATCACATAATTTCTCATTCCAGTTCGAGATATTGTTTTTAGTTCGTAAAATGGATTAATGCCAATTACAGGCAAACTTCTCAATTTCTTGTACAGTATTCATATACTACTTTTAACTATAAGATTTACTGTATAATTAACAGTTAAATCACATTACTGTGTTTTTCTCATTTGCAAAATATTTTCGTTACGTTTTTACGTACAGTAATGATTTGTAACATTTTCTGTTACGTTTAAAAATTACAAAACTATTTTCTACTGTATTCTAAATTGCGTAAAAATAATCTTTTATTTTTAAATCGTATAGCAATGTTTCCACAACATTTTGATCATATAAAATATTTAAACGCGTGTATAAATCGCGTAGAAATATTTTAACATTTTTCAAATCGCGTAACTTAAAAATTACGTTTTTGAGTTACGTAAATCGTTTTTCACCGTTTTTACCCTTCACAAAATATTTCTTAACTTTAAAAATATTATTTTGAACATTTCTTATAAAAATATAATTTCTTACATTATTCTCTTTCTATTCTCAATCAAAAATCCCTTCCGTACTATATTTTCTCAAAATCACTTTTTATTGATTTAATCTTACCAAATCATATTTAATTGATTTAATTACTATTTCAAAATTTAAATTTCCTAACATTTTCCAAAACCCAATACTTAAATTCTACGTTAGAAATTTTAAGTTACAAACGTTTCTTTTATATTTCTAAATCACTTCTAAACATTAAATCAAATTCTACGTTTAAGTTACAAACGTTTTTTTTATATTTCTAAATCACTTCTAAACATTAAATCAAATTCTACGTTTAAGTTACAAACGTTTTCTTTTATATTTCTAAATCACTTCTAAAAATTAATTCTTCTTAAGATAATTTAAAGTTCAACACTTAAATTCCTTTCCAAAATCCTTATTTGAAAATTCTTATATTTTATTGCATCAAAACATTTTTTTTCTAAATTATCAAAACCTTATAGATGGTCATTGGAATCATGAAATAGTTTTCTTCTAACTTAAGTAAACTTCATTTTTGTTTCTACACAAAATAAATTCATGAAACTACTATTTAAAAACCGTATACACTCTTTTTATAAGACAAACCCTCTTGTTTAATTTCTTTACTTCTCAAATCATTCAATTTTATCATTTATGAAAATATCATATTTGTGAACACTAATTTAATTGGTGTCTTGGCTGAAATTTATTTTAGTTCAAGGACTAAAAATCAACTTCATTGTTCTTGAAAAATTTCAATAAAAACCCTAAACTTGGAAGCTCAAAACCGTGACCTCCTCCATGGCCTTTGGAGCCAAAATTTTGCTTATTTCAACATACATCCATCATAATATATTCAACATATATCATCATGCATATTTTAAACATACCATATAAACAAATAAAAATTATACTAAGCATGCATACACAAGTAAATCATGCAAATCATATCAAGTAGGCAAAAATAAATTAAAGCACATAACACACATAAATTATTACATGACCATGGATATGAATCCTCACATGGATTCACCATCCATCAAATATAAACCATCTCTCACCACCATGCTTGGTTGGTGAGATGGATCTCCCTCTTACCTCTTGAAGAACCACCAAAGAGCTTGTTGCTTTGTCTTTGGAGCAAAATCTCCACCAATACAAGTTCTTAAACATGAAACAAATACAAGAAAATTAGTATATCAAGCTTGAACAAGAAGAACCATGGATCAAACATGGTTTAGAACATGAAAAAGAAAAGAATAAATGAAGTTTTCTTACACTTCACCAACAAAAGCTCTAGAACTTGATCTTGGTAAAAGTCCTTCAAAATGGAAGAATTTGAACTTGGTGTGAACTACAAAGGTTCTTAGAATGATGAAAGGATTCAAGAAACTAGGTTGTGTGAAATTAAAAAGTGATGGAAGAGAGAATTGGAGACTTGGCCGAATGGTTATGTTTTGGGAGATAGGATGGAGTTTTTTCTTTGGTTGATTCTTGTAACTTAAGTGTAAAAGTGAGGATATGATAAATGAAGTATAGAAATGCATATTTCTTGGTCTTCCAAGAGGCATTGCCGTAGCATGCTTTGATTAGGATAGCAAAGTGAAGTTTGAAAAACATACACATTAATGGTCAATAGTAATTTGTCTTAACACTTGGCCATTTTCCTTAACCTTTTCTATCCTTTTTCTTTGGCCTAAAAAGCCTATTCTATCTTGGTCTCCTTCCTTCCTTGCTTCTTCAACCGTGCCCCCCCTCTTCATGCATGCAAAATATGACAATTTGATAACCATTTTTGTTTTTAGTCATTTTAGGTATTAATTTAAAGCATTATAGGTAGAATAGATATTAATTAAAAGTATTCTAGGTAGAAGACTTATTATGGACCATTGGATCTTTTCTCTTTAAACCCCATCCCTTAGATGTGTCTCCAAAAATGAATGGTCAAGATTACACCTTCAAACTTTTCATCCAAGGGTCCAAAATGGTTGTAATCATTTTTGATGACCAATTCTCCACCATTGATCTAAATCCAAATCCAATGGTCATTAATGATCCATCTCCACCATTGATTAATTTTACATCCAAGGGTTGATAATGGTCATAGCCATTTAGAAGATTAAATCCCTACCCTTGATTTAATTTCAATCCAAATGTTATAATTGTTCCTATTTACTTTTAAGATCAAATCTCCAATCGTTAATTAAATCAAGATTAAATTTCTAACGTAATTAAATTAATAGTGGATAT
This sequence comes from Ormosia emarginata, assembly GCA_029884605.1. Lineage (NCBI taxonomy): Eukaryota > Viridiplantae > Streptophyta > Magnoliopsida > Fabales > Fabaceae > Ormosia > Ormosia emarginata. Next base: position 8,259,391 of record JAQQTP010000083.1, on the reverse strand, counting down.
CCAAACCACTAATGTTATCTTAATAATATTTTAATAATATAGAATTTTATTTTTATCCATTATAACCTCACAAAAATATAATTATTCGTATTTTTATCGTTTGATAATTAAATACGGTATAAAATACGATAAAGAAATTTTCTAAAAGCAAGTTTCCTGATTCGAGGTTTAGTAAGATCCTGTCTCCGTCTAAACAAGTACAAATTTTTCTATACGTAGAAAATTTTTTCATTTTATGGGGACCCACAGGCCCACGTATAGGCCACCTGCCACATACACCTCGTGGGGCCCACAAACAAGAAAAATTCCAAAATCACACATAAAATCACAAAAATTACAAAACTCACAAATATCAAATCAGATTACGTAAATTAATTAAGACTAAACAAGTAAAAATTAATTTACGTAGATTTTTCCAAATTAAAATTATTATTTTCTTGACGACGAGCAAATTACTCAAAACGATCAAATATGCGAATGACGAGAATATTCAAAATAGTTTTATAGCACCACAAAATCACTAGAAAGTAGATTTACATTATGATCAAAATTACTTGTTTAATACATAGAAAGTTTGGGGTGTTACAACTCCCCCCTCTACAAAAGTTTCGTCCTCGAAACTTGATGAACTTGATTTCACATCCTCGAATAAATAGGGATCTTGTTCTTTTATCTTTTCTTCTAGTTCCCATGTAGCTTCCCGCTTTCACATCATCCCAAATAATTTTAACCAATGAAATTTCCTTACCTCGAAGTTGCTTTGTTTTTGATCCTCAATCTTTCTTTGGAAAAGTTTCATAGGTTAAATTCTCCTTCACCAGATCTTGTGTACGGCTTGATAACATGAGTAGGATCGAAATATATTTCCGTAGTTGTGATATGTGAAATACATTATGAAGATTTGACGAGAAAAAGGTGGTAACGCAATCGATATGCCACCGGACCTACCCGACGTAAAATCTGATATGGTCCGATAAACTTTGGAGTGAGCTTCTTGGACTTAAGCACTCGTCCAACACCCGTCATAGGCGTCACTCGCAAAAATACATGGTCACCTTCTTCAAACTCAAGAGATTTTCTCCTTTTATCAGCATAACTCTTTTGCCGAGTTTGACTCATTCTCATTTTGTCTTGTATCATCTTCACTTTCTTAGTTGTCTGTTGGACAATTTCTGGTCCTAACATAGCACTTTCACCGTCTTGATACCAACATAATGGTGTTCTGCATCGCCTCCCATATAATGCTTCATAGGGTGCCATCCCTATACTCGAATGGAAACTGTTGTTATATGTGAATTCTATCAATGGTAAGAATTCATCCCAACCTCCATTTTGCTCCAACACACAAGCTCTCAATAAATCTTCGAGAGATTGAATTGTTCTTTCTGATTGACCATCTGTTTGTGGATGGTAAGCAGAACTTAAACGTAGTTTTGTTCCCATTGCTTCTTGCAAACTAGTCCAAAATCTCGATGTAAACCTTGGATCTCGATCCGAAATAATACTGGATGGTACACCATGAAGTCTAACAATTTCACTGATGTACACTTGAGCCAACTTTTCCATTGAGTACTTAATATTAATCGGCAAAAGTGCGCGCCGACTTTGTAAGCCGATCAACAATTACCCAAATGGCATCATGACCCTTCCGAGTCTTTGGTAGTCCCGTCACAAAATCCATTGCTATGTCATCCCATTTCCATTCAGGAATAGGCAAAGGTTGCAACATTCCCGAAGGTCTTTGATGTTCCACCTTAGCCTTCTGACAAACTAAATAGGATGATACATACTCAGCAACATCTTTCTTCATTCCTTGCCACTAATATAATTGTTTTAAATCCTGGTACATCTTTGTGGCTCCTGGATGCATACTCAACTTACTCCTGTGAGCTTCATCCAGAATCAATCTTCTAAGATCTGGATCATTGGGCACACAAACCCTTCCTTTGAACTTTAGAATTCCATCAACACCTTCGCTAAATTCCAATACTGCTCCTTGGCTCTTTGCTTCCTTTGCTTCTTGCAAATACTGATCACTGTTTTGTCCTTCACGAATTCTATCCATCAAATCATTTGAAATGGTGATCATATTTAAACGTATCTTGCCCGGCATCAATTTCACAGATAATCGCATATCTCGAAATTCTTCTATCAACTCCTTCTCTTTGATCATCATAACAGAAGCACTAAGTATTTTTCTACTCAACGCATCCGCTACGACATTCGCTTTTCCAGGATGATACTGCAATTGAAAGTCATAATCTTTCAGAAATTCTAACCAATGCCTTTGCCTCATGTTTAACTCTTTCTGATCAAACAGATATTTTAAACTTTTATGATCACTAAAAACAGTGAACGTAGCTCCATAGAGAAAATGTCTCCACACTTTCAATGCAAACACCACAGCTGCCAACTCCAAGTCATGAGTTGGATAATTCCTCTCATGATTTTTTAACTGCCTTGAAGCATAAGCCACCACTTTACGATTCTGCATAAGTACACAACCCAATCCTTGGTACGAAGCATCACAATATACTTCGAAAGGTTCGTTTGGATCAGGTAGAATCAATACCTGAAGTAGTCAATCGTCTTTTCAACTCTTGAAAACTTTCTTCGCATGCATCAGTCCACACGAATGGTTGATTCTTTCGTGTAAGTTGGGTAAGAGGTCCTACAATCTTCGAAAACCCCTCAATGAACCGTCTATAGTAACCGGCTAATCCGACAAAACTACGGATTTTCTTGAGCTCTTTGGTCTTTCCCACTCCAAAACTGTCTCCCACCTTGGAAGCATCAACTTTAATTCCTTCTTTTGATATCACGTGTCCCAAAAATTGAATTTCATTCAACCAAAACTCACATTTGGATAACTTGGCATACAACTTATTCTCCTTCAAAATCGAAGAACCACCCTGAGATGTTCAAGCATGTTCCTCCTGATTTCTAGAATAGATCAAGATGTCATCAATAAAGACAACAACAAATTTATCCAAGTATGAACGAAAAATTCTATTCATGAAGTCCATGAATATGGCTGGTGCATTTGTTACACCGAATGGCATCACAAGATATTCGTAATGCCCATAGCGCGTCCGAAATGCAGTCTTGGGAATATCTTCCGCTTTCACACGTATCTGGTGATACCCAGAACGTAGATCAATCTTAGAAAATATCGCAGCTCCTTGCAACTGATCCATTAGATCATCTATCCTTGGAAGTGGATATTTATTCTTAATCGTAACCTTGTTCAATTGTTGATAATCTACACATAGACGTGAAGTCCCGTCCTTCTTCTTAACCAATAAAATCGGAGCTCCCCAAGGTGACACACTTGGTCTCACAAATTGTTTTTCTAATAAATCCTCCAGCTGTTTCTTCAGTTCAGCTAGTTCTATCGGCAACATCCGATAGGGCGCTATAGATATCGGTCTAGCTCCAGGTACAAGATCGATGGCAAATTCGATTTCTCTTTCTGGTGGTAGTCCTGGTATATCTTCAGGAAACACTTCAGGAAATTCGTTGACCACGGAAATATCCTTTAAAACACCTTCACTTTGCTTTTTCAAAACAGATAATAATAAATACCCATGATCTCCTTCTTTCAGACAAGCTTCCACTTGAGTAGCCGTTAGGAATCTAGAATCCTTAGCCTCAGGAAATACTAATGTTTTATTCGAACAATCAATTAGGATATAGTTAGAAGACAACCAATCCATTCCCAAGATTACATTAATCTTGGAAAGAGGCAAACAGATCAAATCCACATAAAAGATTCTATCCCTAACACAGACAGGATAATTCAGGCATACTGTTGATTCAACTACAGGCTTATCAGTAGGAGTAGCAACACTCAGATCATATGGCAATTCAGTCACAGTCAAACCCAAACGTTCAACACAATCACATGCAATGAAAGAATGTGTTGCTCTTGAATCATAGAGTACAGTTAAAGGATTACCTTCAATTGCACACTCCTCCATTATCAAGTCTCCAAATTTAGCGGCTTCCTCCCGCTCATTGTATAGACACGACCACCCGCTTTGTGGCCTTGCGAGACGGACGTTTCCCACGAGAGGATTCCTTCTTTATCTCGATCACGCCTTTGGAGAAATGTCCAAGTGTCCACACTTAAAACAAACAACTTCCTTATGTGGACAATCCTTCGTGAGATGATCCTTCCCACATTTGAAACATCGAATAGGAGTCCCACTTGACTTGCTTTATTGTTGCTAGAACTTCCTCCCACAAATTGCTTCTTGGTCGACCTCCCGCCGGTTTCACATACGATCTGCCGGTTTCACATACGGCTTTTGTTGAGAGCGACTTGCTTGATTATTCTTCCTTTTTGGAACCTTGCAGGTCCAAAATTCTTGTTTCTTGCCGCACGTTGATGATCAATCTCTTCAACTTTACGAAATTTTTCAATCAAAGTTGGAAATTGATTAATCTCCAACATCGTTACAACTCTCTTAATATCCAAATTTAATCCTTCTTCAAATTTCCTACATTTTCAGCCCTCATCTGGGTTCATCTGCAAATATCTTGAAAATTGAGACAGACTTTCAAATTTTGCCGCATACTCACTAACGGACATCAATCCTTGACGTAAACCCATAAACTCCATCTCCTTCATATGTCTCACACTTGCTGGAAAATATTTCTCCGTAAATCTTTGCTTGAAAAGTTGCCATGTCACCATCCTACCTTGACTTCCAACGGTCTTCTAGCTCCCGCCCACCAACGTTCACCATCTCCTACCAACATAAACGTTGCCAATGTAAGCTTCCGTTCATCAAAGACAACCCATAGCATCAAATATCTTTTCAAGTTCTCGGATCCAAAGTTCACTTTCTCCTGGATCAAACTCTCTATGAAATTTCGGTGGATTATTCCTTCGAAACTCCGATAAACCGTGCACATTTTCATTAGCCCGTTGATTTTGTTGTGCAACCACTTCCGCCATTCTTTGCATAGGCTATACATACTACAGCCATGTTCATATTATCATTCCCATTCGTTCCATATATGTGCTAGTATTTCCGCGTCCACGTCCTCGTCCAAATCATTACTTTTTCTACTCAAACCGAACAATACAAGGAAAGCAAGGTCAATCTTCAAACAATATTGTTTCTTTTCATAAAACAATAACAGAGAATCACACAACACAAATAAGACAGACCTAACCACAACCCCAAAGACTCTAACTTGGGCTCGATACCAACTAATGTAACACCCACCGTAGGATGTCACATTTATGTTACTTTAATTACCCAAATACCCTCAATAGTCATAAAGTGTGATATTGTGATAAAAATATGAGTTGTAAATTTTTTTTTAACAATAACAATAAAATAAACTTAGCGGAAAATAAAACTATGATACAACAATTTCACACATAATTTACACCATATACATATTTCACACGTGCTGTCAGGTTTATTTATTACAAACCATTTATTGAAACAATAAACACACTTAAATAATTACGGACATAACTTATATCAGAGTTCACACTCGCCCAAGCTTAACTAAGCAGAAGACCCTCGACGGGTCCTCCTCGGTTCCTCAGCGGTAGGAATCCATTGTGACGATTAGCCCTACGGACAGGTGTCCGGCCGACGACACTATGCTGATTTCCGTTGGGACATAATTTCTAGTGTCCCAATGTCGCCTGATATGCAATGGAAATTCAACATGAACAAAGATCGTCACACAGAAAAATGGATCCCCACGATATAGCCTACTAATATTAACATCAGGTACCCCTCATAAATAAGTCCTCGCTCATCCGGACTTGTCCTCCACTCTCTAGCTCCTCCATGAAATAAACGTACATATCCGAAGAAACTAGCTCCGATGACATGTTGTCGAACTCATGGTTCTCGATGTGAGAAGTAATTCCTCTTCTCCTTCTAGTACCGTATCTTTCTCAACGTCTTCACCCAATATAAATACAATAAACGGATATACATACAAAGAGGTGAGATCACCTACACCAATACCAAAGATGATAGCACGAGATAATACGGACAACATATTATGCAAAAATATCATATCATGATCACAATTATGGCATCATCATAGTGTAAAAATAATTACCATCATGCCATCGTCACTTGTTCAAACCACAATTAATTACAGTAATGCTACCATATATGTATATGTTAAATTCATGCATGTGAACATAGACTCAATGTCCTACTCCATGGAGCTAATACTCAAGTCGGAGAAATTGATCGAAAAGATCTGCGGGTATCTCGTGCCTCAGACCAAGTGCTATAATTATATCTTGCACATCTAAGCACATACACGACAGGTCTTTGTCGGATCTCGATTAAGAATAGTGTCTCGGTCCGGATCATCGGTGTGTTGCATCGGTCTAACTCACGGTGCGGAAGAGCTACCAATCGCCCATTGCGAGCAACCCGCACCCCGATGCCCCCAAGGTCAACCAAAGTGACCTACACTACGCATATCGCACCCACTCAAGAGGTGTGTGACGTTTCTCCTAGGCAATTAGCCATATTTAGTCCGTAGGACCATTTTCAATGCATGTGTAATGCACCAATTACCAACCAAAGGTAAATCACATAATTTCTCATTCCAAATTCAAATACTTTGTTTTTCGTTCGTAAAATGGATTAATGCCAATTACAGTAAACTTCTCAATTTCTTGTACAGTATTCATATACTACTTTTAACTGTAAGATTTACTGTATAATTAACAGTTAAATCACATTACTATGTTTTTCTCATTCGCAAAATATTTTCGTTACGTTTTTATGTACAATAATGATTTGTAACATTTTCTGTTACGTTTAAAAATTACAAAACTATTTTCTACTGTATTCTAAATTGCGTAAAAATAATCTTTTATTTTTAAATCGCATAGCAATGTTTCCACAACATTTTGATCATGTAAAATATTTAAACGCGTTATAAATCGCGTAGAAATATTTTAACGTTTTTCAAATCGCGTAACTTAAAAATTACGTTTTTGAGTTACGTAAATCGCTTTTTCACCGTTTTACCCTTCACAAAATATTTCTTAACTTTAAAAATATTATTTTGAACATTTCTTATAAAAATATAATTTCTTACATTATTCTCTTTCTATTCTCAATCAAAAATCCCTTCCGTACTATATTTTCTCAAAATCACTTTTTATTGATTTAATCTTACCAAATCATATTTAATTGATTTAATTACTATTTCAAAATTTAAATTTCCTAACATTTTCCAAAACCCAATACTTAAATTCTATGTTAGAAATTTTAAGTTACAAATGTTTCCTTTTATATTTCTAAATCACTTCTAAACATTAAATCAAATTCTACGTTTAAGTTGCAAACGTTTTCTTTTATATTTCTAAATCACTTCTAAACATTAAATCAAATTCTACGTTTAAGTTACAAACATTTTCTTTTATATTTCTAAATCACTTCTAAAAATGGATTGGTTATTTTCCAACCATATCCTATGAGATTGTCTCAATACAGTGTTAGTATTCCAGAAAAACTCATTCCTGAAAATTAGGCAAAATCAAATTCTTGTTGAATATGTTTGGTAACATATTAGATCATTTCGCTACCTTTTCTTCCTAGACCTCTATAATGTTCTTTCATATATTGCATTTGCAAGAAAGAATATTTTACAAGAAAGGATATTCCTATTTAAAATCCATGTTATAGTATTTGATAAAATGCAGTTGAAAGGAGAATCCGGCTAGTGAGACGTTTCCTGTTAAAGAAGCTAAAGCTGGAGAATGAAGTGATATGAGGATAAGAAAATTTTAAGTAATACATTACATTAGTTGGAAGTTATCTGAGAAAAACTATTCTAGGCATGAATGAAGGTTGGTAGCCGCTGTATGGGTATCAGAGAATTCATTCTTGAAGATCGAGTTACATCCAATTTTTTGATGGATATGTTCAATAATATATTCAATTCGTTTTGTTCTTTTCCATGATGTTTTCTTTCATCTACTGCAATTGAAGGAATATTTTTCAAGAGAGAATATTCCTATGTATATCCAGATCAGAGTATCAAAGTGGCGCGGTGGGCGTGGTGGATTCTTCAAAAATTGAAGAAGTAAATACATGGGAAAAGTTAAGACGGTAATGGAAAACCGTAGAAAAAAATTATTAAGATATTTGTTTGATCAGAAGAAGTGAATAAGAGATAAAGAACTTTCAATGGTTTAGAATCGTTTGGAATAACGTAAGAGGGGAAACTACATGGGAACTGAAGAAAAGATAAAGGAATAATGTCATTATTTATTCTAAGGGTGTGAAATCATGGTCATAAAATTTCGAGGACGAAATTTCTGTAAAGAGGGGGAGTATTGTAACACCCCAAATTCCGTATCTCTTAAACAGTAATTTTGACAGTTAACAAAATTTTACTGTTTAGTAATTTCTGTGCACTGTAAAATTATTTTGTTTATTCCGTCAGTATATTTGATTGTTTTGAGTGATTTACTCCGTGTCAGGAAAATAAAAATTTTCTACTTTGGAGAAAACTTTACGTAATTTAATTTTTACCGTTAGGTAATTATTTTACATAATCTGATTTGATATTTGTGCATTTTATAATTTTTGTGATTTTATGGATGATTTTGAAATTTTTCCTGTTTGTGGGCCCATAAAAGGGATATGTGGGCCCAGGTGGCCATACGTGGGCCAGTGGGTCCCACAAAGTGAAAAAAAATTTTTACGCATAGAAAAATTTATATTGTTTAGACGGAGACGGGGGATCTTACTAAACCTGAATCCGGAAACAGTTTTTAAAATTTTATTGTCATCTTGTGTTTTATCTTGTATTTAATTATCGGATGATAAAAATACAAAAAATATTATTTGTAGGATACTGAGAATAAATATTATACCACGTAGTCAACAAAGAGAGTTTGACTTGATTTATACCCTTGGATGAGAATACTTAGTTTGAATATTAACCATTGATTTAATCAAAGGTTAAGAAACAAACTTAATAAAGCGCTTGGATAATAACCATTGATTTAATCAATGGTGTGAGAATAAGCTTAGTTAGGAAGGCTTTGATATCAACCATAGATGTAATCAAAGGTGTAGAATTGGTCTTGAAAAATGACAAAGCACCATTTATAACCATTGGATTTAGATTAAATCAAGGGTGGAGATTTAATCTTAAAAATAAAAAAGACCATTTATGACCATTGGATGAAGAATTAATCGAGGGTAGAGATTTAGTCTTAAAAAGACAAAGACTAATTATGACCCTTGGATTAAAAGTTAGAAGGAAGCAATCTTAACCATTAATTTTGGAGACACATCTAATGGTTAGAATTTAAAGGAGAAAAATCCAATGGCTTTAGATTTAGTCTTCTAAAATTAAAAGTTTACTAAATCTTAACCATTGAATTTATCAATGGCTAGAATTAATTTAAATAATGGTTAGAAAAGATGACAACATGATTTAATGCATGCATGGAGGGAGATCACGGTTTTGCATGCTTTTGGAGACAAAGAAAAAAAAATATTTCAATGCATTGATTAATTGCTTTATGTCATTGTTAAGTAGTCTTGGTCAATATTGCAATATTATTGATCATTATTGATCAATTTACATGGAAGAAGAAAGCAAGGAGGGGGGACGGTTTTGGCTTGTTAGAAGACAAAGAAAAACAAATTTCAATCCATTAAATGATGCTTTATGTCATTGTTGGATGTCTTGATCAATGTTTCATTATTATTGAATTTTTGAAGAAGCTTGGAGGGGGGCTACGGTTTTGGTCTGAATTTAGAAGCATTGGAAGACCATAATTGAAGACTTTAGACTATAGGAAAGTGTTTCATTACTATCATCACTCATTCTTGGTCATTTGTGATCATTTCAAAAACTTAAAACACTTAGAAAAAAAATTCTCTCCTTCTCCTTCTCTAAGCTCACGGCCATGGCACCATCATTTACCTTCCATCACTCAAAAATTTCATCCAACCTAGTTTCTTGAATCCTTACCTTATTCTAAACAACTTTCATTTTGAAGGTTTCTTCAAAATCCAACATCTAGTACTTCAAATCCAAGCTTCAAGATTCTACCAAAAATGGTAAATTTCATGTTTCCTCTTCTAATCTTTTAGTTTTGATTTTCTAAACCTAAACATCATTCTAAGAACATCTCTAGTTATGAGTTTTTCCAAAATCATTCATCTTGATCTTCAAATTCAAGCTTCAAGTTTCTATCAAAAATCAAAAATTTCATCTTTGTTCTTCAAGAGATATCATTCGGTTATCTACCCTAAAATCACCATCCAAGCTCTTTTAATTTCATCCAACCTTAGATCTTGAATCTACATGATGTTCTAAGCAACTTTCATGTTGAAGACTTCTTCTAAATCATTCATCTTCAAGGAGTTTCTTCAAGATCAAAGTTATTGGGTTTTTGAGGTGAAGTATAAGGAAACTTCATTTTCTTCTCTCTTTTTCATGATCTAAACCATGTTTGATCCATGGTTCCTCTTAATCAAGCTTGATATGTTAATTAACTTGTGTTTTGTTTTGTATTTGAGAAGCCCTTGGTGGTGAAGGACTTGGAAAAAGAAACAAATCAAGAAGCTTTGGAGGATCTTCAAGAGGTAAGAGGGAGATCCATCTCACCAACCAAGCATGGTGGTGAGAGATGGTATTTTATTTGATGGATGTGGAATCCATGTGAGGATTCATATCCATGGTCATGTAATTAATTTGTGGGTATTTATGAGCTTTGATTAATTTTCTATGCTTGATATACTTTACATGATTTTATAGCTTTGATGATATGCTTGATATGCTATACATGCTTTTATGGCTTTAATGGTATGCTTATATTATTTATGATGAAATATATATGTATATGCCATGACTTGATGGTGGAAAAGAAATTGATTTTTGGCTCCAATAGCCAAGGAAGAGCTACGGTTTTGATGCCCTTGATTAGGGTTCATGTTGAAAATTTTCAAGAACAAAAGAATTGATTTTTGAGTACTTAGAACATGGTGGATTTCGAACAAGACACCTCAAAATAGGTGTTCACAAATTAATATTTTCATGAACGATGAAAATGGATGATTTGAAGAGTATGGAAAATAAACAAAAGATTTGTTTTTTTCAAGAGAACAAGAATATGATTTTTTGAGGAATTTTTATTGATTTATTTTGTGTAAAAAGATCCTAAGTGTTTTTCTAAACATGAGTTCTGAATGAAACGGGCAAACGTTGATTTTAAGGATTTGCAAAGAAAGTGAAAAAGAATTTGTAAAGAAAGTAAAAATGAATTTGAACAATTGGATTTGGTTTTATAACCATTGGTATTTCGATTTTGAAAACAAAATTCTAATGGTTTTGTTTGTGTAAAACCATATCAATTTAAAAGGAAAAGTATTTGATGGCTTTAATGGTTTTGTTTGTGTAAAACCATATTGATTTAAAAGAAAAAAAAATGAAAAAAAAATGTTTTGATGATTTCAATAGTCATGTCCACGTTTTTGAAGGCTTGTAATGCCTTGATTTTTATGAACAAAGTGAATTTCAAAGTGGAAACGTAACTGGATTTAATACAAGCATTTTGAAAAGGGAATCAGAGCGTTTATCACTTGAGAAAATCAAGTTTTTTGTAAACAAAAATGTTTTCGAACTTCAATTTATTTTGAAGAAGGTTGTGTTTGGAAATGATTTGGGAAAAATGGAGAATATAATGGTGTTTTGAAAATTTACTAACGTATAACTTATTTTCAAGTTTTGAAATACGTTAGAAAAATGTTAAGTTTTGAAACGTTGATTTACATCAATGGAAAAGTGATTTTTGTGAAGTATATTTTGAAAAAGAATTTCTTGAGTAAAGAAGCATAAAAATATTTTCTTGAGTAAGAAAATATATTAAATGAAATATAAAGTTATATTATTTTGAGAAAAGTTGAAAAGGAATTTTTGAAGATTAAGAAGTATTTTTACGGAATGAAATTGTGATGAAAAATGTTTTACGTATCTTAAAAACGCGTGATTTTTAAGCTACGCAATTTTGAACAATGTGTTAAAAATGATATTGATTTATTTAAGTCCAAAATAATGTTTGGAATATTGAGGAATATTTTATGTGATTGAAAAATGATGAAAAATATTTTACGATCTTAAAAATAATTTGAAATACAAGTAAAATATTTCTACACTATTTTAAATATGTTGAAATATTTCTACACGATTTGAATTATGTTTAAATATTTTACGTAATTGGAACTACTATTGAAAAATCACTACGTGATTGAAAAGTGATGAATTATTTTTACGTGATTGTGAAAATGAAGGAAAATCGTTATGTGATTTGGAAAGTGTTTTAAATATTTTGAGAATGATGAAAAATGATTTACGTGACGTAAAAGAATGATTTTTAAGTTACGTGATTTTGAAACAGTAAAAAAATACTATGCGATTTGAGAAACGTATGTTTTTACGCGATTGAGAAAAACGTTAAAAATTAGTACGTGGTTTAAAAGTGCAACAGAAGAGTTACAACATTTTGAAAACGTAACAGAAATGTTACGAAATTTTGTAAACGTAACAGTAGTGTTACGGTATTGTAAAAACGTAATAAAAACGTTTTGGAATTTTAAAAACGTAACAAAAGTGTTACGGTATTGTGAAAATATAAAAGAAGTGTTATGGTATTGTGAAAACATAACAGAAAAGTTTTTGGATTGTGAAAATGTAACAGAAATGTTACGCGATTGTGAAAATACGGTAAAAGTGTTTTACAACTATGAAAACGTGATAACATGATTTTATTTGTTGAAAGTCAATAAGATTCTTGTTGAACCGGTGTCCATACACCTGCTTTGTGAGAAAATGACATATTTGTCTATGATTGGATTTGGTGCATTATACATGCATTGGAATGGTCCGATGATGAATTTGGATATATTGATTGCTTGGAGAAACACACCTCTTGAGTGGGTGCGATATGCGTAGTGTAGGTCACTTGTTGACCTTGGGGGCATCGGGGTGCGGGTTGCCTACACGGGTGGTTGGTCGCGCTTCTTCCCGTAGGTTAGACCGATGCAACACACCGATGATCCGGACCGAGACACTATTCTTAATCAAGATCGATAAAGACACGTCGTGTATGTGCTAGATGTGCAAAAATTGAAATGAGAATTAAAGCACGTGGTCTGAGGCACGTGGTACCGTGAGATCTTTTTCGATCATTTCTCCGACCTGATTTTAGCTCCATGGAGTAGGAAATCGAGTCTTGTGTACATGCATAATCTGAACATTTATATCTGTGATATATTAATTGAGGAATATTGGTATGACAATTGTTTTGAATACTTGGATGATGAAGATGATAATTAGGACATTATCGTAATTATTGTTTATGATAATTGAATTGATAAATGATTTGATCTTTGATAGTTGATTAATATTGAATATATTATTGAAAGTTTGATATGATATCCTGTATGGTATTCTTGCTTGTGTTATCTCCGTCTTTGCCATGTTGGTATTAGCGTAGGTGATCTCACCTCTTTGTTATGTTGTCTTCGTATGTAATCGTATTGTTAAAATTAAACAAAGTAGAAAGAATGAGTTGTCTTAGACATAACGGGTGATGGACACTCGAGATTGATGAAAACATTGAAGAGTGGTGTCTCAAGTTTGAAGGTGTTACGAGTAGACAAGGAGTAGAGTTCGATCTGACAATGTTGGATACAAGATAAGGAATGAGTATGTTAAGTTTTATCGTTAGTGTTATACCGTCTTATTTAGTAGGACCCGTCATGGGGTTTAAGCTCTTGTTAAAAAAAAAAGTCTGTTAATTTTATATTTCTCTTTAAATTATAAAATATTAATTGGTATCAATGTTGCATATGAATTAGTTTAAATATATTTTCAGTAATACTTATGGATTACAGTAAGTTTATATTTCAGCAAGAAAGAAATTTTTTTTTTAAACCCACGTTTTTAACTCAAACCTTTTATGAAAACATTTTCAGATTATGAGTCGGAAGTCAAACATGTGATACCCTAGGGAGGGTGTTACAGTAATCATTTTTGATGACCAATTCTCCACCATTGATTTAAATCCAAATCCAATGGTCATTAATGATCCATCTCCACCATTGATTAATTTTACATCCAAGGGTTGATAATGGTCATAGCCATTTAGAAGATTAAATCCCTACCCTTGATTTAATTTCAATCCAACGGTTATAATTGATCCTATTTACTTTTAAGATCAAATCTCTACCATTAATTAAATCAAGGTTAAATTTCTAACTCTGTAATTAAATTAATAGTGGATATCCGAACCACTAATGTTATCTTAATAATATTTTAATAATATAGAATTTTATTTTTATCCATTATAACCTCACAAAAATATAATTACTTTGTATTTTTATCGTCTGATAATTAAATACAATCTGAAATACAAGATAAAAGAAATTTTCTAAAACCGTTTCCTGATTCGGGTTTAGTAAGATCCCCTATCTCCGTCTAAACAGACAAATTTTTCTATATGTAGAAAAATTTTTCATTTTATGGGACCCACTTTGAGCCCACGTATGGCCACCTGGGCCCACATACACCTCGTGGGACCCACAAACAAGAAAAATTCCAAAATCACACATAAAATCACAAAAATTACAAAACTCACAAATATCAAATCGATTACATAAATTAATTAAGACTAAACAAGAAAAATTAATTTACGTAGATTTTTCCTACCAAAAATTATTTTTTCTTGACACGAACAAATTACTCAAAACGATCAAATATGCAGAGAATATTCAAAATAGTTTTACAGCACACAGAAATCACTAGAAAGTAGATTTCTGTTAACGGTCAAAATTATTGTTTAATACATAGAAAGTTTGGGGTGTTACACTTTCTACCTATAAAAGATAATTGGTCATTGGATAGGTTAGCTCAACTATATATTCAAGAAATAGTTAGGCTACATGGAATTCCCTCTAGCATAGTATCTGATAGAGATCCCAAGTTCACTTCTAGATTTTAGAGAGCTCTACAAACTACCTTTGGAACCAAATTGAATTTCAGTACAGCTTATCATCCACAAACCAATGACCAAACTGAAAGAACCATCCAAACCTTGGAAGATATGCTTAGAATCTATGTGCTTAATTATCAAGCTAGTTGGGATAAGTTCTTACCTTTGATAGAGTTTGCCTACAACAATAGTTATCATGCCAGCATAGGAATGACACCTTATAAAGCCTTGTATGGAAGGAAATGTAGGTCACCATTGTGTTGGTATGAAATCGAGAAACAACCTATCCTAGGTCCTGAACTAGTACAACAAACCACATAGCAAGTTAAAAAGATCAAGGATAGGATGTTAGCAGCTCAGAGTAGGCAAAAGAGTTATACAGATGAGAGAATAAGGCCTTTGGAATTCAAAGAAGGAGAACATGTATTCCTCAGAGTCACTCCTACTACGGGAGTTGGTAGGGCCATAAAGACCAAAACGTTAAACCCTAGATTCCTTGGTCCTTTCCAAATCCTAAAAAGAGTCAGACTAGTTGCTTACCAAATTGCTTTACCACCCAATTTGTCAAACCTACATGATGTCTTTCATGTTTCCCAGCTCAGAAAGTATAATCCAGATCCTTCACATATCATAGAAATTGAATTAGTACAGTTAAAAAATGATTTAACTTATATAGCTAAACTTGTAGGGATCTTGGATAGAGCTGTGAAAGAGCTCAGAGGGAAACAAATTCATCTAGTGAAGGTGTTATGGGAAAGTGGTGACTTGAAGGAAGCTACATGGGAGCTTGAGTCCAATATAATACAGAATTATCCAAAACTTTTTGAATGAGGTAAACAAATTTTAAGGACAAAATTTATAAAAAGAAGGGGAGAAATATAACATCCTCCTACCCTAATGATCCTAAATAAAGTTAAAGAAGCTTATTAATACTGGTAAGAATTATTTGTTAATTTGAGTAATTTTCTGAACTAGTTTGAGTGTAATTTTATAACACCGAATACAATGAAATAACCAAAGTATATGTGAAAACAGCTGATATAATGGATATAAATATGAAAAATTTATTTTCTAGTTATAAACCATGGATAAATGATGTAGTAAATTTTTAGGAAGCATTTGAGTAAGTTTGGTATTTTTAAGGATACCGACAAGAAATTAAGGGAACAGTTATGGAACAGCTAAGTATCTCAGAAAATTATGAAATTTCATGGAGATGCTAAGTAAAATATGGAGAATAATTTTGTATAAAATGTCAATCAAAATAAGTAACAGTAAGCGTATTTACTTAATTCCTTGGTTAAACTTAATTTAGGATAAAGTAATGAAGCTTAACTGGTAAAAAACGGTATACAAAAAATTATGAAAAAATCAATCCAATAACTAAGTTGAGTTCTAAAATTTTTCATAATACTTATGGTAACTTAAAAACTTAGTTTTAGAATATTAAAGATTGCTTAATAGATATAAAAGTTACAAAACAAAAATTTGGTTAAAAATTTTGACCAAACCAACCATCCATTTATCTCCTAGAAATCTCTAGTTTTTTTTTCTCACTTTCTCTACACTTTTCTCTTGGCCAAAATAGAAGCATAGGAGTAGAAAATTTGGCTGTAAACCAATGAGGAAGACAAGAGAAAAGAGAAGACAAACAAGAAGCAAAAACAATAGGAAAAGTAAGGAAACTCAAGGGAACAAAGTTAGGAGTGAGGTAGGGGTTCTTTACTATCATATTACTCATCTTTTTACATTATTTATGAAGCAAAAATCTGGTTCTTGGAGCTTGGAAGCTCATGATCATAGCTTGAAAAATAGCTTGTCTTTTGGTTATTTTTGTGTTTCTATTCTTCTCTTGCTCTAGTTCTATTTCCCATATGACTTCTTAAGTAAAAGTTTGTAAAATTTCTTGAAGCTTTGTTGCCCTAGTATCATGGTTATGATAGGGTTTTAGACGTGTTTGTGTTCTTTCATTTATTCATCTAGTTCTATTGATGATTGTAATGAATTGTGATAATCTATTGATGAGAAAATGATGGGATTTTGAGGCTTGATTGCCACGGCTGTATGTGACATGTTTTGGACAGAATTTTGGTGCTTTTTTATCATGGTTAGATGGCTTGAATTGTGCTATAAAATTGTGATGATATGCTACCCTTCTTATGGATGATTTATCATTGTGTTTTGTGCATGAATTGGGACTTTGATTGATGATTATAATTAGAGTTGAGGGCTTCCCGGTTTTAAACTTATAAATGGATGTTTTTAATGTGTATAATCATAGCTTGAACGAAGTTGAATGATCATGGAGGTGCTGATTTAGTTTAGGACTAAACTTTGATGTGTTGTTACAGGCCTTGAATTGACCACTAATGATCACGGCAGCATGGCTGCCTTATGTAACAAAAAATAATGATATTTTGGGGCATGAAATTGTGTTATGTATGATGGTTAAAGGTCATGGTAGTGGCTGCCCTTTGAAGTTAAAATTATGTTATGTTGATGTGTTTGAAAATTGAAGACTTTTGAGTAGCCTAGGAAATGATTCACTTCACTAGATGGAATGGAAGTGTGAGGATGGACATTCCTTCCCTTTCAAAGTAAAAGAGATTGAGGATGGATATTCCCTTATCCTTTACTTGAATTCTTTCTAGTTGTTGGAGGTAATCCTATTTTATGGATAGTGTGAGGATGGACATTCCCTCCCTATTAGAGTAGTTGCGGATGGACATTCCCTCTCTACTCACAACTCTATGTTGAGGAAGGACATTCACTCACTAAAGGCTTTGGGTTACTTATTTCTCGGAGTAGTTCTGTGTGACTGGCGAATGGTCATAAATAGGCTGAAGTGCATCAACCTTGGTGTGGTATGGATAGTGATTAAAATTTGAGATTAAAAATAGTTGCCAAGTCCCACCAAAATTGTAAACCTTGCAACTAATTGTAGTTAACAAGGGTCGATCTACAGAGAACTAATTCAATTAACACTATAAATTGAATCCTAATTTTAAACTCTAAAAAATAGTAAATAATAAAAAGGGGGTTTTGTTTATTAAAACTAAAAATATAAATTGAATCTAAAGCAATAACAGTAAACACGATTTGAATTACCAATTAAAAGACAATGGTTAAGAGATGGAATCCACCACTAGATTTATATGATTATGTTAGCCCACATATCCTTTATACCAACATGATCAATTATGTTTTTATGTGATTGTCAGATTAATTCCCTGTTTTCCTTAAGTTTTAATTAATTCAGCAACCACTCAAATCAATTCCTAATCAATAGTTATTTGTAAAGCAACCGCTCTTACACCTACCTATTGATTGCATTAAGATTTAAAAAACCAACCACACTAAGATCCAATCACACACCGGGATTAAATTACTTAAATCATATGCCTCACTAGTCCTGCCACTAAAACCGCGCATAGCAATCCTGGTTTTACCACTTTCGAAATTGGAAAAGAGTATAAAAACCTTTATACCAAATTAAGAATAGAAACATATGAATAAAAACACAATTGTATTGATATAAAGAAATATGCAAGAATCACATAATCAAAACTAGGGTTTCATTTTCCCTTAACCATATAAGAAAACTAGCCACACATGGCAAATTCAAAACCAAAAGAATAATAGAAAAAAAAAAAACATTGTTAAGAATAGAAGTGCAGAAGAAAACTAAAGATCAAACTATTTTCCAAAGGTTGGGGATGATTGATCTCCAATTGCTTGAACCCGAGACTCCAATCTTCAATCCAATCTCCTTCTCCCTTGTTCTTGGTCTCCTCTTCAACCTCCTTACAGTTTCCCCGTCCAAACCTCCTTTTTGAAGCCCCAGGCAATCCTATTTATAACTTTGGAGACCTAATTTTGCATTAGAATTCGTATTTGGCTTTCTGATTTGATGACACGACATACCCCCTATCAGATGACACGGGCCGTGTCGTTTCACACGGCCTACCCCCTGTCAGGTTCTGTCAACACAAATTCAAGTGAATTGCAAGTCAGAGGAGGACACGGCCTACCCCCTGTCAGATGACACCGGCCCTGTCATTTGCGTTCTTCAAATTCTGCCCTGATTCTTTACATATACTTTTCTTTCTTCGCTCCTAGGGATAATATTGATCTCCTGAAAAACACAATGTAATCATGAGTGCTTATAAACACACTTAAGCACAGTTTTACAATAAAGATTCGATTAAACTTCATATCCAGAAACTTAGCTAAAAGTTAACAATTAAACACACATGGAGTCCAATTAGATCAAACATATGACACTCAAGTTATAGAAATAATCGACAGATCAAATATCCCTACACTTAGTCTTTTGCACTCCTGGGCAAAACATAAGACCAAACCAGGGAACAAGGAGAAACAAAACAAAACTTAAAACTTTAAAAGACTTAATTTCTAATAATATTCAAGAAATGCAAAAATTTACAAGCAAGAAGAGCAAGAAAAGATTCAAGGGGTCAAAACATTCAAGAGATAACAAATCTTTACATCTCAAACCAACAAGCAAGGTATCTTCAATTTGAAAAGAATTAAGAATGATAGATCCTCATAAGATACACTCTCAATCTCTCAAGTGTTTACAACGTACGTATTTCACTCAATTCAGCCCATGAAAAATGCACTACCATAAGCTTGTGTATCTTCTACTTCTCCACTACTCAAACACATGCACACAAAAATCAAGAAGACTTTATTCAAGGTTGTAATGGGGCCAAGGTAAGGGAAAGAAATAGTATGGATATAGCAAGATAAGTACCCAAGAGAATAAAAAAGCATTGGGGAGGAACTCAATTAACAAGTAACAAGCATGAAATTTTTCCTCTAATTATATATAATGCACTTTCTCTTTACATATTCCATTCCTTTTTCTTTCTTTCCTTTTACAACCTTTCTTGCATTTATTCTTTTTCTTTGCATTTTTTTTCTTTTCTTCCACTAACACTTTGCATTTTGCATATCAAGGATACAACCCCTGTAACACCCTCCGTAGGGTATTACATTTTCGTCTACAAACTTAAAATCTGAAAATCATTTCATAAAAGGTTTGAGTTATAAAACATGGGTTTTAAAATTTATTTTCGTGGACAAATAAACTTACTGAAATTTATAGGTAATACTAAAAAATAGATTTAAACTGATTAATATACATTACTGACATCACATAATATTTAACAATTATTTAGGACATATAAAACTTACAGACTCAATTTTAAACAGTAGCAAACCCCATGACAGGTCCTACTTAATAGCACGGTAAAACACTAACGAGAAAAACTCAACATACTTATTCCATCTTGTATCCATCTTGATGCGCCATATATCTGTTCCTCCCCAAAACTGCACACCATCAAATTCGGGATAGTCACTCCTCGATATTGTCATCGAACTCAGAATATTTGCCTCCAGTCAAGTCTAAGAAGCTCGTTCCATCTACTGTACAAATTTTTAACAATACAAGCATAACAAAACAATACGACAAAGAGGTGAGATCCCCTTTCAACAATACCAGTATGGTAGAAAAGAATAATATGAATGACAAAGTCATTCATACACACAAAATCACAATTATATTCATGTTATCAATTCATCACAATTCTGGTAAACATATATCTTAGTTAAATCACCAGTACCAATTTCATCATAACAAGTATCCTCAATATGTAAAATGATGATATCACACCATATGAACATTTATCATGTCACAACAATATGTGTACTGACCATGTGTATGCATACTAGACCAATTTTTTACTCCATGGAGGTTTTCACAATTTTGAGATAAATGTTCTGGTAAATTCTCAGCCTTAGCCCAAAGAGAAAACCCAGTCGTCGAAAGGAATCGTGTTCTTGTCGAGTATCGTCAATGCGTTGCAACAGATTGCGTCACCAAGTGGTACATGGTACTTGCCAACTGTCCACTGGTTGATTGTCGTGCCTCGACGCCCCCAAGATCCATCATAGATCTCACTTTTTAATTCTCATTCATTCTTCAACCACAAGGGCCATAATAGTTATCAGCTATATTCCATTCAATGCATGAATACCTCAATGCAATTCTATTCAATGCATGAATACCTCAATGCATGTCTCAATTTCATCGTATGCCTCAATGCATATCTTACTTTCATCATTAAAAAGATTCCCAAATGAGATTAGAATAACCGCCCATACAATTGTCTAATATCATAAGATCAATGGATATTATATAATCGCTCATACAATTACATAATATTATCGATACATCCGGGTCTAGTACATCAATTCTTTACAGTATCTTTACTGTATTTTCAATTGTGTATCATTTTTAACGCATTTTCACAATCGTGTAACACTTTTGTTACGTTTTCAAATCTCATAACCATTTTCTGGCGTTTTGTCAATCGAGTAAAAATAGTTACATGTCTTCCAAATTGCATAGCGATTTTTTAACGTTTTCAAAATCGCGTAACTTAACAATCATATTTTTAAGTCGTGTAAGTCATTTTCCATCATTTTTCAACTACGTAAAATATTTCTCAATATTCCAAACATCATTTTGGACTTTCCAAAAATAATGTCATTTCCAACTTCATTTTCCACGTTTTCATCACTTAAAAATTCTCTATGTAATATTTTCCACTATTTCCCCAAAATCAATATCCCTTCAAATCAATTATTTCAACTTAAAATTTCCTAACGCACCTCAAAACCCAACAGGTGAGCTATACGTCGGTAAACTTCAAGTCATCAATTTATTTCTCTTTATAAACTGATTCCACCAATTTAATAAATCCCAAAAATAATTCTCACTTACTTCAAAAATCTCAAAATTCATTACTTTAAATCATTTGCAAATAATCATCTAAGATTACTCTTAAAATCATTTTTCTTTGAACTAATTTACCAATCCTTGGCATATTAGCCAAAAATCACAAATAGCTTCTTTATAAAATCTTTGCAAATCCTTAAAATCATTAACTCATTTCCCTTATTATCTAAAACTCGTGATTAGTAAAATACTTAGAATCTTTTGCTCCCAAAATTAATTTGAGCCCATGATGCCTCTATGGTTCTTGGGAACCAAAACAGTTTTCCTTTCCTCATAATTCTCATTACATCACATATTTCAATTCAATAAGCATACTATAAAAAATCATGCATCATAAACACATAATAAAACATATTATCAAAGCAATAAACATATCAATCACCAAACAATCATAAATATGGAAAGCTCTTAAACAAACAAGTGAATAAATCCTTATAGATTCTTCACCACACACACATCCATTCCTCACCACCAACACATGGTTGATGAGGGTAATCTCCCTCTTACCTCTTGGAGAAACCTCCAAAGCTCCTTGCTTTGCTTCTTGTACAAGTCCTTCACCACCAAGAGCTTCTTAAAAATCAAAGTAAACACACATAATCAATATCTAAGGCTTGAATAAGAAAACTATGGATCAAAACATGGTTTAGAACTTTAAATATAAGATTAGAAATGAATATCAAGAACTTCACCCTTTTATCCTTCAAACTTAGATCTTAGGAAAAGTACTTGAGGATGTATGATTTGAAGAAAATCTCCAACGTGAAAGTTGCTTAGAATAAAGTAAGGATTCAAGATATATCATTGGTGTAAATTATTGAAGGTTGGAGAGTGGTATAGGGTAGAGAGGTCGTGAGCTTTGGGAGAAGAAATGGAGAGAATTTTGTGAATTTGCCTTAGGAAATGATGAAGATGAAATCAAATGAGATAGGAGTCTTCCTATAGCCTTCCTTAAGCTTCAAAAACTGTGTGCTTCCCTTGCACACCAAGGAAGTGTCCAAGTACATTAGCCACCATTTGAGACATCACTAGCCATTGATTAAATCAATGGTTGATCTTCAGTAGAAGCTTCCAAGTGATAGGGTTGAATTTGAGCCATTAGATCTCTCTTCCTTGAAATCTTAGCCATAAGATGCATCTTAAAATTTGAAGGGTCAAGATCTTCTCTACATACTTTCCATCAAATGGTCACAAAAAGTCCTAACCATTTTGTGTGACCAATCTCCACCATAGATTAAATCAAGGGTGGATATCTTAAACTTCCTTATTAAGCTTGTTTTTACAATGATTGATTAGATCAGTGGTGAACTTCCAAAGATTCCTAACTAAGCTTACTCTCACACCATTGATTAAATCAATGGTGATCATCCAGTGCTTCTTCATTAAGTTTGCTTCTCAACCATTGATTAAATCAATGGTTGATGTTCAAAACTTCTCCACTAAGTCTTGTCATCCAAGGGTGCAAATTAAAGTCAAGCCCTCTTTGTTGACTAGCATTTTCATTGGTTGGGTGGTTACTAACTTGTTTTCTATTAGTTGTCATTTTTGTTGACCGATTTCTATTGGTTCAATCCTAAAGTTGTCATAACCGTCATTGTTGACCACCCTTTACCTAACTTGTAAGTTTTCTTTCTATTGGTGCACACAGGATATTTTCTAGTAGGTATTACCCAATAGATAAAAGACACTACTTAACAACTAGTGTCTACTGCCAAATGGATAATATTTCTATCCAGTAGGTAATAACTTTGCCCAATGAATAGTAACATAAAATAAATCTTTTGTAAATAAAATTTCAAAAACTATTTCTGGTTTCGGGTTTAGTAACCTCCCCCGGCCTCGCATAAACAATCCAGAATTTTTCGGCTGAAAATAAAATTTTATTTTTCCGGGCCCGTCCCGGGCCCACATATAGCCTGAGAATACTATTTAAAATAATTCAAAATATAAAAACACACAAGAATTCACAAAAATCATAATAATTATGAAATTCATGAAAATCAAATCAGATTGGTAAAAATCACTAAGGATTAACAGAAATAAATAAAATACGAAGACTCATATATAGCCCCAAAAATAATATTAAAATAATCAAAAACATAAAAACTCTAAAAAATTCTTAAAAATCACAATAATCATAAAATTCATGACAATCAAGTCGGATTACTAAAATTATTTAAGAATCGACCAAAATAAATAAAATACGAATTTTCGGGGTGTTACAACCCCCACACTTGTACTATGTATTATCCACAAGTAAAAGAGCTCCTCCAATGAAAATGAACCAATATTCTCTCATTCCTTAAGGTAAGGTAAAATCATAGTTTTTCACATAAGGTATATAATAAGCTAAGACAAAGAATAGGCAAATAGGTTCAATGGGTTAATCAAAGGAAAATGATGCAAAGTTGGCTATTTGGCCAAAGTAGTTAATCAAGAAAGAAGGCCTCAATCATGTTCATGCATGCAAGTGAAAATATAACCTCAAAAAGAATCAAAGCAAGTTCTAGAGTGATCAAATGACTTGAGTGAAAATCACACAAGAAAAAGGAGAATGGCAAAAATGCTAAATTCATCCATTAATAGGCTCAAAATCTCACAAGGTATGCATCTATTAATCTCAATCTACCAATCAAACATCTAAAACCAAGCATGTCAAATTCAAGATGGAAGAAGAAATTTATAAAACATACCATTGAATTTCAATTGCGTCAAACTCATAAACTTCACAAATCCCAAAGCATCATTGGAAATCAATCAAAAACACATTTTTTTTCAAAAATAGAATTAAATAAAAATTAAAACAGAAAATAAAATGTAAACTCCTCTCCCCCACACTTAATTTCTACATTGTCCTCAATGTAAAGCTAAAAAAAATAATATCCATCAAAATCATCAATTAATGAAGGACAAGTAAAATAAAATAGGGGGAAAGAAAAGAAACATCCTTATCAAATGAGGAGGCTTCCACCAGGGTCCTATTGGCGAAAGCATAATGACCAACTTATGCTTGAAGTAGCATGAGAGCTTCTACGGAGATCCCATTGGTCCTCCTTATTTCCCTTGGCATCACCACTGGAATGCAATATGTATACTTTATCAACTTCATTTGCATCATTGTTTATGTTAGACTAGGGTCCAGTTGTGACAGCCATCCGGTGCTTTTCTCCCCTCTCTGAAAATCTTTCAATGGACTTCAACTCCACCTCCCTTTTTGTCTTAGATTCTGTAACTGCTTCAAGAGCATTGTTGATAAATCGTTCAATACCATTAGCTTTTGCACAAACAGAATCATCATCTCTCAAGAATGCAGAAATTTTAGTACAAATAGCACATATCATATCACCATCACAATCAGCACATGGGTGGCAATGAATAGGAGTATTGAAACTAATAAAATCAGAAATTCATCACACAACTCATCATAACTTTCTTTCACCGCATTAGGAAAGGGTTCAGGAACACTTACCTTGAGGGCCTTAGAATTTTTCCCTTCCTCATTTACCTCTTTAGGCTCTTGGTCTTTCTCTTTAGTGGCTTGTGGGGGAGAGGTAGGTTCACCTAACAACTTCCCACTTCGTGGTGTGATATCACTAGCATTGTCCTCCACATTCACTTCCGGTTGTGAGAGAAGTTTTCCCGAAAGTTGGCTTTGAAGCTTGTTGAGACTTGTGGATAATTGCCCTATTAGGTTTTACAGGTTGTTAATTGAGGCCTTTGTTTCTTGTTGAAACTGAATGTTGTTAGTGGCCATTTGCCTTATTAGCTCCTCCATTGAAGGTTCAGGTTGCCTTAGTGCTTAAGCTTGTTGCGGTCTTGGGGGGAAAGGTGCTTGCCTCTGCTGAAATCCTGGAGTTCCACAAGCTGGAGGTTGATTTTGGGGCTGTATTCCATAGCTCAAGTTAGGATGATCCCACCACCCCGGATTATATGTGTTGGAGTAGGGGTTGTAGTTGTTGGAAGGTTCATAATATCCTCTTACTTCCTTTTCCTCTACATTTGTGTCCACTAGGAAAGTGGGACATATATCAGTGATATGTCCAGGTGATAAGCAAATCCCACAAGCATGTATTGGTGCTTTCCCCATATCCATTAATCGCGTCACCAATGATTGAACGACATTAGCACCTACAAGACACTTTGAAACAATAAATCAAAAAGTAAAAATAAAATAAAAATAGAGTCAAAAATAAGAAACAAATTAATAGCACAATTGGATAATTAGTTCCCCGGCAATGGCACCAAAATTTGGTGTGGTGTGGATAATGATTAAAATTTGAGATTAAAAATAGTTACCAAGTCCTACCAAAATTATAAACCTTGCAAGCAGTTGTAGTTAGCAAGGGTAGATCCACAGAGAACTAATTCAATTAACACTATAAATTGAATCCTAATTTTAAACTCTAAAAAATAGTAAATAATAAAAATGGGGTTTTGTTTATTAAAACTAAAAATATAAATTGAATCTAAAGCAATAACAGTAAACACGATTTGAATTACCAATTAAAAGACAATGGTTAAGAGATAGAATCCACCACTAGATTTATATAATTATGCTAGCCCATATATACTTTATACCAACATAATCAATTATTTTTTTTTATGTGATTATGAGATTAATTCCCTATTTTTCTTAAACTTTGGTTAATTCAGTAACCGCTCAAATCAATCCCTAATCAATAGTTATTTGTAAAGCAACCGCTCTTACACCTACCTATTGATTGCATTAAGATTTAAAAAACCAATCACACTAAGATCTAATCACACACCGAGATTAAATTACTTAGATCATATGTCTCACTAGTCCTACCACTGCAACCGCGCATAGCAATCCTAGTTTTACCACTTTCGAAATTAGCAAAGAGTATAAAAACCTTTATACCAAATTAAGAACAAAAACATATGAATAAAAACACAATTGTATTGATATAAAGAAATATGCAAGAATCACATCCATATAAGAAAACTAGCCACACATGAAAAATTCAAAACCAAAAGAATAACAGAAGAAAAACATTGTTAAGAATAGAAGTGTAGAAGAAAACTAAAGATCAAACTACTTTCCAAAGGTTGGGGATGATTGATCTCCAATTGCTCGAACCCGAGACTCTAATCTTCGATCCAATCTCCTTCTCCCTTGTTCATGGTCTCCTCTTCAGCCTCCTGACAGTTTCCCAGTCCAGACCTCCTTTTTGAAGCCCCAGGCAATCCTATTTATAACTTTGGAGACCTAATTTTGTATTAGAATTTGTATCTGGCTTTCTGATTCGACGACACGACCTATCCCCTATCAGATGACACGGGCCATGTCGTTTCACACGGCCTACACCCTGTCAGGTTCTGTTAACACAAATTCAAGTGAATTGTAAGTCAGAGGAGGACACGGCCTACCCCCTGTTAGATGACACGGGCCCTGTCGTATGACACGACCTACCCCCTGTCAGATGACACCGGCCCTGTCACTTGCTTTCTTCAAATTCTTCCTTGATTCTTCACAGATACTTTTCTTTCTTCGCTCCTAGGGATAATATTGATCTCTTGAAAAATATAATGTAATCATGAGTGCTTATAAACACACTTAAGTACAATTTCACAATAAAGATTCGATTAAACTTCATATCCAGAAACTTAGCTAAAAGTTAACCATTAAACACACATGAAGTCTAATTAGATCAAACATATGACACTCAAGATATGGAAATAATCGACAGATCAAACCTAAAAGCAGACTGTTGCCAAGTAAAATAAATAAGTATTAAGATGAAATTGATTTTATTTAGTTATATGTGATGCTTGTATAATGTCATATTTCAAAATTTATTGTGGATATTAAATTGATGTTTGATAATAAATTTTTTTTAGAAAACTAGTAATAGATGAATTTTCTGTTTCGGGAAAAGAAATGATTTAATCTGGTTTTTTCCACCTTCCTAAGAATAAAAAATGAGTTTTTGAATAAAATGACTTTTTTCCCAAAGCAGCTTGAAATGATGTCACTGATTTTAATAGTATTATTGATAATTTATGAAATTCTCACCCCGTTTCTGTTTATATTTTCCATAATATTTTTAGGGTCGAGATTTTCAATCAGGAGGTGTAACACCTTCCATAGGGCATCACATTTTTAAAGAAAACTTAAAATCTAAAAATCATTTTATAAAAGCTTTGAGTTCTAAAAGATGAATTTTTAACTTTCTTTTCATGGAACCATAAACTTACCAAAATTTTCAAGAAAAACAGAATTTAAATTGAATTGATTAATACACATGTTACATATATCACAAAACATTCAATAAAGAAATAAAACATGTAACTTACAGACTCAGAGAAACAATAGCAAACCCACTGACGGGTACTACTAAAAGCACGGTAACAATACTAACGAGAAAAACCCTACATACATGCCTCGTTTCTCTACCAACTGCATCCCGTTGAAAACTGGAAGATCACTCCTC
Source organism: Ormosia emarginata (assembly GCA_029884605.1). Taxonomy (NCBI): domain Eukaryota; kingdom Viridiplantae; phylum Streptophyta; class Magnoliopsida; order Fabales; family Fabaceae; genus Ormosia; species Ormosia emarginata. The sequence continues at coordinate 8,231,085 of JAQQTP010000083.1, read as the reverse complement.
GATGCCGTCACCAACATCAGAACATAGCCTCCAATGGGTCTAAGAAAATTGTGTCGCCTACTATATGAGTTTAAATAAAAACAAACACAACAAAACAATACAGCAAAGAGGTGAGATCCCTTTTCACCAATACCAGTACGGTAGCAAAGAATAATATGAATGACAAAGTCATTCCATACACACATATATCACAATTAAAATCATGTTATCAATTTACAATTAATTTTAATAGACACATATTATAATAAAATGACTAGCAATAGCATTACCATGATAGATATAATAATGGATACAATTAAATCATATAGTCACAACATACATAATATCTCAACTGTGAATATAAATAACCACATAAAGATGCAGATAACATATGCAAACGTAATGGTACAGATAGATAAATTGTACTGATAGATAACATAAAAAAAATATGAGATAAAAATATATGAAATGTGACACAACCCTACTCCATGGAGCTAAAAAGAAATACGGAAATCAGAGAGAACGACCCGCAAAATCTATTAGCACCGTCGACCGCCCAATAACTATTCCGCTGTCACATGTTGCGTCTATAGCCCACTGAAAAAAAGATATAGTGGTGTAGTACACTGTCATACGTCGTGTCACTACAGGCTTGTACTAATAGACTTCACAAGATCTTGATTAAGTATAGTGTGTGTCGAGTCCATTAGTGTGTTACCAGTTACCACGGCCCAGAGGTGCGACCAACTGTCCATATATGGAATTCTGCACACTAACGTCTCCAAGTTCATTCAATTTGAACCACACTACGCCTATCACATCGACAACACGATGTTGTTCACCTCGTCAATCAAATCGCCAAAATTGGCATAACTCAATATATGAGAAAAATTCCAAATGTATATAGTACGCATCCACCAGGCAATACTGCAACAAAATTACAAATATGCCCCCACTGGCAAATCGTATAAAAAGACAGTACGCACCCACCTGGCAATACTGTTTCACCATCTGTCTGGGTCCACCACTTTGGCCCGACAGTAAAAACTTACTGTTTTCATCAATCGCGTAGAAATTTTATCGCGTTTTTAAAATCCCGTCACTTTTACAAACGCTTTTAAATCGCATAAATATATTTTTCTATTTTTCAAATCACGTAGAGTTTTTAATACATTGTCTCAATCGCGCAAGGTTTTTAAATTATTTTCTTGTCTGAATTCCTTAAAATTACTATTTAAATAAACAGAAATAATATTTAGTACATTTAAAGTACATAGAATATTTTTCATACCGTATACTGTCGTTTGGACATCTTTTCTATCTTATTTGTCTATTTTTACTAAAAATTGACAAAGATATGTTTAGAAACTTATAATAATGGTTTTCTAATTTTTCTGTAAAAATTTATTTTACTTAATTTTTAACTTTATGAAAATCACTAACATGCTTCAAAATATAATATAAGCTATATGTTAGAAATTTTACAAAAGCTACTGTATTTTTCTTCTAAAAGAAAATTATCAATTTTAACTTCTTAAACTTAATTCTAATCAATTTATTTCTTCAAAACTCATTGTAATAAAATCCTTTTGGCATCTATTATTTAACCGTAGTTGAAAACAATTCTATAAATCAAAAACATTTAACTTTGGCATATTGGCCGAAAATCATTCTATGTTTTATAATTCATTCCTAATTATTTCCATACATTTAATCTCTTATAAAATTCTTGATCTAATTTATTTTGATTAAATTATCTAGTCCATAGTTAGAAAATAAATTTGGATCAAAGGTATGTAGCATTTTGGCAGAATTTAACAAAGTCTTTGTAGTTGATCTTTAAATTATTTTTCATCTTCTAAATCAATGTCAAATTTATTGTATTACCTAAATTCATTAAATCATTGTTTTAGAAAATGGTTGAGAACATCTTGGTTCTCTTTTTCTTATTGAGGCCGTGAGTCCCTTTTGTGTTCTTTGGAACACTCATGCAAATTCTTGTATGTTATTTACATATTACAACAATTATCATGCATATATGTACACATATCATATATTAAAACAATCTTAAACCACATACAAAATATTAAAGCAATCATAAAACACATACAAAATATTAAAGCTAATAGACATGCTTGCACCCAAAATCAAACACAATTAGGAAAAACAATAAACAACCAAGTGAATGAATCCTTATGGATTCTTCACTACAAACACATACATTCCTCACCACCAACACATGGTTGATGAGGGTAATCTCCCTCTTACCTCTTGAAGAACCTCCAAAGCTCCTTGTATGCCTCCTTCAAGTAAATTTTCTCCACCAAGAGTTTCTTGAAAATCAAAGAAAATATGCAATATTAATACCTAAGGCTCTAAACTAAAATAATCATGGATTAAAATCATGATTAGAACTTTGAAATGGATAGAAACATGAAGATTAAAGAATCCTACCTTCAAGGCTTCAAACTTGAGCTTTAAAGAACAAGATAAAAATGGATGATTCAAGCTTAGGTTTCAACTACAAAGTAGCTTGAAATGAAATAAGAAAGTAAGATATAAGGTAGTTTAGAATTATAGAAGAGAGAATAAGGAGATTAGGTGGAGAGGCCGTGAGGTTGGAGAAGAAAAGAAGAAGGAAATTTGTGAGCTTTTGCTATTTGGAAAAGTTTGGAGAAAGATGAAGGCTTTGACTATGCATGGCCGTAAACCACTTTGAGAGAAAGTGAGAAATATTTGTTGTTTTGCTTCTTTGAATGATAGCTAAATGTACGATAATTCCTTTCACCAAATGTGAATAGCCGTAGAAGCTAAGTGAAGAGCCATCAAAATTGACTAGCTTTATGAAATTGAAATTAACTTTATTACCTTTTTGTAATGCATGACCGTAATTCATAGAGAGTAAGAATGAATTGAATTGTTGAATATTGCCTTCCTAAAGGCATGCATTTGCCGTAGAAACATGACGAGAAGCCACCAATGTTGACTTTGTCTCACTTGGTTAATTAATGAAAGATAGTAAGAATTAAATTGTAATATTTACTTCACAAAATTTCTTGCTTGGCCGTAGGACACAACAAAGAATAGCCATCAATATTGACTAGTCTTTATTTAGTTCAACTTAGGCTTGTTACGTGAATTCACAAAGTGAATTGGCTATTGGAGCAAATTGCTCTCCTCCTTCACCGTAGAACCAACTAATTTCAAGAAGTCTAAATTTGTTTAATAGCTTGTTTCCTATTGGTCCTTAAAATTCAAGCCATTATTCTTGACCAATTTCTATTGGTTGAATATTCACTAATCTAATTCTTATTGGTTGCTATTTTTGTTGACCAATTTCTATTGGTGCACACTGTATAATTTCTAGTATACTTTAACCAATGAACAATAATTACTGTTTATAAAATCAGTGTCTATTGTCCAATGGATAATAAAATATACCTAGATTTTTCTCTTATTTTAGCTGGGTAGCAACTATTGTTGATCATTTTCTACTGATTGCCCTTGATGAGTCACAGAGCGAGTCATCAAAGAGAAGTTTCTAGAACATGTGACTCACTACGTTGAGTCAACATGATGAGTCAGCGTAGATATTTCCTAGAGCGGGTGAGTTAGCATGGCGAGTCATCAGCTGAGTCACCAATGGTGAGTCACAGCGCTGAGTCATCAGCTGAGTCATCAATGATGAGTCACAGCGCTGAGTCATCAGCTGAGTCATCATAGAAGTTTCTGGAACAGGTGACTCACTACGGTGAGTCACAAGGCGAGTCACCGTTTCTGGAAACTTCTAGAATCTGCTGAGTCACAGGTGCTGAGGTGTCACGCCACGTGTCGTACTTCCATTGGTCCTTAGCAATGAGTCACAGCCACCAATATTGACCAGCTCCCGATTGGTCCACGTGTAAAACACTTGATGACTAGGCGCGCTGACGATGCGTCTTCTAGAATTTTTCTAGAACAAACTGGAACCTGAGTCACTAGGCTAGTCACCTAGCCTTGTTATTAACTATCTGCTCTAGCTCAAAAATGTTTACTGTTTTGTTAAACGTGGGTCCCGCAAGACATTTTTGAGTCTACTGTCCTTAATTTATACTGACAGATAAAATAATATTATAATAATATAAAATTATTTTATTTTACAAGAAAATCCTAAAAATTAAAAGATTAATTATAGTATTATTCAGAATTGGGTTTAGTAAGATTCCCCAGCTCTGAATAATTAAAAACAAGATTTCCCCGGCCCAGAAAATAATATTTTCCTGTCCCGGAGCAAATCACACAAAAAGTCCAAATAAAATCACAGACAGTAATATTAAACACCGTATCATATAGAAAATTTGAAAACAGTACATTCGGGACATAATGGTCATTTTTCCCATTTTTTCCCACCACCGAGCAAATCACTCAAAACACTTAAATAAAATTGCAGACAGTAAAATATATTTGTATATCACACAGAAAAATTTAAAACAGTAAATTCGACAAAATTATTATTTTACTGTCTCGAAGCAAAATATGCAAAACGACCAAATAAAATCATAGACTGTAAAATATATCTGTATTTCATACAGAAAATCAAGAAACAGTACAATTGGGACACAACGGTCATTCACCCAAAAGTTGGGGTGTTACAGGAGGCAAAAGTGAGAGACTTAGTGTAGTTTATAATAATTTGTGTTTTGTTTTGCATAAATAATACTTTGTAATAGTTTATGTAAATTATTGTATTGTAGAACGTATTGTACATTATACTTTTAATATATGCACGTTATAATACTCCTTAACAGGCTCATATTTTCTTTATATCAGTTAAATATAATTAAATATAATTTAATTTTTATCTTATTAATTTTTAGTGACATACTTAATTGTAACGTAAATCCAGATACATAATTAGTAATGTAATTAAAGATGTTATAGTTATCACCATGAAGGAGCTTGAGGAAGAAGGAAGAAGAAGAGAGAAAGATCTAGAGAGAAGGTTAGAAGTGTAGAATAAATAGGTGATCTTGGATTTCTGCTCTCACCCTCTATAAATAATCCTTAATTTGGCCTTACATCATTAGAAACCTGATGGGTACAAAGTTGGGTCATTTATGAGAAATTGGGCCAAAACCCCATGTTAATTGGAGGTCTACAACTCAAGTTGTGGATAAATCATTCTCAAAGGGTCTCTAGTTCCGTTGGTTGACTTCAAGGGATGAAAACTCCATCGAAACGTGGTATTTTGGAAAAGTGATCTCATATGAATTGAATATATATGTCTTAGCTTTCAATTGCCACTGGTTTCAGGCTCATATCACATCTACAACCCAAGTTACACCTTGATTAGTGCACACTGCTCGGGTTCCAATGACAGAACCTTTGTTCTGACTTCCAGGCTCAATTAGCTCCACTATGTTCTCTCTCGTATTTTCTACATAGTAAGATACATAATTTTTAAACATCTAGAATTCAAGATATAGCCGAAATACAGAAACAATGTAAAATCTCAATAATGCTGGAAAAGATCAATTAAGCCCAATTTGAGCCCAAACTTACAAAACATGACCAATCTCAATCAATTAAGTACATAGAGTGTGTAAATGACTAAAATTGAGGGTTTATTAATGTATAAAATATATGATTATCATTAATATAAGCATAGTGTTTTGTATTAGGATGTCAAATCCGAGCCCATCACGATCAAAGAGCTCAAATCCAAGTGATAGCTATTTCTACTTTACTAGATAACTTTTTTATCTTCTAGAAACAGGTAGAGATAAAACAAAATCTTCTGGTATCAAGGAATAAAGGGACAAAATCCCCTCAAATCTTAAATAATATGGATTATCATCTAAAAGGATTGCTTCCCAAGTAAGTAAACTCATCTATAAATAGAGGGCAGAATCCTTAAGTATGTCACATTCCACTATTTACTTGCAAACTGGTATCACCTCTAACTTGAGTGTCTAAGTGTCTTTTGCATGTATACCCTCTCCCTATCCTGAAATGTTGGAGCACTAGTAGCAACATGTGGAAGTATCTTGGTAGCCTCAGTACCTAGGTATGCCTCATCCTCCTATATATCTAGATAGGAACAATGGCTCAATCTGTGAGAAATAGGTAAAATGTCCCCACATTCTCAAGCAATTTATCATGGCACAAACAAAAATATAAAAGAAGAAGTAAACAACGAAAGCACTATGATTGTTTGCAAAACCATGTTAAAAGGTTGTGACCTAACCTTTTCGTTGAATTGTTATTTGATAATTCATGGCCACGACATCAATTTTATTAACCTATATGGTAACTTCCTTCTTTTGATACTCCCTCTAGTCTAGTTTTAGTGTCATTTTGGTGAAAAAAATTTAGTCTGTTATAAGTGACATTTTTGCATACCAATAAAGTATTAATTGTTGTTTTTTTTCATTTATGGAAATTAGATCGACATGGTAAAGTGAAATGATTAATTGGAATTCAATAAGATTATTTTAGTAAAAAAAATTCTCACAATTAAGGCTTGGTTTTGTGTTTCTTAATTTTTGTATCTTGCACCAAAATGACACTTAAAAAGTACCGAAAGGAGTACTACTTCTTAATCTTATGCTATTGTAACTATTGCCATAAATTTATTTTAATGGCCTTTATACAAATCATGTGCAATCATTGTTTGTTACAAAGCTGCCAAGAAATTCGACCATTACAATTTAAGATGGAGCCACAATAGTCTTTGATTATGTGAAACAAAGTTAGAGATAACTCACAGTTGATTCCCATTAATGGCCATCCAAGCATTTATTATCCTTAGTTTCCACTACTAACATGCTTTATAACAACATTTTATACCATTGATATCCTCTTGTATATAGAGCTATCAAAATGGGCCAAACTGGGTGGTCCGAGTTAGCTCAACCCACTAAGACTGGTGATTTAAATGGGTTTGCCCACCAAAAATTTAAAAAGAAAAAAAATAAAAAAAAGAACTAGATTTAAAGAAGATTAAATCTAATTTACTTTTTTCTCTAGCAAATAACAACACTAAATTTTTAAAAAATATAAAAATTTAAATAGTATGACTGAAAGCTAAAAATGGAGTAAATTCTATGATTGCAACCATTCGAATCTAACAATGAAACAATTTAACTACATTAGTAAGTCTTATCCTTTCTAGTTGAGCGGGAAATCTAAAAGAACAATAAAAATAGAAAACTAAATGATGGCTCTTCGAGGGTGAACAAAAATCTAGGATTCATCGTTTCTGGGCTTGTGTGGAAGAGAGAGAAGCAAAGCATGGAACTACATCTTCTTCAATGAAGGCTTATGTCTAATGATGATGGGCTTTGACGGTGGATATATAGCTTCAAGATCTTTTCTGATTGCTTCTAGTTCGAAATCGACTAGCTCTAACAGTGGCGATGCAACTTTAAGTCCTTCGACAATAGCTTATGGTTCTATGTCAAAGTGTGGCTTCTGGTTCAATGTCAATGGTGACTTTTGGCTTTGGTGATGGAACGACGGATGATGACGGCTCTGACAGCAGTAATGGCTCTAGATTACATGAGAAAGTGTGAAAGAAGAGAGCTATGGTTTGAAGAAAACTAGGCTAACCCAGCTCGAACCCACTTAACTCGTTGGTTAAGTGAGCTGGGTCAAAATGACCCAAATCTTTGTGAGCTAAATTTCTAGTAACCTAACCCACCATTTTGGTAGGTTAAGCCAGGTTGACTCACTGGTCAAAACCCACATCAATAGCTCTACCTGTATATGCCTCATTTATTCACACGTGAATGTAAGTATAAAACTTGTGAACCATTAATTGCCATATATCTATGTGGCATGTATTTTCATTAATTAATGATTGCCTATTGTTAAATTGGCCAAAATCATTAACCTTATTGTTTCAAGTTATTGTGCGTATAAATAGCAAGCCCTCAAGAATTGGTCAATCCCATTGTTTCAAGTTTCTATGAGTATAAATAGTAGGCCCTTACAAATTGTCACAATCACAATAGGTCCTCTCGATGTGGAGAGGCTCACTCTTGGTGGCAGCATACACACCATGCTAACATCAAAAGGTTTTGCTCTCAAAGCACTGTACAAGCTCACACCAAATATCCCAACCCACCAGTGCTCCATATTAGACCCTTGAAAATGCACAAACTTGATGCTATTAAAAGATATAGGTTGCAAGAGCTGTCAAAATTAGTAGACAAATTGCTTGTGACTTGACACAAAGAGGAGGATTAGTTAACATGGAATATTGATCTAACTTGCTAAAATACATAACTGTAAGTCCAATAACTTACCAAACCAATAATGAAAATTCATACCACATCCACCTAGCACATCACCTACCGATATGACTACGGTTGACTTAATCCTAACGTCAGACTATGTATTGAAGTCTCCAACCATGGTTAATCATGTGTATGTTCTAATCATAGTCAATATTGTCCAATGCTAGACTAAGTCCTCCTAGAGGTTCAAACACAAAATGAGACTAATGTAGAGCAAATTCCTCCTTCAAGTGACAAACTCCCAAAGAGGAGACTAATTAAAGTCACCTTAGAGGCAAAGCTCAAAGAGGATACCAAAGTCATTCAAGAGGCAAAGTCAAAAGAGGAAACTAAAGTCACCTAAAAGGCAAAACCCAAAGAGGAGACCAAAGTCACCCAAAAAGCATGACCCTAAGAGAATATTAAAGTCCCTTAAGCGATAAAACCTAAAAAGGGGACTAAAGCCCTCCAAGTAGTACAACCTAAAAAAAAGACTAAAGTACCTCAAATGGTAAAACCCAAAAAGGATATTAAAGTCCCTTGAGCAGTAAAACCCAAAAAGAAGATTAAAGTCCGTAAGCAGTAAAACCCAAAAAAGAGACTAAAGTCCCTCAAGCAATAAAACCCACAAAGGAAACTAAAGTCCCTTAAATAGTAAAACATAAAGGAGACTAAAGTCACACAAGTAGCAAAACCCAAAAAAGAGACTAAGGTCCCCTTAGAGGATAAATCCCAAAAGGAGACCAAATTCCTCATATTGGTAAATCTAATACCTTAGCCCCACCTCATCTCAGCTAGTACCTTGGCAAAGCTCCACCTCCACTGATACATCGATCCAATCTCACCTCAATCAATACCTCATTAAGACACCAACTCTATTAGTACCTTTTCTTGATCTCACCTTGGCAAGACTTCACCTCTGCTAATACCTCAACTCGATGGCAAGACTCCACCTTCGCTAATATATCATCCTAATTTCATATTGACCAGTACCTCGACAAGACTCCACCTCTGCCAATACCTCGACTTGATCTCACATTGACCTCTATCTTGGCTAGAGTAGTGCCTTAGCTCGAGCAGTAGCTCATCTCAACTAGCATCTTAGTCTAACTAGTAAAGTTAAAAAGGTGACTAAAGTTCCCCAAAAGGTAAAGCCAAAAGGAGACCAACATACTCCAAGAGGTTAAAGACCAAAATGAGACTAAAGTAACCAAAGGCCGTTAAAACTTAAAAGGAGACTAATGTACTCCAACACGTCTACTGAAATAAAGACTAGGATGGTGACAATGGTCGATCTCAATCCATCCAACATCGAATCATAAGAAGAATCTCGTTGACAACGATCAATCTTCATCCTATCCAAGGTCAGATTAAAAGAAAGAGCCTGATGATGACGATTGATCTCCATCTTGCCCAATGTCAGATCAAAAGAGGATCCTCATGATGACAGTCGATCTTAACCCCATCCACGTCAGATCAAAAGAAGATCTTCAAGGTGATGGTTGATCTTCATCTCGTCTAACGACAGATCGAAAGAAGATCCCGATGATGATAGTTGATTTTCATTCTGTCCCACGTCAAATAAAAAAAGAGATCCCCAAGATGATGGTTAATCTTTTTACACACCTAAACTATGCACTTGACCCTCTTAGTCACTTCAAGCCACCTTGTAGCGACACTAGGATCTCGATCGCTAAAGTGCTCAAATCATTTATGCATTGTCCATAAGGCCATCTATGGCTGCCTTGCTAAGACTTAGGACCTTGATCCTCAAAGTGCTCAAATCACTTATGTGTTATCCCTAAGGCCACATATGGCCACCTTGATCAGACTTAGGACCTCGATCCTTAAAGCGCTCATATCACTTATGCATTGCCCCCAAGGTTGTTTATGGTCACCTTACTGAGGCTTAGGACCATGATCCCTTCAAAAGTGCTAAAAAATTCCAAGTATCGTCCTTAAGAGCCTCTATGGCCGCCTTATGAGACTCCAGAACATTGATTCCCCTTAGAACTTATGTACTAAAATTTCCTAAGGGAAAGGACGTAATTCGAGGCCTCCATTTCAGTTTAGAGGGGTATTGGACCCCTCCAATAAGTTTAAAACTTCCAAGTGAGAGGACTTAATCCAAGGCCCCCACTTTAGGTTTAGAGGGGCATTGGACCCCCAATAAGTCTAAAATTTCTAAGTAAGAGGACCTAATCTGAGGCCTCCACTTCAGTTTAGATGGTCATTAGACCCCCAATAAGATTAAAATCTCTAAGTGTTAGGGCCTAATTTGGGGCGCCCATTTTGCTTTAGATGGGCATTGGGCCCTTAATTAATTTTAAATTTCCCAATTGTGAGGACCCGATCTGAGATCTTCACTTTAGTTTAAAGGGGCATTGTACCCCTAACAAGTCTCACTTCAGTTTAAAAGGGCATCAGGCCCTTAACTAGTTTAAAATTTAACTAAGTATGGAAACCTTAAGTCGAGATCCCTACATCGGCTAAAGGTACGATGGATCCCTCATATTTCAAAAATTGTCAATGTATAGGAACTCTAAGTTGAGATCCCAACTTCAGATATCCGGATGTTAGATCCCCCAACATTGAAATTATCCAAGTGAGAGAAAGCTCTACGTCGAGATCCCTACTTTAAAAGAAGGGGCTTTTATCTCTGTAAGTTAATTCTACCCATGTAAGAAGATCCCCCAAGACGTGATCCGTACTTTGGAATAAGGAACTTCATTCACCGTAAGTTGAATTTACCCAAGTGAAAGGAACCTCCATACTGGGATCTACACTTCAGATTTAGGCTTCTGTACCCGTAAGTTTATTCTAAGTGAGAAGAACCCCTATGTTGGGACCCCATTTCAGATTCAGGGACATTGTTCCTACCACATTTTCTATGTGTGATGAACCCCCATGCCAGGTTCCTTACTTTGGACTCAAGGACTTTGATCCCACCTCATTTCTAAGTTTTAGGAACCCCCAAGTCAGGCTAAGGGACTTTGGTCTCAAACTCACAAACACTTGGACTATACTCCAACATGCCCAAGGACCTTACCCCAATGGAAGCTTAGTATTGAAACACTCAAAGGAAAAGAACTATGCAAAGTGGCTAAGGAACTTTACCCCCTAGTTAAACATACCAAACAAGGAACCCTTAAGCTGACGTTCCTATTTCAATTCCATTATTCATCTTCACCAAGTTTGGAAGCCCTAAGCTGCAGTTCCTACTTCGAAATATTATATCACCCAAGTATGAATCTCTCAGTTGACATTCCTACTTCAAGTTATTATCATCATCAAGGCTAATTTTATAGCCCAATCCAAATATATAATGGAAACTCGTGTAATCAAAAAGCATTGAAAAGCAAAAGTGGAGAAAGCTCTCCCACAAGCCTTATATAAAGCCCTAACAATTACCCACTCCTTTAATGGATTGGGGCGAAACACTGTAAAAAATGCGATAAGGTATCAAAATAATTTAAGATCATTACAAGTGTAACGCCCTAATACAATTATCATGAAATAACCAGAATATTTCAAGATAAAGCGTATGAAGTATGTCACTTCTTAAAAATGCATAAAACGTAAGTCCATAATAACCTATGTAGTCATTATAGAGAGCCATGAAGGATGAAAAGTGTGTTACACACACACACACACATATATACACACACACACACACACACACACACACACACACACACACACACACACACACACGTGTCACCGGCTAAAATGCCACACTGTAATACATAAACTTTTACAAGCTAAAAGTAAAGTAAATAAATACAAGTTAATACATAAAGAAACAAAATAACTAAAACTAAGTCTTTTGCTTCTTCTTGCCTTTTTTCTTTAGAGGGTCTTGACTTGGATTTACATGAAAACACAACGGGGTAAGAATTCACAAAATCCTATGTATGAGTAAACCAAAACCAACAGTTATTCATTCACAAAGAATAAACAACTGACACATCAGATTACGTTTACAAAAGATAAATGAATTTCAATTCATAAGTGTAAGAATATTTATATACACATTATATAAAACTCATAAAGTAGACAATAATCCTTAACATACTTTTATACCAACAAAAATGCAACAACTACCTATATAGCTATCCAACAATGCAATGCATAGTATACCACATGGTCATGCCTAGAAAATGTCCTAAGATATGCTTATGCCATGCTTGTGCAAGTTTTAATTTTAGAAAAACACATGATACTTACTAAATTTTCATAACCAAGTTCCATTGTATATACTGAGTAGGATAGGCATGATAGCCCTTACACTACTTGGTAATAAGTGGATTCATTCCCTTCACGATAGTAAGAGTACTGTTACCACTCTCATACCAGTAACTTTGACCATAATAGCATAAATACTATGAGATTACAATACATAGGAAATAGCAAGAATAAAACATGCAAATGTATCACAAGGTACTCATTAAGACCAATACTAGAAATCATAGAATTCTAGGCTAACTTATCATACAAAGTAGCAAGATTCATGAAACTAGCATCAATTGTATCTAGTATCTCACACTATCACTTCACAAGTGACTACAAATTCAACCCAATGTTGAAAAAGATACTAAACACTACCCTATGGCATTCCATCACATTTTGATTGCCTAAGGCTCCTCAACTTCTCATATATGCAAGATGGTAATTCTCTACATGAAATACCCCTATTAGTGCCTCAATGCACTTAAAAAGACATATATGAGTAATCCCAATACTTAGGGAACCCAAAAACATCAAGAATACAATTCTTGAAAAATCTTGGAACTCACGCCTCGACATGACTTTCCCATGCCTCAACGCCGAGCTCTCTCTTTGATTCCGGACTGAAAATTTTCAGTCCATGCCTCGGCGTGGAAATTTTGCATCGCGGCGTGACCTTGCTGCAGAATTATGCAGAAAACGTGGCTACTGTTCCAATGGTGAACCCCTCAAATTTTAATCACTCCAAAGCAGTTTCTAGGTGATTTTAAGTCCTTGACAAGTTCAATAACATATAGGAATCATCAACCACTAATTCAAACCACCGAATTTGGATCCATGAACCAAATCACTTATCCAAAAACCCATTTGCTCACTTTGTGCCTCAAAGGTCCAAATGAAAAGTTCTAAGTTTCTAACTTAAACTCATACCATGAACAAGTCATAAACATCCATTGAAAACACATTCAAGCAAGAAAATACTCAAAACACTTTAAAAACCCAATTTGACCTATTATGCATCAAGTATGCATCAAGGATGAAGATGAAAAAAAAAAGCAAAAATGGACTCTAATCCCCTACCTCTTACAACTGAGATAGAGATTCAAGCCTCACACTTAGCCTTAGATTTCATCTTCTTCTTTTGTTCCTTACTTTCCTTTTTCCCCCTTTCTTCTTCCTTCCTTACTATTATTTTGTGGGCAGCTGAGAGAAAGAGAGAAAATGAGAGAATAAGAAGCAAAGTATCATGTCTAAAGTCAAGGAAAGTGGTTGGTTCAGCCGTGAAGTCTCAAAGTAACTTAGATATTTAGCTGTATCACATACATCTGTTAAGAACACTTAAATTTCTCCAAATCAAGTTTTCTAACTTCTAACAAGTTTAAAATAAATCATAAGATTCATTAAAAATATTGTTTCACCAATACCGTATTTTTTCATATCTGTGACTAGTTAATCTGGCATTAAAACACATAACCAGTATACTTAAAAATACTAAACTAATTCTGATTATTCTCAAATTTTAACCAAATTACAGTTCACAAATTTGTGGCCTAGAAACAAATTATCCATATTTATTTCTATTAGCTAAGCCATTTAAGCTAATAGTTAGGTTATTTTAAGCTACTTTTCACCTTCTGGGTTGCAACAAAGTACTAAAACTAACTCAGATTGTCATAAAATTATACAGGCATATTAAAGAAGTATTAAGTTACCTCTGTAACTATTTACAAGTCTAACATGTTTTAGAGGATGTTACAACAAGTGCTAGAATTCTTGTACAATCTGGCTCAATAAATGTGCAAGGCATGTTCTCCTTGACACAAGGCCATGTTGAAAAGTGCACTAGGCAAAGCATCTCGATCAAGTAACCCAAATATCTCAAAGAAGCTAATGAATCACCATGAATCATGCACCCTTCTGAAGTCTATTGTGAAAGCTGCCTATCACAGGAAACATTCCTGTAAGCTCAGACTGGGGGTAAGTCGCCCTTACCACGAGTTCTCAATGTCCACTTTAGATGGGCCCCCATCCAAAATAAGGCCAACTACCTTAGTGACAATAGAGCTCGGCATTTGGCTACCTCAGACAAGCACCAAACTAGGGGCAATATTCTATACTAGAATTTTGAGCCTGAGCCCACCATGGCCAAAGAGCCAAAATCCATTTGATAGTTATCTCAGTTCCATTAGATAATTGCCTTATCCTCTAGAAATAGGTAGAGATAAAACCAAATCTCACAATATCAATGAATAAAAGGACAAAATCCCCTCATATCCTACTAAATCCTTAAATAATATGGGTTATCATCTAAAAGGATCGCTCCCCAAGTAAGTAACCTCATCTGTAAATACAAGAGAAGACCCTCAAGTATGACACGTTCCACTATCTACTTCCAAACTGGTGCCATCTCTAACTTGAATGTCAGAGTGCCTTTTACAGGTACACATCATCCTTATGCTTGAGCGTTGGAGCGATGGAGCATTAGTAGCAACATGTAGAAGCATCCCGACAAATACTCAAGTACACCTCATCCCATGTATGTAGACCTAAACACATAGGAACAAAGTTGTCATGCTCATTAGTAATTTATGTATTGGTCTCTTCAAACAATGAAAAAATATAGAATAAATGAATTAGTGCTTGAAGATGTGTAGCCTACAATAACCTTTGATAAAGAAAGTTATTCAAGCCAAATGACCCATAATCAACCAATATTTCATTTTTTTATAAAGTGAAATACATTTTACCCCCCTTAATTATAGGCTTGTATTAGCTAATCCCCATAAAAAAAATTTGTCACTAAACGCTATGTACCACATTGAAAAGTAACCTTTTCTGTTAAAATAAATATGCACGTGACTTTCTGGCTTTCTCCCTCTCTCTCTTACCCATGGTCATTTTGCCATGGCAACCAAAATCTGAGCCCATGCTAAACTCATCCTACATCATCTCTTGTTCCATGTTTTTCACCTTAACCCATCTTCAAACTGAGGGAAAATCACATATAGACCCAAAACAAAACCACCCATTAGTGACCATATGCTCAAGACCATGTAACCAAAGCCTATATTCTTAGTCACCAAAACAACAATCACTAACTACCCAAACTCCGTACAGTTATCATGTATCATGTCCAAAACTCCATGCAAAGCAACCCAAGTGCCAATTAAGTTTATTCCATAGAACACAATGGCAGCATAGTGAGCTTCCACTATTTAAATATACTTGCTAATGAAACTCAATACTTGGTCTTCTTATAAGTTTTGCCAAGTAAGAAGAAAGAAGATTAATATGCCATCTAAAACAGACACATAGTCATGTGAAAGAGTTCCTTAACTCCAAAGTTATGCTTCCTTTTTCTCCACACAACTTTTGGGTTTGATGCCTCCTTGATGGTTCCCTTACCCTTTCATTCTTGCTCTCTCATTTTGATAAAAGTTGACAACAAGAATTTTAAAACAAATATAATACAAGCAACCTCTAGATTACAACAACTCTAGCTTCTTTCTTCCCTTAATAAGATAGACAGTTGTTGAGTGTTGCCTTTGTATGTGGTAGCTTTTGTCCTCCAAAAAGTCTTGATTCAATCAGCTAGGAATATCGATGCATTTGATATAAATTTCCCCCTTGTCCTTCCAATTCTAATAATAATACTTGTTAAACACAACATTGTAGAAGTGAGGCTTCTTAACATCTACCCTAATTAGCAGTACCTTATCTTTATAGTAGGTACCTACAAATATTTTCATGGGGAAACCTATGTCAAGCACAACATACATCACAAAGGCACTAAAATACACAAGGGATTTTCCTTATTGGTTAGCATTTAGGGATAAGGAAAGAAGCATAAGGAAGAACCCATGAACCTATGCTTTGAACCATGAACCAAAGGTAAAGATTTGAAGGAACCCATGAACCTATACTCTATTTCAACACGCCTTTGAAACCAACTTCTCCATTTTTCTTTTTTCTTTTTAATTTGAAATGTTTGTTTTAACAAATAAATAACATTTTCAACATGAACCATATAACAGGGGGTTTAGTGACACTAAAAAAAAAACCTTTAGGAGAGTTAACTGATACAACCCTCTATTTTAGGAGTAAAGTGTATTTTACTCTTTTTTATACTCAAGCAAAAGTGAAGATTTTATATAATGAACAAATAATTAATAAATAATAAAAGAGTAAATTATACTATACTAGCTTGAGGTTTATCAATGACAATAAATTCTAAACTTGGTTATAAATTATATTTCACCATATTTTGTCACTTTGACTAACTACCAACTTAATATCGTTAAGTGACTAAAAATACTAATTTATAATTAGTTATTTGATATTTCTATTTTTTATATTACAAATATATTTTATAAGATTAATCTTATGCTCTCTTTTTTACAAATTTAAGTTGACTTTTTAATATATCTAATTTGAAAAATATTATATAAAGAAGAGTAAAATTTATATGTATTTCTTTTTTGGGTCTCCATATGTATTGCCATGTATGTTAAGTATGTAAGTATATATATATATCATTATTTTCTCGTTTTGTTTTATTCTTTGAATCCTTTAGTTCAACTACTTCTTAACAAAGACAACGAATAAATATGTGTAAGGATTCTCTGTGAGACACAAAGATATAGACAAAAGATCAAAATTCTCATCATTGTAGTTCTTGTGAAATTTCTCCATGATTTGCATAAAAGAATCAAAGAGAGAAATGCAAGAATAGACCAGAAGAGAGAGAGAAATTCAAGCATAGACTGAGAGAGAGAAAAATTCTCATTCCAGATGAATTAATTTAGCACGTACAAATGTATATATAGTGACCCTGTACAAAGGAGCCAGCTAAGATAAATGACAACTGTCAAAACAGAAAAAAAAAATAACATAGCTAACTTAACAGAACTTATTTATTAGCAAGATTCATTAGTCAACACCCCCCCTGCAAGCTGAAATATGGATGTTGAGCATTCCAAGCTTGGCATGAAGCATGTAAAATGGACCTGGTTGGAGTGGCTTGGTAAGCACATCTGCAACTTGATTCTGAGTGGCAATGGGAAGTAAATGAAGAAGGCCTGCTTGAACCTTGTCTCAGATTGTATGACAATCCAATTTGATATATTTCGTTCGCTCATGAAAAATCGGGTCGGCGGCTATATGGAGAGCAAATTAGTTGTCACTGTACAAGACAACTGGTTTAGGATGAGAAACCTAGAAATCCTGTAGTAAATACAATAGCCACTGAGCTTCACATGTGGTTTGTGCTAATGCTCTATACTCAGCCTCAGCTGATGACCGGGACACTGTGGATTGCTTTTTGCTCTTCCAGGAAATAAAAGAGTTTCCGAGGAAGAAACAGAAACTAGTTATAGAGCGCCTAGTGTCTGGGCATGCACCCCAATCAGAGTCAGTGAAGCCCTTCAAAGATAAGTGGGAATTGTTAGAGAAGAATAAACCCAAGCCGAGAGACCTTTTGAGGAACCTGATAACTCGCAAAGCAGCTTAGTGATGAACAGTGGTTGGTGTGGAGAGAAATTAGCTCAGTCGACTCACTG
Source organism: Ormosia emarginata (assembly GCA_029884605.1). Lineage (NCBI taxonomy): Eukaryota > Viridiplantae > Streptophyta > Magnoliopsida > Fabales > Fabaceae > Ormosia > Ormosia emarginata. The sequence continues at coordinate 8,213,063 of JAQQTP010000083.1, read as the reverse complement.
CATAGCATATATCGGGTCTAGTATGAGTGAGGTAGAGTAAGCGGCCTAGCAAGCGTTTGTAAGCAGAAAGATCAGTCAATGGTGTCCCAAACTCTTAGTTGATCTTCTGATTTGGATTTATGGGGGTAAAGCACGGCTTGGAAGCCAATAAACCAGTCTCTTGGAGTAGGTCCAATGTGTATTTTCATTGATATAGAGTAATGCCAGAGTGAGATCTAGCAATTTCAAAACCAAAAAATTTTTGAGTTCCCCAAGGTCCTAGATGCTGAATTTCTAATCAAGTGTCTTCTTTATTCTTGTGATTTTATTGAGATCACTACCTGCAAGAACAAGGTCATCCACATAAACTAGGATGGCTGTGAACCCTAAATTTGATGACTTGGTGAAGAAGGAATAATCAGCCTTAGACTGAACATAACCATAATCATGCAATGTCTCAATCAATTTCGAGTTCCATTGCCTGCTAGCCTGCTTCAACCCATATAATGATTTTTGTAATTTACAAACTAAATCAGAACTAGGAACGGCCAAACCAGGTGGGATTTGCATATAAACTTCCTCTAGTAAGTTTCCATATAAAAAAGCAGTGTTTACATCTAATTGATGTAAATGCCAATCAAGGGATGCTGCAAGGGAAAGCAATATTCGCACTGTGGTCTTCTTGACAACTGGGCTAAAGGTCTCTAGGTAGTCAAGACTAGCTGTTTGGGTAAAACCCTTTGCTACTAAATGAGCTTTATGTCTTTCAGTGGATCCATCTGCATTATGTTTCACTTTGAACACCTACTTACATCCTACAGCTTTCTTATGAGGAGGAAGACTAGTTAGTGTCCATGTATTGGTTTTGGTGAGAGCGGCTAGCTCATTGGCTATTGCTTGCTGCCAACAGGGATGTTGAACAGTTTCAGTATATGTGGTGGGTTTAGAATTGGATGAGATATTGAGAGAAAAGTGTTTGTATTTGGGGGACAATTTATTATAAGAGAGGTACTGGTTGAGAGGATACCTGATACTGCTTAAAGATGTGGGAGCTGAGTCATTAGTTATTGAAGATGTCAAAGAACAATGATAGTCTTGCAGATAAGAAGGAGGTTTTTGAGTTTTGGTGGACTATCTGATAGGAAGAACTTGGGGTGACCCTGGAGACTCCAATGTAGAAGAATGACTTGGTGAGTTTGAGGCAAGACTACACTGATCTATATTGGGTTGAGGAATATCAAACCAAGGGTCAAAACTGAGACCATTATTATATTGACTAGTTGGTGGATAGGATGAAGTATCAGTAGATGTAGCAGGCTGATGTTCTGATGACTCAGATGGGAACGAATTTTCATAAAAAATAACATTTCTAGACACAAAGAGCTCCTTGGACTTGAGGTCAAATAAAAGATAACCTTTCATGCCAAGTTTAAAACCTAGATGGACACACTTTCTAGCTCTAGGATCAAGTTTCTTTCTGTTTGCAGTAAGAGTAGAAGCAAAATACAAGCATCCAAAGACTTTCAAGTTATAAACAGTTGGCAATGCTTGGTATAGGACCTGATAAGGGGACTGGTTTGACAGATATAGGGTTGGCAACCTGTTTATGAGGTACACATCATGACTAACAGCTTGTGTCCAAAAAAATTTTGGAATATGTGATTGAAAAATGAGTGCATGGGTTACACCAATGATATGTTGATATTTTTCCTCAACTATCCCATTTTGCTGTGGGGTTTCCACACATGAGGTTTGGTGCATAATTCCTTTATCTGCATAGAATTGGCTAAGTTTGAATTCTCCCCCATTATCAAATCTAACAGTTTTAACCTTTGCCCCAAATTGTGTTTCTACTAATGATAAGAAGGACTTAATGTGTATATAAGTTTCAGATTTCAATTTCATGAAGAAAATCCATGTGTGTCTAGAGGCATCATCTATTACAGTAAGAAAATACCTATGTCCCATCATGGATGGGGATAAAATGGGTCTTCATATGTCCATGTGAAGAAGATCAAAAGGATGAATAGATTTTGATTCACTATCAGGAAAGGTAGGCGTTTTTGTTTAGCCAAATGACATGTATCACATGGAATATGAAGTTTAGCACAGCTCACAGAAGGAAAAAATTTATTCAATTAAGTAAGTTTTACATTGGATGGATGGCCAAATCTTAGGTGCCAAATGTTACATTTATTTGAATTGAGAGAATTAACAGAATGAACATTTATAGAATAAGTAGGGAATTGCAACAGTGCCTGGGGACAGAGAGAATACAATCCAGCTTGTAACTCAGTTGCATCAATCATCCTCAATGTATGGATGTCTTGTATATGACAAGCAATACCAGTAAAAGTTAGCTTGCAATTAAGGGATTGGTTAATCTCGAAATTGAAACTAAATTGAAAGTAAAGCTAGAAATGTATAAAACATCTGTAAGGTATAAACTCTCAGTAAAGAACATTATCCCTGCTATATCAATCACCACCTAAGTCCCATCTGGCAATTTGACAGAGATTGGTCTAACCTTCTTGTGGCAATGGAAAAATGATAGAGAATGGCACACATGATTTGTGGCCCTTGTGTTTAATATCCAGCACTTTGACTTTTCTAAATTCATAATAGTGTATATTGTACCTAATTTATCAGCAACAACCTGATTTGCATTATGAGAAGTGGTACTGCTCTTTTGTAATAGAGTCAATAGTGCCTTGTGTTGTTCTAGGGTAAAGAAAGGCCTTGCAGTCTCATCTGGCATTTCTTTATGTCACAGAATGAGTGTCATCATCTTGGATGTCTTCTTCCATGGTATAGTTGTTTGCCACACCACTTCTTTCAAAATTAGGAGGATACCCATGCTTCTTGTAGCAGGTATCCACCATATGTCCAGTCTTATTGCAGTATGTATAGATCTTGAAACCTCTTCCCCTACCTCCATGATTTATGCCTCCAAAAATCTGATTCCTTCCTCTATTTCCTCTACCACCATTTCCTCTACCACCATTTCCTCTTCCTCTGCCACTTGATTCAATAGTGGTGACCAAGGCTCGTGAATCATTCAACTACGAGTTCATTTATCTCTCTTGCTGGATCAACAATGAGAAAACCTTGTTGATATTTGGGAGAGGGTCCATCATCATAATTTGAGATCTGACAGCAGAATATTGCTCATTGAGGCCTTTCAAGAATCGGATTACATAGTCATTTTCTCTATAGGATTTGATTGTAGGTATCAGATTACATTTACATGCTACCTAACAAGAGCACTCAGGAATTGGCCTAAAATTCTCTAACTCTTGCCATAATCCCTTCAGATGAGTGTAATAAGATGTCATTGAGGAATCACCTTGCTTTAACAAATACATTTCCTCTTGTAATTCACTGATCCTGAACACATCACCCTGATAATACCTAGCCCGAAGATCATTCCAGATATCAACTATTGTTTCTATCCAGAGTACACTTTAGACAATCGATGGATCTATCGAACGAGTGATCCATGACATCACTAATGTGTTGCACTTTTCCCATGGCAAGAAATTGGGACTACCAGGTGCAGGTTTCACCAAAGAACCATCAATGAACGCTACCTTGTTCTTCGATTTAAGAGCCATAACATGGCTCTTGACCATTGGTGATAATTTTCACCATTCAACAAATTCGAAATTAGAATCGAGCCTGGATTCTCATTAAGGTGCATAAAGAAAGGACTTGAAGCATCAATAGCTCCATTCGCAGCACCATTTACAGCAACTTCTGCCATTTCTTCTATCTTCAATCTTTAAGATCAAACACTAAGGTTCTTTGATCGAAAGAAAAGAACTGAGAAATGCAAGATCAGAAGGATACGCAGCAGTAGTAGAGCCCCTAGGAAAGGAACTTTGATACCATGTGAAATTTCTCCATGATTTGCATAAAAGAATCGAAGAAAGAAATGCAAGAATAGACTGGGAGAGAGAGAAAAATGCAAGAATAGACTGAGAGAGAGAAAAATTCTCATTCCAGATGAATTAATTTAGCATGTACAAAGGTATATATAATGACCCTGTACAAAGGAGCCAGCTAAGCTACATAACAATTGTCAAAACAAAAAAAAAACTAACATAGCTAACTTAATAGAACTCATTTATTGGCAAGATTCATTAGTCAATAGTTCTCAAGATTCTAAAAATTGGATTGGTCATTGAACCAGTGAAAGGATTGATTCATGGTTTAATGGTCCAGGTGTAGTTGAATCGTGGTTGAACCAGTGTGTGTATATATAATTATGATATTTTTCTTTATACCAATGTTATTATTTTTTTTCGTTTTCCTAAAGTATCCCCTCACCCGATAGATGAGAGATTAATCTCTTAGAGTATGGTCAAGCGCCTAAGCAGGGACTCCTCTCAATAATATTATTTTCATATACATGAATCTTACTATCAAACCCAAGATCACATGCTTAAGTGACTCAAACACCTTTTACTCAGACTAACACACACTGATAATGTTATCAGTTTTTATAAACATAAATCGTGAGTTTATTATTTTTAGTTATTTTTTTGTATTTATATTAGAACATTAATATTCTATTCAATATGAAGTGTATATGTAAAATTATTAAAATAATATATATATAAAAATACTAAATACTAAATACTAATAGATTGTCTAGCAATTACATAAACACAAATACATAATATAATATTTCGGTCGCGCTATTTGTCCACCTAAAAGATTCTAACTTTTATCCACCTCCGTATTTTGTTGATTCACCCGAGAGAATTTGAAATTTAAAGCTGAAACTATTCACGCAGCGACACTGTAGACGCAACACAAGATTTCTGGTTAATGCATTAGGAATAAGTGGTTAATCTGTATAGGTTTCTGATGAATCTCATTAATTGGTGAATCCAGATTAACTGGTTAATACATTAGAAATAAGTGGTTAATCTATATCAGTTTCTGGTGAATCCAAGTAAGAATTCTGAATAATGAATAACTGGTTAATACATTAGGAATAAGTGGTTAATCAGTATAGGTTTCTGATGAATCTAACTAAGAATTCTGAATAATGAATAACGGGTTAATATATTAGGAATAAGTAGTTAATCAGTGTAGGTTTCTGGTAAATCTCATTAATTGGTGAATCCAAATTAATTGGTTAATACATTAGAAATAAGTGGTTAATCTATATCAGTTTCTGGTGAATCCAAGAAAGAGTTCCCAATAATGAATAATTGGTTAATACATTATGTAAAAGTGGTTAATCACTATAGGTTTCCAGTGAATCTCATTAATTGGTGAATTCAAATTAACTGGTTAATACATTAGAAATAAGTGGTTAATCTATCAATTTCTGGTGAATCCAAGTAAGAATTCTGAATAATGAATAACTGGTTAATACATTAGGAATAAGTGGTTAATCAGTATAGGTTTCTGGTGAATCTCATTAATTGGTGAATCCAAATTAACTGGTTAATACATTAAAAATAAGTAATTAATCTATATCAGTTTCTAGTTTATCCAAATAAGAATTCTGAATAATGAATAACTGGTTAATACATTAGGAATAAGTAATTAATTAATATAGGTTTCTGGTGAATCCAACTATAATTCCGAATAATGAATAACTAGTTAATACGTTAAGAATAAGTGGTTAATCAGTATAAGTTTCTGATAAAAAAAAGGAAATGAGAAGCGGGAAATGAAAACATTAACATACAAAAAAGTCAACAAACATACATACGGAAGCATACGATAAATGAAAGTTAAAATATTTAGTTGGACAAAAAACGTTTTCCATAATATTTTTTATGCCAAGATCAGCAATAGCACAAAATCTATATACCATAATAAAAGATCTAACAAAGGTACAAGCGCAGGTGGAATGACCTAGTGATTGAGTGCAGACTTCTACATGCAAGAGACTTGAATTGGTGAACTTGTAGAACAGTGACCAGTTGACCCGTTTGCACACTTTAATAGTGGTTTATCATATCTAAGCCCGGTTCTTGACTTTTTGGTTCTAGGATTGTGACCAGACTGGCCATATGAATGATTCGTGGTTGAACCAGTCGAACCGACTGGTCCTCATAAGAAATTGTAAAACATATAGAAAGAACTTAGGTTATATTTGTAGCATTATAAAGAAAATTTGAATTTACTAAGCAAAACTATTTGATTTTAAAGTTTCATGTTATTGGGCAAAGTTACGTAGTTTTGAAATTTCATAAAGCTAAACAAGGTTGTGGTTTGTGATGCTAGAATTTCTCATTTTTAATTTTTATTTTATTTTTAGAATTTCTCTTTATTTACTTAGAATTATTTTTTAGTATTACAAACGACAACCTTGTATATAGAAACATGAAGTTTTAAAGTTAAACTACTTTGTCCAACAAGAAACAATATAAAATTATAAAACTAAATATATTTTATAAATTCAAATCTATATTCAATTAATGCCATTTATATTACATATTTTAGTGTTTCTAAACACAAACAAGATATAACATATGCTATAAATATATATTTTTTTCAATTGCTTATTTATAAGAGTAAATAAATGCATATATATGAGTTACCGTATTATTTATAACATTTGTCAATTTATATTCCTTTCATTTTTATATTAAAATACAACTTGATTTTATAGATAAGAAATTATGAAATTAATTAACCTTAAAAAACTTTTCTCATGTCAACAAGCTCACTAATAATTGATAATAAATTGTTTTTTTTTTTGCCCTTTTGAGGTACTTAATGGTGTTAGAGTGTAATTTAAGGTCAAGTTTGAGGTTTATTATCATTTTGACAAACTTAAAGGTAGTAAAGTGTAATTTACTCATAATAAAAACACAACGATAAAAAATCATTAGAATTGAAGTAGTATTGAGGGGTTTGAGTAGTTTGTATAAAAATTATAAGTTCAAATTTTATTGTCACCATTATAAAAAAAATCTAACGATAAAAAAATATTCCTTTATAAAGCATAGTTCCTTTTCTTTCTTTGACAAGATTATATCATAAACTTTTATTTGCATATATTATCACAACTGCTTTAATAGTCTCATGGCAGAATCCAAAATGCCACCTGGTAGACAAGGAAAAAATAAACATACACACACACTAGGGAACAGCATGACATTACAGTGAAATGCCGTTTTGTCACGGTGATCACAAACATTACTAACTGCAATGCTACTTGGCAAGTTAACTTTAGCATTTTAATTTTTCAATTTTATTATTTCTGCACCTTAAACCTGACAGCTCCCCCTATACCTGGAGTAACTTTTATTTTTAATTATTTATGTATGATTATATAGTTAAGATTTATTTTTCTTATCCTTTTACAATAAAAATTCATTTTATTATATATATATATATATATATATATATATAGGGAGGATCAACTTACACCAAATGTAAGTTTTTTTGACTTACACTCATTTTCAGCTGTTAGATCCACTTTCATCTAATGGCTACTTTTAATGAAATAATCTCAACCATTAGATGAAAATAGATCTAACGGTTAAAAATGAGTATAAGTCAAAAAAAAACTTACATTGGTATAAATCGATCCCCCCTCATATATATATATATATATGTGTGTGTGTGTTGGCCCGTGCAATTCTGCGGAAGAATCAGGAAGATAAACATATTAATTGAAGGTATAAGTATAATTTTGCTTTCAGTAATTGAACATTTTAAGCTGAGCTTCTTTGTCTTTTGTATACGATCAAAAATAGAAGAAGAATTTGAGAATTGAGATAGATCCCAATTTCACCTACAGTTTTGCTTATTGGTCTTGGGTGGTGGTAATGGAATGGTTGTTGTTGATGATACTGCAATTTTTCTTTTATTTTTTTTGGTAATATGAAACTGCAAAGTTTATGGGAGAAGGTAAAATGAAAAGAAAGACATCTTTGCTGTAATTAAAATTTTATGTGATAGGCATATGATAATTTTCTCTTCAAGCTAGCACGGTGGGTATCTCAAGAAATTTAAAACAGTATATTTTAGAATTTGACTCAAACTTTGTGAAATTAACGTTTAATGGACACAGAATTAAAACGACTAATAATGTATGTTTTCCCTTTTCATCAACTGTCACCCACTTATACATCTACCTCCTATGATTGCTATGACACTTCAAACATGTCAACATGATGTGAACCATAACTTACAGTGTGTCACACTTGACAATTAATTAATCTTTTAAATTAGAAGATTTAAAGAAGAGCTAATCAGGCATTCAATTGAGTGACTGGTGTTTAGGTTCTCTCGCACTATTTATTTTTGCATAAACCAATTTTTTTAAATAATATGTGTTTATGGAAAAAAATTGTTAGAAAGTTAATTAATGAGTCAGGACCAAATCTGGACGGTTGTGCATTAGTTTGTTGGTGATTCTGACAATTAGTTTGATTCAAATATAAATTCTGGAAGCAAATTGACTTTTTTAAGACTCTCAAAGATTTGGTAATTTATAAAATAACTTTAATATCCAAAACAAATGGTGAAAAAGCGTATGTGTCGAAATGTAAACTTGACAGAAATAGAAAATAGTATCAACAATGAAGTGTTGAGAAGCAAAATGATGAGAAAGTAAATTTATTGGGAAATAAACTGATAGGAATGTAAATGATGAATAGATGTAAAGTACTGAAAGTAAGAATGCTAAAGATAAAAGTGCTAAGCAGTGAACATAACCGGTCCTAAACTTACTGAAAGTTAAATTGACAGAAATGTAACTAGCAAGAAACATAAAATGCTTAAAGTAACGACATCTAAAACCAAAGTGCAGAAACGAAAAGGAATCTAAAAACACAATGAACAATGAATGTAAAGTGCAATAAAGTAACTCGCAGAAAGTAAAGCGCAGAAACTTATATTTACAATGGAGTACAGGATTACTGCAAGTAAATGAGAGAAAGTGCAACGATTAGCAAATGGTAAACTATCAAAATATAAGAACTTGCAAGAAGATAAAGCTTAAAGCTACTTAACTGGAAAAAAAAAAAAGATAAGAACTGGAAATGATAATGTTCTGAAGTGGATTCAAAGGGTACCTGAGATAGATACGTATACGGTAATTTTCTCCTTACACAGCTGCTGTCAAGCGGATTGAACCAGGAGGGTGGGTACCTGCAAAAGAATTTCAACGCTCAAGTTAAGCAGTGCATAAGTAGGGTTTATGCAATTAGATAGCAGATACCTATTAAGGTTGACTTAGCCTGGTATATATAGAGCGTGAATGAAATCGTAATAAGATCAGTATTAAATGCATGTATTTAAGATTGGTATTATGTTAAGGATTGTCTTCCTTTCGTCATTGGAGAGCATCCCTATAATGTAGGAACGTAGATATGATGAGTATCCACTGTTAGAGGCAATTATTGATCTTATAATCTCGTAAGATCGTGATTGACAGTTATGAGAATCTACACATATCCAGTTATTTGAGTAGTCCCATGCCGTGTTCTGTAGTCTTATGGCTACGACCGGGGTATTGATAGTGGAGTCCGGTAGCACGCGTGTCGGGTTAATCCTATTGGATGGGATCCTGGATCATAGTTCAGAACAGTTGTCCCCAACTTGACGCTTAGACAGAATCTGAGTGTCAAGTTTCATTGGGATCATTAGGCATGCGGTGGACTAGGCCCTAGCTTGTGGCGCCAGGTTACGCAATGTCTCACATTGATGCCGAGGTCCACAATCAAACGTAAAATACATCTGAGGTTAGAATGTGGTCGAAAATCACGACAGGTCCTTGTTGACATTTTCGTTCCTTAATCCGAGGTTTAATTCCAGTTGCCCCAGTGGATGATTCACGAGGTCCTCTCTTCTTCAGTAACGTCCTTTGCAACTTGGACTCTTTGGAAACTGTTGTTTTGACCTTATTGGGAATTAAGGACCCTTTAATAGAGTATGTTAGCTTCATGTTGTTTCCCAACCACCCGCTGCTCTCGTAACTAATAGGAAAGGGGAAGCATTAAATATGGATTTTATGGTTTGACAAGTTTTCCTTTCTAGGAACCAATCAGAATGTTTCATTCCTTTTATAAATAAGGAATGTTTGCGTTTGACGTTGACATTCCCTTCTGTGTTTCTTTCTAGAAATGACCTTTTCTCAGAGAATGGTTTCTCATTCCTTCTCTGTGCATTCCTGGAGAACTTTTCCTCTTGCGGAGACCTTCTTCTTATCCTTCCTCAAGTTTCTGAAAGTTTTTTATTACCTTCGTAAACAATTCTTCTACTAGATATCTTTCTTTCTCAGCATATTAATGGCAAATATCTCTCTTTCCTAACATACGAGAGTGTATTTGATCTACGCTCTGTCATTGGGAAGATCTGCGATACATGTCGTGTTGGACAGAGGCAATTGGAGAAATAGAGCCCCTAATCCTCCTCCTTCCCTTCAAATCCTCTAAAAGCATTTGGATATGCATAGGGGACTATTGGGACTGTTCTGTGATTTGAAGCAGCTTGGGGTGATCATAAAACTGGTGGGTTCTGGTGGAATGATCTCTTTATGAAAAAATGTGCCCTGTCCAACAAAGGAGAGTGCACCCCGGTCTTTATTATCATTGTGAAGGAGGCAGGGAAGAAGAATTTGGTAGAAATTCTGGGATCCGGCAATAGTGCTCTATTCTGGTTTGCCAGAGTTTTTCAAAGCCAATCCACTTTTTCAAGAGGCCGCTTCACAGGGAAGAGATTGGTGTTGGTTCTAGAGGAAATGTGGATGTGACATGATCCAGGGTGCAGGTGATGATGTTTGCTCATTCTTCTGGGCTCTTTGGTGGCTGCTATTTTCTTATAAATTCCATGTCTTAATGTTTTTTCCCTCTGTTCTTTGATATCACCTTTTTTCTTGATGTACAATAATGTTTGGAATGAGAATAATCAATAAAATTTCTTTTACTTTGAACTCTTCTCTTTTCTCTTCTACCTTCTGTGTTATTTATCTTTCGTCGAGGTGAGTCCAGCGTTCACCTTGATGTAATATGCTAAGTTGCCCTCAACTTGGTACTTAGTTGAGACCGACGAAGTGTCAAGTTTAAATACTTAGTTCTAGGGTCTTTGTGCCTTGCAGTGGCTCTTCGGGGTGTTTAGTTCTCTGATGGGCTTTTCCTCGTCGAGTGAATACCTTAGTTTTGTCCGGGGTCCAAACAATATTTTCGGACTCTTATATATTGAGGTCGCGCATCTCTTGGTCTACTGGGTAATTGTTCTCTTAACTACCATGACAGCTATGAGGGTCACCTGGCACGCTATGGTTGAGCGGACGTGCATAGTGCTTCGCGCACAATAATGAGTATCTTTTCATATTCGAACTACTTAGACAGAATTACCCCTTAATTATAGTCTTTATAAATAGGGTTTTAACCTTTGTCTGTTTCATTTCGCTATTTCTCATTTGAAACTAGTGGCCTGAGGAGAATTCTGACGAGCTTTTACGGCGGCGAAAGGTGGTTCTGATACTTTGGAGTTGCAGAGACTTGATTTTTTTCGTTTTCTTCTACTCTCTTCAAGGTATTCCCTTCCCCTTGACTCGACTTGTGTTTATTTTTGCTTCATGAGTGGATACGTACTCTTTTAATGGAGTGCACTTCTCCTTTCTCACTACGAATAAGGGTGGGAACACTGTTTCCCTTTCGTTCAATGGCGTTGCACTATGGAGCACATCTTCCATCGCACTACATGTGACGGGGGTGTCCTTATGAGGCTTTAGCCTTAGTGGGTGCGGAGGCTAGTGCGTGGGTGTAATCAGTCTTCTCTGATCGCCTATTGCCATGTTTGGATCTTCGAACTTAACTGGTTTTAACCTTTGACCTTTATGTGTCTTCCAGGAATTCAAATGGCCATAAGGAGAGTGGTAAAAGTAGAAACACCTGGCCCAATCCCAGAAACTCGAGAACCGAAGAATCAAGAGGCCCTGGAGGAGGCGATTCGTATTCACCGAGGTCCAGGGTTGTCATATCCATATATTGCAGATGATGCTTTTGATTGGATATCCCGTTATCAGTCTGGGGTGGAGTTAGATGAACTGAAGGATTACTTGGAGCTCACCGAGAGGTGTGAAAAGGATCACGAGTTCCGGATTTTGTCCCCAGGGAACGAACGGGTGTGTTCAACCCGACAAGCAGGGGAACACTTCATATATCTATATGAGGACTTCTTTACAAGGTTTGGACTTTGACTCCCCTTCAACGATTTCCACATTGCCTTTCTTCGGACTCTTCATGTCGCCCCTACCTAGATTCACCCTAATGGTTGGGCAAATATTATGGCTTTTGAAAGAATATGTCGGCTGGTGGGGTTGCGATGCTCGGATGGGGCATTTTCCTACTTCCATACGCGATATTATGTCCATGGCGCCCGCACTCCTCAGTAATCCTGGCTTTCGGTCTGATCACAGCAAGGGAGGACAGTCTTTTTTCCGTACTTGGAAAGTTACAAGGATTTTAAAGAAAAGTTTTTAAATTGATGGAGGTTGGCGACATTCATACTTTCTGGTTAGGGAGTGATGGGGAACCGACATTTAGTCTATACTGGAACCCAGCAGCGTGGAGCATCCCCACTCAGTCATTTGAGAGGGAAGTAGGTTAGCTAAATGAGAATGAAATTGAACGTGTTGATTTCTTCGAAATGTGGGTTGATGAGGTAAGATCTGGCCTAAAGAAATATTGGACACCCCAAATGACGAGACTCTTTGGGCCATGTTAGTCTGTTGTCCATGCTTATTTACATGTTTTCTTTTTTATGTTGTTTCACGACTATATTTAATTGTCTTTGTTGATTTTGCAGCAAGCCTGGCCAAGATGGCTCAAAATGGAAACACTCTATCAATCCTTGAAGCCTTGAGGAACAGAAATGCACCGGGGTCATCAAACGCCCCTGCTGATGTTGCTTCTGTCTCCTCGCCTCGTCCATTTGAGGTCCCTATGATGGAGAGGGAACCTATCCAGGTAGAGGACATGATGGAGAGGGAACCTATCCACCAACTATCTATTCTAGATTCAAAGCCCCCCCCCTCACTTGAAAGACGCAAGAGAAAAATGGTGGATGAAGCCCAGTCTGACGATCGAGGTAAGAGGGCAACGGTATCACGAGGAGTCGGACCCTCGTGAGTTCATCGATTTCAACCTTCTGGATAATGAAGTTGGCACTCATCTGGCCTAACGTAGCAAGAAGGGTATCTGCTCATGGTTTGAGACTTTGGACTCTGTCTTGCTGTTAAGACTTAGTACTTGGAGCAAATCATTGAAAAGCATGAGCGGGAGATGGTGGAAAGTGGAGTGAAAGCCAGGCTCTTAGGATAATGGAAGAGGCCGTAAAGGCCAAAAATGATGCTGAAACTCGGGCTCGAGAGTTGGAGAGTGAGGTGGTCGCCCTAAAGGATGCCGGGAAGCAAAAAGAGGCTAGCTTGGAAGAGGTCAATAGGTATGTAGTCGTACTAAAGGCTGAGAATGAAGGCCTTCATGCCAACAACCAGTAGCTTAAAGGCAAGGTTACTTCCTTATAAGGCAATGTCGACCAGCTCCTCACTATTTGCACTAATATCAAGGAGGAGCAGTTCTAAAATGCCATTAACCAAGTTCAGCTCTTTAATCCCGAGGTCGCCTTGGTTTTGGATACCTTGGATTTCGGAAAGGTGGTCTGGGATGGGCATCTTGTGCACCCTAGCGTTGCTCCAGGAAATTCGAGCGTTGAAAGTTCCTCTGCTGTTGTTCGTGGTCTGGATCCTTCCGCGAAGTATTGCTTTTGCCCTCTTACATTGGATTCTATTTTTTCCTGTGAACAATGGTACTACCCCGATATCGGGATCCAATGTTCATCGTATTGTTTAAAACAATTGCTATAGACTTAGGAGTTTAATTGAAAAGAGTATGCTGTGATCCGAGTCCAACGCCTATTACCATTGAACATTTAGGATTCCCTTAGAACTCGGGCGCGAATTAAAAATTAGAACTTTGGCTTAGGAACTGATGTCTAAAATGTTTTTGGCATTTGAGAATCGTGCCTAAGGTAAAAAACCTTGTGCGAGGCCCATTACTAATTGTTTAGTATTTAGGATCCTCCGACTTCAATGTAATAAAACTTATCTGGGCTCTATACCATTTGTCTTGGTATCTAAGATCCGCCTGTGATTTGTTTTATTTCTAGCAGTCATTGGCCAAGGTCTTTTAATGCTTACGGTTTGGTGCCAGAATTTTTCTGAGATAGAATTTTTCCTTTGCACAACCTATTTAACATAAGACAACTCGCGGCGGGTACCATAACGACTTAGGATATCATAATAGCCTTTGAAGGCCTTTGAAAGCTTCAGTATAATCATATGTATCAAAACCACAATACTTGTTTTACTGAGTAGATAAAGGACTAAGGTCCATACAATATGCTCCCGTAACAATTGGGGCAGATCAAATATAAAGTAAACTAGGAGACTAGGCCTTAAAAGGCACTTAGCTGTAGTACTTTTTAAGTTTGTCTGCGTTTCAAAAATTCTTCATCGGCTTGCCTGTTAATGTCTCTAGAGTTTAAGCTCCTTTGCCGATGTTGATCATGAAACGGTAAGGGTCTTCTCAGTTAGGGACTAGTTTTCCTTAGGAGGTATTCCTTCAGCTGATGTCATCCCTGCAGAGTACTAGGTCATCTGGCTGGAATATTCTAGGAATAACTTTCAAGTTATACTGGGTTGCCATTCTCTGCTTAATTGCAGCATCACGTATGTGAACGATGCATCTTCTTTCTTCTAGCAAATCCAAGTCTTCCCTGATTAACCCGGGGTTATCGTCAGGTGAGAAGTTCTGGAGACGCCAGTTTGGTTCTCCTATCTCCATCAGGATCATAGTCTCGCATCCATAAGTCAACTTGAAAGGAGTTTCGCCTGTTGTGGAGTGGGGTATAGTCTGGTAGGCCCATAGGACATGGTCCAACTGTTCGGCCCAATTTCCTTTAGCTTTATCCAGTCTTCTCTTAATCCCCTAATGATAATACAGTTTGTTGTCTCAGTATGTCCATTTATTCAGGAATTTTCCACGACACTGCAATGATGTTTTATTTTCAGCCCGGCAAGAAGTTTTTTAAATCTTTTGTCTTTGAACTGTGTCCTGTTATCCATAACAATGGATTCTGGGACTCCGACTGTAACACTCTAGAAAAACATAATAGACTTGTATATGTTTACGGAGGTAGTCTAATACCTGTTTATCATGATTGTTAAGATTTGTAACTATCTGAGCCCGTTTAGGTACTTTGTTGCAATGTTATGTGTGGAAAATAGCTATTTTTAGCTCTGAAAATCGTTTAAACTACTTATTTAGTAGAAATAAATATGGAGAGTTTATTTCTAGGTCACAAATATGTGAACTGTGCTACAGTTAAAATTTGAGATTAATCAGAGTTAGTTTGATATTTTTAAGCGTACTAGTTGTGTGTTTTAATACCGGATTGACTACCAGCAGATATGGAAAAATGTGGAAATGGTGAAACAAGTTTTTTAATGAATCATAGGATTAATTTTAAGCTTATTGGATGTTAGAAATCTGGATTTGGTGGAATCTAGGTGTTCTTAGCAGATAAAGTTGATACTGCAAAATATCTAAGAAAGATATTTTCCACGGCTGAGACCTTTTTGGCTGGCCTCTTTAGTTTGTTTTCATTCTTTTTCTCTCTTTCTCATCTCTCTCTCATGACTGAAGTAGGAAAACACAAAGGGAAAGGGCAGCAAGGACCAAAGGAAGGATAATCAAGCAACCAAGGAGAGGAAGAAGGAAAGGAAAGATTGGAGTTGTTTAGTGACTTCAATTTCTAACCTTTGAGGTAGGGGGAAGCTTGTTTTTAACTTCTCACTTCTTTTTCTTCATTAGGTCCATAAGGGATTTAGTGAGGAAATGTGTGGTTTGAGGTGTGATTTTTGTGTTTATGTTTGTAAATGCTTAAATCTTGTTAGAAAGCTTGAGGAAATCATGTTTTTGATTTGTTGGATGCATGAGAATGGATTTTTTAGCCTTGGAGACCTTAGTTCTTTTTTTTGGGTCAAAAATAGGGGTTTTAGGTCTAAGTTGTTGTTTGATCCATGATTGTATAATTAAGTGAAACTGAATTTGTAAAAGAGCTGCAATGTGTAAATGGATCTTATTTGAGGTTAGAAATCACTTAGAATTGAGTTTTGAGTGATTGGATGAGGGTTTTGTTCCAATGGAACAGTAACCCATATTTGTAGAATTCTGCAGAATCTGAGTTCTGTTATGTACGTCGCGGCGTGGCACTTGGTGTGTCACGGCGTGGAGTGTTCTTAGGGCTATGTGCCGCGGCGTGGCACTTGTTGTGCCGTGGCGTGAGAAGCATTCTTGTCTAGTATTATAACCCGAGAGATATGCGCCGCGGCGTGGATGCTTTGTGCCGCGGCGTGAGACCCTGTATTCTTAAATTTTTGCTATGTGACACAATGGAGCCTTTAAAAGGTGTAATTTCTTCTTTTATGCTTCTTAATGAGTAATAAGACTCTAATAGAATAGAAGTGTTAAATGCTATGAAATTGAGATGCATGTAAATCAATGGTTATGCTAATTAGTGTAGGTAATTAGTGATTGTGTTGCATGGTTAGACTAGTTGAGGTGAGATGTCTCTTCTGGTCGTTGGGTTGCAGTGAGATGCCTCTCTTCTGAAGATGATCTTGATGAGGTGAGATGCCTCATTGTTGGTAGTCGAGGTGAGTAATATCCTCACTATGGTTGAAGACTCATGACATATCATAGTATATCCCAGAGTAGTTGAGGTGGGTAATATCCTTAATACATCTGATGACTCATGACATAATTTACATCTATTCTTAGGACTTGCATAGACATAAATATTAGACATAATTTGGCATAGCATGGTGATTGTATGGGCAATTGCCATCATTCATTTAAATTCATGACATATAATTGTATGAGTAGTTACGTACTTTTGATATATGGGAATGTTATGTGCTTCTATGATTGAAGTGTTAATTCAGTAAATGTGTAATATTTATGAATGTATAAGCTGCTGATTTTGGAATACTTCTACTGAGATGTGATTTCTCACCCCGATTGTGTTGCCTTGTAAATCTAGGTGCGAGTTCTTCTAAAGGAAAGAAAAAGTTATATGAAGACTAGTATAATGTAGTTTATATGTTTTTTGAGATAAAGCTTATATTTATTATACTTGATCTAGTGTGTATAAAAGTTTATGTATTACAATGTGCCGTTCTGAGGCAATGATGTATATATATTACAATGTGTCGTTCGAGGCAATGATGTATATATATATATATATATATATATATATATATATATATATATATATATATGGCTTTAGTTTATCATGGCTCTCTATAATAGTTTGTATGATGATTATGGAATAGAATTGTGGCTTAAGGTTAGAAGTGACATAGCCAGTGTTGATTATCTTTCTATGTGTCAGATGTATTAAGATACCAATATTGGGATGTTACATTATGGTATCAAAGTAGTTCATCTTGTTGAGTCATGGTATGGACTGACTATGCTTTTGAGCATGTTAGATGTTTGTTATAGTTATGCATTTTCTTATCTCTTTTTGAGATGTGTGAATAGAAATGCATAACGGCCTTAGGTTAGATTCCTAGTAGTCACTGTTGCACAGTTATATATATATATATGGTATCAAAGCAGTTCATCTTGTTGAGTCATGGTATGGACTGACTATGCTTTTGAGCATGTTAGATGTTTGTTATAGTTATGCATTTTCTTATCTCTTTTTGAGATGTGTGAATAGAAATGCATAACTGCCTTAGGTTGGATTCCTGGTAGTCACTGTTGCACAGTTATATATATATATATATATATATGGCTTTTAGTTTATCATGGCTCTCTATAATAGTTTGTATGATGATTATGGAATAGAATTGTGGCTTAAGGTTAGAAGTGACATAGCCAGTGTTGATTATTTTTCTATGTGTCAGATGTATCAAGATACCAATATTGGAATGTTACATTATGGTATCAAAGCAGTTCATCTTGTTGAGTCATGGTATGGACACTATGCTTTTGAGCATGTTAGATGTTTGTTATAGTTATGCATTTTCTTATCTCTTTTTGAGATATGTGAATAGAAATGCATAACGGCCTTAGGTTGGATTCCTGGTAGTTACTGTTGCACAGTTACATGATATTGAGAGTAGCTAACTCAATATGTATTGTTCTGTGTGTACAGGAAATTATGGCGATTCCACCGAGGCGAAGCACGAGAAATAGGGAATCTTCTTTTGATGATGCGATGGGAATGCTAGAGATGGTAAGGATGGTGGTTGATGCATTAAGGGACCAAGCAACCATTAATGCTAATGAGGGATCAAGCAGTTGCGAACGCAAGGATGTGGGAAGAGTAACAGGCAGCGAATTTTCCTCGTCAACAAAGGGAGAATGTTGCGGTGGTTGACAACCAAGGTTTCCATGACCTCTCAGAGTTTCAGAAAACTAGTGCTCCATCGTTCAGAGAGGAGTATGACCCAACATGGGTTGAGGAGTGGTTGTCAAAGTTGGAAAAGATTTTTACTGTCATGAGATGTGCAGATGAGCAGAAGATAGTTTTTACTGCTTACATGTTGAAGGGTGAGGCTGAGCACTGGTGGAACGATGCAAAAAGAATAATGGAGACTGCAAGAACCCTGATCACCTGGGAAGTTTTTAAGATTGTTTTTCTGAAAAAGTATTTTCTGCAAAGCGTGCAAGAAGCTAAAGAAATAGAGTTTTTACAGCTACAATAAGGAACAATGACGGTTGGACAATATGCGGCAAGATTCAATGAATTGTCCAAGTTTTCTTCTACCCTTCGATATAATCCAAATGATAGTTGGAAGTGTGTGAAATTCAAAACGGGCTTGAGAGATAGCATGAAGATGTTTATAACACCTTTAGAGATCCGTGATTTCCCCACTATCGTCAACAAGTGTAGAGTAATTGAGCCTTTTAGCTTGAAGGCACAGTCGGAGCATCGATCATCAAATCACTACAAGAAGAAGAGAACAGACGAAAGGTATGAGATGAGTGCCCTGGGTCCTAGAGAACAGCAGGACACAGAGAGGCAAGTTCGGAGGGATGATCGCAACCAAAGATGTGACAAGTGTGGTAGGTACCACAGAAACAAAGCATGCTTAACTGACCAGATAACCTGTTTCAAGTGTGGTAAGTTAGGACACTATGCCAAGAACTATCCTCAGAAGAAAGAGGCAAAGTTAGAGGCAAGGACGGATGACAGACTTGTAGCTACAGGAAAAGTTTATCGGTTGTAAGCAGAGAAGACAAAACAGTTTTTGGGTTTAGGAAAAAGTGAGTACATGGTTGTACTTGTTGAGTTTGTTTTTTTTTTTTTTAGATTTGGTTGTGCCTGTTTTGTGTATAAGTTGTTTAAGACTTCTTACCATAGGTAAACCAAATTTTAAGGACAAAATTTTAAAATGAAAAGGAGAAATGTAACACCCTAGAAAAACATGATAGACTTGTATATGTTTGCGGAGGTAGTCTAATACCTGTTTATCATGTCTGTTAAGTTTTACGACTGTCTGAGTCCGTTTAGGCATTTTGTTACAACGTTATGTGTGGAAAATAACTGTTTTTAGTTCCAAAAATGGTTTAAACTGCTTATTTAGTAGAAATAAATGTGTAGAGTTTATTTCTAGGTCACAAATATATGAATAGTGCTACAGTTAAAATTTGAGATTAATCGAAGTTAGTTTGGTATTTTTAAATATACTGGTTATGTGTTTTAATACCGGATTGACTAATAGCAAATATGAAAAAATGTGAAAATGGTGAAACAAGTTTTTTTAACGAATTATAGGATTTATTTTAAGCTTGTTGGATGTTAGAAATCTAGATTTGGTGGAATCTAGGTGTTCTTAGCAGATAAAGTTGATACTGCAAAATATCTAGGAAATATATTTCCCACGGCTGAGAGTCTTTTGGCTAGCCTCTTTAGTTTGTTTTCATTCTTTTTCTCTCTTTCTCATCTCTCTCTCATGGCTGAAGTAGGAAAACACCAAGGGAAAGGGAAGTAAGGACCAAAGGGAGGAGAATTAAGCAACCAAGGAGAGGAAGAAGGAAAGGAAAGATTGGAGCTGTTTAGTGACTTCAATTTCTGACCTTTGAGGTAGGGGGAAGCTTGTTTTTAACTTCTCACTTCATTTTCTTCATTAGGTCCATAAGGGATTTAGTGAGGAAATATGTGGTTTGAGGTGTGATTTTTGTGTTTATGTTTGTAAATACTTAAATCTTGTTAGAAAGCTTGAGGAAATCATGTTTTTGATTTGTTGGATGCATGAGAATGGATTTTTCAGCCTTGGAGACCTTTGTTCTTTTATTTTGGTCTAAAATGGGGGTTTTAGGTCTAAGTTGTTGTTTGATCCATGATTGTATAATTAAGTGAAATTTAAGTTGTAAAAGAGTTATAATGTGTAAATGGATCTTATTTGAGGTTAGAAATCACTTAGAATTGAGTTTTGAGCGATTGGAGGAGGGTTTTGTTCCAATGGAACAGTAACCCATATTTGCAGAATTCTACGGAATCTGAGTTCTGTTATGCACGCCACGGCGTGGAGTATTCTTAGGGTTGTGCGCCGCTGTATGAGAAGTATTCTTGTCCAGTATTACCACCCAAGAGTTGTGCACCGTGGCATGGACGCATTGTGTTACGGCGTGGATGCGTTGTGCTGTGGCATGAGACCCTGTTTTCTTAAATTTTTGCTATGTGATACAATGGAGCCTTTAAAAGTTGTAGTTTCTTCTTTTATGCTTCTTAATGAGTAATGAAACTCTAATAGAAGTGTTAAATGCTATGAATTGAGATGCATGTAAATCAATGGTTTTGCTAATTAGTGTAGGTAATTAGTGATTGTGTTGTATAATTAGACTAGTTGAGGTGAGATGTCTCTTCTAGTTGTTGGGTTGCAGTGAAATGCCTCTCTTATGAAGATGATCTTGATGAGGTGAGATGCCTCATTGTTGGTAGTCGAGGTGAGTAATATCCTCACTACGGTTGAAGACTAATGACATATCATAGCATATCCCAAAGTAGTTGAGGTGGGTAATATCCTTAATACGTCTGATGACTCATGACATAATTTACATTCATTCTTAGGACTTGCATAGACATAAACATTAGACATAATTTGGCATAGCATGACGATTGTATGGGCAGTTGCCATCATTCATTTAAATTCATGATATGCAATTATATGGGTAGTTACGTACTTTTGATATATGGGAGTGTTATGTGCTTCTATGATTGAAGTGTTAATTCAGTAAATGTGTAATATTTATGAATATATAAACTGCTAGTTTTGGAATACTTCTACTGAGATGTGATTTCTCACCCCGACTGTGTTGCCTTGTAAATCCAAGTGAGTTCTTCTAAAGGAAAGAAAAAGTTATACGAAGACTAGTATAATGTAGTTTATATGTTTTTTGAGATAAAGCTTGAATTTATTACACTTGATCTAGTGTGTATAAAAGTTTATGTATTACAATATGTCATTCTGAGGCAATGATGTGTGTGCGTGTGTGTGTGTGTGTGTGTGTGTGTGTGTGTGTGTGTGTGTGTGTGTGTGTGTATATATATATATGGCTTTTAGTTAATCATGGCTCTCTATAATAGTTTGTATGATGATTATGGAATAGAATTGTGGCTTAAGGTTAGAAGTGACATAGCCAGTGTTGATTATTTTTCTACGTGTTAGATGTATCAAGATACCAATATTGGGATGTTACACCGAACCTGATAATGATGTGACACCAAGTAAATTTATGAATTTGGGTCAAAGTGATGGTGACTAGGGGCTCCGCCTCAATCTACTTAGTAAAGTAATCCACAACCACTACCAAAAACTTTAGCTGCCCGGGTGCTTGAGGGAACGAACCCAGGATATCTATACCCCATTAATAGAATGGCCAGGGTATGGAAGTCGTGGAGAGAACCTCTAGTAGGGCATGATAATGGTCGGAGTGTAGTTGGTATTT
The DNA here is from genome assembly GCA_029884605.1 of Ormosia emarginata. Lineage (NCBI taxonomy): Eukaryota > Viridiplantae > Streptophyta > Magnoliopsida > Fabales > Fabaceae > Ormosia > Ormosia emarginata. The sequence continues at coordinate 8,191,074 of JAQQTP010000083.1, read as the reverse complement.
GTCACATACTTAGACATGCACAAGAGAGTCTACTTCCATTGTAGGCCAATTGTAGCTTGCCTTGAGCGCCTTCAACGCTAGGGCTTTGCCTCCCAAATGGTGTTCATAGCTTCCTTCATGAACCTTGGCCTGGACATACTCGGCTTCTTTCGACACAAGGCATTTAAGAAAGGGTAAGGAAAACCCACATCGGTATAATTGCCCATCATAGATGGTATACCTGACCGCGCGATTTTCTTTAATTTAGAAGCTTCCTTCGGATCCTCAGGGAGGCTACCGGACTGTAGGTACTTCATCAATGGTGTGATCCAAGTACGCTCTTGCCCTTCAATCTGGAAAATAGACATGTCAGTGATGGAAGATTGTGATAGGGTCTCTTGGATCATTGAATGGTTGTTATCCGGACTTTTGGTGCTAGCCAACTTGGATAAGAGATTGGCCCTAAAATTTTGCTCCCGGGATATATGCTCCACCTTTATCACTTGGAAACTCGTGAGGAGTTCTTGTACTCTTGTTAGGTATTTCTATAGGAGAGGCTCTTTGGCCTGATAGTCGCCTTGGATCTGGGAGGTCATGTGCTAGGAGTCACTACAAAGTCTGATCTTTGTGGCCCCCAAGTCTCTGGCCATTATTAGTCTGGTGATGCATGCTTCATATTCTGCTTGATTATTTGAGGTGGAGAATTCGAACCTAAGGGAGTTCTCAACAGTCACCCCCTCGGAATTCTCTAAGATTACCCCAGCACTACTTCCCTTCGAGTTTGAGGACCCATCAACGAACATAGTCCAGGATATTTCCTTGGTATCACTGGGGTCTGAAGTAAGTTCGGTTAGGAAGTCTGAGAGTGCGTGTGCCTTGATAGCTACTCTGGGTTCATAGGCAATCCCAAACTCGAAAAGCTCAATGGACCAGGCAATCATCCTCCCTACTAAGTCTGGCTTGTACAATATCTTTCGAATAGGTTGATCTGTTCTTACCACTACTGAATGACACTAGAAGCATTATCTTAGTCTTCTAGCCGTGATGATGAGTGCAAATGCAACCTTTTCGATTATTTGATATCGGAGCTCAGGGCCTTGTAGCACCTTACTCACGAAATAAATTAGGTTTTGACCTTCGACTATTTCCCTAACAAGTACTGAAATCACAGCCTCTTCATGGACGAAGAGGTACACGTAAAGTGTTTCACCTGGCTCCGGCCTTGTAAGAATGAGAGGGGATGATAGAATATTCTTCAAAGACATGAAAGCGTCCTCACATTTCTGAGTCCACTCGAATCTTGTCCTTTTTTTCAATAACTTGAAGAGAGGGATGGATTTATGAGCGGCTTTGGCTAGGAATTGGGTGAGAGCCGCGATTCATCCAGTTAGTTGTTATACTTCTTTAACACTTTGGGGACTATACATGTCAAGCACCACTTTACATTTATCAGGGTTTGCCTTGATTCCTCGGTGAGTTAGCATGAAACCCAAGAACTTGCTAGCCTGGGCCTCGAATGCGCATTATTCTGGGTTAAGCCTTATGTCGTGCTTTTTCAACTGCGCAAACACTTCCTCGAGGTCTGAGGTGTGTGATCTTGACGACAGGGTTTTGACTATCATATCATTAATGTAGACCTCCAGCATTTTCCCCATCTTCCTTTTGAAGACCATGTTCATCATTCTCTGATAAGTGGCTCTGGCATTCTTTAACCCGAAAGACATTACCTTGTAGCAATAACTCGCCCTTTTAATAATAAAGACAGTTTTATCCTGGTCTCCGGGATACATTGGGATTTGATTGTATCCAGAGTAAGCATCCATGAAAGATAGTAAATGAAAACCTGAAGAGTTGTCAACCAATTTGTCAACGTTGGGGGGTATGGATCTTTAGGACATTCCTTATTCAGGTCTATATAGTCCACACACATCCTCCATTTGCCGTTAGACTATTTTACGAGGACTACATTTGAGAGTCATGTGGTGTACGAAATTTTCCTGATGAAGTCGGTACTTATTAATTCTTTGACTTGCTCTTCAATAATCCATTGCATCTCAGGGCTAACTTTTCTTTTCTTCTAGGAGACCGGCTTCGCATCCCGTTTAATTGATAAACGATTGCAGATGAAAGCAGGGTCGAGCCCAGGCATATCGAAGGACGTCCAAGCGAACAAGTTCTTGTTTTTCTGCAAAAGCTCTACAAATTGGATTCTCTTGTGTTCTTCAAGGTTCGCACCTATTTTGGTGACTTAGTCTGGCTTGTCACCGAGCTGAAGTGGGACCAGTTACCCTTCCGGCTAGAGTATGGTACCTCGAATTTCCTCACGTACATCCAACTCGGTCATCAGGATGTTGACTTGATCACGGGCCGGGCTAGATGTGCATGCTTTTATTTTCTTGGAAGCCCTACTGATTTTTAAACTTTCATTATAGCACTTGCGGGCTGCAATCTAATTGTCCTTGACTGTGACCACTTCATTATTCCTATTAAACAATTTCATGGCCTGGTAGGTGGTAGAGACTACAGCGGCAATGCCATTCAATGTAGGACGACCTAGAATGATGTTGTAAGCCGAAGTACAATCCACAACCAGAAATCTCACCTTAATAGTTCTATACAAACTGTTGTCACCCAGGGTTAAGAAAGTTTCAAAATAATCTACTGGGGTAACCTTTTCTCCGGAGAAACTAATGAGTTCATCTTCATATGGTGTGAGCGCGAACAAAGGGAACTCTAGTCTTTCGAAGGCGTCAACGAACATGATATCTGCCGAACTAACTTAGTCCACAAAGATATGACGAACTTCGGCATTAGATATTATCCCGGATATGACCAGTGTGTCATCATGATCTTGGATAATATCGTCGTAGTCTTTGTCGGAGAAGGAAATGAGCGATGTGTCCTTGTCTTCGGCATGGGGTCTTCGTGAAGAGCTAGAGATACTCAAGACTGCTATCCGGAGTGCCTTTCTTCCAGAGTTATTAGACAAGCCCCCACCTGTAAATCCTTCAAAAATAGTACTGACAAGCTTATCCTTCTTATTACCACCATCTTAGGTATCTTAGTTATGGTCTTGCCTGTTTTCAGCATCTTGGCATGGTGGTGTCCAGGATCTTCTGGTGAGACTCCGGGTTCTTCTCCTTTGACGTTGGTTCAGACTCTGCCGAGAACTATGGCTTCGTCTCCGATCCTTACGTCTTCTGCGGTCCTCATTTCCTCCCAAACTGCTGATGTACTTTTGCAGGCATCCTTCCTTGATCAGAGATTCGATAACATCCCGGAGTTGATAACAGTCTTCTATCTCATGACCATAGTTTTTATGCCACCTGTAGTGTTTTGAATGGTCCTTTTGGGACTGCTTCTTCAGAGATGGTGGCCTCTTGATATCCTGGAACTCAGTTTGAAGGACGCCCTTCAAGATTGTCTATTGAGGGGTGTTCAAAGGAGTGTACTTAGAATACTTGGGCCGGTATCGTTCGCTCTTAGAGGAATCGCGGGGCTGGTTGGAGTTCTGATTCTTTTTCTGATGGATTGGTTCATCTTTCTCCAAGCTCTCTTTAGCCTTTGTAATTTCCTCTAGTTCGACATATTTATCCACCCATAGGTAGAATTCATCTAGACTTGCGGGCTTCTTTTTTGCCAACGATTGGAAGAAGCCTAAGTTAGTTCGAAGACCGTTCTAGGCATAATGGAGGGTTATCCTGTCTTCTAAGTTTTCTATGCCCACGCAAGCGTGACTGAACCTCTTAATGTATTCACACAAGGATTCACTATTCCCTTGGCGAATTCCAGAAAGAGAATCAATTGATTTCGGTTGTTCCTTGACGGTGGTGTAGTGCAGCAGGAAACATTGTGTGAGGTCCTCCCAACCTATAATTTTTGTCAGTAAGGTGACAAACCATCGGAGAGCTTCATTTTTCAAAAAGAGAGGGAAGGCTTGGCACAGCAATTCTGGGGTATGTCCGTAGAGTTGCATGGACTGAGTGTAGGTGTCCAAGTGCTCCTGAGGATCTGTCGTCCCATCATAAGGCTCCAAATTGCTCGGATGTTTAAAGTTCCTTGGGGCCCTGTACGCCATTAAGGCATCTGAGAATTATTGTTGGCGGCCGAGGGACGGGGTATTGTTTCCAACAACCTCGGCGCGGGTACGCTGAGCTCCTTGTTCATTACCAACTACATCCCGCTCTCTGTCGTCATTATCCGCGCTCATGGATCTTTCGAGATCTTCTAACCGACGACGTTGTTCTTTTAACTAACGTAGTTAATCTTCGATCAACACTGTTTGTTGGCGCAACAACTCTAGAAGACCGTTCCTCGTCATCTCAGATTGGACGTTATCCTTGTAGTGGGATGCATGGTCGACATTATTATTGGAGATCCCTAGACGTGCGTGCACGAGGATTCTCGCTCCTTGGTTTGCATTGTTGGCTCCCTCACTAGAAAAATCAAGTTTGTTCCGGACGGAGACCCTTCGCAATAGGGCGGGGCTTTCCGAAGTTTCGTGCCCCTTGTTAAGAGTTTCCACGACAACAAGCCTATTTCTAGCGGCAGAGGTTTCTGGTGGTGCAACGGAAGGAGGGTCGTGCTAGGCCCTATGCTTGGCCAGGGGCAGCGTGTGCAGCGCTTCTTTTCCTTTGGTTCTGTCTTGTGCTCACCATGGTTGATGTGAGAATAGAAGTTTATATTTCCCACAGACGGCGCCAATGTTCTGAAGTGGATTCAGAGGGTACCTGAGATAGGCACGTATACGGTGGTTTCCTCCTTGCACAGCTGCTGCCAAGCGTATTGAACCAGGGGGTGAGTACCTGCAAAGGGACTCCAACGCTCAAGTTAGACATTGCACAAGTAGGGTTTATGCAATTAGATAGCAGATAGTTGTTGAGATTGACTTAGTCTGGTATATATAAAGCGTGACTGGAATCGTAATAAGATCAGTATTAAATGCAAGTATTTAGGATTAGTATCCTGTTAAGGATTGTTTTCCTTTTGTCATTGGAGAGCATCCCTATAATGTAAGAACGTGGATATGATGAGTATCCACTATTATGACAGTTATGGATCTTATGTTCTCGTAAGATCATGATTGGCAGTTATGAAAATCCGCATACATCTAGTTATTTGAGTGGTCCCATGTCGTGTTCCGTAGTCTTATGGCTACAACCGGAATATTAATGGTAGAGTCTGATGACACGTATACCGAATTAATTTTATTAGATGAGATTTCAAATCACGGTCCAGAACAGATAAATATAATTACATTATTGGAAAATATAGGAGAAAAATACATCAAGCATGTAAAGATACATGAACTTTGAGACGCATGTAATGTAAAGATGTTAGAAACATATATTGGCGACCATACTTGACTTAAGTCGTTAACCCGTGAGTGTTTGGCCGAGACTTAGGGACTGTAGGGTGTTTGCATGTGGAATGGACCAACCTAGAATTCTTCATTCTACATGGCATTTATCGGCAACTGGATGCTAAGATTTTGTGGCTAAAGTTCAAATCCTAAATCCCTAAGATGCTGCCACTTGTCTGGCAAGTGTCGCACATGTAAGTTTATTCACATGTTTATTTATTTACAACTATGTAAACTATGTACAATTGCTTCTAGAAGCTTTAACCTGCTTGTAACTTCTATTTTGCCACATCAGCCATGTTTCCCTTGTATTATGATCATGGTTTTTAGTAACTGTTCCACCTCTCATTATGGGCCCGTTGAATGCTTCTCTTATAACCGCTGAACGCTTTCATCAAATGACTGCCTCGACATCGACAGCACTTCGCTAAACTAACTTTGTCAAAGTTTGTGAGCTCTTCCTTGCTTTGTCAATGTTGCTCTTGTCGATTTCGTTTTGTCAAAGGATATGTGTACTATTATCTCAAAATCTGGGTTTTCACTCCAAGTGTTGTGCTTTCGTCAAACTACCTGCAAAAGCCTCGTCATATCAAAATCTCCTAAATATTTGTGGTTAAGATTCCCTTTCTGGCATGTGCTGAACTTTGTCGAACACTGGTGTTGACAAGTCATTGTGACTTAGAATTTTAGCGGCATACTATTGCTGACTCACTGTGGTTTCTTGCGGCATGTTACTACTTGCTCCTAATGGTTTGTCGAAATATTTATTTTTGACCCCCCAACAATAAGTTAATGGCTTTGCATAGATTTTTATTATTTTAGTCAACATTAATTAAATTTTATGATTGCCAGGAGTTTCTGCAATGTCAGGATTTAAATTCATAAAAATGCATTGTTGAGAGATAAATACCTTAAATAATATTATTTTAACATTAAAAAGTATAAAGATCCTAGGCTAGGAAAAAATTAAGATTTATGATTAAGTTTGATAAACAGTTAAGGAGGATTTGATAATATATTATTAGGTCTTATTATATATTTGATACTTTAATTTTATAGTATAATTTAATTAGATTAAACTTTTTTAATCTTATTATGACTTAATTATACTATCATTTTCCTCTTATTAGATATAATGGGAAATCTCTTTTAAATTTATCTCTTAACTTTTCACCTCTCTTCCTTGAACCTTTTCATCTCTCACTCAAAATCCATGGCTATCTTTCCCCTCTCCCTCTGTCATGCTGTCAGACACTACCATAGGTTACTAGACCACCGACGTTGCCAGAATGTCGTCGCTAGCATAATCGAAAAGTAAGGAGGTTGGGAACATACCAACTTGCTCGAGTTATTGACAATGTAAAATTAGTTAGCGATCGAAGCACTTTATTCTTGAAGCCCTTATTCGCCAGACCTTTGCTTAAGGAGTTGTTAGTGCCAATGAAGTCCCAAGCAAAGAAACTCCACTTCCAACAAGAGGGTTTCGACCAGCAAGGATGCTTACTAGGGGTGTCAAATGGATGGATTGGTTTGATTTTGGATTGGATCATAATGGATGGATCCAAAATAAACCATTAATCCATTTAAGATCCATTACAAAATGCTTAATATTATCCAATCCATCCATAACATAATTTAATGGATGGATATTCAATCCATCTATTAATCAATTTTAATGGATTGGATGGATGGATATCCAATCCACTCATTTAAAAAAAAAATTATCTCTAAAATTTATCTTTAAAAAAATACTTTAGTAAAAGTGAAAGTGTTGAAATAATTAAAAAGGTAAAATACATTGGATATCCATTGGATTGGTTTTTAATTGGATATCCAAGATATCCAATGGATCCAATGGATATTTTGGTTGGATTACTTATCCATAACTAAATTTAATCCATTAGATCCAATCCAATAAAATACATTATTCTAATTGATGGAGCAAATGCTTACCAAGAAACTAAATGAGGGGCTCCATCTTTGTACGAGATAAAGTCCCAAGACTGGGCTCTGCTTGGTGCTCCACCATGGTAGCGTTTTCCATCGATTTGGTTGGCATCGCAGATGGTCATCAATGGCGGTGGTGAATCACAGTTTTCGTCGTGCTTGCTAGTTCGATTTTGTTTGGAGATTTTTGTGAGGGAAATCTTCTAGAATGCCAATAAATCAAATCACAAAAACCATGTCTCAATATTATTGAAGATCTTCAACGATGAAAAGTTCAAAAACCGCATTTTGTTTAGTAATCTACTATGCTAACAAACCAAATCACAATAACGTTGATGGAAAATCTTCAATAAATTCTGCAAGCATTTTGGGCAAAACAGCAATTTATGTGAGCCTTATTTCTACATAAACTAGCCATTTCCATATACTTGGCTTTTTATTTTTATTTTTGAATTTTTTTATATTAAAAGATAGTATAGTCATACTAAATAGTTATATATATTAGTGTTCTGAGAACCGGATCAGACCAGTCGTTAGATCGATTCAACCATGAACCAGTCCTCAAGCCCATTTGATTTGGTCTATGAAACCAGTATTTTGAAAACTAGTAAACTGCTCGAGAACCGATCAAACCGATAATCCAATCACGGTTTGTCCAATTGATCAGTTTTGGTATCTAGCTTAAAATGAATCAAATGATAGAAGTTTGCCTGGCGAGTCTCAAACACAAGACATCAAGGTTGCTGAGTGACGCCCCACCACCAAGCCAACTTGCTTGTTGTCACACACACACACACACACATAAAGTTTACATCATTATGTAAAGTTGTCATCTTAATAAAATAAATTATTTTATTTATTATTAAATTTGTTTAGTTTAATATTTTCTTATTAAAATGTTACTTATCAACACTTTTTATATTAATAAATATGATCTTTGATTTAAATAAATATACAATGTGTTTAGAATATTAATTTCTTTGAATTTATATGTATATGTATATGTATATCATCATCATCATCATCATTTATTATTATTATTATACTCCGATTCAATCACGATTAAACCATTGAACCGTAAATTAGTTTCTTCATCGGTTCAATGACTGGTCTGGTTTTGAAAATCTTAATATATACTATCAAGTTGCTTATATATTATATGCATCATATTTGATCAAGCGCTTACAACTAGGATAAAAGTTATAGTTGTTAGTCAAGGCGCAACTTTATTTTATTATAATGGTAGAGCATAGCCCAAGGTCTATTGTAGGTAGCCATGAGGAGATTCTTAGTGCATACGTGGTACACTGGTAGGCTCAGATGTCAAGCATCTTTGATGTACACCCTTATGAACATATGAGTCCTATGGTGATTGCTAGACTCCCATAAATCCAACAATCTCTCCCTAGTGACACCTGAGGGACTTGAACTGACAACCTTGCTCTAATACCAGTTGTTTGATCAAGTGTTTACCATTAGGCCAAAAACTATAACTATTAGTCATGATACAATTTTATTTCCTAAATGTGGGAGCGCATAGCCCCATGTTAATAATGTGTTGCAGGTAAACATGAGGGACTTTATAATGCACATGTGGCGCACTGACAAACTAGGTTGTCAAGCACCTTTGATGTACGCCCATACGCCCATATGAGTCCTACGGTAATTGTTGAACTCCCATAAATCTAACACACCAAATGTCAGATAGTATAGGGGCTTATCAACTTCTTTATACTATCACGCTTTATCCTACTATCTTATACTTTATGGGCTTATACTATTTGGTGTATAAAACATAGCCTATGATTGATTAAACGATGTCATAGAATCTGTTTTCTCCCTTTAGTCAAACTTAGCTTGCTGAAGAACTATACCATTCAAATAAATAGAATAGATATGATATTTCACACTGATGATTGAATATATAGTTTGTTGAAACACAAACAAAAAAATTTAAAAAAACTATTACTTTTTCTTTTTTTTTATGTGCAATTTACCTTCTAAAAGTTTAAGTATTGTAATTTAAATTTTATAAAGTTTTGATTGATACAATTTATCTCGTAAAGTTTTTATTGATAACAAAAATATTGAAATTTATCACTATTAATTAACTTTTTGATTGGTGTGATTTATCTCTTCATCAATTTCACCAACTTTATAATGAAAGGAGGAAAATTGCACTAACCGATTTCAGTAACTAGTCGTTTAAGTCATGTGTTGTATAGATGTTCTCATTTCTTGGTTTTAATTTAGTATTCTATAAATTAAAGTTATAAATTTTAGTGTGGTTAACTTAAATAATGAAGTGATACCTTGTGAAAATCATTCCTAAATATTAGACCAAATATCACATGCTTTTTCTTTCCATATCATGTTGTGTGCAGTGGTGGGAGAAATCGAATGGTCAACCAAGAAACTACCATCTTATTATAATGTTCCCGAGTTGAGTGCATCATATTCAAAGCAGAAGGCATGGCAATTGATCCATCCACAAAATGAAGCTTGTTCTTGGAGAGCAACGCAAGCTTCATTGCACAAGCCATGTGTGATAATTTAAACTAGTGAGGGTAGGGGAAACCAAGACTAGTGAAGCATTCTCATCAAGATGTAGGAAGAACAAATTGGAAGGGTTTAGAAGAGGATTTGAGGGAGTAGATTTGATGTCATTTTTTGACATCAAATTGGTCCTCCAAAATGACCAATTTGATGTATTTATTATTGGAGGATCAAACTTATCATACTTATATCTTTTGGAGGACTAAAATGGGTGTTTACTCTATTTATTAACAATGTGAACAATAATGTTAAAGTCCATATTTCTACAAATGAAAATATATAACAATGATAGTGGATATTTACTATTGAACTTAGTTATCTTTTTTCTAAAAAAAATTGGAAACCTAATTATTCAAGATGACATAAGAGGTCCAACATAGCAAGATTACAAATGAAAAAAGGTGCTTCTTTTACCTAGACATGATTTTCATACGAAGAAGTCATCCTTGCTAATTCATAGACAACTATGTTGCCATCCATATACATATGGGATGCAGTAAAGCATCTAAAAGATGTGGAAAGAGCAACACAATCATCTACCATCTATCCAAAATAATTGTTATTAAGCTAACCTCAAGAGAAAACCTGAATGATGTCTAGGAAATTCCCTTTAAGCACAAGATTGTGGAAACTAAGCTCTAAGGTCAAGTCCAAGCCCAGATGAGGGGCATGGGCTTTAGCTAAGTTAGCTTGTAGACCCAACGAAAAAAACCCAAGTGGTAGCTACTAGAATAACACATTTCCTATGACGTATGACTACACTAGCCCCACAAGGACCATCACTTAGGCAAGAAGCATCAACATTTAAATTTTAAAAAAAAAAATCATCACCTAGGGGGGAACAGTGCTTTTGCCTAAGGTTGACAAGTAGCCAAAGCAAAGGAAAAAGAGCTTTCAAATTGTAAAATTTGAGTCTTGTTGTATTCATTCAATATTTTCAGAGCATGGACCATAAGTTCTTCATGATCTTGATTTTCCTTTTCAAAATAAAGTTTATTATGGTTAAGTCAAATTCTATGGATCAAAACACAACAAACTTCGTTCATCTATCTCCCTAGTGCTCCCCAAACTCCATTAAACTAGTCCTCCTTAAAGAGGTGTCAACCATTTTATCAAGTTTCAACCTAAGTGGAGACATGAACCATAACCTTCTTGACCATTCACAATCACTGAGTGCATAAATAATTGTCTCTTCCTTCTGAAAACACTAGGGGCAAATGGTCAAGCAAGGTACCCTTCTATTAGCTAGTTGCTTACGAGTTTGAATAACAATATTAAGGTCACACTATATGAAAATGCAAATCCTATAGGGAGTCTCAACTTTCCATAATTTCTTCTAATTGATTTCTCTATCAATTGTAACCTCGTTGGTCCTTGGAACGTATTGAATGAACTAGCATGCCGATTTGACACTATAATTACCATCTTTCATAACGCTCCAAAAAAATCTATCCTCTCTATCAAATGTTGTTTGTGTGAGATTAAAGATTTAAGCTGCTTCAAAAAGGAGAAAGATTTGATTTATTAGTTATTAGATTCAATTCTAATTTTCTTGGTTTATAAGGTCTGAGACTTTGGCATCTTTAATGCAGAATGTTGCAGGGGATTCACACCTTAAAGATAGATTGTTAAAGGAGTTAGCCATCACCATATATGTTCACTGTATCCTCTTTCCAACTCTCCAAAGGCCCTCTTATCAAGGACCCTACTTGCTAACATTACACTCTGCCATGTGAAACTGGGTAGGTGACCTAACTTGAATTTAAGAAAATTCGTTCATGGGAAGTACTTCTCCTTCAAAACTTTTGTCATTAGAACATTACGGTATTGAAGGAGATGCCACCACTGTTTGGGAAGTATTGTTGTATTGAAGTCCTCAAATTTCTAATCCTAATCCTCTAGTTTCTTAGATTCATGCAGCTTTGTCCATTGAACTCAGCGGAATTTTAACTCTCGAATCTTGCTACCCCACTAGAAATTGTTGATCATTGCCTCAATAGGGTTCAAAGAGATTTTGGAACTAAAAGCAACCCATAATGTATGTAGGAATAGACTGTGTCACTACTTTAATTAACACTTTTTTTCCAATCATTGAAAGATATTTTTCCTTCCAACCATTAAGCTTCTTCCACACTCTATCTTAGACAAAGTCAAATACCTATTGTTTAGAACAAACAACAAAAGTTGGCATGCCAAGGTTTTTCAAATGATTCTCAATAGCTTTAATTTGTATACGCCCTTGTATTTTCATTTGTCTAGTAGTAAGGACATTTCGACTAAAAGAGATTTTTTATTTGTCAAGATCTATGCACTAGCCAGAAGCTTGTTGTTATTATGACTGGATAATGCCATTGATACACTGTACGTCCTCTTGATTTGCTCTAGCAAAGAGAATGTTTCCATCAACAAAAATAGATGGGAGATATCTATTGCACTTCTTGCGATTTTTATTCCATGCAAAGTTCTATTTCATTGCTCCTTGAAGATCAAGCCTGAGAAAACCTCTGAGTATAGAATAAAGGGATAAGGGGAGAGAGAGCCATCTTATCTTAGGCCTCTATTAGGGAGGACATTCTGATGGGGAATGCCATTGGGAAGAATATAAAAAGAAACTGAGCGAACATACCTCGTGATGAAAGCTACCAAGTGATCCAAAAAACCTATTTGTAAGATAACCATCTTTAGGAATGGCCATATATTCTATCATACGCCTTGTCCTTATTAATCTTTATGCCCACAAAACCTTTCTTTACCTTTTTTCTTTTTCCTCATGTAGTGGAAGATGTCAAAAGCTATTAAGGCATTATCAGTTATTAAGTCGTCAAGCACAAATGAACTTTGAAACTCCTTAACAATATCAGATAGAATCAACTTCAAATGATTTCCAATAGTCTATGTAACTAATTTAAAAATTACTTTACAGAAGGAAATAGGTTTGAAGTATTTGGTGTGATTAGGTTTTTTTTACCTTTGGAATGAGGAAAAAGGAAGTATTATTGATTGGAGTCAGATCAACTCCATTGTTAAGAATATCAAGAACAAAAGTAACCACTCCATCCCCCATGATATGCCATATCTTCTGGTACAACAAAGCGGGCATGCCATCAGGTCATGGTTCTTTCAAGATGTGCATTTGTATTAGAGAATTATACACTTCTTCTCTGCTGAATTCATAATTTAAAATATCCCTCATCTCTAGCTTTATTCTCCCACCCATTATTTCTGTCACCTCAGTAATATGATAAGTTGGCTCAAAAGAGAACAAGTTGATAAAATAAGTTGCCATGGCATTAGCCATATCCTCTTCCTCTGTAAAACGTCTCCCATAATCATAAAAAAAATTGTTAACCCAATTCTTTTTTTTTCCTTTGAGATGCCTTGCTGTGAAAGAAGATGATGTTATGGTCTCCATGTATTAACCATAATGCACGAGACCTTTGGGACCACATCACTTCTTCATCTTTAAGTAGGGTGTCTAGTTTAGCTTCCAAATTTTTAATAAGCTCAATATTGGCTAAAGTAGGCTCGACTTTTTGAAGATTTTCCAACTGGTTCCACTTTATAGCATTTTTCTTGGGAGTGTTTCCAAAAGTGGATGTCCTCCATAATTCTAGTAAGGCCCCACAACATTTAATTTTATTATGAATCGCATAATGAGATTGGCTTCATACTAATGCTACCACCCCTCAACAACTTTCTTCTCTAAGCCAAATTTCCTCAAAACGAAAAATATGATTTTTTCTACCTGTCTTTCTCTTTTGCTCCTAGTTTAGCATAATAGGATAATGGTCTAAGCCACTCCACACAATGTTTTGCACTTGAGAATCCAAGAAAATATCCTTTCAACTCTTAGAGGCCAATAAGCAGTATAATCTCGAATATTTGCTTCATCCCATTTTCTATTTAATCACATGAATGTTGGCCCTTCAAAACCCAAATCATAAAATTCAAGTTGATGAAGAACCTCTCTAAAACTGGAAATTTGAGAGAAAGTTACTGGATTACTTTCTCTTTTTTCATCTTGGCTAAGAATGAGGATAAAGTATCCATAGAGCACCCCTGGTAGATCATTTACAAATGCATGCTACCTAAAAAATAGAGCAACTTAGATTTTTTTTTTGTTTAGTTTTGGGGTATGCATAGAACCTTGTAGCTCACGACTCGATATTTGAGTCTTCCATCGAGACAATCATGTAAGCTTCAAAGACCTTTGAGATGAGTGCTTTAAAGGAAAGTTTTGATAATTAACGATCTATATTGAAAATATGTGTGTTTGCTCTCATGATATTAAAATGGACTAAGTTATGTGAGATTATACTTTATTTTTACTTGTAGACCCTCTTTAATTACTGAGAAAGATCATATGGGAGGATGTTTGATCACCATTTCCGAAGAAATGAGTCATAAAATACTTGAGTAAGCTCATGACAAAGATGAGTAGAGTGATCAAAGCTAAGAACTAAACATGAGTAGGACCAACATGAATCTCAATAAAGAAATCTTCAACATGACCAAAAGATTCGTGATGAATTCTATGAGAGTTTGAGATACTGTGCAAATCAACATGAAGACATCATTAATTCATAGGAATTTAATTGAAGAAACAAGAAGACTTAATGAGTAGAGTTGAAGAAAAACATAACATAAGTTGAGAAGAGTCACATAAAGGCCCTATTCAAGCTACTATAGGACAAATAGTACGAGTTGCATCAGAAAGTTTTGTCTAACGGCTAGTTTGTGTACTTATTGTGTCAGGAAGGTTTGAAGCACACTGGCTAGCCTTAGGAAGTCTATAAATAGGCTCAAACTTGAGAGATGAAGGGTTAGAACTATATATTATCAATGTTGGGAATCACCTTGTCTTTTTTCCATATAAGAGTTTTTGGAAATATAGTTCGTGATGTACACCAAAAGGTCCTTTGGTATTCAGCTTCTACTAGCTCATCTTTAGCTTCTACTCCTTGTTCTCTCCTTCAATTAATTATTATATTCTCCCTATCGAATTGGTACACTGTGAGGGAGAGTGAATGTTTCACCAGAATATCGTGTTCATCCCTTACGGTGGGAGTCTGTTTCTCCAAAATGATTTGAGTCACATCCTCTACACTAGTCTCACCCCATGCATTCCTTTATCATCTCATGCTACCTACTCATATTTCACCTCTCTTAGCCATCAAGAAACTTGAGGCTTTTCTCTTCCTTCCATATGGTTTTTCTTCCTGGCTTCATCTTCCACTGACAATTCTGATAGTTTCTTCATCAAGAGGTTAGTGGCTTTAGTCTTTGACAACTCACCACCCTTGTCTCCTCAATTTGAGAAAGGATTTCTAGGGGATTTGTCCCTCCTCGAGCTTTTCACTAATCGCTCACTTGTGTCAGCTTTCAACCACACTCCTAGGTTCTTTAGATCTATTTATTCCTTTTTCTTTTCTCATCCTCCAATGTAATCGCACAGAACTTCTCATCATGACTTATCTTTCCGCAGTAGTAACAGAATTATGGAATCTTCTCGTATCGAAAACTCACCCAGTGAACACCATCTTGTTTGCTTCCCTATTAACTCCATTTCTTAGAGGTTTCAACACATTTAGCTGATTAGGGCTTTGATAAATGTGTTTTGAATCATTGGAGTATAGAATATGCCAGCCTCTAGCACCTCTCCCAAGCTTTCCCTTAGCTTTTTCCTTATTGCCTTTGTTCGACAGTGTGGTGGTAAACCCCAAAATTACACTCATACTACTACCTCTTCAAACTTCATTTTTTTGGTTCTTGTGTGTGAGATCCCATCGCTTCAGCAGCAGTCAATTGTTGTAATGAATCTAGGAGTGCCCTTAAGGATCCTTAACATTACTACTTCATCGTAAGAAAAACCATATGGTAGTGTTTATCCCCAATTTCTTTAACTATGAAACTATTAGGGCGGTTCCATATGTTCTCCACTGCTACCTGAAGTCCCCTCTTGTTTACTAACTTTTCAGTGATCAATTTACCTATCAGGTTACACTCAAATCCTTACACTTCATCAGCTAAATTGTTCTCATCAAATAGGATTAGGGTTTCTTCTTCATCCTCTAGAGAATTATTTTCATCAAAACCTCATTTGTGAGTGTCCTTACTCAACTTCCTCCCTGTAGTTCCACCTATGTGATGAAGATGGAATTCTCCACTGAGAGACTTGACAGGCTCCTTCACAATGCTACCTTTGTTGACAATATGAAGCTTGAAAAAATGGATATAAGACACACCACGCTCATTGGAAACCCTAGCAGAACTGCCAAGAGAGCATATGACCTAAGAGGAACTTAATATCTTTGATAGGACTCAATGTTATGGAGATTAAATTAGCACTATTGATTTAAATGTGTTCAAATATTCTTTAATTGTTTTGAATATAAAGATGCACAAACGCTTCGTAGCACGTGTCCAACTAAAATACTTAATTGATATTTGTTGAAATGATTTAGTCATAAAATGAATAAAAACAAAAATGATAATTTATTGTCGGAAAGTTTTTAATTTTACTACAGTTTTTCATTAAAAAAAACGTGTGTTGAGAATAATGTGTTTAAAGTTAATATCTTTCATCTCTCAACTTTTGAAATATGTGACTTTAATGCTTAAATGTTGACTTTGTAATAATTAAAAATATTTTTTTTATATGTTAAAACAAGACAACCTTTAAAAAAGATTAAATTAGTTTTGTTTCACCTTTGTAAATATTTCTTTATCAATAAATCAAATCTCTCCATTGATTGTATTTGTAATAAGTTTTGTAATTACATAAAGGTTCACGTTGCCTCAAATTATTTCTAACAAAATAACATCATCATTTGCAATAAATTTTTATAATTATAATTTCTGTTATGCCCAACACTATCTTGCTGTATAATGAGGATATATGTAATTAGGTAGGACGACGTTGAATTTGTTGAGAGTCAAGAAATACTTTTTGCTGATAATTTCCTGAAGAAGAATATGAGCAATCCTTAATTTTATTATAATAATTAATATTTATTTTATTTTATGATATTTTGTAATTGCGTCATCACACAGGTGTTAATTTAGTTTTCAAAATAATATAAGTTAATGCACTTTTTATAAACTTTTATTATTTTAGTTAACATTAATTAAAATTTATAATTATCAGGGGTCTTTGCAATGCTAGGAGATCAAATATATTGAAACACACTATAAAGAGATAGAGCAAGGTACTCGACCAAAATTAGTTCTAAACTAAAAAATGTAAGCATAGCCAGCTAAGAACAAAATTAAAATTTAACGTTGTCCTAGAATTTGTTTTCTCCCTTTTGTGAAACTTGGCTATTGAATAAACAATTTGTTGAAAAACAAAAAAACAAAATAAGAAACCATAAACTAGTATCTATACCTTATTTTATGTGAAATTTACCTTTTAAATTTTAATCTTTTATTTGAAAATTTTAATCACTGTACTTCAAATTTTATAAAGTTAGTTAAATTAAAGTTTTAATCCCTATAATTTATACTAATTTTTAATTCTGTCCTTATAGGTTTTTTCTTTTCAAATAGTCCTTACACTTATAAAAGTTTTTAAAATAATTCTCACCATTAACTTTTCTTATAATGTTGTTGTAATCATGTTAGTTGACTAACAAAGTAAGTGTTTTCTTTATCTAAATAAGCTCTTTTAGATACTCGTTTTCTCTTGAAAATGTCAACTAAGTGTTTATTTATTTTAGTATGTGCTTATTTATTCTGAGTAAATACTATTTTGTCCAATAGATGCTCTTTTATTCTAATAGATATTTATTTCTTTTACGTAGGTTTTTTTTGTCGAATAGATGTTCTTTTAGATTTTTTTTATTTGTAAAATGTCTAGTAGGAAATAAATTATCGGTATTAGAACAAAAATGAACGACAATGACTATTTTAAAAACTTTTATAAATATGAGAAATGATTTGAAAAGAAAAAAAAAATTTTAAGGACTAAATTAAAAATGAATAAAAATTATAGGGATCAAAACTTTAATTTAACCAATAAAGTTTTAATTCATACAATTTATCTCCTAAAGTATTAATCAATAACAAAAATATTGCAATTAATTACAATTAATTAACTTTTTTATTAATGTAATTTATTCCATCAACTCTTAAACTTTATCATCAATTTTAATAGCTCTCCGATGAAAGGAGGTAAATTGCACTAACCTATAATTTTTATCATCAACTAGTCGTTTAACTCACGCATTATATAGATATTTACAATTTAGGTTTTAATTTAGTATTTATAACAATATATTAAATTTTAGTGTGGTTAACTTAAGTAATGAGTTATATGACTTTGTATTAGAGTATTTAATTTTGGAAGAAATATTTTTTAATTTTTTTCATATTGATCCTTTTATTATTTTTTTGGTACATTGGAATAAAAAAAAGAAGCTAACTACTTAACAATATTATTACTTAATAATATTGATTATTTTATTATGATTGTGTAGCTTATGAGACCATGCACATGAATTTGTATAAATGTGTATATTTACACTACTTAATAAAGGGGATTACCCCTTTTGATCTCAAACTTTAACTTTTGTTTTCTATTTTTGTAATTTTATTTTACTTAAACACAATTCAAATAATTAAAAGACATGGATAAAATGGTAAAATTATAGTCAAATAATTACCCTACGTTTCACTACTAAAAACTGTTTTACATCTCTCATCTCCCACTCTTAACATTTTCTATTAAGAGGAAAACTTGCAAACGATTTATGATTTATATGTTTATAACTTTTAAAAATACCCCTCTAGTATTAATAAATAGGAATTAAAAATATTATGTCTAATTTTTATATTAGTTTACATATTTATTAATGGGCAAAAATTCGAAGAGTCAATCAATTACTGGCTGAAAAATTACTTTAAATAATTATTTGGCATGGGATGTTTTCATTGAAGGAGCCAACTTTATACGCAACATAATTACATAAATAGATTTTTCTTTTCTTTGGTTTACTCACAGTATAAATAGATAAGCTACACATAAAATAAAGTTGATGAGAATCTTTTAAAATTATTTTAAAAAAAATTAAGAAAGAATATGTGATTTACACATTATTTTAATTAAGAAATCTTAACATCTATACATTTCATCATTCGAATTGTATAAGAAAAATAATAATTTGATAATATAAACTCAATTTATATATGACTAATTGAAACTATTGAAGTATACGTGAGTTTCTCCTACTTCTATGTGCATAGTATGCTTTAAGTTTAATTTGATTTTATTAGTCTCATTTTCTTTTTTTTTGGTAAATAAAAATTAGAAAATTAAAAGTCAGAACATATCATAAATTTTGTGAATGCTGACCGACTTATAACAATACTAATAAATTACTTATCAAGAGAGATTAGCTATAACAATAATCAAATATTAGCCCACAAACAAAATAACTATTGCAAGGTGAATCAACCGCCATTTCCCTTTAAGGAATATGTTAAGAAATAAAATAATATTTCTTATTTTTTATTACTTCTTTCATTCCTTTTTATCAATTTTTTAAAAAAAATTATTTTGTTCATTTTTATTTGTCATTTTAAAAATTCAATGAAGCATTAATTATTATTTTTAACTTCAAAAATGTTTTTGATCGCTAAATCCCTAAAATCAATCGCTAATATTAGCGACTGGTTTTAATTGGCCATTAAACCCTTGGTTGCTCATTATTAACGACCGATTTAGGTTAGCCACTAAAATTAGATATAGATTTAGCGATTGATTAAATAAAATAATTAGTTACTAATTTTAGTCAAAATTTGGTCAATTTTTTTTTTTAAAAAATAAATTTAGCTACTAATTTTTAGAGACCAAAAAATCAGTCTCTAAATCAGTCATTAAATCGGTCGCTAAATGCTTACTATATTATTATTATTTTTTAAATTGATTGCTAATTTGGTCTCTAATCTAGAGACTGAAAAATTAGTCTCTAAATCAGTCTCTAAATCGATCGCTAATAACTGAATTATATTATTTATTTTTAAAAATCGATTGCTAAACGTTGAATATATTATTTTAATTTTAAAATTAGTCACTAATTCAGTCTTTAATTTGTTTAATGAATTTGTAATCATTTTTAACTAATTAAAATCTAATTTTTTAAAATACCTAATAAACAACAACAAACCAACAAATAAGAATATTATATATATGTGTGTGTATGTTTTGGTATATATATATATATATATATATATATATATATATATATATATATATATATATATATATATATATATATATAACATAAATAAACTCTAAAGTTCAAATAAACTCTAAAGTTCAACTAAACTCTAATCATTCCCCCTCATCTCCTTTTGCTTCATCTGTCTCAGTATATAACTGATACCCCGAAAATGGCTGTGAAAGTTGAAACTTCATCCTCATCATCAATTCTTGTAGCAATTGGTTTGTCGACTCACGTTGTTAGTTTATCACCTAAATCTGTCTTTCATTATTCTTCAATCTCATCTGAAGGTCATCTCTCTTACTTCTTATTTCTTTCCTTCATACCCATTGAGATGGTGAAGAACTTGAGTCATGATATTGTGGTCTTTCAATCACTACAGTTGACTCCAATCCATATATTCTACCTTTTTTTTTCACTTCAACTACCTTGTGAAACACATCCAACTCAGGAGTTCCTTGCTCAGATGCTCTTTGGGTCCTCTGCTGCATTTCCTCTTCAAATTGTCCCTATCACCACCAAGATGACAGCCCAGTTATAATATGCAAAGGCCAATTACAAATATTCAAACCTAAGGCATATTCCCCTTTGAAAGCATAATAATGACTTTTACCATGCAATAAACAATAAATTCAACAAGTTAGATTTATCAAAAGATAATCAAGAGAAATCTAAACATAGTATTGCAAACACACATATAAAAGAGATTCAAGCTTATATTTAGAGCTCCCTTTAAACAACAAGACATCAACATGTTCATCATTCTATCATCTGTGTTATATTCTCAATTCACACATAGGCTTATATCCAAAGAAAACAGAACAAGAAATGACATATCAAGCCCAAATAAATAATGCAATTCAAGTTAACAACTGGAAATCAAAGAAGAACCTTGACCCAGAGTTTTCATCAAACAACTTAAATACAATTACTGAACACCATGATATTAAACCCAAGAGAAGGAATTAGATGATAGATCATTTATACATAGTAAACAATTCATCATACTAAAAGCCAAGCCATAAAGTATATATGATATTTTTATTAACCTCAATCACAACTTATTGCATCGATGTAAGTCTAGGATACTATTAGTCAAGGCATAAAGCTAGTATTAAACATTCTTGTAAATTACTTACAGCTATATGAGTTGATCTCCTGTCCACCCATGTGTGATCCTTGTGTTGATGTGTGTGACAAAACAAGTTTCATAGAGATGGAACAACACCAGTCAACTTAGTTTGCAGTAATTGCAATAACAAAAAAATATAAAGAACATATTAGCTACATAAAAAAGTAACATTGTAGTAAATTTAACTGTATTAGAGAAGTTCTACAATAATGCAAGATAATAGTAAACTTAATCAAATTAGTTCTATGGTGAGTAGAGGTAATAAAGCTAGCAGTTTGCATTAAGCCTTTGAATCCTCCACAACCATATGTCAGATTTACTTTTGCAATTGTTGTTTTCTTCTTGAAAGCCTTACTTTTCCAATGTTCAGATAATCTATCCCACACATTATCTCCAAGCCAATTTGGTTTTTTCATTTTCCTGAGAGCATTTTCCAGAGCATTCTTTAACAATGTTGCACTTCGTTTCTCAAAATTTGCTTGGGCCTAATAACGATATGGTGGAGTGACAAAATACGTCCTTTACAATTAAAACAAGTAAACAAATTAGATAAGACAAAAACTATAAAATCTTGAATTTTAATAATAAAATTTTGAATTAATTACCATAAACTCATCAAACCACAAATCTCTTACGGTTGATGTTATTTTCTTCCATGATGTCCATGGCTCAATATAATGACCCTCAAAGATTTTATTAATGTTACTCGCCACAAGGTGCGAAGGCAAGAATCTACAAACATTACAAGTGATTAGTTACAATATATCAAACATACTCAAGTAATTTAAAAAATTATTACATACTCATTGGTGTCATATGGAATACGATTTATAATTATATCAAAAACAGTTGCCAAGTTCCACCAAAAATATAAAAACCTTGCAACTAGTTGTAGTAAGCAAGGGTCAATCCACAGAGAACTAATTCAATTGACATTATCAATCCAATTCCTAAATTAAATTCTGATGAGAAACAAACAGTAAAATTAAAAAGGGAGTTTTTGTTAATTAAGACTAACAAAGAAGATTAAACTTAAACCAAAACAGTAAACACAAATTAAATTATCAAGTTAAAGAAATTGGTTAAGAGATGGAATCCACCACTAGATTTATATGATCATGCTAACTTACATACTCTTATTACCAACATGGTCAATTATGTTTTTATGTGATTGTGAGATAAATCCCCTATTTTCCTTATGTTTTGCTTAATTCAGTAACCACTCAAATCAAACACTAACCAGTAGTTATTTGTAAAACAACTGTTCTTACACCTACATAATGATTGCATTAAGAATTAGAAAACCAATCACATTAAGATCTAATCACACACCGGGATTAAATTATGTAGATCATATGTTTCACTAGTTTTATCACCGCAACCGCGCATAACAATCCTAGTTTTACCACTCTCGAAGTTTGGCAAAGAATATAAAAACCTTTATATTAATTTAAGAATAGAAACATATGAATAAAAATATAATTGTATTGATATAAAAAAATATGCAAGATTCACATAATCAAAACTAGAGTTTTATCTTCCCTTAACCAATCAAGAAGTTTAGCCACACATGGCAAATTTAAAAACAGAAGAAGGATTAAAGAAAGACATTGTTCAGAACAAAAGAAGAAAAGAAAAACTAAAGATCAAACTAGTTTCTAAGGCTTGAGAATGATTGATCTTTGATCGGTCGAATCTGAGTCTCCAATCCTCAATCGAATCCTTCTCTTTCTTGGTCTTTGTGTTTCTCTCAGTTTTCTTGACGGCTCCCTCTGTCCAAAAAATTGCTTTAGGAACTCTAAGCAACCCTCTTTATAGGTTTTGATACCTAATTTAGCATTAAAACACGAAATTAAACTTCTGAGCCGATGACACGGGCCATGTCATATGACACGGCTTAACCCGTGTCTGATTCTGGTAACAGAATTCCAGTTAATTCCAAAGTCAGAGAAGAACATGGCTCACACCGTGTTATTTGACACGGGCCGTGTTCTCGGTCAGGCTGAAAATTGATTTTTCCTCGTGAAGTCAGAAAAGTACACGGCCTTACCCGTATCATTAGACACGGGCCGTGTTAATCACTTTCTTCAAATCCAACCTTGATTTTTCATGAATGCCCTTCTTCTTTTGCTTCTAGGGGTTGATACTGATTTCCTTAAGTCTTTAACTCTCTTCTCAATGGTTCAGTGCTAATGGACTCCATCACTCATAGATCTCCTGAAAATCACAATACATTTATGAGTGTTTATAACCACATTTAAGTATAGTTTCACAATAAACATCCAAAGATAACTCTAAACCAGAAACTTAGCTAAATGTCAACAATTGAGCACAAATGGAGTCCATTTTGATCAAACAAAAAGGCATTTAATAGCTGAAATTATTAACAGATCACCCATCTTCATTAAGTTGTATCTCTAGTTTGCTCACACTTTGTGCCTCTGATGGATCCTGAGTATGACTGGATCCAAGTGCAGATGCTACGTCTATTGGAGGGATAGATCATTTAATAGTGTGAGGAGATACCTGTGTCAAAGGCACTACATACTGAGATGATGGGCTAAAGAGAGATGGTTGTGTAATAGGGGGTGAATGTATAGCTGACATCAAAGGTTGGGGGTAAAATTGGGTGATATAGAGGTAAAAGGGGATAATGTGAGTGATGAGGCAATAGTAGAAGATGGAGAACTCATGGAGGCTAAATGAGGGTGAGAAGTAGAGGGCTGCCTTGGTTGCTATTTTTTTAGGCGACTCTTAGCCTTTCCGTTACCTCGATCTCTCTTTGACATTTACAATGAACCTTAATGTAATACAAATTAAAGTGTTTATTAAATAACTAATAATTAACATATGCAAAATACAAAACATAATTAATTTACCGTTTCAAAATACAAAGTCTAATCATTATCATGATCATCATCATCAAGCAATTCATATTATTGAAGATCTTCATATTCATTGTCATTTTCAGAATCATTGTCAAAATCAAATTCATCTTCCTCCTCATCCTCTTCTTCATTCACTTTGTCTTCATCTTCTTCCTCACCCTCCTCATCCTCGCCTACAACTGCTTCTACCTCATCATAATCGGCTTCTTCATCTTTTAAGTTTCCAAAAGGCTCATCATTTGTTATAACATCCACATAGGTTGTAGCTTCTTGATATGCAACCTCTAATGTGTATCAATCATCTTGTTGCAAATCTGGCTTTAAGCTTCATAATTTTTCCAATAGGTGATTGTTGCAATTCTAGTTCCTCCCGCCTACAATACTCTTTCAAATTCATCTTTGCTTTAATATTATTGTTGGTTTTATCTTTAATATCCATCACTGTGTTAAATACATTATCAAACACATTATTCTCAATATGCATCACATTAAGATTGTGTCTAATCATATTAGCTTTCCAATATGGTAACTCCCAAAAAATGTTTTGCTTTGTCTAATTATGAGTATCCCCGAACCCAGGACATGTACATAGACCCACCTCAGTTATCTTTAGAAGATAAGAAACATCTTCCCATACCTCAGCCCTAGACAACCTAAGTGGAGTTTCACTTCTCTCAACTCAATTCTTATAAAATGCATCCTTATTTCTACAGTATGCATGATCCATAGGCAGAAAAATGATGATGACAATCAAACCAAGAACTTTTGCCATCATGTTTCAAAGTGAAAGCCTATGATCGATCTATACAATATGGACATGTCAATCTTCCTGATGTACTAACAAGTCATATGCAAGAAAGTCATTTATTGTCCATATTAATGCAGCTTGAAATTATTTTTTTTGAAATATCATATGTTAGGACATTTTCTTTCCACAACAATTTCAACTCATTTATCAAAGATTACAAGTACACATCTATTTTACTTTTCGTATTATGAGGCCTAAGAATAATCAAGTTAAGACCATATAGGGAGTAGTCATGCATAGGTTTGGAGGAAGATTTTACGGAGTGACAATTACAAGCTAACAAGAGTAAAGTGCAGTAGACTAACTAGATAGTGTAAAACCATCAGAACATAAGTCTAATCTAACATTTCTTAGTTCAGCTTTAAATTTAGGATATGTTTCATCAAAGCGTTTCCAAGTTTCTTTATCTGGTGGATGACATAACACTCCTGATTCTCGTCTATTTTCATAATGTCATCTCATATGCAGAGCAGAACTCATTAAGACATATAATCTCTTCAGCCTAGAAATGAGAGGTAAATAAACCAACCTCTTTACAAGAATCTCCTTGGTTTTCCCCTACCAATCCTTCAAAATTTGCATTCTTTAACTTCTTTTTCATGGTACAACATGCAACCATTAATGCAATAATCAATTCTCTTTGCACTAAGACCGAGTTTGGATACTATTTTTTTGGCTTTATAATAATCTTCGAGAATATGATTATCAGGTGGATGTGTCTCTTTCATAAGTGCTAATGTTCAGTTAAAAGATCGTTGGGAAATGTTTCCCTCTGATTTGATACTCAATAATTTAACAGCTATAGATAATTCAGTGTGATCATCAAATCCTGGTCATAAAGTCTTTTTTGCCGCATGAAGCATATCATAAAATGTTTGTGCATCTATATTTGGAGAGTCCTCCACTTGTTGATTGTAATGCAACCTAAACTCTGGATCAACAACATCCATGGCCTCAAATCTATTCATATGTTCATTATTACCCATTTGTGAAGTGGTAGAAGTGCGTGGATGATTACCAAAAGCTTGACCTAAAGTTGAATCATTTTCTCCATGACATGTCCAATTCCAATAATTAGGTTTAAACCATTTTCTATAAAGATGAACTTTAACATCCTCAAGAGTCAAGTACTTTCAGGATTCTACACCTAGAACAAGGACATCTAATTTTCCCATTTACCAATAATGCTTGTTGACATGCAAAGGAAACAAATTTATTCACCCTATTTAAAAATTTATCAGTATATCCCTTTCGACTCGGTAAAAGTCTATTATACATCCAACTATGATATTGACGAATGTCCATATTTTGTAACATAATCAAACAAAAAATTGATACTACAGTTAACAAAATTTATAAGACACTTTTCCACTTAAAAAAACTTCCACTCTATATGCTCAATTAAAGATAAGTAGCATTTAGTCAAACCCCAAGCACAAAGTTTCTAAAACTAATCTAAAAATAAAAATTAGACATTAATTTGGTTATAGATTAAGCTTACCTTTTCTCACAAAAGTATAAAACTTAAA
This sequence comes from Ormosia emarginata, assembly GCA_029884605.1. Taxonomy (NCBI): domain Eukaryota; kingdom Viridiplantae; phylum Streptophyta; class Magnoliopsida; order Fabales; family Fabaceae; genus Ormosia; species Ormosia emarginata. The sequence continues at coordinate 8,164,650 of JAQQTP010000083.1, read as the reverse complement.
CCTCAAGTACGTACATGTAATCCCTAATATGTAACAGGATATATTTTTAGCTGCAAAATATGGTAAACAGGATTACCTATACATAACAAAACAAATTTTAAAAAATAAATAAAATTGCATTCAAGAATGAACAAATCAATGAAAAATATTAAAGAGGAAAGAAAAAGGTAGTGGTTGTACTTATCAATGCTAGTGGTTGGGCATGAACCTTAAAACAACTTCTTGATCTCAACTTAGACAATGATGGTTATCCCTGCAAGTCATAAATTATATACCATATAAAAAAGGAAGAAATTATGAGATAAATTAAAACTAATTACTTACTAACATGATTTAATTAGCTAGTACATTAACTACTAACAAGATTTAACAAGAATTAATTGCAAGATCCTTAAGACTTACATTCCTATCAACTAGTACATGAACTTAGGAGTAATTTTAGTAATCATTTATTTTGTTTAAACATTAACTCATGCCACAAAGCAATTACCAACTTAAACATTTTATAAATGCTATTACTCTGAATCTATATAATATAATTGTTTCATTCTTTATCTATAACAAACCTCAACATTTTTTTTTGTCTAAATGCAATAGCCATGATTGTTGTAACATGTAGGAAAATCAAATAACATTCAAAAAATAGATTACTTAGTATGGTAGATTGAACACAATATCACCAATTGTACAACTATACGTGCTTAAATAATATTTTTTCATGTAATAATTAATTATTCTATCACTAATTCTAAAATGAGAATATTAACTTATTAATCAACTCAACACCAAAGCATAAATAAAAAAAAAAAAAAATGTAAAAAAAATAATAGTAGTTATATAAAAAAGAAAAATAAGAGTAGGATTTTGAAGAAGTGAACCTGGGAGTGAAAGGGAGAAGGGGAAAAGAGAGAACACATACGGCACGCCCAAGGTCTTGGGCAAAGATGGGCACCGACCACCCGACACCGGTAGGAGGGAGAAAGAAAGAGAAGTGGAGGGGGGAGAGGAGATTTGGGGATTGGAAGTGCCCAACAATGCTGGCAGCCATGGATTGCTAATGCCAACGACGAGCCTAAACCAATGAAGGGGTGGTTTGGTGGAGGAAGGGAGGTTAAAGGGAGGAGCTAAACCAAAACTCAGATATGATCTTATTTGAGAGGAGGAGACACAATTTTGTTGCTTATATAGGCCATTAGTGACCGGTTATCAGTTTTGGTTGCTAATATATTTTTTTATTTTTTGAAATTGCGACTGAAAATCAATTGCTACCTGATAAACATCATTTTTATATATTAGTTAACCTCATTTATAAGTTTGAGTTCAAATTAAGATTAGTTGTATTTTTCAGCATTGTGGCAATTTAATACTATTTTTGTATTTCGGGTATAACTTGAGTTATAGACATCTAAAAATTATGAACTTTATCTTACAGGAAATCTGAGAGGAAGCTCTACAACTTTGATGTAGATCCAGAGCTTAATCGAATGTCTAGTGGGTCATATTGGGTCTGGAAGTCAGAACAGAGGTGATATCGTTGGAACCTGAGTAGTTTACAAAGATTGGGTCATATCTTGGGTTGTAGGAGTCATAATGGGATGAAACCAATGGCATTGGAAATATGACATAAAATCCTTAAACTTTTATAAGACTACTTATTCAAACGGTGACGTTTTGATAGGATTTTTAACATCTAAAGAGAGATGACGGGATCAGGAGTTGTTAAACGTGTTTTGGGCATAACTCCTTTGTTAGGTGTCCAAATCTTGCAAATTAGGTATCCAATTAAAGCTAATTGGAAGAGGAAGATTCTAAGCTAGGAAAAAATTCTAATTTTACTCTTAGGGTCTGTTATATGGGAGAGGAAGCCCAAAACTGAGACATCCCATTTCAGATTCAGTTTTTCACTTCTCACTTTCTCTCTTGCCCCTCCCCTCTCTTCTCTTCTTCCTTCTCTTTTACATTTCTACTCTTTACTTTTCTACACTTTACTTTTCTGTTTGTGCTCTCCATTCATGGAGAGCTAAAGCATTTGTAATCAACCCTAGGGATTGAAACACTCTTGATGTTTAATTTTGAGACCTTGTGATGAATGTTTACATTCTTGTTGTTAATCAAATTTCTCTTATCCTTCTATCGATTTTTGTTGCATCTTAACTAAGTGCTTAACTTAGCTTTGGTATTCATGTGATAATTTCGTAACTATCATGTGTTTGAAAAAAAAAAGTAGATAATGCATCAAAGGTGTTTGATGTATTGTCTAGCTAGCATGAATTCTGATATGAGGTTGATTTAGGGTTAAATGGATGTTTAATCCATTTTTCGTTGATTGACCAAATCCTAGGTGCTTACCTAGTAGAGAATTCATGCTTGGATGAGGATTTCACATGAGATTAGGCAATGCACCAAAGGTGTTTGATGAATTGCCTAACTTGGTTGAATGCTAAGTATTAGGTTGATTTAGGGTTGGATGGATGCTAACTTCATCTAACATTGATTAACCAAATGCTAGATGCTTATCTAGTGGAGCATACCAAGAATCTGGTTAGCCTGTAAATGAGTCCATAGTGGTCAAGGATGCATTAAACTCGAGAGTTGTTGATTCTCTTAGATTAGTTATTTTTCCTCATTCTATTTATAGCATTTTACAGCATTTTGATTATTGTCATTTGATTAATTTCTTTTATTTACTGCCTTTTAATTATTACCTTTTATTTACTATCTTTTAATTACTATCTTTTTATTACTATCTTCTAATTGCTTTATTTATTTACTAATGCAATCATTCCCCCTATTGCTAACACTCCTTAATATAATTGATTAATTGGAATGTTCTAAGGGCTCGACCCAATTACACCATATACTACAAGTTTTTAGTGAATCGTTTAACAAATATCTTCTAATTTGGTAGCCTCGGTAGTTATCAGATTTTGACGCCGCTGTCGGGGATCATTTTGATTTTGATCAATCTTATTAGGTGTATATTTGATTACTAATCCTTCACTAACCCCTTTGTTGTCATGTTTTGGTGGTTTTCAAGCAAAAACGAGTGATTTTGGGTAAATTTTCAGAATTTTGTACAGACAAATGTGCTCATAATGACCCTAAACTTGGTCAGTTGAAGGAAAATGTCCTAAAAAAAAAGCTCAGTGCTAGCACTAAGGTCACCCCTGGTTTTGCCAAATTCCATCATTTAGACCACTTTTTCAATTTTTTAATATTTTTATTGTATTATTTAGTTTCATTTTTGTGTAGTTTTATCCTGTGATGGTCCTATATTTTTAAAGAATGTCTAGATAGGTTAACTAGATTTATTTTAGTAGAATTTTAGTGTTGTATAATATATTTTGCATGTTTTATGTTTTTGTGCTTTATATATTGCATGATCAGGTCTTGCACTAGTCATTTACTTGATATTAATTTTGACATTGAGAGAACCTTGCATAGACTTAATAAAGCTCATAGGTTTGGTGAAAGAATTGCATCTGAACTTGAATTTGATATTGAAAGTGAAAGTGAACCTGAGAGCTTAAGTGGTGTTGCAACTATGGGCGATAACATGCATAATAGGACCCTTAAGGAACTAGCTGCTCCTGATATTACTTACCAGCCTTTAGGGATTCAATATCCTGATCTTGATGCTAACTTTAAACTTAAATATGGATTGATACATTTGTTGTCAAAGTTTCATGGTCTTGCAGGTGTGGACCCTCATAAGCATTTAAAGGAGTTTCATGTAGTTTGTTCAACCATAAAGCCACAAGGGATACTTGAGGAACACATTAAGCTGAGAGCATTCCCTTTCTCCCTTGCTGATGCAACCAAGGATTGGCTATATTACCTTTCACCAGGTTCAGTAATGTGTTGGAATAACATGAAGAGGTTGTTCTTGGAGAAGTTTTTCCCTACATTTAGAGCTACTGCCATTAGAAAAGATATATATGGTATAAGACAGATGATAGAAGAGACTTTGCATGAGTATTAGGAGAGATTTAAGAAATTGTGCTCAAGCTGTCCCCACCACTAGATCAATGATCAGATGTTGATTCAGTACATTTATAAGGGCTTGTTGCCTATGGATAGAAGCATGATTGATGCCGTCAGTGGAGGTGCATTGGTTGATAAAACTCTAGTGGCTGCCAGAGAATTAATCACTAACATGGCTGCCAATTCCCAACAATTTGGTACTCGGATGATTACTTCCACAAGAGGGGTAAATGAGGTTCATGTATCTCATGTTGACTAACAAAGAATGGAGCATATATTTGATGAGTTGACCTCCTTGGTGAGACAATTAGCAATGGGAAAATAATTACTTGTGCAAGGGCCTGCAAGCGTGTGTGGCATTTATTCTTGTTCACCTCATCCCATAGATACATGTCCTACACTTCAGGAAAATGGTTCTGTATTTCAAGATAACTTTGTAGCTGCAGTAAGTGTCTTTCCTGGTAAACCACAATACTAGTAGCAGCAGCCTAGATATGATCCATACTCCAGCACATATAATCCTGGCTGGAAAGATTATCCAAATTTAAGGTATGGTAATGCAGCCTCACAACAGCAACAACCACAATAGTATAAGCAACCATTCTAGCAACCACCTAGGCAACAATAGTTTCAGCCTTATGCTGGACTAAGTAGGCAGTAATTCCAACAGGCTATGCAACAACCAAGTCCAGCAGCCACAAAACCTAAACCTTCATTTGAGGATTTGGTGAAGTAGATAGCCACCAACAAATTTTCATTCCAGCAAAGGACAGAGGCCACCATACAGAATTTACAAACCTAAATTGGGCAATTGGCCTTTTCATTGAGTCAATTGCAGGCCCAAGGTTCTGGCTAACTTCTTTCACAAATAATTCCCAATCCAAAAGGGAATATGAGTGTCATTATATTGAGGTTTAGAAAATCTGTACAAGTACCAATTGAACCTCAACTTGCAAGCAATCAACAACCCGCAAAGAAATTAATTTTTGATGAACTAACCCAAATTTCTTAGGGTAAGAAGAAATCAATGGTTGTTGATAAGTAGCAGAAGCCTGCAGTAGCCCTTCCCTTTCCACAGAGAGCTACTCACTCCCGAAAGATAGATGAGATTGAGAAGGATAGAGAGCTTCTTGAGACCTTTAGGAAAGTGAGAGTCAATATTCTATTGCCAGATGCAATTAAGCAAATTCCAAAATATGTCAACTTTCTTAAGGAATTATGCACCCACAGGAGGAGGCTAAAGGGTAATGAGACAATCAGTATGAGCCAAAATGTTTCAACCCTCATTTAGTCTATGACTCAGAAATACAAGGATCTAGGGACTTTTACTATTCCATGTATTATAGGAAATTACATATTTGAGCATACCATGCTAGATTTAGGTGTTTTTATTAATGTAATGCCTATGTCTATTTTTTATTCTCTTGGACTTGGCCCTTTGCATGCTACAGGTGTTGTGATTCAGTTGGCTAATATGAACAATGTGTACCCAGCCGAGTTGATTGAAGATGTGTTGGTAATGGTTGATGAGCTGATCTTTCCTACAGATTTTTATATTCTGGAGATGGAAGGGGAGTCACTATCCAGCAAGGCTCCACTCATTCTAGGGAGGTCATTCCTCAAAACAGTAAGGACTAAGATAAATGTTCATGCAGGAACTTTATTCATGGAGTTTAGAGACTCTATTGTTCAATTTAATATTTTTTATGCTATGAAGCATCCCATGGAGGAGCATTCTTTTTTTATATTGATTTAATTATTGATTTAGTTAAGGAAACTTATGATGAGTTGTGTGATGAATTTCTTGATTTTATTGATTTTAATGATTTTATCAATTGCCACTCATGTACTGATTATGATAGTGATATTATATGTGCTGTTGGTGTTGAGATTTCTGCATTCTTGAGAGATGATGATTTTGTTTCTACAGATTATACAACAGCTACTGATTATGTGGAGATTCATTCAACAGAAACAGTACAACCCCCTGGATTACTCCCCTATATAGTGCAACCACCAAAATTGGAGCTTAAGCCTTTGCTTGAGCACCTAAAGTATGCGTACTTGGTGGATGATGAGCAGCTTCGTGTGATCGTGGCCATAAACCTCCTTGCTGAACAAGAGGAGAAATTGCTACAAATTTTGAGAGAGCATAAGAAAGCCATCAGATAGACTCTTGCAGATATTTCTGGTATTAGCCCTTTCACATGCATGCATCGGATATTACTTGAGGATGGAGCTAAACCCATGAGGCAGTCCTAGAGGAGACTGAATTCTCTGATTTTGGATGTGGTAAAGAAAGAGGTGACCAAGCTACTACAGGATGACATTATTTATCCCATATCTGATAGTACTTGGGTGAGTCCTGTGCAGATTGTCCCAAAGAAATCTGGGGTTACAATGGTAGCAAACCAGAAGAATGAGTTGATCCCTACTAGAGTGTAGAATAGCTAGAGAGTTTGCATTGATTATAAGGGGCTCAACCAAGCCACTCGGAAGGATCATTACCCTCTACCTTTCATTGATCATATGATGGACCGATTGGATGAGAAATCACATTACTGCTTCTTGGATGGCTACATTGGTTGTTTTCAGATCCATATTGCACCTGAAGATGAGGAGAAGATCACTTTCACTTATACCTTCAGCACTTTTGCTTACAGGAAGATGCCCTTCAGCCTCTGCAATGCCCCTGGTACCTTCCAGCAGTGCATGGTAAGTATATTCTCTGACTTTCTAGAGGAATGCATGGATGAGTTTATGGATGATTTCACTATATATGGTTCTTCTTTTGATTCCTATTTGGATAGCTTATCTAGTGTTGCATAGATGCATTGAAACTAACCTTATTCTAAATTTTGAGAAATGTCATTTCATGATAGAGCAGGGTATAGTTTTAGGTCATGTAGTGTCTAGCGAGGGTATTGAGGTAGATCCTGCGAAAATAGATGTCATTACATGTTTATTTTACCCCACATGCGTGCATGAATTTCATTCTTTTCTTGGACATGAAGGTTTCTACAGGTACTTTATCAGAGATTTCAACCAGATAGCCCTTCCACTGTCTAACCTTTTGCAAAAAAATGTGGAGTTTCTATTTGATAAGAAATGCAAGGAAGCCTTTGATCATTTGAAGCAGGCTTTGACCAATACCCCCATCACCCAGCCACCTGACTGGACACTCCCGTTTGAGCTGATGTGTGATGCTACTAACTATGTTGTGGGAGTTGCTTGGCACAGAGAGTGGGCAGAGTCTCCCATGTGATCTACAATGCTTCAAGAACTTTGGATGTTGCTCAAGTGAATTACACAACCATAGAAAAAGAATTTTTAGCTATTGTGTTTGTATTAGATAAGTTTAGATCCTATTTGCTTGGTTCTAAGGTTGTGGTGTTTTCTGATTATGTAGCTCTAAAGTTTCTTTTGAAGAAACCTGAGGCTAAGCCACAACTGATTAGGTGGATGTTGCTGCTCCAAGAGTTTGACATTGAGATCTGAGATAAGAATGGAGCAGAGAACTTAGTGACTGATCACCTGAGTAGGATTGAGAGAGCCTTGGATCCCCTTCCCATCCATGTTTCTTTTCCTAATGAGTAGCTTTTATAGCTGCAAGGTAAGATCGCATCTCCTTGGTTTGCGATATGATCAATTTCTTGGTTGCTAGTGTTTTTCCTACATGTTTTACTAGGGCCCATAATGATAAATTAAAAAGTGAGTCTAAGTATTATATATGGAATGATCCCTACCTATGGAGGTTTTGTAGTGACCAAGTTATTTGGAGATGTGTACCTGATTATAAGTTCCAGTCTGTTCTTAGTTTTTGCCATGCATATGCATGTGGTGGGCATTTTGGGCCTCAACGTACAACTAGGAAAGTCTTGGACTTTGGATTGTATTGGCCTACCCTATTTCATGATGCATATATGTTTTGTAAGTCTTATGAATAGTGCTAGAGAACAGGGAATATTTCTGGTAGGAATAAGATGCCCCAGCAGCCTTTGTTGTTTTGTGAGATTTTTTATGTATTGACTTTATGGGACCTTTTCCTATTTCTTTTGGTTTTGTTTATATATTGTTGGTTGTTGATTATGTATCTAAATAGGTAGAGGCAAAAGTCACTCGGACTGATGATTCTAAAGTTGTTGTAGATTTTATTAGATTACACATTTTCTACAAATTTGGCATTTCGACGACTACATCAGTGATTAGGGTTCACATTTTTGCTACCGGAGCATAGAGGTTTTGATGAGAAAATATGGACTCTTGCATAAAGTTTCCATACCTTACCATCCTCAAACAAATGGGTAAGTTGAAGTCTCAAACAGAGAGATCAAGCAAATCCTAGAGAAAACTGTCTAACCTAATAGGAATGATTGGAGCTTGAGGCTTGAGGATGCTTTTTGGGCTTATAGGACTGCCTTTAAGACACCCATTGGGATGTCTCCCTATAAGATAGTCTTTGGTAAGGCATGCCACCTTCCGGTGGAAATTGAACATAAGGCGTATTAGGCAGTAAAGAAGTGCAATCTTGACTTGAACCAAGCTTGATCCGAAAAGAAGCTCCAACTCCAAGAACTTGAAGAGCTTCAATTGGAAGCTTATGAGAAATCCCATATCTACAAGGAAAAAACCAAGCTTCTTCATGATAAGATGTTAACAAGGAAAGAGTTCTTAATTGGCTAAAAGGTTCTCCTCTATAACTCCTGCCTCAAGCTCATGCCCGGAAAGCTCCGTTCTAGGTGGCTTGGTCCGTTTGTAGTCACTAAGGTCTTTCCTTATGGTGCGGTGGAGATTACAAGTAAGGCCACTAACAAAGCTTTCAAAGTCAATAGACACCACCTCAAGTCATTCTATGAGGGAGCACAAAAGAACATAGTGGAGAAGCTCTACTTGCAAACAACCATCTACAATTGATAAGGATGTTTCTTTTCCCTCTCTTTTATTTTGCTTATCTTATATTTGTTGATTCTATTGATGATTTGTTAATGATTTTTCAGCTTTACATTGCAGACAATGTAAAATTTAAGTGTGGCAGAGGAATTTTAGCATTTTATTTTTCTGCTGTTTGCTATTTTAATTCCATTATTTTTATTATTTTTACTATTTTATTATGTTAATTTACTATTACTTGTATTGTCATTTGTTGTTTACTATTTTTCTATTTATAATTATATTGTTTCTATTTTTTTGTTTTCTATTTACTGTCTTTATTTTCTATTTTATGTTTATGTTTTACATTTTGTTTTTGTTTCTATTTTTCCTGTTTTAAACTATTTTACTGTTTTAATTTCTGTTCTAATTTTTTTTCTATTTTTAAAAGAAAAAAATATTCATAACAAAGTGTGTTTTTAATTGCTTTCCAATGAAACTTGGAGTTTTAAAAGTTGTGAGCATGCATAAATTGAGGTAACATAAGTGAATATATTTTCTCTCATCTTGAGAATAACTAGTTTGGTAATAAAATTGAATTAGTAGATTAAGTTTGATAGAAACATACCTTGTGAGACTTTGAGCCTTTTAATGAATGGATTGAGCATTTGTGTCATTCTTATTTTTCTTGTGTGATTTCACTCATGGAATTGTTACTCTAGAACTTGCTTTGATTCTTTTTTAGATTACATTTTCGCATGCATACATAAACATGATTAAGGCATTTTTCTTGAATTAGCCACTTTAGCCAAATAGTCAACCTTGCATATTTTCCCTTGATTCCCTTTGAGCTTATTTGACCATTCTTTGTTTTTATCTCATTACATTCCCTAAATGAAAAATAATGTTCTTACCCAACTTTAGAGAATAATAGAGCATTGACATTGTTATTGGATGAGTTCTTGAACAAGTATGGGGGTATACTATTTGGTATGCAAAATGTTGGTGAAAAAAAAAGAATGACCAATTGAAAAAAAAAATGTATAAAGAAAAGTCAAAAAGGCAAAAGGAAATAATAAATAAATAAATAAATAATATGTAAAGGAAAATTGCATAAAGTTAGGATAAACTATCATGTTGGTTATATGGACTCAACCCTAATGCTCTTTTATCCTTTTTGGTCTTCAACTTGTCATATCCATATTACTCCACTCTTTTACCTTGGTCTCATTACAACTTTGAATAAAGTCTTCTTGATTTATGTGCATGTGTTTTGAATAGTGGAGAAGTAGAAGATAAGCAAGCTTATGGTAGTGCATATTTTCATGTGTTGAATTGAGTGAAACACTTACCTTTCAAACACTTGAGAGATTGAGAGTAAATCATATGAGGTTCTATCATTCTTGATCTATGTTTTTCAATTGAAGTTACTATGCTTATTGATTTGAGATGTAAAGAAATGTTACTTCATGAATGTTTTAATTCTTTGAATTTCTGATTGCTCTCCTTTTCCATTCTTGAACATCATTGGAAAGTGAGTTTTTTTTTTTTAGTTTTTTAACATTTAAGTTTGTGTTGTTTTTCCTTTATCCCCTAGTAGTGGATTTCTACTTTGCCCGGGAGTACAAAAGACTAAGTGTAAGAGAATTTGATAAAAATTATTTTTATATATTAGTTAACCCTCATATTTAGTATTTTACACCTTTCTTGTGATTAATCGATTGGTTTTGGCCACCATTTATAAGTTTGGGTTCAAATTAAGCTTAGTTGTATTTTTCAGCATTGTGACAATTTTATACTATTTCTGTATTTTAGGTATAACTTGAGTTATAGACATATAAAAATTATGAACTTTACCTTGTAGGAAATCTGAGATGAATCTCTACAACTTTGATGAAGAGCTTTAGAGCTGAATTGGATGTCTAGTGAGTCATATTGGGCTTAGAAGTCAAAACAAAGATACTATTATAGGAAACTGAGTAGTTTGCAAAGATTGGGTCGTATCTTGGGTTGTATGAGTCATAATGGGCTGAAACTGTGGCATTAGAAATTGGACACAAAACCCTTCAACTTTCATGAAGACCACTTATCCAAACAGTGGCATTTTGATAGGGTTTTTAACATCTGAAGAGAGATAACAGGATTAGGAGCTGTTAAACGTGTTTTGGGCATAACTCCTTCATTAGGTGTCCAAATCTTGTAAATTAGGTGTCCAATTAAAGCAAATTAGAAGAGGAAGAGTCTAAGTTAAGGACAAACTTATAATTTCACTTTTAGTATCTATTATGTGGGAGAGGAAGCCCAAAATCGAGGCATTCCATTTCATATTCAGTTTTTCACTTCTCACTTTCTCTCTTACCCCTCCCCTCTCCTCTCCTATCCTCTCTTCTTCCTTCTCTTTTACATTTTTGCTCTTTACTTTTCTGTTTGTGCTCTCCATTCATGGAGAGCTAAAGCATTTGTAATCAATCCTAGGGATTGAAATACTCTTGATATTTAATTTTGAGACTTTGTGATGAATGTTTACATTCTTCTTGTTAATCAAATTTCTATCCTTCTTCTCTTGATTTTTGTTGCATCTTGACTGAGTGCTTAACTTAGTTTTGGTGTTCATATGATAGTTGCTTAACTATCATGTGTTTGAAAAAAAGTAGATAATGCATCAAAGGTGTTTGATGTATTGTCCAGCTAGCATGAATTCTAGTATGAGGTTGATTTATAGTTAAATAGATGCTTAATCCATTTTTTATTGATTGACCAAATTTGAGGTGCTGACATAGTAGAGAATTCATGCTTGGATTAGGATTTCACATGAGATTAAGCAATACACCAAAGGTATTTGATGAATTGCCTAACTTGGTTGAATGCTAAGTATTAGGTTGATTAGGGTTGGATGGATGCTAACTTCATCTAACATTGATTAACCAAATACTAGATGTAACACCTCAAACTTTCTATTTATTAAACAGTAATTTTGACAGTTAACAGAATTCTACTGTTTAGTGATTTCTGTGTACTGTAAAGTTATTTTGAATATTAAATACGTATATTTGATCGTTTTGAGTAATTTGCTCGTGTCAAGAAAATAATAATTTTCGGGCGAGAAAAATATCGTAAATTAATTTTCTTGTTTAGTCTTAATTAATTTACGTAATTTGATTTGATATTTGTGCGTTTTCTAATTTTTGTGATTTTATGTGTGATTTTGGAATTTTTACTGTGTTGTGGGCCCCACGAGGTGTATGTGGGCCCAGGTGGCCATACGTGGGCCCAGGTGGGTCCCGCAAAATGAAAAAAAATTTTACGAATAGAAAAATTTGTACTGTTTAGACGGAGACAGGGGATCTTACTAAACTTGAATCCGGAAACAGTTTTAGAAAATTTCCTTTATTGTATTTTGTACTGTATTTAATTAAAAATACAGTAATTATATATATATATATATATATATATATATATATATATATTTGTGAGGTTAGAAGAAGATAAAAATAAAATTCTATCTTGTTAAGATAACATTAGTGGTTTTGGATATCCACTATCAATTTAATTATCGTTGGAGAATTAATCTTGATTTAATTAACGATGGAGATTTGATCTGAAAAGTAAATAGGATCAATTATAACCGTTGGATGGAAATTAAATCAAGGGTAGGGATTTAATTTTATAAATGGCTATGACCACTATCAACCTTTGGATGTAAAATTAATCAATGGTGGAGATGGATCATTAATGACCATTGGATTTGGATTTAGATCAATGGTGGAGAATTGGTCATCAAAAATGATTACAACCATTTTGGACCCTTGGATGTAAAGTTTGAAGGTGTAATCTTGACCCTTCATTTTTGGAGACACATCTAAGGGATAGGGCTTAAAGAGAAAAGATCCAATGGCCCATAATAAGTCTTCTACCTATAATGCTTTTAATTAATACCTAAAATGACTAAAAACAAAAATGGCTATCAAATTGTCACATTTTGGAGTGTATGATGAGGGGGGGGGACGGTTGAAGGAGCAAGGAAGAGAAGGGAGACCATTTTAGAATAGGTTTTTAGGCCAAAGAAAAAGGATGGAAAAGGATAAAGAAAATAGCCAAGTGTTAAGACAAATTACTATTGATCATTAATGCTTTTGTTTTTCAAATTTCACTTTGTATTTTTCTCCAAGGCATGCTACGGCAATGCCATCTTGGAAGACCATTCTACACTTCATTTATCACCTCTTCACTTTATCACTTAAACTTCAAAGAAACCAAACCAAGAAAACTCCATTTCTATCCCAAAATATGACCATTCGGCCAAGCACTCCAATCTTCTCCTCCATCACTCTTTAATTTCATACAACCTAGTTTCTTGAATCTTTACCTCATTCTAAACAACTTTCATGTTTGACTTTCTCTAAATCTTCCATCTTGAAGGACTTTCACTAAGATCAAGTTCTAGAGTTTTTGTTGGTGAAGTGTAAGAAAACTTCATTTATTCTTTTCTTTTTCATGTTCTAAACCATGTTTGATCCATGGTTCTTCTTATTCAAGCTTAATATACTAATTTTCTTGTATTTGTTTCATGTTTAAGAACTTGTGTTGGTGGAGATATTGTTCAAAACACAAATCAACAAGCTTTTTGGTGGTTCTTCAAGAGGTAGGAGGGAGATCCATCTCACCAACCAAGAATGGTGGTGAGAGATGTTTTTTATATTTGATGGATGGTGAATCCATGTGAGGATTCATATCCATGGTCATGTAATAATCTATGTGTGTTATGTGCTTTGATTATTTTTGCTTATGCTTGATATGCTTTGTATGATTTACTTGTGTATGCATGCTTAGTATGATTTTTATATTTTTATTTGTTTATATGGTATGCTTAAAATATGCATGATGATATATGTTGAATATATTATGATGGATGTATGTTGAAATAAGCAAAATTTTGGCTCCAAAGGCCATAGAGGAGGTCACGGTTTTGAACTTCCAAGACTAAGGTTTAATTTGAAATTTTTCAAGAATTATAGAATGAATTTTTAGTCCTTGAACTAAAATAAATTTCAGCCAAGACATCAACTAAATTAGTGTTCACAAAATTATATTTTCATGAATGACAATATTGAATGATTTGAGAAGTAAGGAAATTAAATAAAAGGGTTTGTTTTACAAAAATAAGGCACACGGTTTTTTAGTTATATTTTTATTAATTTATTTTGTGTGGAAAACAAGAATGGATCTTAGATGATTTACAAGAAAAATATTTGGTAGTTTCAAAGGCCATATATAAGGTTTTGACAATTTAGAAAAATATTTGATGTTATAAAATACAAGAATTTTCAAATAAGGATTTTTGGAAAAAGGAATTAAAGTATAATATATTTAGTGAAGTGGAATTTTTATAAATAAAAGGAAAAAGAAATTGAAAGTGTTGAATTTCAAATTATTTTAAAGAGAATTAATTTTAGAAGTGATTTAGAAATATAAAAGAAAATGTTCATAACTTAAATTTCCTAACGTAGTATTTATTTATTGGATTTTGGAAAACGTTAGGAAATTTAAAGTTAGAAACAGTAATTAAATCAACTAAATATGATTTTGTAAGATTAAATCAATAAAAAGTGATTTTTGAGAGAAAATATATTACGGAAAAGATTTTTGACTAAGAATAAGAAGAGAATAAAGTAAGAAATTATATTATTGTAAGAAAAATCCAAAATAATATTTTTAAAGTTAAGAAATATTTTACGAAGGGTAAAAACGGTGAAAAACAATTTATGTAACTCAAAAACATAATTTTTAAGTTACGCGATCTGAAAAACATTAAAATGTTTCTACGCGATTTTTAAAGCGTTTAAATATTTTACACGATCGAAATGTTGTAGAAAAATATCGCTAGGCGATTTAAAAATGAAAGAATATTTTACGCGTTTTAATACAGTAGAAAATTGTTACGCTAATTTTTAAACGTAACAAAAATATTACAAATCATTGATTACGTAATAAAATATTACGTGACCGTGAAAACGTGACAAAAATATTTTACGAATGAGAAAAACATGGTAATGTATTTTTGCTGCTAATTATACAGTAAACTTTACAGTTAAAATCAGTATATGAATACTGTACAAGAAATTTAGAAGTTTGCTTGAAATTGGCATTAATACATGAACGTAAAACAGTATTTGAACCTCGTATGAGAAATTATGTGATTTACCTTTGGTTGGTAATTGGTGCATTACACATGCATTGAAAATGGTCCGATGGACTGTATGTGGCTAATTGCCTAGGAGAAACGTACACCTCTTGAGTGGGTGCGATACGCGTAGTGTAGGTCACTTGTTGACCTTGGGGGCATCGAGGTGCGGGTTGCTCGCAATGGGCGATTGGTAGCTCTTACGCACCGTGGGTTAGACCGATGCAACACACCGATGATCCGGACCGAGACACTATTCTTAATCGAGATCGATAAAGGCACCGTGTATGTGTTAGATGTGCAAGATATAATTATAGCACTTGGTGTGAGGCACGTGGTACCGACAGATCTTTTCGATCAATTTCTCCGACTTGAGTATTAACTCCATGGAGTAGGTCATTGAGTCTACGTGCGCATGCATGAAACTGAGCATCTATATCTATGTGATGGTATTTGTGTAATTATTTTGTGATTTAAACAGTAATAGTGACATGATGGTAATTATTATTCTTACACTATGATGATGGCATAATTGTGATCATGATATGATATTTTTGGTATAATATGTTGTTTGTATTCTCTCTGTGCTATTATGCTGGTATTGGCATAGGTGATCTCACCTCTTTGTATGTATATCTGTATATTGTATTTATATTGGGTGAAGACGTTGAGAAAGATACGGTACTAGAAGGAGAAGAGGAATTACTTCTCACATCAGGAACCGCAGAGTTCTGACAGTATGACGTCAAGAGCCAGTTTCTTCGGATATGTACGTTTACAATTTCACGGAGGAGCTGGAGAATGGAGGACAAGTCCCGATGAGCGAGGACTTATTTACGAGGGGTACCTGACTGTTAGTATTAGTAGGCTGTATCATGGGGATCCATTTTTCTGTATGACTATCTTTGTTCATGTTGAATTTCCGTTGCATGTCAGGCGACATTGGGACACTAGAAATTATGTCCCAATGGAAATCAGCATAGTGTCGTCAGCCCGGACACCTGTTCGTAGGGTTACTCGTCATAACGAATTCCTATCTGCTGAGGAACCCGAGGAGGACCCATCTGAAGGGTCTTCTGCTTAGTTAAACTTGGGCATGTTTGAACTCTGATATAAATAATGTCTGTAATTATTTAAGTGTGTTTGTTGCTTCAAGAAATGGTCTGTAATAAATAAATCTGACGGCACTTGTGTAATATGTATAATGATGTACATTATGTGTGATGATGTATAATAGTTTTATTTTTCGCTAAGTTTATTTTATTGTCATAAAAAAAAATTACAACTCGTATTTTATTATAACATCATATTTTATAACTTGGGGTAATTTGATAATAAAGTAACATAAATGTGGCACCCTACGGTGGGTGTTACACTAGTTGGTATCAGAGCCCAAGTTAGAGTCTTTTGGGGTTGTGGTTAGGTCTGTCTTGTTTGTGTTGTGTGATTCTTTGTTATTGTTTTCTGAAAAGAAACAATATTGCTTGAAGATTGACCTTGTTTTCCTTGTATTGTTCAGTTTGAGTAGAAAAAGTAATGACTGGATGAGGATGTGGAAATACTAGCACTGATATGGAACTGAATAGGAATGATAATGTGAACATGGTTGCAACTGTAGTAGCTATGCAAAGAATGGCAGAAGTGGTTGCACAACAAAATCAACGGGCTAATGAAAATGTGCACAGTTTATCGGAGTTTCGAAGGAATAATCCACCGAAGTTTCATGGAGAGTTTGATCCGGAGAAAGTTGAACTTTGGATCCGAGAACTTGAAAAGATATTTGATGCTATGGGTTGTGCTGACGAGCGGAAGCTTACATTGGCAGCGTTTGTGCTGGTAGGAGATAGTGAACGTTGGTGGGTAAGAGCTAGAAGGCTGTTGGAAGCTGAAGGAAGGATGGTGACATGGCAACTTTTTAAACAAAGATTTTTGGAGAAATATTTTCCAGCAAGTGTGAGGCATATGAAGGAAATAGAGTTTCTGAGTTTACGACAAGGATTGATGTCCATCAGTGAATATGCGGCAAAATTTGAAAGTTTATCTCAGTTTTCAAGATATTTACAGATGAACCCAGATGAGGGCTGGAAATGCAGGAAATTTGAGGAAGGATTAAAGGTGGATATTAAGAGAGCTGTATCAATGTTGGAGATTAATCAATTTCCAACTTTGATTGAAAAATGTCGTAAAGTTGAAGAGATCGATCATCAGCGAGCGGCAAGGAATAAGAATTTTGGACCTGCAAGGTTCCAAAAAGGGAAGAATAATCAAGCAAATCGCTCTCAGCAAAAGCCGTATGTGAAACCGACAGGAGGTCAGATTAAGAAGCAATTTGTGGGAGGAAGTTCTAGCAATAATAAAGCAAGTCAAGTTGGGACTCCTATTCGATGTTTCAAATGTGGGAAAGATCATCTCACGAAGGATTGTCAACATAAGGAAGTTGTTTGTTTTAAGTGTGGAAAGCTTGGACATTTCTCCAAAGACTGTGATCAGATAAAGAAGGAAACCTCTGTGGGAAACGTTCGTCTTGCTGGGACCACAGGTGGGTGGTCGTGTTTATACAATGAGCGGAGAGGAAGCTGCTAAATCTGAGGACTTGATAATGGAGGAGGGTGCTATTGAAGGTAATCCATTAACCATACTTTATGATTCAAGAGCAACACATTCTTTCATTGTATGTGATTGTGTTAAGCATTTGGGATTGACTGTGACTACTTTGCCATATGATTTGAGTGTTGCTACTCCTACTGATAAGCCTGTAGTTACCTCAACAGTATGCCTGAATTGTCCTGTCTGCATTAGAGATAAAATCTTTTATGTGGATTTGATCTGTTTGCCTCTTTCCAAGATTAATGTAATCTTGGGAATGGATTGGTTGTCTTCTAACCATATCCTTATTGATTGTTTGAATAAGACATTAGTATTTCCTGAGGCTAAGGATTCTAGATTCCTAATGGCTACTCAAGTGGAAGCTTGTCTGAAAGAAGGAGATCTTGGGTATTTATTATTATCTTCTTTGGAAGTGCAATGTGAAGATGCTTTGAAGGATATTTTCGTGGTCAACGAATTTCCTGAAGTGTTTCCTGAAGATATACCTGGACTACCACCAGAAAGGGAAATCGAGTTTGCCATTGATCTTGTACCTGGAGCTGGACCGATATCTATAGCGCCCTATCGGATGTCGCCGGTAGAATTAGCCGAATTGAAGAAACAACTGGAGGATTTATTGGAGAAGCAATTTGTGAGACCTAGTGTGTCACCATGGGGAGCTCCAGTATTGTTGGTAAAGAAAAAGGACGGGACTTCTCATCTATGTGTAGACTATCGACAATTGAACAAGGTTACAATTAAGAACAAATATCCACTTCCAAGGATAGATGATCTGATGGATCAATTGCGAGGTAAGATTGATCTGCGTTCTGGATATCACCAGATACGTGTGAAAGTGGAGGATATTCCCAAGACTGCATTCCGGATGCGCTATGGGCATTACGAGTATCTTGTGATGCCATTCGGTGTAACAAATGCACCAGCCATATTCATGGACTTCATGAATAGAATTTTTCGTTCATACTTGGATAAGTTTGTTGTCGTCTCTATTGATGACATTTTGATCTATTCTCGAAATCAGGAGGAACATGCTGAACATCACAGAGTGGTTCTTCAGATTCTAAAGGAGAATAAGTTATATGCCAAGTTATCCAAATGTGAATTTTGGTTGAGCGAAGTTCAATTTTTGGGACACGTAATATCGAAGGATGGAATTGAGGTTGATGCTTCCAAGGTGGAGACAGTTTTGGAGTGGGAAAGACCAAAGACTGTAACAGAAATCCATAATTTTATCGGATTAGCTGGTTATTATAGACGATTCATTGAGGGGTTTTCAAAGATTGTAGGACCTCTTACCCAACTTACACGAAAGAATCAACCGTTCGTGTGGACTGATGCATGCGAAGAAAGTTTTCAAGAGTTGAAAAGACGATTGACTACTTCACCGGTATTGATTCTACCTGATCCAAACGAACCTTTCGAAGTATATTGTGATGCTTCGTATCAAGGATTGGGTTGTGTACTTATGCAAAATCGTAAGGTGGTGGCTTATGCTTCAAGACAGTTGAAAAACCATGAGAGGAATTATCCGACTCATGACTTGGAGTTGGCAACTGTGGTTTTTGCTTTGAAAATTTGGAGGCATTTTCTCTATGGAGCTACGTTCACTGTTTTTAGTGATCATAAAAGTTTAAAATATCTGTTTGACCAAAAAGAGTTGAACATGAGACAAAGGCGTTAGTTAGAGTTTCTGAAGAATTATGACTTTCAATTGCAGTATCATCCTGGAAAGGCAAATGTCGTAGCGGACGCATTGAGTAGAAAAATACTTCGTGCTTCTGTTATGATGATCAGAGAGAAGGAATTGATAGAAGAATTTCGGGATATGTTATTATCTGTGAAATTGACGCCAGGCAAGATGCGTTTACACATGATCACCATTTCAAATGATTTGATGGATAGAATTCGTGAAGGACAAAACAGTGACCAATATTTGCAAGAAGCAAAAGAAGCAAAGAGCCAAGGAGCAGTGTTGCAATTTAGCGAAGGTGCTAAAGGAATTTGAAGTTTCAAGGCAGAGTTTGTGCGCCTAATGATCCAGATCTTAGAAGATTGATTTTGGATGAAGCTCACAGGAGTAAACTGAGTATGCATCCAGGAGCCACAAAGATGTACCAGGATTTAAAACAATTATATTGGTGGCAAGGAATGAAGAAAGATATTGCAGAGTATGTATCATCCTGTTTAGTCTGTCAGAAGGCTAAGGTAGAACACCAAAGACCTTCGGGAATGTTGCAACCTTTGCCTATTCCTGAATGGAAATGGGATGACATAGCAATGGATTTTGTGACGGGATTACCAAAGACTCGGAAGGGTCATGATGCCATTTGGGTAATTGTGGATCGGCTTACAAAGTCGGCGCACTTTTTGCCGGTTAATATGAAATACTCAATGGAGAGATTGGCCCAAGTGTACATCAATGAGATTGTCAGACTTCATGGTGTACCATCTAGTATTATTTCAGATCGAGATCCGAGATTTACTTCGAGATTTTGGAGTAGTTTGCAAGACTTGATGGGAACCAAACTACGTCTCGGTTAACACCATCCACAAACGGATGGTCGATCGAAAGAACAATTCGATCTCTAGAAGATTTATTGAGAGCATGTGTGTTGGAGCAAAATGGAGGTTGGGATGAATTCTTACCATTGATAGAATTCACATATAACAACGATTTCCATTCAAGTATAGGGATGGCATCCTATGAAGCATTATATGGGAGGCGTCTGCGAGAACACCGTTATGTTGGTATCAAGACGGTGAGAGTGCTGTGTTAGGACCAGAAATTGTCCAACAGACAACTGAGAAAGTGAAGATGATTCAAGATAAAATGAGAGTGGCCCAAACTCGGCAAAAGAGTTATGCTGATAAAAGGAGAAAATCTCTTGAGTTTGAAGAAGGTGAACATGTATTTTTGCGAGTGACGCCTATGACGGGTGTTGGGCGAGTGCTTAAATCTAAGAAGCTCACTCCAAAATTTATTGGGTCCTATCGATTTTACGTCGAGTAGGTCCTGGCATATCGATTGCATTACCACCTTTTACTCAAAAATCTTCACAATGTATTTCACGTATCACAACTACGGAAATATATTTCTGATCCTACTCATGTTATCAAGCCAGACACAGTACAGCTGAAGGAAAATTTAACCTATGAAACTTTTCCAGTAAAGATTGAGGATCGAAAGACAAAGCAACTTCGAGGTAAGGAAATTTCATTGGTTAAAATTATTTGGGATGATGTAAGCGGAGAAGCTACATGGGAACTAGAAGAAAAGATAAAAGAACAGTATCCCTATTTATTCTGAGGATGTGAAATCAAGTTCATCAAGTTTCGAGGACGAAACTTTTGTAGAGGGGGAGAGTTGTAACACCCCAAACTTTCTATTTATTAAACAGTAATTTTGACAGTTAACAGAATTCTACTGTTTAGTGATTTCTGTGTACTGTAAAGTTATTTTGAATATTCTGTCTGTATATTTGATCGTTTTGAGTAATTTGCTTTCGCGTGTCAAGAAAATAATAATTTTCGGTAGGAAAAATATACGTAAATTAATTTTCTTGTTTAGTCTTAATTAATTTACGTAATTTGATTTGATATTTGTGCGTTTTCTAATTTTTGTGATTTTATGTGTGATTTTGGAATTTTACTTGTGTTGTGGGCCCCACGAGGTGTATGTAGGCCCAGGTGGCCATACGTGGGCCCAGGTGGGTCCATAAAATGAAAAAATTTTCTACGAATAGAAAAATTTGTCTTGTTTAGACGGAGACGGGGATCTTACTAAACCCGAATCAGGAAACAGTTTTAAAAAATTTCTTTTCTTGTATTTTGTCTTGTATTTAATTAAAAATACAAGTAATTATATATATATATATATATATATATATATATATATATTTGTGAGGTTAGAACAGAAGATAAAAATAAAATTCTATACTGTTAAGATAACATTAGTGGTTTGGATATTCACTATCAATTTAATTATCGTTGGAGAATTAATCTTGATTTAATTAACGGTGGAGATTTGATCTTAAAAGTAAATAGGATTAATTATAACCGTTGGATGGAAATTAAATCAAGCCTAGGGATTTAATTTTATAAATGGCTATGACCATTATCAACCTTTGGATGTAAAATTAATCAATGGTGGAGATGGATCATTAATGACCATTGGATTTAGATTTAGATCAATGGTGGAGAATTGGCCATCAAAAATGATTACAACCATTTTGGACCCTTGGATGTAAAGTTTGAAGGTGTAATCTTGACCCTTCATTTTTGGAGACACATCTAAGGGATAGGGTTTAAAGAGAAAAGATCCAATGGCCCATAATAAGTCTTCTACCTATAATGCTTTTAATTAATACCTAAAATGACTGAAAATAAAAATGGCTATCAAATTGTCACATTTTGGAGTGCATGATGAGGGGGGGACGGTTGAAGGAGCAAGGAAGAAGGGATACCATTTTAGAATAGGTTTTTAGGCCAAAGAAAAAGGATGGAAAAGGATAAAGAAAATAGCCAAGTGTTAAGACAAATTACTATTGATCATTAATGCTTGTGTTTTTCAAATTTCACTTTGTATTTTTCTCCAAGGCATGCTACGGCAATGCCATCTTTGAAGATCATTCTACACTTCATTTATCACTTCTTCACTTTATCACTTAAACTTCAAAGAAACCAAACCAAGAAAACTCCATTTCTCTCCCAAAATATGACCATTCGGCCAAGCACTCCAATCTTCTCCTCCATCACTCTTTAATTTCATACAACCTAGTTTCTTGAATCTTTACCTCATTCTAAACAACTTTCATGTTGAAGACTTTCTCTAAATCTTCCATCTTGAAGGACTTTCACTAAGATCAAGTTCTAGAGTTTTTGTTGGTGAAGTGTAAGAAAACTTCATTTATTCTTTTCTTTTTCATGTTCTAAACCATGTTTGATCCATGGTTCTTCTTATTCAAGCTTAATATACTAATTTTCTTGTATTTGTTTCATGTTTAAGAACTTGTGTTGGTGGAGATATTGTTCAAAACACAAATCAACAAGCTTTTTGGTGGTTCTTCAAGAGGTAAGAGGGAGATCCATCTCACCAACCAAGCATGGTGGTGAGAGATGTTTTTTATATTTGATGGATGGTGAATCCATGTGAGGATTCATATCCATGGTCATGTAATAATCTATGTGTGTTATGTGCTTTGATTATTTTTGCTTATGCTTGATATGCTTTGCATGATTTACTTGTGTATGCATGCTTAGTATGATTTTTATATTTTTATTTGTTTATATGGTATGCTTAAAATATGCATGATGATATATGTTGAATATATTATGATGGATGTATGTTGAAATAAGCAAAATTTTGGCTCCAAAGGCCATAGAGGAGGTCACGGTTTTGAACTTCTAAGACTAAGGTTTAATTTGAAATTTTTCAAGAATTATAGAATGAATTTTTAGTCCTTGAACTAAAATAAATTTCAGCCAAGACATCAACCAAATTAGTGTTCACAAAATTATATTTTCATGAATGACAATATTGAATGATTTGAGAAGTAAGGAAATTAAATAAAAGGGTTTGTTTTACAAAAATAAGGCACACGGTTTTTGAGTTATATTTTTATTAATTTATTTTGTGTAGAAAACAAGAATGGATCTTAGATGATTTACAAGAAAAATATTTGGTAGTTTCAAAGGCCATATATAAGGTTTTGACAATTTAGAAAAATATTTGATGTTATAAAATACAAGAATTTTCAAATAAGGATTTTTGGAAAAAGGAATTAAAGTATAATATATTTAGTGAAGTGGAATTTTTATAAATAAAAGGAAAAAGAAATTGAAAGTGTTGAATTTCAAATTATTTTAAAGAGAATTAATTTTAGAAGTGATTTAGAAATATAAAAGAAAATGTTCATAACTTAAATTTACTAACGTAGTATTTATTTATTGGATTTTAGAAAACGTTAGGAAATTTAAAGTTAGAAATGTAATTAAATCAACTAAATGTGATTTTGTAAGATTAAATCAATAAAAAGTGATTTTTGAGAAAATATATTACGGAAAAGATTTTTGACTAAGAATAAGAAGGGAATAAAGTAAGAAATTATATTATTGTAAGAAAAATCCAAAATAATATTTTTAAAGTTAAGAAATATTTTACGAAGGGTAAAAACGGTGAAAAAGCGATTTACGTAACTCAAAAACATAATTTTTAAGTTACGCGATCTGAAAAAACATTAAAATGTTTCTACGCGATTTTTAAAGCGTTTAAATATTTTACTGCGATCGAAATGTTGTAGAAAAATATCGCTAGGCGATTTAAAAATGAAAGAATATATTTACGCGTTTTAATACGAGAAAATTGTTACGCTAATTTTTAAACGTAACAAAAATATTACAAATCATTGATTACGTAATAAAATATTACGTGGCCGTGAAAATGTGACAAAAATATTTTACGAATGAGAAAAACATGGTAATGTATTTTTGCTTTGCTAATTATACTGATAAACTTTACTGATTAAAATCGGTATATGAATCTTGTCTGAGAAATTTAGAAGTTTGCTTGAAATTGGCATTAATACATGAACGTAAAGCAGTATTTGAACCTCGTATGAGCAATTATGTGATTTACCTTTGGTTGGTAATTGGTGCATTACACATGCATTGAAAATGGTCCGATGGGTGTATGTGGCTAATTGCCAGGAGAAAACGTTGCTCTTGAGTGGGTGCGATCGCGTAGTGTAGGTCACTTGTTGACCTTGGGGGCATCGAGGTGCGGGTTGCTCGCAATGGGCGGTTGGTAGCTCTTACGCACCGTGGGTTAGATCGTGCAACACACCGATGATCCGGGCCGAGACACTATTCTTAATCGAGATCGATAAAGACGCCGTGTATGTCTTCTAGATGTGCAAGATATAATTATAGCACTTGGTCTGAGGCACGTGGTACCGACAGATCTTTTCGATCAATTTCTCCGACTTGAGTATTAGCTCTGTAACACCCTCCGTAGGGCGTCACATTTAAGAAAAAAATAAATAAATCTTAAAACTAATTAAAATTATTTTATAAAAGCTTTGAGTTTCAAAATATGGATTTTAAAATTTCTTATCGCGGAAATACAAACTTACCGAAAATTTTAAGTAAAATGGAAATTAAATTTAACAGATTAACATACACATCACCAATCATTTCATGTAAGTTAAAACGTAATATTTAGACTCAGAGAAACAATAGTAAACCCAAAGACGGGTACTACCAATAGCACGGTAACAACACTAACGAGAAAAATTCAACTGCATAGTCTGTTCCTTCCCAACTGCATCTTGTTGAAACTTGAAAAACCACTCAATGACGCCGCCACCATCTTCGAATATTGTTTCCCTAGGGTTAAGAATGTGCTCCGCCTACTATACTGAATTCGAAGAATACAAACCAAACAAAAACAACACGGGAAAGAGGTGAGATCCCTTTCACCAAGATCAAGATCGGTAGTAAAGAATAATACGAATGACAAAGTCATTCCATACACATGAATAATCACAATTATAGTCATGTTATCAATTTACAAATATTTCTAACATACATATAACCTAGTAAAATAAACATTAATAACATTATCGGGATAGATATAACAATCCATACCATATAAAATATCATAACAATCTGACAATAAAAAAAAAATCAAATGTCATAACAACATAAATATCACAAATGGAAGGTCACGATAAAAAGCATAGATAGAAATCACAAATAAAATCACAAATAAAATCACAAATAAAAATATCATAGATAAAAGATGACAGATAAAAGAAATAACAAATAAAAGATAATAGATAAAAATAACAAATAGAAGATAATAATGCACCACATATCAACATATACAATAAGATACAATCCTACTCCATGGAGCTAAACCACACAAACACAGATATCAGAGAGAATGACTTGCAAAATCTATTAGTACCACGGCTGCCCAACCAACTATTACGCGGTCACACGTTGCGTCAATAGCCTACGGCACTGAATCCACCATCCAGGCGTAGTATAGTTCACGGTCTCCGTTGTGGCACTATAGGCAATGTACTACTAGACTTTACAAACCTCGATTAAATATAGTGAATGTCGAGTACATTAGTGTGCTATCGGTTTACCACGGCCCAAATGAAGCTACCAATGTCCACATATGGAATCCCGTACACTAAAGTCTCCAAGTTCATTAGAACAATGAACCACACTACGTTTATCGCATCGACAACACGATGTGATTCGTCTCGTCAACCAAAACACCAAAAATTGGTATAAAGACAAAACATAATTCCAAATATATGAAATTACGAAAATGCCCTCAAGATAAAAATATGCCCTCAATGGCAAAAAGCACATGCGGGTTCACTTTTTCCCGACAAATGAAATAACCTCAAAAGCACATGCGGGTTCACATTTTCCCGACAAATAAAATTAAATATAGTAACGGTCAATCGCGTAGAAATTTTATCGCATTTTCATAATTCCGTCGTTTTTACAAACGTTTAAAAATCGCGTAAAGATATTTTTCTGTTTTTAAAATCGCGTAGCATTTTAATACGTTTTCTCAATCGCGTAGGATTTTTAAATCGTTTTCTTGTCCAACTTCCTTAAATAACTGTTTAAAACAGACGAAAAATATTTAGTACTTTTAAATTACGTAGAATATTTTTCATAGCGATATCTTGTCTTTTGGACATCTTTTCTATCTTAATTATCCGTTTTTACTAAAAATTGACATTATTTTTGTTTAATAAATTATAATAATGGTTTCCTAAATTTACCATTTAAAAGCCCTTTTCATTTTTATTAATACCAAATAATTATACTTTTGAAAATTCCTAACGTGCTTCAAAACACACGATGAGCTATACGTTAGAAATTTTATAAAGTTACTGTATTTCTTCTTACAGTAAAAACCATTAGTATTAACCTCTTAAACTTAATTCTAACTATTTTATTTCTTTAAAACTCATGGTAGAAAATTTACTTTAACTTGTATTGCTTCTTCTTGATTGAAAATAGCTTGGAATTAATTTTTAGAAATCATGAATGTCTAATTTGGCATGTTGGCCGAATTGGATAAAAACTTTGCATTTGATTTCCAAATTATTTTTCACCTTTTAAATACATGTTTAATCTCTTGCATTGTCTACATTCATTTAATCCTTACCCTAGAAAATAGTTTTAGAAATCAAAGTGTTGAAGTTAGACATGTTGGATGAAAATGTAAGGTTATGCCATTTAATTTCCAAATTCATTTTTCTTAATCTAAACAAATGGATATCTTACCAATGCTCTTAGGTTAATTAGGTTACCTTTTAAGAAAATTAAGAGAACATTTTGGTTCCCCATTTAAATCATGGCCGTGAGCCTTGTTAATGTGTTCTTTGGAACACTCATGCAATCCTTGACATATATTCACATCCTATATATTATCATGCATTTCTAACACATGCCATATTATCAAAGCTTGTAGACATGCAAGTTAAAGCTTGTAGACATGCAATTATTACAAATATCACATAAGAAGACTACTAACAAATACACAACAACCTACTAGTAAGCACCAAATTATCAAACACACAAATAACAAACACACAAATAATTAACACATCAAAACAAGCACACCACCGAATCCTTATGGATTCTACAAGCACAACCACATATATTCCTCACCACCAACACTTGGTTGATGAGGGTAATCTCCCTCTTACCTCTTGTAGAAACCTCCAAGCCATTGTATGTCTCCTTCAAGCAATTCCTCTCCACCAAGAGCTACTTGAAAAATCAAAGAAAACATACAATATTAATATCTAAGGCTTGAGTAAGGAAAACCATGAATCAAAATATGGTTTAAAAGGAAAGAATAAAATTAATAGTGAAGATTTCATAAACTTCACCTTAAAACCCTACACCTTGAGCTTGAAGAACAAGGGTGAAACTGGATGATTTAGGAAAAACTTCCAACATGAAAGTTCCTTAGAATGGTATGGAGATTCAAGATCTATGGTCATTTAAATTTTTAGAAGCTTGGAAGAGGATTTTTGGTGATTGGCCGAATTCAAGAGGAAGAGAAAAAGGAAAGAAATTTGGTTGCTTGATCTTGGTTCTTTGAAGAAAAAAATATAGAAGAGAACAAATGAAATAAATTGATGAAGATTGTCTCCATTTGGGAGCTTTGGTCATGAACACAAAGAGAGAAAAGAAGGAAGAATATTTGAGAGTTTTGCTTGATAGCTTTGGAGAAAGATGAAGACTTGGAGAAACAAAAACAAATCTCCTTTGGATTTTCTAAGCTTTGGCCGTGAATGACCTTGAGAGTAGGTGAGAATGATATTTGGTTTTGCTTCCTCCAAATGCATGGTTGTAAATGCATGGAGAGTAAATGTGAATTGGAGTATTGGAATTGTCTTCCTAAAGGCATGCATTTGCCGTAAATGCATCATGAAGAGAAGCCATCAATATTGACTTTGTCACACTTGGTTAATAAATAAAAGATAGAAAGAAATCAATTGTAACATTTTGCCTTACAAAGAGTTAGCTTTGTCGTAGAAGCAACAAAGAAAAGCCACTAAATTTGACTAGTCTTTACTTGGTTCATTAATTGAATGATAGGAAGAATTGAATGATATATTTGTTTCATCAAAAGGCTTTGCCGTGGAAGCAACAAAGAAAAGCCACTAAATTTGACTATTCTTCATTTGTTTAATTTGGCTTTCTAAATGAACTTCCTACGTGAATTCACTTTAAGGTGAATTTGGCTATTAGAGCAAATTGCTCTTTCCTCCTTTACGTAGAACCATTGCATTTCAAGAAGCCTAAATTGGTTTGATAGCTTATTTTCTATTGGTTCTTAAGAATTCAAGCCATTAATCTTGACCAATTTCTATTGGTTAAATATTTACTAACTTAATTCCTATTGGTTGCTATTTTTGTTGACCAATTCCTATTGGTGCACATTGTATATATATATATATATTTTTTTAACATACTTTAACCAATAAACAATAATTATACAATAATTACTGTTTATAAGGTCAGTATATATTGTCCAATGGGTAATAAAATATACATAGATTTTTACTTTAGATTAACAGTAGTAATTATTATTGATCATTTTTTTTCTATTGATTACCCTTGATGAGTCATAAAGCGAGTCATCAAAGAGAAATTTCTAGAATATGTGACTCACTACGATGAGTCAGTATGATGAGTCATCGTGGAATTTTCTAGAACGGGTGAGTCGACATGGCGAGTCGGCGTAGATATTTTCTAGAAGCGATGAGTCGGCATAGATATTTTTCAAAACAGGTGAGTCGACATGGCGAGTCAAAGACATCTTTGAGTCACCGATCGCATCACAACCGCATCATTGGTGCATCATAAATGGTGAGTCATAGCGCTGAGTCATCGAGAAAGCTTACGGGAACCGGCGAGTCATTGCGGTGAGTCACGGCCGAGTCGACACTTCGGAACCTTCTAGAAGGCTGGCCGAGTCATGATCTTGAGGTGTCACGCCACGTGTCATCGTCCTATTGGCCCGTTGCGATGAGTCATAGCCACCAATTTTGACCAGCTCCTCATTGGTCCACGTGTACAAAGACTTTCGATGACTAAACGTGGGTCCCGCAAAATATTTCCGGTCATGCCGTCACTTATTTATCTTGACTAATAAAATAATATTATAATAATATAAAATTATTTTATTTGACAAGATTAAATCTAAAAATTAAAAGATTAATTTTAGGCTCATTCAGAATTGGGTTTAGTAAGATCCCCGCCTCTGAATAATTAAAAACAGATTTTCCCGGTCCAAAAAAATATTATTTTCCTACCCCGGAGCAAATCACACAAAAAGTCCATATAAAAT
Organism: Ormosia emarginata; assembly: GCA_029884605.1. Classification (NCBI taxonomy): domain Eukaryota; kingdom Viridiplantae; phylum Streptophyta; class Magnoliopsida; order Fabales; family Fabaceae; genus Ormosia; species Ormosia emarginata. Next base: position 8,135,110 of record JAQQTP010000083.1, on the reverse strand, counting down.
TACAGACAGTATTATCGGACATTAAATCAAGAAGAAAACAATTAAAAACAGCAAAAACAGTACGTTCGGGACGTAACGGTCATTTTTCCATTTTTTCCCACAACGTAGGTAATCGTCCAAAACGTTCAAATAAAATATCCAGCAGTATTATATAGCTGTATATCTTTCAGAAAAATTAAAACAGTAGCTCAGAAAAATTTTTATTTCACTGTCTTGAAGAAAAATACGTAAAATGATTATATAAAATACTAGACAGTATTATACATCTGTTTTTGATACAGAAAAATTTAAAACAGTAATTTGATAAAATTTTTATTTTACTGTATCAAAACAAATTAGGTAAAACTACCAAATAAAATAACAAACAGTATTATTTTTCTGTATTTCATACAGAAAAATAAGAAACAGCGAAATAGGGACACAACGGTCTTTTACCCAAAAGTTGGGATGTTACAACACTCCCCACCAAAAAGGAATTTCGCCCTCGAAATTCGCAGCAGTCTCTGAACAGTCCCTTCGTCTTGTCTTTTAATTTTCACGTTGCACCTCCATTTACACCACTCCAGATTACCTCGATTAACGAAAACTCCTTGCATCGCGTAAAACATGGAGAATAGCATTTTATTGTGATTCTTCATGATTTTGAGAATAGATCAGAATGTCGTTAATAAAGATAATGACAATTCTGTCTAAATAAGGATGAAAGATACTATCCACTACGCTTCCGCTGCGTCACTCTGATCAGTACCATTTGAAATTATCCCTGACTTTGTACCGCTTCACTCTTACGCCTTTACTTTTAACGGAAGTGCCTCACAATCAAGTTCTCTTTTTCAACAATACTGTATTTGATACTTATGATATAATTTTGACTAAAAACATCCTTTCTTTACAATTGTAATACACAAAAGGACATTATAAAAATTTAGAAGAAAAAGTAGAGAAACTATCTGAATTGTTATCAGACTTGTCCAACAAAGAATTTGACATTGCTTTGATTTTAAGAATAAAATTTCGGGACACCAAAATTTTACTTGAAACAATCTATTGGATATGATTAAAGATAACCAATCCATGTATAAGATCACATCTCTCTCTTGAAAGAGGTAGACAGTTTAGATTAACAGAAAAGATTGTTTGAGCAACTGGATAATAACAATAGGTTTGGTAACAAAAGCAGAAATAGATAAATCAAAGGTAACAAAGGTATTGATAGCTCTAATCAACCCAAATAGTCAATTAGTCATAAAAGAATGAGTTAGACCAAAAGTACATTTTTTGCAATTGCAGTATATGAAAGATGTCGTGAAGGCATAGAAATAAAAGATGATAGAATCATCCATACCACCGAACATATCCACTAGAGAAATTGATATGGTACGATGAATTTAAAAGTAAGCTTTTTAACTTGAACAATTCAACGATAAGTCTAGCAGTATGGATGGTTGGAAAAATACCCAATCCATATTTTTAAATTGCATCCGTTTTGAGAACGAAGCATACAAATTGAATCAACAGAAAAGATTCAATTATTTAATAGACTTAGGATGGTTTAAGCAACTCAAGTTCTCAACTACATGTTCTAATAACAGAAGTAGAAACAATCAGGCCAAAAGAATAATGAAGACACAAATAATTCTAATTGACTCACACAATATATGCCATAGAGAAATAGGCTACTCTCGGAATTATACAGTATAGTTAAAGAATCACCTTTTTGTGACACAATCTCCTTTGTTTAGGTCCGCAACCTAAGATGCTTTTGCTCCACTTGAAGAATCGATGTTCCACTCTACTTAAGATGTCGAAGCACGTACGTTACTAACAGATGACTTCGTTTTTGGCGAGATACACTGTTCAGCAAAATGTTTGGGCATCCTACACTTGAAAACAAATGATTTTCCTTTGATTGCACAACTCCTCGTTAGATGATCTTCCTCACATTTTCAACACGTTGGTGCAGATGTCACAGTCTAACCAAACTTGCTACCGCTAGCTTTTCCTCCACAAGATTGTTGTTGTTGTTGACTTCCCGATGATCACGAATACGTTTTTCCACTGGACTTGCTTGGCCTTACGACTTCGCCTCCTTCAGAACTAATACGGTCTAACGTTACGAAATTGCGTATTCTAAGATTTATTTCGACTTGGTCCGCTTCTAATCCTCGGCTATCGTTCCTCGCTGCTGAGTAATCCTCAAGTCATATTGTCTTGTTTCTTCAACTATTCTTTACCTTGTTTTCATAGTTGCAGTCATATCACCGCTATCATGTCCTGCTTCCTCATGTGCACGTTTACCACGAATCATCGTCTTTCTTCAAAGACAGACGAATCATAGTACAATGGATACCAAAGTAACCATTCCAAAGAAACATTGTCTCCTTTCGGGTCCAAGCACGAGAGAGTCACACAACAAAAACAAGACAAACCCAACCACAAACCCCAAAAAGACTCTAACCGTGCTCTGATACCAACTAATGTAACACCCTCCGTAGGGCGTCACATTTAAGAAAAAAATAAATAAATCTTAAAACTAATTAAAATTATTTTATAAAAGCTTTGAGTTTCAAAATATGGATTTTAAAATTTCTTATCGCGGAAATACAAACTTACCGGAAATTTTAAGTAAAATGGAAATTAAATTTAACAGATTAACATACACATCACCAATCATTTCATGTAAGTTAAAACGTAATATTTACAGACTCGAGAAACAAAGAGTAAACCCAAAGACGGGTACTACCAATAGCACGGTAACAACACTAACGAGAAAAATTCAACCTGCATAGTCTGTTCCTTCCCAACTGCATCTTGTTGAAACTTGAAAAACCACTCAATGACGCCGCCACCATCTTCAGAATATTGTTTCCCCTAGGGTTAAGAATGTGCTCCGCCTACTATACGAATTGAAGAATACAAACCAAACAAAAACAACACAGGAAAGAGGTGAGATCCCTTTCACCGCAGTACCGATGTACGGTAGTAAAGAATAATACGAATGACAAAGTCATTCCATACACACAGATAATCACAATTATAGTCATGTTATTAATTTACAAATATTTCTAACATACATATAACCTAGTAAAATAAACAGTAATAACATTATCAGGATAGATATAACAATCCATACCATATAAAATATCATAACAAGTACAATAAAAAAAAATCAAATGTCATAACAACATAAATATCACAAATGGAAGGTCACATATAAAAAGCATAGATAGAAATCACAAATAAAATCACAAATAAAATCACAAATAAAAATATCATAGATAAAAGATGACAGATAAAAGAAATAACAAATAAAAGATAATAGATAAAAATAACAAATAGAAGATAATAATGCACCACATATCAACATATACAATAAGATACAATCCTACTCCATGGAGCTAAACCACACAAACACAGATATCAGAGAGAATGACTTGCAAAATCTATTAGTACCACGGCTGCCCAACCAACTATTACGCGGTCACACGTTGCGTCAATAGCCTACGACACTTGGGAATCCACCATCCAGGCGTAGTATAGTTCACGGTCTCCGTTGTGGCACTATAGGCAATGTACTACTAGACTTTACAAACCTCGATTAAATATAGTGAATGTCGAGTACATTAGTGTGCTATCGGTTTACCACGGCCCAATGAGCTACCAACTGTCCACATATGGAATCCCGTACACTAAAGTCTCCAAGTTCATTAGAACAATGAACCACACTACGTTTATCGCATCGACAACACGATGTGATTCGTCTCGTCAACCAAAACACCAAAAATTGGTATAAAGACAAAACATAATTCCAAATATATGAAATTACGAAAATGCCCTCAAGATAAAAATATGCCCTCAATGGCAAAAAGCACATGCGGGTTCACTTTTTCCCGACAAATGAAAATAACCTCAAAAGCTCATGCGGTTCACATTTTCCCGGCAATGAAAAAAAATTAAATATAGTAACGGTCAATCGCGTAGAAATTTTATCGCATTTTCATAATTCCGTCGTTTTTACAAACGTTTAAAAATCGCGTAAAGATATTTTTACGTTTTTAAAATCGCGTAGCATTTTAATACGTTTTCTCAATCGCGTAGGATTTTTAAATCGTTTTCTTGTCCAACTTCCTTAAATAACTGTTTAAAACAGACAGAAATAATATTTAGTACTTTTAAATTACGTAGAATATTTTTCATAGCGTATACTGTCTTTTGGACATCTTTTCTATCTTAATTATCCGTTTTTACTAAAAATTGACAGTATTTTGTTTAATAAATTATAATAATGGTTTCCTAAATTTACCATTTAAAAGCCCTTTTCATTTTTATTAATACCAAATAATTATACTTTTGAAAATTCCTAACGTGCTTCAAAACACACGATGAGCTATACGTTAGAAATTTTATAAAGTTACTGTATTTCTTCTTACAGTAAAAACCATTAGTATTAACCTCTTAAACTTAATTCTAACTATTTTATTTCTTTAAAACTCATGGTAGAAAATTTACTTTAACTTGTATTGCTTCTTCTTGATTGAAAATAGCTTGGAATTAATTTTTAGAAATCATGAATGTCTAATTTGGCATGTTGGCCGAATTGGATAAAAACTTTGCATTTGATTTCCAAATTATTTTTCACCTTTTAAATACATGTTTAATCTCTTGCATTGTCTACATTCATTTAATCCTTACCCTAGAAAATAGTTTTAGAAATCAAAGTGTTGAAGTTAGACATGTTGGATGAAAATGTAAGGTTATGCCATTTAATTTCCAAATTCATTTTTCTTAATCTAAACAAATGGATATCTTACCAATGCTCTTAGGTTAATTAGGTTACCTTTTAAGAAAATTAAGAGAACATTTTGGTTCCCCATTTAAATCATGGCCGTGAGCCTTGTTAATGTGTTCTTTGGAACACTCATGCAATCCTTGACATATATTCACATCCTATATATTATCATGCATTTCTAACACATGCCATATTATCAAAGCTTGTAGACATGCAAGTTAAAGCTTGTAGACATGCAATTATTACAAATATCACATAAGAAGACTACTAACAAATACACAACAACCTACTAGTAAGCACCAAATTATCAAACACACAAATAACAAACACACAAATAATTAACACATCAAAACAAGCACACCACCGAATCCTTATGGATTCTACAAGCACAACCACATATATTCCTCACCACCAACACTTGGTTGATGAGGGTAATCTCCCTCTTACCTCTTGTAGAAACCTCCAAGCCATTGTATGTCTCCTTCAAGCAATTCCTCTCCACCAAGAGCTACTTGAAAAATCAAAGAAAACATACAATATTAATATCTAAGGCTTGAGTAAGGAAAACCATGAATCAAAATATGGTTTAAAAGGAAAGAATAAAATTAATAGTGAAGATTTCATAAACTTCACCTTAAAACCCTACACCTTGAGCTTGAAGAACAAGGGTGAAAATGGATGATTTAGGAAAAACTTCCAACATGAAAGTTCCTTAGAATGGTATGGAGATTCAAGATCTATGGTCATTTAAATTTTTAGAAGCTTGGAAGAGGATTTTTGGTGATTGGCGAATTCAAGAGGAAGAGAAAAAGGAAAGAAATTTGGTTGCTTGATCTTGGTTCTTTGAAGAAAAAAATATAGAAGAGAACAAATGAAATAAATTGATGAAGATTGTCTCCATTTGGGAGCTTTGGCCATGAACACAAAGAGAGAAAAGAAGGAAGAATATTTGAGAGTTTTGCTTGATAGCTTTGGAGAAAGATGAAGACTTGGAGAAACAAAAACAAATCTCCTTTGGATTTTCTAAGCTTTGGCCATGAATGACCTTGAGAGTAGGTGAGAATGATATTTGGTTTTGCTTCCTCCAAATGCATGGTTGTAAATGCATGGAGAGTAAATGTGAATTGGAGTATTGGAATTGTCTTCCTAAAGGCATGCATTTGCCGTAAATGCATCATGAAGAGAAGCCATCAATATTGACTTTGTCACACTTGGTTAATAAATAAAAGATAGAAAGAAATCAATTGTAACATTTTGCCTTACAAAGAGTTAGCTTTGCCGTAGAAGCAACAAAGAAAAAGCCACTAAATTTGACTAGTCTTTACTTGGTTCATTAATTGAATGATAGGAAGAATTGAATGATATATTTGTTTCATCAAAAGGCTTTGCTTAGTGGAAGCAACAAAGAAAAGCCACTAAATTTGACTATTCTTCATTTGTTTAATTTGGCTTTCTAAATGAACTTCCTACGTGAATTCACTTTAAGGTGAATTTGGCTATTAGAGCAAATTGCTCTTTCCTCCTTTACGTAGAACCATTGCATTTCAAGAAGCCTAAATTGGTTTGATAGCTTATTTTCTATTGGTTCTTAAGAATTCAAGCCATTAATCTTGACCAATTTCTATTGGTTAAATATTTACTAACTTAATTCCTATTGGTTGCTATTTTTGTTGACCAATTCCTATTGGTGCACATTGTATATATATATATTTTTTTTAACATACTTTAACCAATAAACAATAATTATACAATAATTACTGTTTATAAGGTCAGTATATATTGTCCAATGGGTAATAAAATATACATAGATTTTTACTTTAGATTAACAGAGTAGTAATTATTATTGATCATTTTTTTTTCTACTGATTACCCTTGATGAGTCATAAAGCGAGTCATCAAAGAGAAATTTCTAGAACATGTGACTCACTACGATGAGTCAGTATGATGAGTCATCGTGGAATTTTCTAGAACGGGTGAGTCAGCATGGCGAGTCAGCGTAGATATTTTCTAGAGCAGATGAGTCAGCATAGATATTTTCCAAAACAGGTGAGTCAGCATGGCGAGTCAGCATGCTGAGTCACTGACTGCATCACAACTGCATCATTGGCTGCATCATAAATGGTGAGTCATAGCGCTGAGTCATCAGAGAAGCTTCTGGAACTGGCGAGTCACTGCGGTGAGTCACAGGCCGCGAAATCGACACTTCGGAACCTTCTAGAAGGCTGGCTTTGAGTCATGATGCTGAGGTGTCACGCCACGTGTCATCGTCCTATTGGCCCGTTGCGATGAGTCATAGCCACCAATTTTGACCAGCTCCTCATTGGTCCACGTGTACAGCACTCGATGACTAAACGTGGGTCCCGCAAAATATTTCCGGTCCGTCGTCACTTATTTATACTGACTAATAAAATAATATTATAATAATATAAAATTATTTTATTTGACGATTAAATCTAAAAATTAAAAGATTAATTTTAGGCTCATTCAATGGGTTTAGTAAGATCCCCCCTCCGAATAATTAAAAACAGATTTTCCCGGTCCAGGAAAAATATTATTTTCCTACCCGGAGCAAATCACACAAAAAGTCCATATAAAATTACAGACAGTATTATCGGACATTAAATCAAGAAGAAGAAACAATTAAAAACAAAGCAAAAACGAAAAAAAGCGATGCGTTCGGGACGTAACGGTCATTTTTCCATTTTTTCCCACAACGTAGGTAATCGTCCAAAACGTTCAAATAAAATATCCAAAGCAAGGTATTATATAGCTGTATATCTTTCGAGAAAAATTAAAACAAGAGCTTCGAGAAAAATTTTTATTTCACTGTCTTGAAGAAAAATACGTAAAATGATTATATAAAATACTAGACAAGATATTATACATACATTTTTGATACGAGAAAAATTTAAAACAAGTAATTTGATAAAATTTTTATTTTATTGTATCAAAACAAATTAGGTAAAACTACCAAATAAAATAACAAACAAGTATTATTTTTACGTATTTCATACGAGAAAAATAAGAAACAAAAATAAGGACACAACGGTCTTTTACCCAAAAGTTGGGATGTTACAACACTCCCCACCAAAAGGAATTTCGCCCTCGAAATTCGCAGCTAGATCTCGAACAGTCCCTTCGTCTTGTCTTTTAATTTTCACGTTGCACCTCCATTTACACCACTCCAGATTACCTCGATTAACGAAAACTCCTTGCATCGCGTAAAACATGGAGAATAGCATTTTATTGTGATTCTTCATGATTTTGAGAATAGATCAGAATGTCGTTAATAAAGATAATGACAATTCTGTCTAAATAAGGACGAAAGATACTATCCACTACGCTTCCGCTGCGTCACTCTGATCAGTACCATTTGAAATTATCCATGACTTTGTACCGCTTCACTCTTCTGCCTTTACTTTTAACTGGAAGTGCCTCACAATCCAAGTTCTCTTTTTCAACAATACTGTATTTGATACTTATGATATAATTTTGACTAAAAACATCCTTTCTTTACAATTGTAATACACAAAAGGACATTATAAAAATTTAGAAGAAAAAGTAGAGAAACTATCTGAATTGTTATCAGACTTGTCCAACAAAGAATTTGACATTGCCTGATTTTAAGAATAAAATTTCTGGGACACCAAAATTTTACTGAAACAATCTATTGGATATGATTAAAGATAACCAATCCATGTATAAGATCACATCTCTCTCTTGAAAGAGGTAGACAGTTTAGATTAACAGAAAAGATTGTTTGAGCAACTGGATAATAACAATAGGTTTGGTAACAAAAGCAGAAATAGATAAATCAAAGGTAACAAAGGTATTGATAGCTCTAATCAACCCAAATAGTCAATTAGTCATAAAAGAATGAGTTAGACCAAAAGTACATTTTTCGCAATTGCAGTATATGAAAGATGTCGTGAAGGCATAGAAATAAAAGATGATAGAATCATCCATACCACCGAACATATCCACTAGAGAAATTGATATGGTACGATGAATTTAAAAGTAAGCTTTTTAACTTGAACAATTCAACTGATAAGTCTAACAGAGTATGGATGGTTGGAAAAATACCCAATCCATATTTTTAAATTGCATCCGTTTTGAGAACGAAGCATACAAATTGAATCAACGAGAAAAGATTCAATTATTTAATAGACTTAGGATGGTTTAAGCAACTCAAGTTCTCAACTACATGTTCTAATAACAGTAGAAACAATCGAGGCCAAAAGAATAATGAAGACACAAATAATTCTAATTGACTCACACAATATATGCCATAGAGAAATAGGCTACTCTCGGAATTATACAGTATAGTTAAAGAATCACCTTTTTGTGACACAATCTCCTTTGTTTAGGTCCGCAACCTAAGATGCTTTTGCTCCACTTGAAGAATCGATGTTCCACTCTACTTAAGATGTCGAAGCACGTACGTTACTAACAGATGACTTCGTTTTTGGCGAGATACACTGTTCAGCAAAATGTTTGGGCATCCTACACTTGAAAACAGATGATTTTCCTTTGATTGCACAACTCCTCGTTAGATGATCTTCCTCACACTTTCAACACGTTGGTGCAGATGTCACAGTCTAACCAAACTTGCTACCGCTAGCTTTTCCTCCACAAGATTGTTGTTGTTGTTGACTTCCCGATGATCATGAATACGTTTTTCCACTGGACTTGCTTGGCCTTACGACTTCGCCTCCTTCAGAACTAATACGGTCTAACGTTACGAAATTGCGTATTCTAAGATTTATTTCGACTTGGTCTGCTTCTAATCCTCGGCTATCGTTCCTCGCTGCTGAGTAATCCTCAAGTCATATTGTACTGTTTCTTCAACTATTCTTTACCTTGTTTTCATAGTTGCAGTCATATCACCGCTATCATGTCCTGCTTCCTCACGTGCACGTTTACCACGAATCATCGTCTTTCTTCAAAGACAGACGAATCATAGTACAATGGATACCAAAGTAACCATTCCAAAGAAACATTGTCTCCTTTCGGAGTCCAAGCACAGAGAGTCACACAACAAAAACAAGACAAACCCAACCACAAACCCCAAAAAGACTCTAACCGTGCTCTGATACCAACTAATGTAACACCCTCCGTAGGGCGTCACATTTAAGAAAAAAATAAATAAATCTTAAAACTAATTAAAATTATTTTATAAAAGCTTTGAGTTTCAAAATATGGATTTTAAAATTTTTTATCGCGGAAATACAAACTTACCGAAAATTTTAAGTAAAATGGAAATTAAATTTAACAGATTAACATACACATCACCAATCATTTCATGTAAGTTAAAACGTAATATTTACGACTCAGAGAAACAAAGTAGTAAACCCAAAGACGGGTACTACCAATAGCACGGTAACAACACTAACGAGAAAAATTCAACCTACGCATAGTCTGTTCCTTCACCAACTGCATCTTGTTGAAACTTGAAAAACCACTCAATGACGCCGCCACCATCTTCAGAATATTGTTTCCCCTAGGGTTAAGAATGTGCTCCGCCTACTATACGAATTCGAAGAATACAAACCAAACAAAAACAACACAGGAAAGAGGTGAGATCCCCTTTCACCAGTACCAGTACGGTAGTAAAGAATAATACGAATGACAAAGTCATTCCATACACACAGATAATCACAATTATAGTCATGTTATCAATTTACAAATATTTCTAACATACATATAACCTAGTAAAATAAACATAACATAATAACATTATCAGGATAGATATAACAATCCATACCATATAAAATATCATAACAAGACAATAAAAAAAAATCAAATGTCATAACAACATAAATATCACAAATGGAAGGTCACAAATAAAAATCACGGATAAAAAGCATAGATAGAAATCACAAATAAAATCACAAATAAAATCACAAATAAAAATATCATAGATAAAAGATGACGAGATAAAAGAAATAACAAATAAAAGATAATAGATAAAAATAACAAATAGAAGATAATAATGCACCACATATCAACATATACAATAAGATACAATCCTACTCCATGGAGCTAAACCACACAAACACGATATCGAGAGAATGACTTGCAAAATCTATTAGTACCACGGCTGCCCAACCAACTATTACGCGGTCACACGTTGCGTCAATAGCCTACGACAGGGAATCCACCATCCAGGCGTAGTATAGTTCACGGTCTCCGTTGTGGCACTATAGGCAATGTACTACTAGACTTTACAAACCTCGATTAAATATAGTGAATGTCGAGTACATTAGTGTGCTATCGGTTTACCACGGCCAAATGAACTACCAACTGTCCACATATGGAATCCCGTACACTAAAGTCTCCAAGTTCATTAGAACAATGAACCACACTACGTTTATCGCATCGACAACACGATGTGATTCGTCTCGTCAACCAAAACACCAAAAATTGGTATAAAGACAAAACATAATTCCAAATATATGAAATTACGAAAATGCCCTCAAGATAAAAATATGCCCTCAATGGCAAAAAGCACATGCGGGTTCACTTTTTCCCGACAAATGAAAATAACCTCAAAAGCACATGCGGGTTCACATTTTCCCGACAAAAAAATTAAATATAGTAACGGTCAATCGCGTAGAAATTTTATCGCATTTTCATAATTCCGTCGTTTTTACAAACGTTTAAAAATCGCGTAAAGATATTTTTCTTTTTTAAAATCGCGTAGCATTTTAATACGTTTTCTCAATCGCGTAGGATTTTTAAATCGTTTTCTTGTCCAACTTCCTTAAATAACTGTTTAAAACAGACAGAAATAATATTTAGTACTTTCAAATTACGTAGAATATTTTTCATAGCGTATACTGTCTTTTGGACATCTTTTCTATCTTAATTATCCGTTTTTACTAAAAATTGACAGTATTTTGTTTAATAAATTATAATAATGGTTTCCTAAATTTACCATTTAAAAGCCCTTTTCATTTTTATTAATACCAAATAATTATACTTTTGAAAATTCCTAACGTGCTTCAAAACACACGATGAGCTATACGTTAGAAATTTTATAAAGTTACTGTATTTCTTCTTACAAAAAAAACCATTAGTATTAACCTCTTAAACTTAATTCTAACTATTTTATTTCTTTAAAACTCATGGTAGAAAATTTACTTTAACTTGTATTGCTTCTTCTTGATTGAAAATAGCTTGGAATTAATTTTTAGAAATCATGAATGTCTAATTTGGCATGTTGGCCGAATTGGATAAAAACTTTGCATTTGATTTCCAAATTATTTTTCACCTTTTAAATACATGTTTAATCTCTTGCATTGTCTACATTCATTTAATCCTTACCCTAGAAAATAGTTTTAGAAATCAAAGTGTTGAAGTTAGACATGTTGGATGAAAATGTAAGGTTATGCCATTTAATTTCCAAATTCATTTTTCTTAATCTAAACAAATGGATATCTTACCAATGCTCTTAGGTTAATTAGGTTACCTTTTAAGAAAATTAAGAGAACATTTTGGTTCCCCATTTAAATCATGGCCGTGAGCCTTGTTAATGTGTTCTTTGGAACACTCATGCAATCCTTGACATATATTCACATCCTATATATTATCATGCATTTCTAACACATGCCATATTATCAAAGCTTGTAGACATGCAAGTTAAAGCTTGTAGACATGCAATTATTACAAATATCACATAAGAAGACTACTAACAAATACACAACAACCTACTAGTAAGCACCAAATTATCAAACACACAAATAACAAACACACAAATAATTAACACATCAAAACAAGCACACCACCGAATCCTTATGGATTCTACAAGCACAACCACATATATTCCTCACCACCAACACTTGGTTGATGAGGGTAATCTCCCTCTTACCTCTTGTAGAAACCTCCAAGCCATTGTATGTCTCCTTCAAGCAATTCCTCTCCACCAAGAGCTACTTGAAAAATCAAAGAAAACATACAATATTAATATCTAAGGCTTGAGTAAGGAAAACCATGAATCAAAATATGGTTTAAAAGGAAAGAATAAAATTAATAGTGAAGATTTCATAAACTTCACCTTAAAACCCTACACCTTGAGCTTGAAGAACAAGGGTGAAACTGGATGATTTAAGAAAAACTTCCAACATGAAAGTTCCTTAGAATGGTATGGAGATTCAAGATCTATGGTCATTTAAATTTTTAGAAGCTTGGAAGAGGATTTTTGGTGATTGGCCGAATTCAAGAGGAAGAGAAAAAGGAAAGAAATTTGGTTGCTTGATCTTGGTTCTTTGAAGAAAAAAATATAGAAGAGAACAAATGAAATAAATTGATGAAGATTGTCTCCATTTGGGAGCTTTGGCCATGAACACAAAGAGAGAAAAGAAGGAAGAATATTTGAGAGTTTTGCTTGATAGCTTTGGAGAAAGATGAAGACTTGGAGAAACAAAAACAAATCTCCTTTGGATTTTCTAAGCTTTGGCCGTGAATGACCTTGAGAGTAGGTGAGAATGATATTTGGTTTTGCTTCCTCCAAATGCATGGTTGTAAATGCATGGAGAGTAAATGTGAATTGGAGTATTGGAATTGTCTTCCTAAAGGCATGCATTTGCCGTAAATGCATCATGAAGAGAAGCCATCAATATTGACTTTGTCACACTTGGTTAATAAATAAAAGATAGAAAGAAATCAATTGTAACATTTTGCCTTACAAAGAGTTAGCTTTGCCGTAGAAGCAACAAAGAAAAGCCACTAAATTTGACTAGTCTTTACTTGGTTCATTAATTGAATGATAGGAAGAATTGAATGATATATTTGTTTCATCAAAAGGCTTTGCCGTGGAAGCAACAAAGAAAAGCCACTAAATTTGACTATTCTTCATTTGTTTAATTTGGCTTTCTAAATGAACTTCCTACGTGAATTCACTTTAAGGTGAATTTGGCTATTAGAGCAAATTGCTCTTTCCTCCTTTACGTAGAACCATTGCATTTCAAGAAGCCTAAATTGGTTTGATAGCTTATTTTCTATTGGTTCTTAAGAATTCAAGCCATTAATCTTGACCAATTTCTATTGGTTAAATATTTACTAACTTAATTCCTATTGGTTGCTTATTTTTGTTGACCAATTCCTATTGGTGCACATTGTATATATATATATATTTTTTTTTTTAACATACTTTAACCAATAAACAATAATTATACAATAATTACTGTTTATAAGGTCAGTATATATTGTCTAATGGGTAATAAAATATACATAGATTTTTACTTTAGATTAACAGAGTAGTAATTATTATTGATCATTTTTTTTTCTACTGATTACCCTTGATGAGTCATAAAGTGAGTCATCACAGAGAAATTTCTAGAATATGTGACTCACTACGATGAGTCAGTATGATGAGTCATCGTGGAATTTTCTAGAACGGGTGAGTCAGCATGGCGAGTCAGCATGGCGAGTCAGCGTAGATATTTTCTAGAGCAGATGAGTCAGCATAGATATTTTCAAAACAGGTGAGTCAGCATGGCGAGTCAAGATGTCTTGAGTCATTGATCGCATCACAACCTGTGCATCATTGGTCGCATCATAAATGGTGAGTCATAGCGACCGAGTCATCGAGAAGCTTCGAACTGGCGAGTCATCGCGTGAGTCACAGTCGAGTCAACACTTCTGGAACCTTCTAGAAGGCTGCTGAGTCATGATGCTGAGGTGTCACGCCACGTGTCATCGTCCTATTGGCCCGTTGCGATGAGTCATAGCCACCAATTTTGACCAGCTCCTCATTGGTCCACGTGTACAGCACTCGATGACTAAACGTGGGTCCCGCAAAATATTTCCGGGTCCGCCGTCACTTATTTATACTGACTAATAAAATAATATTATAATAATATAAAATTATTTTATTTGACAGTTAAATCCTAAAAATTAAAAGATTAATTTTAGGCTCATTCAGAATTGGGTTTAGTAAGATCCCCCGCCTCTGAATAATTAAAAACAGATTTTCCCGGTCCGGAAAAATATTATTTTCCTACCCCGGAGCAAATCACACAAAAAGTCCATATAAAATTACAGACAGTATTATCGGACATTAAATCAAGAAGAAAACAATTAAAAACAAAAAACAAAAAAGCATTGCGTTCGGGACGTAACGGTCATTTTTCCATTTTTTCCCACAACGTAGGTAATCGTCAAAACGTTCAAATAAAATATCCAGTAGTATTATATAGCTGTATATCTTTCAGAAAAATTAAAACAGTAGCTCAGAAAAATTTTTATTTCACTGTCTTGAAGAAAAATACGTAAAATGATTATATAAAATACTAGACAGTATTATACATCTTTTTGATACTGAGAAAAATTTAAAACAGAATTTGATAAAATTTTTATTTTACTGTATCAAAACAAATTAGGTAAAACTACCAAATAAAATAACAAACAGTATTATTTTTCTGTATTTCATACAGAAAAATAAGAAACAGCGAAATAGGGACACAACGGTCTTTTACCCAAAAGTTGGGATGTTACAAGCTCCATGGAGTAGGTCATTGAGTCTACGTGCGCATGCATGAAACTGAGCATCTATATCTATGTGATGGTATTTGTGTAATTATTTTGTGATTTAAACAGTAATAGTGGTATGATGGTAATTATTATTCTTACACTATGATGATGGCATAATTGTGATCATGATATGATATTTTTGGTATAATATGTTATTTGTATTATCTTTGTGCTATTATGTTGGTATTGGCGTAGGTGATCTCACCTCTTTGTATGTATATCTGTATATTGTATTTATATTGGGTGAAGACGTTGAGAAAGATACGGTGTAACACCCCTTTTGAGGATGTCACACATAAAAGAAAATAAAATAAATAGAAATAAAATCTACCCAAGTTGCGAAACATTTGATAAATATTATTACGGGTTGTAAAATAATTCCTGATAGACTGAAATATGTAATAAAAAGATAATACGAAAAATACGAAATAAAAAAAAACATCATCACTAATAATATACATATGGTTAAGTTATAAACTGTACAAATAATTTACAACTAAGACTACAACTATTTAAACAAGAACAGTAAAGAAAGCAATAAAGAGTTAATATATATACAGACATACGCTGACGCGCCCAAAAAACATCATGATTATCTAATCCTCTGATGGATCACTCTCGGTGTGAAAATGATCATCAGGAGATAAATATCCCTGATGTCTCGACACACGGCGATAACGGGATCGCGCAGTCGACACGATGCTTATCTCACTAGGCTCAGGGTTTTCAGCACCCCAATAACGCCTAATGGATAAGGGCAACTCTAAATGCAGAAAAAGCGTCGTAGTCATAATGGGCTCTCCATCAAACTGGTGACGTAAAATCACGGTCATACGTCCAGCATAGGTAACAGAAGCACGATCTCCTCGCAAATGCCAAGCCAGATCACCTCCATGGAATATCAGCTCTATGAATCCCAAAAATCCTGGCGTCGCCATCCCCACAATCAATCCAGAGGATATGGATGATCGGATGGTTCTTGATCGTAAAACTGATCGTCGGTCTGCTGATCTCCCTCTTCCTCAGGGTACACAATCTCAAGAGGTTGTTCCTCTTCTTCCTCTTCAAACTCTTTATCGTATAAAATAAATGGACAAGAGACACATACAATAAAGAGGTAAGACAACATAAAATCATCACAACATGGCAAATAAGAAGACGACAATTAATTACTAAACAGTTTATACAATACGAAGAAGCTATAACAGTAATGCATATTAAATATCCTAGTGTTTCAGAATATCACAGATATAACACAAATAAAGAAATTCACACAGATAAATCAATTTCACAGATAAACTAAGATAAGAAATAGACAACTAACATAAAAATTATCGATAAATACAAATAGAGAAAATGTAAAAACATCCAAGATGTTACCGATAAAGATAAATAGAGAAAAAATGGAATATTATCCAAGATATACTCAAATACACCAAAACACAACCCTACTCCATGGAGCTAAACCCAAACAGATATCAGAGAGAATAACTTGCAAAATCTATTAGTACCACGGCTACGCCCAACCAACTATTACGCGATCACACGTTGCGTCAATAGCCTACGACACTGGGAATCCACCATCCAGGCGTAGTATAGTTCACGGTCTCCCGTTGTGGCAGTACTATAGGCAATGTACTACTAGACTTTACAAACCTCGATTAAATATAGTGAATGTCGAGTACATTAGTGTGCTATCGGTTTACCACGGCCCGTGAGCTACCAACTGTCACATGTGGGATCCCGTACACTAAAGTCTCCAAGTTTATTAGAACAATAAACTACACTACACTTATCGCATCGACAACACGATGTGATTCGCCTCAAATCAACCCAAAACACCAAAAATTGGCATAAAGACAAACATAATTCCAAATATATGAAATTACGAAAATGCCCTCAAGATAAAAATATATGCCCTCAATGGCGGAAAGCCTCATGACGGGTTCACATTTTCCCGACAAATAAATAACCTCAAAAGCCTCATGACGGGTTCACATTTTCCCGACAAAAAAAATAAATACTAGAACGGTCAATCGCGTAGAAATTTTATCGCGTTTTTGAAATCTCGTTGTTTTTACAAACGTTTAAAAATCGGATAAGGATATTTTTCTGCTTTTTAAAATCGCGTAGCATTTTTAATACGTTTTCTCAATCGCGTAGGATTTTTAAATCATTTTCTTATTCGAATGCCTTTAAAATTACCATTTAAACAGATAGAAATAATATTTAGTACATTTAAACTACGTAGAATAATTTTTCATACCGTATATCTTGTCATTAGGATATTTTTACTATCTTATAGGTTCATTTTTACTAAAAATTGACAGATTTTGTTTAGAAACTTATAATAATGATTTTCTAAATTTTCCATAAAATTTCTATTTACCTAAATTTTTAACCATTTCATTAAATTCTTTTTGAAATCTCTAACATGCTTCAAAACCAAAAGTGAGCTATATGTTAGAAAATTTCTTAACATTACTGTATTTCCTTTCTAATGATAAAATTATGAATTTTAACCCTTTAGACTTACTTCTAATCAATTGGTTCCTTCATAAATTATTATAGAAAATTTCTTCTTAACCTGTATTGTTTCTTTTTAATTGAAAAAGGTTTAGAAACAAGTTTTTAAAATCATGAATTCCTATAGTGGCATGTTGGCCGAATTTTTATAAAACTTTTGAAATTGATTTCCAAAATGTCTTTCACCTTTTAAATCATATCAAATGTATTCTATAGTCTAAGTTCATTAAATCATTTTAGAAAATAGTTATCTATAGTCAATTTAATCCTTTAGGCATGTTGGCCCAAAATACTAAGTTTGTACCATTTGATTTCTAAATGCATTTTTCTTTGATCAAATCAATTAGAAACTTTCTTGATTCTCCTAGGTTAATTAAGTTACACTTTAGGAAAAACAAGAGAACATTTTGGTCCTCACACTTTGGCATTGCCGTGAGCTATTGGATTGTGTTCTTTGGAACACTCATGCAAACTTACACATGTTATTCACATCCTATGGCTTATCATACAATCCTAACACATGCATTTATATTTCTAACACATACAAAATATTCTCTAACACATGCAAAATATTTCTAACACATAAACCTAATTTAAAGCTTATAGACATACAATCAAAAGCTATTAGACATGCAAGATTATTACAATTACCAAATAAGAAAGCTACTAACACATAACACTTAAGCTACTAGCAACCACAAAAATTAACAAATACACATCAATAAACACACCACAACCGAATCCTTATGGATTCTACAAACAACTCATCTTCTTACCACCATCAAGGGATGATAAGAATTGTCTTCCTCTTACCTTAAATGAAGACAAAAACTTGCTTTCTCACCTCCTTAGGTCACGGTTTTCACTCCACCAAACACCTAAAAATCTCAAACAAAACCTACATGTTACTAACCATGAAAAAGAAGCTAAACCATGGAAAAATCATGGCTTAGAACTTTGAAAAAGAAGAGAGAAAAGAAAAGTATGAAATTTCACCTTCTAGGTAAAACTTCCAAGGTTGGTTTCCAAGCCTTAGATGGAAGAATTTGAAGAACCCAACTACAAAGGTTCTTAGAATGGTGTTTAGATTAAGGAAACTTGGTTAGAAAAATTTTTGGATGGTTGGAGTGTTAGGAAACAAGCTTGGCCGAATATGGTGGAGAAAATGGGCAAGAATGGTGGCTAGGGTTCTTGATGAAAGAGAAGAGAGAAAAGTGATGAAGACAAAGTGATTTTTAGGTCACCAAAAGCCTCTTGGCCGTGGACTTCAAGTGGGGTGCAAGGTGGGCACCTTGCTTGGCTTCATCCAAGCCATTGGATGAATCAAAGGCTAAGATTAAGCCTTGGTGAGCAAGCCTACTTCTCATTGGTTGGTTCCTGACTCACATGGCTTAGTCACACTTGCACAGCGTAATAAATGCTCTGTGAGTCACCTAGCCGAGTCACTGTTCTGAAAGTTCTACAAATTACGGTGATTAACTAAGCTACCGATTTAACCGTTAGGCTAATTGTGGGTCCCGCAAAATATTTCCTGTCCACTATGTCACTAAAACATACCGACTTATAAAATAATATTATAATAATATAAAATTATTTTATTTGACAGTTAAATCCTAAAAATTAAAAGATTATTTTTAGTCTCATTCAGAATCGGGTTAAGTAAGATCCCCCAATTCTAAATAATCAAATAAGATTTTCCCGGCCCGGAAAATATCATTTTCCCGCCTCGAGCAAATCGCACAAAAAGTCCATATAAAATCACAGACGGTATTTTCGGCATTAAATCAAGAAGAAAACAATTAAAAACAGACAAAAAAGAAAACAAGACGTTCGGGACGTAACGGTCATTTTCCCATTTTTTCCCACAACGTAGGTAATCGCCCAAAACGTTCAAATAAAATATCCAGCAAGATTATTTAGCTGTATATCTTTCAAAAAATTAATACAAGTAGCTCGAAAAATTTTTATTTTACCGTCTTGAAACAAACTACGTAAAACGATCAAATAAAATTTGAACCTGTATTATCGTAGTTGTTTTCATACAAAATTCAAGAACAGAAAAATAGGGACACAGCGGTCATTCATACCAAAGCAGAAAAAAGAAAACAAGACATTCGAATATTTTCTAAAAATTGGGGCGTTACAACTCTCCCCAACAAATAAAAATTTCGTCCTCGAAATTTGATGTTCATCCAAACAAATGAGGATACCGATCCTTCATTTTATCTTCCAGCTTCCCAAGTAGCTTCACCCGTCACATCATTCCATATGACTTTCACCAACTCGATCATCTTCCTCGAAGTCGCTTTACCTTTCTCGTCCTCTATCCCGACGGGTAAAGTTTCGTAAAGTCAAATTCTCCTTTAATTGCACGTCATCCGGTTGTATAACATGTGTCGGATCGGCATATACTTCCGTAATCGAGACACATGAAACACGTCATGCAAATTGGATAGAAAAGGCGGCAAAGCAATCGATATGCTACAGGGCCAATACGTCGGATAATCGATATGGTCCAATGAATTTAGGAGTAAGCTTCTTAGACTTAATTACTCTTCCGACACACCGTCGTAGGAGTAACTCTCGTAAATACATGCTCACCCTCCTCAAACTCAAGAGGTCGTCTTCGCTTATCCGCGTAACTCTTTGTCTGCGCTTTGCGTCGTCCTCATCTTCTCTTGTATCATCTTGACTTTATCCGTAGTTTGTTGTACAAGCTCCTAGGTCCAACATCATACTTTCTCCATCTTGATACCAAAGATAACGGCGTTCGACATCGTCTTCCATACAATGCTTCATAAGGTGCCATTCCGATGCTTGCGTGAAAACTATTGTTGTAGGTGAATTCTATCAAAGATAAAAATTCATCCCAACTTCCCGTTGTTCCAAAACACAAGCACGCAATAAATCCTCCAAAGATCGTATAGTTCTTTCGGTCGACCGTCGATCTGCGGATGATACGCCGAACTCGGTCGTAACTTGGTTCCCATAGCTTCTTGCAGACTTCGCCAAAATCTTGACGTAAACCTCGGATCACGATCAGAAATTATACTTGTCGGTACACCATGTAGTCGACAATTTCACTGATGTACAACTGGGTTAATCTTTCCAATGAATATTTGATATTGATTGGTAAGAAATGAGCTGATTTCGTAAGTCTATCGACTATAACCCATATTGCGTCATGACCTCTCCTTGTCTTTGGCAAACCAATAACGAAATCCATAGAAATGTCATGTCCCATTTCCATTCTGGAATCGATAATGGTTGCAACATCCCAGCTGGTCTTTGGTGTTCAACTTTCGATTTTTGACAAACTAGACAAGTTGACACGCATCTAACTACATCACCCTTCATTCCATGCCACCAGAATAACTTCTTCAAGTCTTGGTACATTTTTGTTATACCTGGATGCATACTCAATAGACTAGTATGGGCATGTTTCACAATATATCTTCTCAACTCTCGATTACGAGGAACACAAACTCTACCCCGAAATCTCAGAATTCCATCAGTTCCTTCTTTGAACTCTAGTGTCTCGCCTTGTTTCATTTGCTCCCTTATTCCTTGCAAAAATTTATCGGCATTTTGCTTTTCCCTTATGTCTTCCATCAACTCGCTCGAGATAGTAACCATGCTAACACAGATCTTCCCTAAGGTTTCAACTCAACAAATGACCACTCATCTCTAAACTGCTTCGATGAGCTCTTTTCTTTAATCATTAGCGCAGAAACACTAATAATCTTCCTGCTAAGGCATCGGCCACGACATTCGCCTTACCAGGGTGGTACAAAAGTTGAAAATCGTAATCGTTCGAAATTCCAACCATCTTCTCTGCCTCATATTCAGCTCCTTCTGGTCGTACAAGTACTTCAAACTCTTGTGATCACTGAATATGTTGAACGTTGCTCCATAGAGAAAGTGTCTCCATATCTTCAAAGCAAAAACTACCGCAGCCAATTCCAAATCATGCGTAGGATAATTCTTCTCATGAATCTTCAATTGTCGAGAAGCATATGCTACCACGTTCCGATCTTGCATCAACACGCATCCTAGTCCTTGATAAGAAGCGTCACAATACACATCGAAAGATTTTGTCGAATCTGGTAGGATTAACACCGGCGCGAGCTTGTTAACCTCTTCTTCAACTCTTGAAAGCTAGCTTCACGTTCTTCTGTCCATTCGAAAGCTTGACTTTTCCTCGTAAGTTGTGTAAGCGGTCCAAAGAATCTTGGAAAAACCTTCAATAAATCTCCGATAATAACCAAGCAAGTCCAACAAAACTTCGAACTTCGATTCTTGTCTTAGGTCTCTCCCACTGTAAAAGCAGTCTCCACTTTCGATGGGTCCACCGCTATACCTTCTTTAGAAATCACGTGACCAAGAAATTGAACTTCTTCCAACCAGAACTCACACTTAGACAACTTCGCATACAACTGTTTCTCCCTCAAAATCTGAAGAATAACACTTAGATGTTCAGCATGTTCTTCCTTCGATTGAGAATAGATCAGAATGTCATCGATAAAGACAACGACAAATCTGTCTAGATATGGACGAAATATTCTGTTCATATAATCCATAAATATAGCAGGAGCATTCGTCACCCCGAATGGCATTACCTGATACTCATAATGTCCATAACGAGTTCGAAAAGCAGCGCTTCGGCACGTCTTCCCCTTTTACACGAATCCGGTGATAACCTCGATCGTAGATCTATCTTGGAAAATATCACAGCTCCTCTCAATTGATCCATCAAATCGTCGATTCTTGGAAGCGGATATTTATTCTTGATAGTCACCTTGTTCACCGCCGATAGTCCACACAAAGTCGCGACGTTCCATCCTTCTTCTTGACCAAAAGTATCGGTGCACCCCATGGGAAACACTAGGTCGTACAAATTCTTTTTCCAACAGCTTCCACCAATTGCTTTTTCAGCTCCTCCAACTCTACGGCGACATACGATATGGTGCAATTGAGATAGGACACATTCCCTGTACTAAATCAATTGAGAACTCGATCTCCCGCTCAAAGCAGAAACCAGTACATCTTCGGGAAAAACATCCTGAAAAAATCGTTGACAACAGGAATAGTATTCACATCCTTCTCATTCTTAACTTCTAGAGAAGACAATACCGTATATCCCTGTGCTCCATTTCTCAACAAAGACTTGACCTTAACAAACGCCAGCTTAAGAATCCGACTCTTCTTCCTTAGGAAAAACTATAGTTTTCTTTGCACAATCTATAAGGATATGGTTAGAACATAACCAAATCCATCCCTAAGATTACATCTATCTCAATGAGAGGCAAACAAATCAAATCAACCAAAAACAAACGGTCCTTCACAACAATAGGACAATCCAAACAGATCTTAGAAGTAACTACAGGGTTTAGCAGTTGGTGTAGATACATTCAACATAACATTCGAGAAGACATAGGCAACTTCAACCTTTCCACACAATCATATGCAATAAAAGAGTGTGTAGCACCCGAAGTCATACAAGACAAATCGAAAGATTACCTCCAATGTCTCCTTCTCCCCGAATAAGATCATCGACTTAGAAATCTCGATCCCACCATTGTATACACTCGTCCTCCCGGATCTCGGTTGAGTACTTCCGATTTTTGCTGATTAGCTTTAACATACCGAACAGCGAGTTTTCTCTCCTGCTGTGGACAATCCTTTGCTATGTGCCCAGGTTGCTTACAATTGAAACAAACTGTACCTTTAACTGTACACTCGGGAGAAATATGACCTTTCTTCCCGCACTTAAAACACGTTGGCGTAAACGCCACCCTCTGTCCAGCTCCACTACCACTTGCACTTCCACTAACAGATGGTCGCTGAGATTGACTTCCTGTTGGCCTGGTATACGGCTTACGCTGAAATCGATTGACATTACTACCTCCACCTCTCTGGAATCTTGTCGGTCCAAAATTCCGATTTCTTTGATCTCTAGATGGCTCTAACTCTTCAAGTCGAGCACACGCATCCACCAACGCATGAAACTGAGTCATCCTCAAAGATACCACTCCTCGTTTCAGTTCCACCCTTAAACCTGATTCAAACTTCCTGCATCTCCACACATCATCTTGTCGTGTTTGAGCATAATCTGAGAATTGAGACAAACTCTCAAATTTTGTGGCATACTCATTCACCGTCATATTCCCCTGTCGCAAACCAAGAAATTCCATTTCCTTGGCATGCCTAGCACTCGCAGGAAAATATTTATCCGAAAAGTATTAGAAAACACTTCCCAAGTGATCTCGGTCCCTTCACTTGCAATACTCGGCGGATTCCTCTCCACCAATGTTCTCGCATCTCCTCTCAACATGAAAACAAGATAAGTCACTTTCTTTTCATCTTGGTGCATCTCATCCCCTCAAAGATTCTCTCTAAATCTTGCATCCACCGACTCGCTTTCTCCGGATCCACCTCGCCTCTAAATTGTGGCGGATTATGACGCCTAAATTCGATAAATTTAGGGCATCTGTCAGTAGCATCTTCTTGTTGGTCGCTCTCAAATTTTGCTTTGAGTAATCACTTCACCATCCGCCGCATAGCCTCGGAAGAACCAACATCGGATCCTCATCTCGATTTACGTTAGCACGTCCCTCTACCTCTACCAGCCATCTTCTTTCTTCAAACATAACAAAACAGAGTCAGATACATCCTTCTAGATATTTCCGAAAGGATATAAATCACAAACATCACAGAGAATCACACAAAGACAAACAAAAACAGACCCAACCACAACCCCAAAAGACTCTAACTTGGGCTCGATACTCAACTAATGTAACACCCCTTTTGAGGATGTCACACATAAAAGAAAATAAAATAAATAGAAATAAAATCTACCCAAGTTGCGGAACATTTGATAAATATTATTACGGGTTGTAAAATAATTCCGATAGATCGAAATATGTAATAAAAAGATAATACGAAAAATACGAAATAAAAAAAAAAACATCATCACTAATAATATACATATGGTTAAGTTATAAACTGTACAAATAATTTACAACTAAGACTACAACTATTTAAACAAGAACAAGAAAGAAAGCAATAAAGAGTTAATATATATACGTACATACGGCCGACGCGCCCAAAAACATCATGATTATCTAATCCTCCTCGATGGATCACTCTCGGTGTGAAAATGATCATCGGAGATAAATATCCCGATGTCTCGACACACGACGATAACGGATCGCGCGGTCGACACGATGCTTATCTCACTAGGCTCGGGGTTTTCAAGACCCCAATAACGCCTAATGGATAAGGGCAACTCTAAATGCGAAAAAAAGCGTCGTAGTCATAATGGGCTCTCCATCAAACCGGTGACGTAAAATCACGGTCATACGTCCAAAGCATAGGTAACGAAGCACGATCTCCTCGCAAATGCCAAGCGGATCACCTCCATGGAATATCGGCTCTATGAATCCCAAAAATCCTGGCGTCGCCATCCCCACAATCAATCCAGAGGATATGGATGATCGGATGGTTCTTGATCGTAAAACTGATCGTCGGTCTGCTGATCTCCCTCTTCCTCAGGGTACACAATCTCAAGAGGTTGTTCCTCTTCTTCCTCTTCAAACTCTTTATCGTATAAAATAAATGGACAAGAGACACATACAATAAAGAGGTAAGACAACATAAAATCATCACAACATGGCAAATAAGAAGACGACAATTAATTACTAAACAGTTTATACAATACGAAGAAGCTATAACAGTAATGCATATTAAATATCCTAGTGTTTCAGAACATCACAGATATAACACAAACAAAGAAATTCACACAGATAAATCAATTTCACAGATAAACTAAGATAAGAAATAGACAACTAACATAAAAATTATCAGATAAATACAAATAGAGAAAATGTAAAAACATCCAAGATGTTACCGGATAAAGATAAATAGAGAAAAAATGGAATATTATCCAAGATATACTCAAATACACCAAAACACAACCCTACTCCATGGAGCTAAACCCAAACAGATATCAGAGAGAATGACTTGCAAAATCTATTAGTACCACGGCTGCCCAACCAACTATTACGCGATCACACGTTGCGTCAATAGCCTACGACACCGGAATCCACCATCCAGCGTAGTATAGTTCACGGTCTCCGTTGTGGCACTATAGGCAATGTACTACTAGACTTTACAAACCTCGATTAAATATAGTGAATGTCGAGTACATTAGTGTGTTATCGGTTTACTACGGCCCAAATGGAGCTACCAACTCATTCACGTGTGGGATCCCGTACACTAAAGTCTCCAAGTTTATTAGAACAATAAACTACACTACACTTATCGCATCGACAACACGATGTGATTCGTCTCGTCAACCCAAAACACCAAAAATTGGCATAAAGACAAAACATAATTCCAAATATATGAAATTACGAAAATGCCCTCAAGATAAAAATATATGCCCTCAATGGCGTAAAAGCACATGACGGGTTCACATTTTCCCGACAAATAAATAACCTCAAAAGCACAGTACGGGTTCACATTTTCCCGACAAATAAAAATAAATACTGAATAACGGTCAATCGCGTAGAAATTTTATCGCGTTTTTGAAATCTCGTTGTTTTTACAAACGTTTAAAAATCGGATAAGGATATTTTTCTGTTTTTAAAATCGCGTAGCATTTTTAATACGTTTTCTCAATCGCGTAGGATTTTTAAATCATTTTCTTATTCGAATGCCTTTAAAATTACCATTTAAACAGATAGAAATAATATTTAGTACATTTAAACTACGTAGAATAATTTTTCATACCGTATACTGTCATTAGGATATTTTTACTATCTTATAGGTTCATTTTTACTAAAAATTGACAGTATTTTGTTTAGAAACTTATAATAATGATTTTCTAAATTTTCCATAAAATTTCTATTTACCTAAATTTTTAACCATTTCATTAAATTCTTTTTGAAATCTCTAACATGCTTCAAAACCAAAAGTGAGCTATATGTTAGAAAATTTCTTAACATTACTGTATTTCCTTTCTAATGATAAAATTATGAATTTTAACCCTTTAGACTTACTTCTAATCAATTGGTTCCTTCATAAATTATTATAGAAAATTTCTTCTTAACCTGTATTGTTTCTTTTTAATTGAAAAAGGTTTAGAAACAAGTTTTTAAAATCATGAATTCCTATAGTGGCATGTTGGCGAATTTTTATAAAACTTTTGAAATTGATTTCCAAAATGTCTTTCACCTTTTAAATCATATCAAATGTATTCTATAGTCTAAGTTCATTAAATCATTTTAGAAAATAGTTATCTATAGTCAATTTAATCCTTTAGGCATGTTGGCCCAAAATACTAAGTTTGTACCATTTGATTTCTAAATGCATTTTTCTTTGATCAAATCAATTAGAAACTTTCTTGATTCTCCTAGGTTAATTAAGTTACACTTTAGGAAAAACAAGAGAACATTTTGGTCCTCACACTTTGGCATTGCCGTGAGCTATTGGATTGTGTTCTTTGGAACACTCATGCAAACTTACACATGTTATTCACATCCTATGGCTTATCATACAATCCTAACACATGCATTTATATTTCTAACACATACAAAATATTCTCTAACACATGCAAAATATTTCTAACACATAAACCTAATTTAAAGCTTATAGACATACAATCAAAAGCTATTAGACATGCAAGATTATTACAATTACCAAATAAGAAAGCTACTAACACATAACACTTAAGCTACTAGCAACCACAAAAATTAACAAATACACATCAATAAACACACCACAACCGAATCCTTATGGATTCTACAAACAACTCATCTTCTTACCACCATCAAGGGATGATAAGAATTGTCTTCCTCTTACCTTAAATGAAGACAAAAACTTGCTTTCTCACCTCCTTAGGTCACGGTTTTCACTCCACCAAACACCTAAAAATCTCAAACAAAACCTACATGTTACTAACCATGAAAAAGAAGCTAAACCATGGAAAAATCATGGCTTAGAACTTTGAAAAAGAAGAGAGAAAAGAAAAGTATGAAATTTCACCTTCTAGGTAAAACTTCCAAGGTTGGTTTCAAGCCTTAGATGGAAGAATTTGAAGAAACTCCCAACTACAAAGGTTCTTAGAATGGTGTTTAGATTAAGGAAACTTGGTTAGAAAAATTTTTGGATGGTTGGAGTGTTAGGAAACAAGCTTGGCCGAATATGGTGGAGAAAATGGGCAAGAATGGTGGCTAGGGTTCTTGATGAAAGAGAAGAGAGAAAAGTGATGAAGACAAAGTGATTTTTAGGTCACCAAAAGCCTCTTGGCCGTGGACTTCAAGTGGGGTGCAAGGTGGGCACCTTGCTTGGCTTCATCCAAGCCATTGGATGAATCAAAGGCTAAGATTAAGCCTTGGTGAGCAAGCCTACTTCTCATTGGTTGGTTCCGGTGACTCACATGGCTTAGTCACACTGCGTAATAAATGCTCTGCTGAGTCAGCTAGCTGAGTCAGCCTGTTCTGGAAAGTTCTACAGCTTACGGTGATTAACTAAGCTACCGATTTAACCGTTCGGCTAATTGTGGGTCCCGCAAAATATTTCCTGTCCACTGTCACTAAAACATATTGACTTATAAAATAATATTATAATAATATAAAATTATTTTATTTGACAGCTTAAATCCTAAAAATTAAAAGATTATTTTTAGTCTCATTCGAGAATCGGGTTAAGTAAGATCCCCCAATTCTAAATAATCAAATAAGATTTTCCCGGCCGGAAAATATCATTTTCCCGCCTCGAGCAAATCGCACAAAAAGTCCATATAAAATCACAGACAGTATTTTCGGCATTAAATCAAGAAGAAAACAATTAAAAACAGACAAAAAACAATAAAACAAGACGTTCGGGACGTAACGGTCATTTTCCCATTTTTTCCCACAACGTAGGTAATCGCCCAAAACGTTCAAATAAAATATCCAAAGTATTATTTAGCTGTATATCTTTCGAGAAAAATTAATACAAATGAAATTTCGAAAAAATTTTTATTTTACCGTCTTGAAACAAACTACGTAAAACGATCAAATAAAATTTGAACCTGTATTATCGTAGTTGTTTTCATACAAAATTCAAGAACAGAAAAATAGGGACACAGCGGTCATTCATACCAAAGCATGAAAAACAGAAAACAGTACATTCAGAATATTTTCTAAAAATTGGGGCGTTACATACGGTACTAGAAGGAGAAGAGGAATTACTTCTCACATCAGGAACCGCAGAGTTCTGGCAATATGACGTCAAGAGCCAGTTTCTTCAGATATGTACGTTTACAATTTCACGGAGGAGCTGGAGAATGGAGGACAAGTCCCGATGAGCGAGGACTTATTTACGAGGGGTACCTGATTGTTAGTATTAGTAGGCTGTATCGTGGGGATCCATTTTTCTGTGTGACTATCTTTGTTCATGTTGAATTTCCGTTGCATATCAGGCGACATTGGGACACTAGAAATTATGTCCCAACGGAAATCAAAGATAGTGTCATCACCGACACCGTTCGTAGGGTTACTCGTCATAACGGATTCCTACCGCCGAGGAACCCGAGGAGGACCCATCGAGGGGTCTTACGCTTAGTTAAACTTGGGCATGTTTGAACTCGATATAAATAATGTCTGTAATTATTTAAGTGTGTTTGTTGCTTCAAGAAATAGTCTGTAATAAATAAACCTGACAGCACTTGTGTAATATGTATAATGATGTACATTATGTGTGATGATGTATAATAGTTTTATTTTTCGCTAAGTTTATTTTATTGTCATAAAAAAAAATTTACAACTCGTATTTTATTATAACATCATATTTTATAACTTGGGGTA
The DNA here is from genome assembly GCA_029884605.1 of Ormosia emarginata. Taxonomy (NCBI): domain Eukaryota; kingdom Viridiplantae; phylum Streptophyta; class Magnoliopsida; order Fabales; family Fabaceae; genus Ormosia; species Ormosia emarginata. The sequence goes on along the minus strand of JAQQTP010000083.1, from coordinate 8,105,410 downwards.
ATTTGATAATAAAGTAACATAAATGTGGCACCCTACGGTGGGTGTTACACTAGATGCTTATCTAGTAGAGCATACCAAGAATCTGGTTAACATGTGAATGAGTCCATAGTGGTGAAGGATGAATTAAACTTAAGAGTTGTTGATTCCCTTAGATTGGTTGTTTTTCCTCATTCTGTTTGCAACATTTTGATTACTGTCCTTTGATTAGTTTCTTTTATTTACTGTCTTTTAATTATTGTCTTTTATTTACTGTCTTTTAATTATTGTCTTTTAATTACTATATTTTAATTACTTTATTTATTTACTACTGCAATCAAACTGCCCGTTGCTAACACTCCTTAATATAATTGATTAATTAAAATAATCTAAGAGTTTGACCCAGTTGCATCGTATATTACAAGTTTTTGATA